>CM076990.1:173255731-173855731 GCA_039090855.1 Macrothele yani
TTCATTTGCTTTTGAAGGGGTGTCCGGTGACTTTTGTTAATACAGTGTATACTCAATTGGATTCAAATCCGGATAGTGAGACAGCCATTCGAGAATTGCGAACTCACTGGAAATCACCTCCAACCAGTCCTTCTCCGAAAGAGATCGATGAAACGAGGTGTTATCTTCTCGAAAGTAGGCATCATCCTGTGGGAAATAGATAGCCATGAGCGGGTGTAGGTGGTCGGCAAGCTTATCATCACGGCTTTGTGCAGTGATCGTGGTCTGAATAGATACAAGAAGCCGACAAGGTGGCCTACGTAAACACTCCCCAGAACATTTCACCGTCTCCACCGACGTGTAACACCCCGACGTAGCAGTTTAGGTCCATGTACACGAACCCTCTCAGCAGGGTGTTGTAGTTTGAGCCCCGATCGTCGAACCGACCAATGTGTTCGGCTTAGTGATGACATTCCTTCGCCTATTGCAACCTCATAGCCCTGCGACGGGCGGTTGACAACGGTGCTCAAGGTGGACCTCTGCTGCTGCCATAGCTCAGTCGTACCATCGTACATCGAGTAGTCTTTGCACAAAACGTTTTTGTTGTACCATTGTTTAATGCAAACGCTATCCTCTCCATTATGGTTCTCCGTTACGACGTGACGTTACGATACGGGAGAGGCGATGCTGGCCTCGAAGATCAGGGGCCGGTTTTTCCGCCACATTTTCCCCGACAGTTGCCGGTTTTTATGT
The DNA here is from genome assembly GCA_039090855.1 of Macrothele yani. NCBI lineage: Eukaryota > Metazoa > Arthropoda > Arachnida > Araneae > Macrothelidae > Macrothele > Macrothele yani. Next base: position 173,256,464 of record CM076990.1, read on the forward strand.
AGTTTTAATACATATGTGCAACGGTCGCAAGCGGAAATCCCAGGAGTTCTGCATTTGCGGAGATGGAGAACCCCATTTTCCTCGAATCGACTATCTGCCCAAAATCGAACTCGTTCAGGTCTCTGTGTGTACTTCCCATTACAGTCGCAAGTACGCAATACAGTAGGTAGGTATCTCACCTATTTATAGCCAGCAAGGGGTTTCGGCTGGCCGGAGGGAGAGAGAGAGAAAGAGAGAATATATTTAATACATATCTCATCCGAATCCGAAAAACATTCCTTTTGATCTAGTATTCTAATAACAATTTGACCCTAGGAAACAAATTAGATGCTCACATATTGATGGAATACACTCGGGACACATTTTAATCCGGGGCCTGAATACCTGAGATTTTGAAGTTCTGAGTATTATCAAACTGCAGTAAGGAAAATTGGAAATAAGATACTCGTGATCTCTCTCTGCGTTTGCCCGAAAGTACTAGATCGTTGCCCAATCAAAAGAGCAATTCTATGCCGGAATAATGTTAGCTTGGAATTTTACATGTAATCAAACAACGAAAAATCTAAGACTCTCTCTATAATCAAACAACAAAGACTAAGACTCGGTGAGGATATAATTAGTGTCACTCCACGGAAAAATAACAACCACTATCTAAATGTTTGAAATCTCCTTTTTTTGTAAGATTACAATCTTCGCCTCCTGTTTTACATTTACAGTTTTTTTCGCCGCCTCGGCGGAGTAGAAAACTGCGCTGGTCACAAGCCGGCGCTGGCTAGTGACCATTCATCTCAGAAGGGTCCGGGTTCGAACCGCGGTGGGGCATAGAAGTTGTGATTGCCTTACTGAACCGACTCTCTCCCTTCCCAGGAACAAGTGACCCTAAATTAGAGACTGGCGACTGCTTATAGCCCATTAAGTTGCTCACGGTGGTCGTTAAACCTCCACTCAAAAAAAGTGTTCTTCGCAATTAGAGGAAGTGGTATCCTCGGTCTGGCATGTTTGAATGCTCTCAAAGAATGATGCAACACTGACAGGCTTCTTACTAGAGTTTTGAACCATTTTGTATTGTACTTCATCACAGAAATCCCATCTATCAGTACAATCACGTCTGTTACACATGCCGCTTTGAATATTTCCACACTATTATTTTATTATTTGGACGAAATTTTCTGCTGAGGAAGCATATCTGATACGTACGTTTAGTCAAGGAGAAAAAACCGAAAGCACGACAGAAAAAATTATTTCTATTTTTATGCAACGCATTTCTAACGTGTGTCGAAAAGAAACTTATGGAAAGATTTCATATATCGCATGCATTTCTTTTTTCTCAGTTTCAAGACCACCACGATTGCTTATAGCACTATGAGCAACTGGTAGGGCTATAAGCAGTTGCCCGTCCCTACTTTAAGGACGCTGGCTCCGAGCCAGCGCAATTCGACAAACAGATACCTCATGCGGGATTCGAACCCGAGCACATCTCGGACAGTCAAAAAACAGTAACTCAGACCACTCTGCCATCGGGCGAAATATCGCATACATCGAAACATATGCGATATATTGGAACATCATCACGACCCCTCCTCTGTCTGGCTCTCTCTCTTCCTCTCTGCTTCTCCTCTGTCTCTCTCTGTATCTCTAATCTGTCTCATTGCTTCTCCTTTTTCTATCTCTGTGTCTCTAATATGCCTCATTGCTTCTCCTCTTTCTCTCTCTGTCTGTCTGTCGCTCTGTCTCTCGTTCTCTTTCTCTGTCTCTCGGCTTCTCCTCTTTCTCTGTCTGTATGTCTGTATTTCTCTCTCTCTCTCTCTCTCTCCCTCTCTCTATGTCTTTCTGCTTCTCCTATCTGTCTCTCTCTGTGCCTCTAAGTCTCGGTGCTTCTCCTCTTTCTCTCTCTGTCTCTGATCTCTCTCCGTCTGTGATATCTCTCCGTTTCTCTGTGTCTCTAATCTGTCCCACTGCTTCTCCTCTTTCTCTCTCTGTCTCTGATCTCTCTCCGTTTCTCTGTGTCTCTAATCTGTCCCGCTGCTTCTCCTCTTTCTCTCTCTGTATCTGATCTCTCTCCGTCTCTCTGTATCTCTCTGTCTCTAATCTGTCTCGCTGCTTCTCCTCTCTCTCTCTCTGTATCTGATCTTTCTCCGTCTCTCTGTATCTCTGTCTCTAATCTGTCTCGCTGCTTCTGCTCTTTCTCTCTCTGTCTCTGATCTCTCTCCGTCTGTGATATCTCTCCGTTTCTCTGTGTCTCTAATCTGTCCCACTGCTTCTCCTCTTTCTCTCTCTGTATCTGATCTCTCTCCGTTTCTCTGTGTCTCTAATCTGTCCCGCTGCTTCTCCTCTTTCTCTCTCTGTCTCTGATCTCTCTCCGTCTGTGATATCTCTCCGTTTCTCTGTGTCTCTAATCTGTCCCGCTGCTTCTCCTCTTTCTCTCTCTGTATCTGATCTCTCTCTGTATCTGATCTCTCTCCGTCTCTCTGTATCTCTCTGTCTCTAATCTGTCTCGCTGCTTCTCCTCTTTCTCTCTCTGTATCTGATCTCCCTCCGTCTCTCTGTATCTCTCTGTCTCTAGTCTGTCTCTCTGCTTCTCCTCTTTCTCTCTCTGTCTGTGATCTTTCTGTCTCTAATTTCCCTCCGTCTGTGATCTCTGTCCGTCTCTCTGTATCTCTCTGTCTCTAATCTGTCTCTCTGCTTCTCCTCTCTGTCTCTCTCTGTGTCTCTAATCTGTCTCATTGCTTCTCCTCTTTCTCTCTCTCTGTGTCTCTAATCTGACTCATTGCTTCTCCTCTTTCTCTCTCTGTCTGTCTGTCTCTCTCTCTCGTACTCTTTCTCTGTCTCTCTGCTTCTCCTCTTTCTCTGTATGTCTGTCTGTCTGTATCTCTCTCTTTCTCTCTCTCTCCCTCTCTGTCTTTCTGCTTCTCCTTTCTCTCTCTCTGTGTCTCTAATCTGTCTCGCTGCTTCTCCTCTTTCTCTCTATGTCTCTTACCTCTCTCCGTCTGTGATATCTCTCTGTTTCTCTGTGTCTCTAATCTGTCTCGCTACTTCTCCTCTTTCTCTCTCTGTCTCTTATCTCTCTCCGTCTGTGATATCTCTCCGTTTCTCTGTGTCTCTAATCTGTCTCGCTGCTTCTCCTCTTTCTCTCTCTGTATCTGATCTCTCTCCGTATCTGAACTCTATCCGTATCTCTGTATCTCTCTGTCTCTAATCTGTCTTGCTGCTTCTCCTCTTACTCTCTCTGTCTGTGATCTCTCTGTCTCTGATTTCTCTCCGTCTGTGATATCTCTTTCTCTGATTTCCCTCCGTCTGTGATCTCTGTCCGTCTCTCTGTATCTCTCTGTCTCTAATCCCTCTCCGTCTCTCCTCTTTCTCTGTGTCTCTCTGTATCTCTCTGTCTCTAATCCCTCTCCGCCTCGCCTCTTTCTCTCTCTCTCTCTCTCGCTCCCTCTCTCTCTCTCTCTCTATCTCTCTCTCTCTCTCTCGCTTCCCCCCCCTCTCTCTCTCTCTCTCTCTCTCTCTCTCTCTTTTTTTCTCAATGTTCTACTGAAATGTTTAAATTTGTGTTTCTGAGTTAAGCTACAAAAGAAATGTTTGATATTTTGATATCAGGAGATCGTATGCCCTGACATTCCTAAAAGTATTCAATAATTAAGAAAAAACTGGGCAGGGGTGAAAAAATAAAGTAAACGTGAATGCTTCATAAATGTCCATTTGCCCGTTACCACTGATCTGTATTTTCTTAGCCTTTTTTTTTAAGTAGTTAATTATTTTCAAATATAATGCGTTTTCTCTGAACAGTTATATTGATCGAAATATAAGTAGAATTTCAGTAAACTAAAAAGAAAACTATTGTTGCGATATCTTGAAATGTGTATAATCGTCTTTATAATATGTGATTTTAATTAAATCGCAAGAAATAATTAGTTTTCTTTCTTCTTTGGGATTTTGTATTCTTATGTGCCTCGTTTCTGATATTATATATCATACTGAGGTTAGAAGAACCAAAATGATTTGATCGTTTGCTATGCGTTTGTAAAACTGTGAGCGAAAACAAACGCTGCAAGCGGTCAAACATTAAATAAGGAAAACCAAAAGACGTGTTTCTCCTTTTTATTCGGCCGATTTTTTGGACAACTTTAGCGAGTATAAGAAAATAACGACGCTTGGGAGTTTCCCCTTGTGTGGCGTTTCCTCCCGTGAGGTCACGCATAACAGGTCTTGTACTAAGACATAATTTAAGGTCACGTTCGAGCACTCCAGGTACATATGTAACTAACGCTCGCTGAAAGAAAAATTTGTACGCTCCTAATGCGCCTGTGGCGGCTCACTATGGTTGCTTGGAATGTTGTAAGGGGGCGGTCGCTTTTGTCCACTACTATCGCTTTTATCTTTCGCTCGGTCTGCAAATAGTGGGTCAGGCGGGAGCCCGTTTCACTTCACTGACAAACACAATCGCAAGGTTACTAACCAGAGCGATTACCTCACGTTCTGTTCAAAGAACCATGAACCATACGCGAAGTTCCCCAACACCTTATTGTGACGAATACAACGTTGGGCAACTGTCCCCGAGGAGTTCTAATTGCTGTATCACTTGCCTAAGCTCCATGGAGAAGCGGTTAGCTATCATTTTGTAGTAGCGGATTTGTATCTCCCTCTCTCTCCGTGTTCCTCTCCTTCTCTCACTCTCGCTCTCACGTCTGATTGCCGGTTAGTTGGTTTTTTTCCTTGAAATTGAAATGTTTCCTAGTTGAAGCAATGAACCGACGTCTTCGAATGGCACAGATACGGAGGTGACGCAAACCATCCAATAGGAAATCAGATAGTGTCAATTAATCCAAGGGGTTTGGCCGAAAAAGGGCGGGGGGAGTGGGTGTCCTAAAATGAAATTAGGCATCACGGCTTTTCCCTTTTATTTTTTCGCAGAACCGTCCTGCAAACTCGGAGTAACTATGAAGTTCTTAGATGGTGATGATTCAGTCTGATGATCGGTGTTGACTTCGAAGCTTGTACGGGGAGACACGTTTTTTTCTAAGGGGTCATGAAGTGGACTTTGTGTTTGTCGATTGGATTCTTGGCTTGTGTTCGCCTTGGATTGTGTGATGTCGATGTTTTCGGGCAACGGGTATTTGGACCGTGGGGAAACGAACCAAACTCTGTTGAAGATCAACACAGGTATCGCAAAGTCAAAACGACAAGAACTTATTATATTGCTGCCATTGAGGTGGACTGGGATTACGCACCTAACGGGAACCAGATAGGAGAGAGAGCCGAACCGTGAGTTTCTGCTTTTCAAATTGCTTCGTTTTCACGATTTAATTAAATTTTGCTTAAATTTCTCTTTCTGTGCAATTTATAACATTCATACTAATATTTTCCACTAACTTATTTCTTTAATGCTAATGAACAAAGCGGTGTTCTGAAAATTCGGAATGATAGAAATGTTACATTTCACACATACATTTTTGAAATTTTTTTAAAGGAGTTTGACGACCACATGAGCAACTTTAAAGGCTATAAGCAGCCTCCTGTTCCTAACTTAGTGCCACCCTTTGTAGAAAAGGGAGAGAATAGGAGGAGCACACAAAAGTTATGCTTCATTCGGAACTTCAATCCCGGCCATCTCAAATCCAGAAACCTACGCTTCAGGACAAAAAAATTTCTAGATGTTGTTCCCCACTTTTAAGTTACAATATTTTGGAAAGAATATGACTTTATGCTTTAATAGCATGTGAGATTAATAAATTGTGGCGAGCTCTGATTTTTTTCTAGTTTTTTTATCGAACATCACAATATTAACATGTGTATACATACGCTCAGTGATCATTTTATTTGGTTCACTATCGTATTATCCCCATAAAACTCTAAATATTGTGAACGTATAGGATATTTCAAATAATTGTTTCGTGAGGAAATATGTACTGAATGCAAGTTAATTGAGTGGTAGCTTTAAATTAACGCATCATTTATTTATTAAATTGCCAGAATATGAGAATTCAAACTTTTGATGCTAATTTCTCCACGATAGGAGGTTTTTTATCTGATTCCCAGTAAAATTTAAAAAAGAAATTGACCTCAAATACTTTTACGTATGATGAATTCATACGAACAATAACATTTTCCTCTCCTTCCCTATTTAAATCAGATTTCAGAACACAATTTTCAAATGGCCTAATTTGTTATACTCAGATTCCCATATTTTCAAAGTATATGGCAAATATAAGTATACTACATGGAATAGAAATCATCGCTCTTTCCACGTTTTATAAGTGAGTCACGGAGAAATTCTCATCGGTCACCACTGGGAATCGAACCCAGGGTCTCCTAGTTACGCACGTTTTTAGTGAGTCACGGAAAAATTATTTCCGTGACTCACTTATAAAACGTGGAAAGAGCGATGATTTCTATTTGATGTTCCTAACCACGTCAAATATGTATTTAGTATCCATTCGCCTTCTAGTTATTTGTTCAGTACTGCTGTTCATCTTTGGTGAATCTCCAGCCTTGTGCGGGGCTCCAAAGAAGCAACCTGCCAGGTGGCTTGGCAGTCTGTCGTATGTGAGTCTCGAGAATTTCGAGGCCGCTGTGGTGCAGTGGAAGCATGTCCCGCGCGTAACTGGAAGACCCTGGGTACGATACCCGGTGGCAGCCGAGGAGAATTTTTCCGTGACTCACTTATAAAACGTGTAAAGAGCGATGATTTCTATTTGATGTTCCTAGTCCACGTCAACTATGTATTTATTATGCTACATTGATTTGGTCTGGTTCAAAATTGCTTAAACGTATTTCATATGCAAGGATAGTTTCAATAATTACAGAACCTCAGGGTCCTTATACATAATCTTAATATATGGTTTACCGAAAAAGTGTTCATTACGTATTGATCTCTTTCACGCACACTCACTGAGCTATGCAGACACGTAGGAACATACACACGCACAAACAAAAGTACATGGAATGCTACCTAAAATATTGCCAATATTTACATAATTATGTAACATTTTGTGAAGTAAAAATTTCTTTTCCACAGATTAATATGAGTACACTTTAGTTTAGGGTTACAGTCGCCAAGAAAGAAAGACAACCAGAACTGAAGCTCCTGCAAGTTCAATCTAGTCCACTGAGAGAGGGGCAAGATTCTTAAATGTTGGGTTTAACAGATAATTTGCATACAGAATTTCCCATGCCTTTTATACAATATAACCATTATCCATTTAATTACAGGTATCGTCCATTTCTTTATAAATATAAAATATGTATTTAAAAAAACTACAGTTTCAAACTTTATATTACGTACATATTTTTTTTATTGTTTCATTTTCTTATTTTAATAATAACGGGCAGGAATTTATTTATACCCACCAACCTGACACCCCCACAACACACCCCAAAATTTCTCAGACACCCCTAAAAATCTCGACACCCCTCCAAATGGAGGGGTGTCGAGATAACATATATTTAGAATTATATGAACTAACATATGATATTTAGAATCATATGAACTAACATATGATATTTAGAATCATATGAACTAACATATGATAACTAACATATAATCATATGTTAGTAACATTAACATATATTTAGAATCATATGTTAGTAACAATAACATATATTTAGAATCATATGAACTAACATATAATATTTAGAATCATATATTAGTCAGTCATTAAAACCATAAAAATAGACTATGCATCTCTTCATTTTAAACTGTTATAGATTTTGCATTTATACACCTGAAGCATTTCATCATGCACAATAATTGGGAAAATATCAATATCTACTGTTTCAGAAACTTATGTTAATACTTCTTTGCTTTAGCTTTGTTTCGGGAAGCTTTCAGACATGAGAGATAAAAAATAAAAACAACACAAAAACAACAAGATAACCGCATGTAGTTTTTGGAAAAAATATTCCCAATCATAATCATTTATTAACTATAAAAAAATTCATCAATTCTCCACTTTTTGAAATCCTATGTTTAAAGCCTAAATTCACTATAAAAACATTTCCAGCCTTCGAAAAAGTTCCTTTCATTCAACCACCCCCCAAGAAAATGTTTTCATCATCCCCAAAGTGAAATCCCTGGGTAAACCGCTGCTTACGGTGCTGTGCCATTCTCAGACCACATCTTTCAGTACATTTGACTAACGCTGCCAAAAAGCAGATTTCAACGCTTCTATTATTACAAATTATTTTTTAGACTAAAGTCGTGTGAAAACTTCATACATTTTGCCTTTTGTAATTGTTACAACATTCCTTTGACATTTTATTTGACTACTGAATAATGAGAGTAATAATTCTCCATGAAATTGAGGTTTGTAGTGAAATCAAAATTTTTTAAACTTTCTTCGAACCCTGAAATGCTACTTCAGTATTTTATTTTTTTTTCAGTCATTTTTTCTTTGTCCGTATTTAGGGTTGCGATATGTGTTCTGAAATATTCTTGTTCAGTTTATAAGACAATAGAATGCATACACAATTATAAGACTTTATTTACTCAATCATACGTTCGATCAAAGAAGGCTATGGTTATGTGACTTTACACAAAGGCAGTGTGATGATCTGTTAGGTACGTTAAATCACGCAGAACAAATAATCGAGGAAATACTTTCTTTTGCAAAAAGTCACTCACTGTTTACAAAATTCGTAAAAAGTTTCCTAAAATAAAATAATTTTGTAGTTATAAACTCTACGATGCAAAACTGCTAACACAGCATCAAGCATTCCTTCAAGCTATAATTTATAAAAAAAGTAAGATATAATTTACCTATGTAGAATTAATTACATCGAAGGGCTGCTAATAACAGCGTGTATAGAAAATTCGTTTTCTGAGTTTTCTCTTCACATGTTCACAACAGCCTTTCTTATATTTTTATGTCATATTATATAAGTTTCATATATCCAGCCCCCCAACACAGTGCTGATGGGTCTAGTTCGAATCCCAGGTTGAACACAGATTGTGGGATTTCCTCTGTCCGTAGATATTCAATGGATACGTTTAACTCAAGAAAAAAATTCGATTCTGTAATTAAAGTATAAAATTGTATAATCCTAAAACGTTTGAGAAATGTACGCAACTTCCCTTTACAAAGGTGACAGGTATTCTATAAAAACGAAACACACAATTTCATGATGTTTAAAACACTAACATTCTAATCGTGAGAGAGCAATGAACAATACTAAAAAGAATTTTGATGAAATGGTTGTGACTGTTTTCTCTCAACCAATAAAACAGTTTTTGATTTATCTTTCTATGTTGTTCTGTTATGGTTTGCAATGCAGTTTTTATCAGAGAGCGTCTAAATGTTTTGGCCCAATTTAAGTACAATTCTCAAAGATGATCATGAGTTTCTAAATGGTTGTTTTTAGAGAAAAATTTCTAAGTTGTTTCTCTATTTAGTGACGCCGGACAGAGAGATATTTCGCACAGTTTTCTCCTCAACGTTTAGGAATTCCTAAAGTTATGAATTTCAGGAGAAGATTTAGTGAAATTCCTCCTGTAACACTTCCCGAGGCAACGAAAGAATAAGAGATTGACAAAGCTTCAAAATCTACAAAATCATTAGTTAAAAGCCACAGATGGATTTTAATGGCAAAATTTCTCTAATGAAACCCTGTTCTCTCTCTGTTTTACTCCGATGAGCAGAAAACCTACAAAATCATTAGGTAAAAGCCACAAATGGATTTTAATTGCAAAATTGCCCCAATGAAACCCTGCGCTCATTCTGTTTAACTCCGATGAGCAGAAAAGTTAAAAATTGGTCAAAGTTTGTTTGGAAAAAGGTCTGAGAATAAAATTTGGATTTCGGAGTGAAGAAACGACAAGCGCAGAACACTGCCTATAATTATCTATTTTAATTTATGAACCACGTGTTCCGTTCAATAAGAAAGGACATAATATCACAAAGAGATCCCGTATCAAGAAGTCAAGAGTTACTTTTAATAACTCATACCCATTCTGCAGTAAAATGGTTCAAAATAAATTCACACCCAAGCAATTCGTTATGTATTTTTTGGCAGCAGAATACCGAAACAAGTGAGTGGGTGCTTTCATTGGGTGCCATAAAATTCATCTTTCATTGGTATAAATTCATCTATGTAATTTATAAAAAGTTTTGATCATGCTAAATTTTGGTAAAATATAACATAGCCATTTATTCTGAGAATTAATTTTTTCATTCACTGCATGGTAGCACCCTGTAAAGTTTATTAATTTTAAGAAATTTTGTCTAAAATGTTTCTTGAGCGTTATTAGCGCATTACAGCAAGTCGTATCTTTTGATATTTCTGGGTTTTTTTTAAATCAACAGTCACCAAAGATGCGATAAAATTTGCCTCTAAAGTAAAATATTTTTTTGTTTTACACAAAAAGTTTAAAAAATATTAGGTGTAACTAAATAAATTGAATACGGATTGCATCGCCCTTTCAAATAAATTTACAGCTATCATTTCCCTGGATATCATCAGTTTCAAACTACATAATCGCTGCTCTTTGTTCATACAATAAAAATTGTTTGCAATAATTTTGTCCGAGCGACTCAGCAGCATTTCTGCCCTTCTATACTGTATCTTTTCTTTTACAAACCAAAAACGTTTGAGATTATCATTTCAAGCTCTGCTGTTCCTGTTTTATTGTTTGTAAGTAACTGTCCCTTAGTAATTTTTCCAAAGTTTTTTAGCTTATAATTTTTAAGTTCCATAGTTTGTGTTCGTCCTTCATTTTAGGGTAATCGTATAATACCTTAGATACAAATGGATCTAGTTTATCATCCATAGGTTCTTGGTTTTACATTATCGCTTTCAATCCAAATGGATCTAGTCCATCATCCCTAGGTTTTTGGTTGATAATCCAAATGATTTTAGATTATCACTTTCAAGTCATACTGTTTCTTCCTTTTCTTCATGCAAAATATTTTCTATAATAATTTAGCCAAATCAGCTCAGCATATCATCTTTAAACTCTGTAGTTGTCGATTATTTAATATATCTATCTGTGTGTATGTGTGTGTTAGACTACTCAAATGCATTTTTGAATCTATAATATCTCGGCTTCCAGAAATTTGTTTTCTGGGACAGATTTCCTGGTGCGCAATTTTCCCGCTAGGAGGTGTAAATGCGCCTTTGTGTTTGACACGATATATCCACTTGAAAAATCGGGACAAAAAATTATTTTTGCATCACACAGCTGCAACCACGAGCGAAATGAGGTGAATGATCTATATTAATTTTCCACTTTTCCTGGTTCACATTTTAGCACCTGGATGGCGCAATGGGTTCTTACTTTATACCAGATCTCTGCTTCTAAAACTCATACTGCAAAAATATTTACTGCCTTGGATAGTTCCCGCTGCATTACCAATATATTGCTATATGGTCCTATTTTGCTATTACCATTTTCCTTCTGAATGGCTTAAGTTCGCATTTGAGTTTTGCAAAGTCTGTCCTTATGGAAATCCGATTTAGAACAAAAAATGAATCGGATAATCATTATCGTAGTTAATATTTTTCTTTCGATTATACTTGAAATAACAGCTTCTTGCTAGCTGCCGTGGATATGCATTTTATTCTTCGTGATATTATCTTCAATCATTCTCAATTCACTGCTGGATGAAAGTCTTCTCAAGTCTCTTTCACAGCTCTCTGTTTCGAGCAATTCTCTTTCATGTGACTTCGTCGTGTTTTCGAATTTCTTACACCTATCTCCACCGTGATCTTCCTCTGTATCTTTTCCTGTCCCTTGGCATCTAGTCAAGTATTTCAATTCTCATTTCACTGCTGGTTGAAGATAATATCTTCATAATATTATCTTCAACCATTCTCAATTCACTGCTGTATGAAGGTCTCCTCAAGTCTCTTTCACAACTCTCTGTCTCGAGCAATTCTCTTTCATGTGACTTCGTCGTGTTTTCGAATTTCTTACACCTATCTCCCCCGTGGTCTTCCTCTGAATCTTTTTCTGTCCCTTGGCATCTAGTCAAGCATTTCAATTGTCCAATGGTAGTCGGTTCTTCTGGCAATATGTCCAGCACATTGCCAATTGAGGGTCCTTATTTTGGTCATATCATTAGTTTTCAGCATTTTCCTGATACATTAGTTCCTCTTTTAATCTTTCTGGGTTGCACCAATCATGCAGGTCTCCGTGCTTCTCTGAGTTGCTCGCTCGCATCCTCTGAATATCTTTTTGGTTAAGGCCCATGTATATGATTCCTAAATAAGAACTGGAAGGATGCATTGACTAACACTTTTTTTAAGACATGATGGTTGATTTCCTTGAAAATTCTGCTGCTTCTTCCATGTGCCCTCCAGCCAAGTTTCATACGACTATTAATTTCTTCTCCGATATGGCCCTAGCTTGGTATCTGTTGTTTAAGGTAGATGTATGCATCAGCTTCTTCTAAATTTCCCCCAGCGACCTCTGTGACGTACCTGCCAGCAGGACGCACACGACATAAAGGCACATAGCAATCAGAACAAATGTCTGCGTAGCTCAGTTGGTAGAGCGACTTGTTCCGGAATAAGCGGCCTCGGGTTCGAATCCCGGCGTAGACCAAAAATGACGGAGAAATTTAATTCGTTATAATGGCGCCCGAACTATCCGGATGACCCGACCGTTCAAAATCTCGCATTGGTGTGATGTTATTTCCACACCGCGAGACAGGAAAAATCAGAGAATTCCTTCTCCAGCGCTTCGAAAAATAAAAATGTGTGATGTTGCATTCCACACAGCAGATTGACTGGGAGTTCTCAAGTGCACGTTCTACAGTGGATGGCTGCATGCAACGATTCATGGTCACGGCTGACCCGTGGGCCATGCCCCCGGCCCTCTTTAGGGGGGAGATGTGACGTACCTGCCAGCAGGACGCACACGACATAAAGGCACATAACAATCAGAACAAATGTCTGCGTAGCTCAGTTGGTAGAGCGACTTGTTCCGGAATAAGCGGCCTCGGGTTCGAATCCCGGCGTAGACCAAAAATGACGGAGAAATTTACTTCGTTATACTCTATATAGCACTCGAAAGCGAGAAAAGGAAAATAAAGTATTCAGAAAGACTTCAGATCTCTCTAACTAGCACTAGACCGTAAGCAGTAAGTTTGGTAATCGTGGTTAAAATAAGCATCGAAATGAGTGCGCTGTAGTGGTCACATTTAGAATACTGAATTAAGAAGAGTTCATAGAAGTACTGGATAAAAACGATCATCAAAATCTACGTATTGTAAGTCAGAACCTTTATAATTAAAGTTGAAATCATATCATTTAGAATATAAGAACATAATGAGCACGTTCTGTAAGCTAGGTTAAACTAAGTACCGAAATTTTTGTACTGTAGGCAGTTTAAAATATTAAGTTGAGATGACAGCATGACGACACCCTAGGGCGCAATGGGCATGTTCAAGTACCAAAATGAACTCCAAACCTTTGTCTGGTGTGAAGGGCGTTTAGAAAAGTAAATTCAATTGGATTTCTTTAGAATTACAGGTGTAATGATCGCATTTGGACTATTAAATTAAAATGAGCACCGACAGCTGTAGATTTCACATGAAATTATCATAATAATAATAAAAAATAATAGAAATTATCATATTTGGATTGGCAGAGGAGATTTGTGATATTGGGTTAAAATGAACATTGAGATTTGTATGTCATAATGAGTACCTTAAGAATAATAATTTTAAATGAGCGCTTTTTCGAATATGTTGTGATCAGCACGTTCGGAATGTTAGGTTTTAATCAGAACATTGGAAATACTACTTTGTAGTGAGAACAAAATTCTGCGTGTTGTAATCATCATGATTATAATGCCAAGTTGTCTTTCAGTTGCATTTTTATGCTACTCTGATTACAGCTTTTATTAAGCTTTTAATATGATTTCCTGCTAATAGAACATGGAATGTCTTTCGTCATCAAAGTAGCTGCAAATGCTCAGCAAAAGGTTTAAGCGTCGAAAGGAATACTAATGGGATACATTGAAAATACGTTCCCCACGTTCGTTATCTTTGCTTTACAAGATAAAGGCATCCCTGACTAACCCATACAGGAGACACTGCTTCACCAAGAATTTGATTTCAAACGTTTTGCAATTGAGTGAGCATTTAATGAGGTGTATCGAAATATTCATTTTACCCTGTAGGCATTTCGGTTCATGGAGAAAAGGTTTTCATAACGTTCGCTTATGCTACGAAGTTACGCAGTTTTTGCTTTATAAATCTTTCACTTTTTTTTCTATTTTTGATCTGCTAAATATTCAAGAGAAATGAGATGAATAAAAAATGAACAGGTATAGGTTGCTTTTTATCATGAACAAAAAGAATTGCTTCACCGAAGTATAATACCTATTTCGACGCTTTTTTTAATTGGAGAATCATTCACGTAAGACAAAACCTAAAACATGCAGCTTTCTTATTTTTTTTAAATGTGACAATCCTTAAAAGTAGTTCATTCGCTCTTGGTTTAAACAGTTTAACGTTATAAATTTTCTAGGAAGATGTTATCAGATAAATAATTCCCTAACTTCACGTAGCAGAAATTGGGGGATCTGCTAAACGATTAGTACGGTACAGATTCACATACACTGAAAATAGGTTTGGTGACTGTCGTACCTCTTCCAGCGCTACAGCAAGATGCAGAAGGTTGCAAAAGGGCCGACAACTCTTGAAATCAATGCCCGTGGCAATACATTAATAGAAACACTTCATGTTTGTGAGAAAAAGAATCGAATAAATTCAGGAACTACAGGTTAGAAATTAGGTGAACATCTATTTTGAGCATTGCATCAAGCAGTTTCTACGGATTATGTGAGTTCATTCCTCCTATTGCTAAAGAGCATTTTGGTTTAGATCAAACAGAAATTTGCCGTGAATATGAATACATGAAATGCTATAATAAATAGTACACCTGAGTTATTTTAATTAACACAAAGCTAGAAGACTTCTTTCTTTACTACTTTACACGCTTCCTCATGGAAATGCCTTCCGGTGACCAACAGGTTATGATTCTTCACTTTCACCCAACTTTGTGGGTTCAACTGGGTTAAATATGCCGTCTTTTAATGTGCTTATCAGTATCATCTTCACCGTAACTCGTGATTTTCAACTAAGAACAAGATTCTGCTGCGCATATTCGGTATTCAAGGGAAAAGGAAGTCATTAAATTACAAAGAGGGAAAATCTGAGTTTCTCTGAAGGAATATTTAAGCCACCATTTTAAGATAGATGAGCCATAATAAACCTATGCCGAAAATGTATGATCTTACACCTACGAAATAAGGATACAACAAGTTTTCCGTGGAATGCAGTCTTCATAATTACATTTTACTGACCTTTTGCAAGAAAATAACAACTCTGCGAAAACTGAAAAACAAATTTCCCCATAAATATTGGAACTCAACTTACGAAATGCAGTGGAACAAAATACATAAAATTGCTTATAGATTTTTGTATTCATAATTTTTCATCACTGGTTAGGTACTTTCTACAAATCAGAAACCACTTTTAATTTGAAAAAGATACCGACTGTACCTAATGAAAATGGATGAAGAGCAACAACAAAAGAATCTAGGTTTCTGTTTTTAATAAAATATTTGAGAAAAAATATTTTACTCGCGTTTATAGAATACATTATATTGTCTCTGAAACAAAACCTTTTTTGTCTATATTTTATTGAGGGGGGTTGAATACACTATGTAGGTAAAATGAAATGTCAATAGATAAAAACCACAGGCAAGAAGCATCCACTGCTATCTATTACTCAAGAGTTCAGTAAGAAAAGAAAAGCACGATTAAGTGTAAGAGAGGTCGACGAGAGGTTGAGAGGGAGACATCATGTGCATGTGACTAAAGGATACAGGGTCAAAGAAGAGCTAAAGGGAGGTTAATAAGGCATAGTAATAAGAGAATGAAAAGCAGAACGGGATAAGATAAGAAGCGGCTATGAAAGAGAGAAAGTAAATGAATATAACGGAGTGCAAATGAAGAACAGCAAGGTGACAAAGAATGGGGACAAGATAGCTGTTGCAAGAAAAGACAAAAAGGAAAGAAAGAGACTAATCACAAAAGGAAAGAGATGGAAAAATAGATAGAGTCCAGAAGAACAGAAGGGACAGAGCTTCAAACGACCGAATTTAAACAGAGCGGCGATTAGGAAGAAAAGAGTAAGGGGAGAGAAGTGCTATCAGATGAAGACGAATGCTGAAACTTAGAAAGATCGCAGAAGGGACATAGAATAAAGAGAAAGAGAGGAGGACAAGACAGAATCATATAAAAATCTGTGAAGAAGCTGACAGATATTTTTTCACATACAAGCACAGAGATAGAGAGAGTCAGGATGAAGTACAGGGCAAAATACAGCAAGAGTCAAAGAAAAGAGAGAAGAGGCTAATAAGAAAAATTGTTGGAGTGAAAGAGAACTGGTTTGCTGATGTCAGAGAGATAGAGAAAGAAAGGGGAATATAATGTGTGGATGTGAGTGTGAAGGCACGTACGTATGTATGACGTGGAGAAAAACCTGAGGAAAAGTGAGAGGTTCAAGCAGAAAATTCATAGAAAAAAATGAGAATGTGCTTGCGATAGAACAAAAGCAAATATTCAGAATGTGGATGTGTTTATACGCAAAAAGGAAGAAAGTACAGAAGTTGATACGGAAAGAACAATCAGGAGCCCCAAAGAAAGTGGGAGTTTGTGTAACAGAAGAAATTGTCAGTAAGAAAGTGAATTAATTGCTTTGAGCCAGAGATAAAAGACAAATCATGAATATCAATGACGTTAATGGAGAAGCGGAAGACTGGCTCTTATTGATTCGAAAAAAGTTATACAAAAATGACATACAGGAACCGTTCAGGAGATATAAAGCACAGGAAATGGTGAAGACTGGCTAAATCCTGAACTTTCAAGAGATATAAAGCACAGGATATGTTCTATAGTGCTGTAGCCACACCTGAATCTAGCTTGTTCTCTCGGTTGAGCCATGTCCAGTGTTACCTTCAAGCGGTGTGAAAGAACTTTAGTGAAGATTTTATAAACCACCTATAGGAGGCTGATAGGTCTGTAGTTCCTGAGATCCTCAATGTCACCTTTTTTATGTAGCAGGATCATTGTAGCGTTGTTCCAATCCTCAGGAATCTTCCCTTCATTAAGGCATCGAGTGAAAATTTGGGCGAGTACTGTTTCGATTTCTCCACTTGCTTCTTGTATGATGTCTACAGTAATTCCATCTTCTCCTGGAGCTTTTTCCCGCTTCATGTTCTAGATTGCATGTGCAACTTCTGCTGGGAGGACTGGAAGAACTCTGGTACTGGTACCTTTCACGATGTCTGGAGTACATGTATCATCCTTTTCATATAATTTGGAGTAGGAATCTTTCACTCTTGTCAAAATTTCACCTCTATTTCTTGTTACAGAACCATCTTCTTTTCTCAGTGCCATAATCTGTTTTCTTCCCTTACTGAGATGTCCCTTTGCTATCTTTAGGCTTTGGTTGTTTTCAATTGCTTTCCTCACTAGTTCACAGTTGAATTTCCTTACGTCTTCAGTGATACTTTTTCGTACTGTCTTGGATAGCTCTATATATTCCACTTTGGAAGTCACATCTTCTTTAGTTGTCCTCATGTCTCTTCTTTTTTGCATCAACATTTTGGCTTTTCCTGATAATTTGTTCACATGCAATTTGTTCTTAGACCCAGCTAATTTTGTTGCTGTTTCCATAAGAGCTTTGGTTACTTTTCTGTTAACTTCAGAAATATCCACTTCTTCCGATGTTAGGCCTTCTAAAGCAAAGAATCTGTTCTTCAGTTCCAACTTGAAGGTATTATGGTGTTTTTTAAGGTTGGTTATGTCAATACATTTTGTTTGTCTTATGAGCTTGCCACGTTTGAGTTTAGTGTTGAGGTGCATCTCACCAATCTATGGTCACTACCTGTGTTGAAATTGTTTAGTACACTGCAGTCTTCTATGACGAATTTTTTGTTACACATAATAAAATCAATTTCCCTTGTCGTCCCATTTGGATGTCAAAGTATGCGGGAGTTACATGGAGGAGACTGGCACAAGACAGACCGTTGTGGAGGAAACTTGGGGATACCTTCGTCCAGCAGTGGATTGATAATGGTTAGCAATGATGATGATCATGAATGCACAGGAAATGGTGAAGACCCGGTGGCCATATATTTGATCAAAGGTAGTCTCGGTACCTTTCGACCAGGTCTTTCTAGCTTGTCTTTCCTTCTGACGTACTCACATTTCAGTACTATTCTAACATTCCCATTTTGCAGTAATTATGCTGTCACTCCCTCAAGGCATTGGATTGTTCGTCAGTTGAGTGCTGCTGACATCTTCAATGTCCAAGTTGTCAGTTCTGCCCTGCGCGATAAAAACAAAACAAAAAAGGCAACCCATTCCGTCAACGCATTTAGTCACATTTGACATACTCTAAAATTCGCAGAGCATGCACTTAGTGACACTTGGCGGGATGCAACACTAATTTTATTTCTGAAAATAACTATTGCACCTAAAACATACAAGCACAGGGCAGTTTCTGTCGAACCCAATTTTGCTGTGTTCTCATTTGGCAGTCCGAAGGAGCAGGTAGTAATGGCAATCGTGGGAAGAATCACACAGTAACTGTTAAATAATAGCTTTGCTTATTATCAGTCTATGTGAATAGTTGGGCGAAAAAGAAACCACCTTATTCCTTTAAGCTCGCCTCCTTCACTGGATCGATTCATTCCTAAACACCCCCTCAAGATCATTAGGCGACAAACACATACGAGTCCACTCCACTCTCACCCCTAAAGAAAAGAAAATCCCTGTGCTCAATAACGGTACCTGAAATGTATTGTTCTCTAGTTCGTTGGGAGGTAACGTTCTCACGGCTCGTGTTGTCCGCTTTTCTGATTCGTTATATTCTGGTCTCCCTGGGCAGTGTGCAATAAAATTCCCCATCCGAAAGCAAAACGCAACCACCTTTCCATATGTTCTTTTCCTTTAATTCCTTTGTGTTGGTGTATAACTATCACTCTCTCACCTATCCATCTCTGTCCAGATCTTCTTTTCCAGTGCATTTTACCTAGTTTTGCTTTCATGGGGCCATTTACCATTCTTATTAGAACAGATTGAATGTCCATCCGCGAACATTTATGCCTGAGAGAAGTGGCCTGTCCTTAAGTTAGGGCCACTAACTCCAAAGAAGGAAGAAACAATGTGGTGAATGAATACAACAACCACGCTAAAATCACCGAAATCCGAACGTACTCCCTGTACTGCAAGAGGCCACAGCCCAAAACCAGTTGACACAAACCCACTGGCTGTTTTTTAACGTTTTCCAACCGTAGGTTGAAGAAACGTATATGCTCCAGCTTTGTCCGTCTGTCTTTCGGCACGATTACTCGCGTAAAAATGGTTCGATTTCGATGAAATTTTAGTATGTGGTAGGGGACCACCTTGGAACGAGCCCTATTGAAAATGGAAGAAATGGGATCTAAGGTCAGTACATAGAAGCGGAATCCATTCCATTGCTCTTATGCGTCATAATTTATGTAAAAATGCTTCCATTGCAACAAAGCTTTGTGATGCTTTTCCGGAGGTATGCTGAACCAATTCTGTTTAATATCACCGAAATGAAGTCAAAAGTCAGGGCACAGCAGCGGGATTTATTCCACAGCCATTATCCTCATAACTTGACTAAAAATGATCCTATTGTGACAAAACTTTACTACGTTGTTCTGGAGCTATACCGAACCGGCTCTGTTGAATATAATCGAAATGGGGTCAAAGGTCAGGGCACAGGGGCGAGATTTATTCCACAGCCATTATCCTCATAAACTGAGTAATGATTTCTGGTATGTTGGAAAGCGTATCATAATCAATGCATTGCATGCTTTTACTAACTCGTTTTTTTTGGGGGGAGGGGGGATACGATCACGGAAACTCGATGGGCTATAAGCAGTGTCATCCGTCCCTAATTTAGGATCACTGGTTCTAGGTAAGGGAGAACGCCAGTGTCGTAAGAAAAACGCAACATCTATGCCTCAACGGGATTCGAACCGAGACCCATCTCGAACAAATGGTCAGAAGCCAGCGCTTACAGTGGGGTGGCCCTCTGGCCTTTTGCATGAATCAAGCTTGTATGTTTCAGGTGAATTCCTGAAATATTCATTTTATCTCGAAGCTACTTGGACTTTCTTACCGTTTTTACCTTTAAATGTTTTCTTCGTGAAGCGTAATAACTACCAGGTATAGCATGCACTAATCATTGCGGTTGTTTATCAATGAAGTGACGTCTGAGTGCTAAAGCAATTTCATGGCTTGGAAGGCCAAGAACGCTTGAGGCAGCCATTCAGCTTTGTTTACCAGCAAGGAAGCGACGTCCTTCTAAATCCACGATAATAATTTATGCGTCCTCAGAGGTCAAGTTTACAAACGTGTTTGATGTCGAGAACATGATAGCAATCCGACAGCACAATTTATCGCGTGTAGATGGTTAAAGAAAAGTAGTCGCAGTGATGCAACCAACAAACTGCAAAGACATGAAATGCTTTTGCTGCTTGAGCATCCGCCTTTTGTTAATAGGTTAATTCATTACATTGAAGTGTAAGAACACAACAGTGCTGAAACAGGATTGTAATTGCCTTGAAAAAACTACACCAGGTGATTTAAGAATACACTTTCTAAACGCCGTTCAAGTACGTATTTCATTACACATCTAAATCTCAAACAATGCTGCGTTTGTTGTTAACTGGTTAATGATGTGTTTCTCAAACGCAGAATTCCTTTACACTCTCAAAATTATTGAGGACCCAAAAGTTGTTTATATAAGTTATATCAATTAATATTTACCGTATTATAAATTAAAACTCAGAATTTTTAAAGATATTAATTTATAACTGATTTAAAGATAGCAATAATGAACTCAAAAGTGACATATTTTTAATGAAAAATAACTACATTTTCCAAAATAAAAATAAAAACTGTTAGAAGGGTCACATTGTTTTGCATTTTTACAAATCTTTTTAAGGTGGTTCCATCTAAAATCTCTGCCTTATGTTTCCAATGGTAAAACTTCTTTACATATTTTCTTCTCAATTAATCTATTCCCTACGATGAAAATTTGCACATCGATAAAACAAACTTTAAGTTATAGTATGGGATACTTAATACTTGTTAAAACATAACCATAATTATATTAAAAATCAATCATTTTTCTTTCAGTAATGTTCAGACCTGTTAATAGATGGCGCGACCTGTATATTGATGACGTCAGTAGACAAACAAATGTTGGATTGCTTAATTATGGTTATGCTTTAGCAAGTATCAAGTATCCCATGTTATAATTTAAAGTTAGTTTTATCGATGTGCAAAATCTCATCCTTGGGAATACATTAATTGCGAAGAAAATATGTAAAGAAGTTTTACCATTTGAAACATAAGGCAGTGATTTTAGATGGAACTACCTTAACACTCTGGCTTTTTAGAAGACGGCTGGAATCTGGTATCAGCTTTTGTATTCAATCTGTTGCGGTATGTTTTGTTGTTCTCGTTGTTGAAGTACATGAAAAAAAAATCCGGGCTCACACAGATGTATAGTTGAAAGGGCAGGAATACTTTAATAGCTTTTTCACATAATTGTGGATATTCTTCTTTGATACTGTACCAATACTCGGCCAGAGATAGTTTCTTAAAGCTTAGTCACAATATGGAATCCGAAACTACACTGCTGGCCACCCAAAATGCAACACCAAGAAGGACACGAGATAGCAAAGCCAGATTTACTGGACACATAACAACAGATACAAAGATGAAACGATTGAGCTTACAGGCCCGCGCGGCTTGCGGAACACGCAGACATCAATAGTTCGTGTGGCCCCTATGGCTGGCAATAACGGCCGCGACACGCCACGGCATCAAACGAAACAGGCTTTGGATGGGGGCTTGAGGTATGTCGGTCCAGGCTGCTTCCACACGATGTCACAGTTCATCATGCCTAGCCGCGGATGGTGTTTGCCGGACCACTCTGTTGCCGATCAGCTACCAGACGTGTACGATGGGCGACATATCGAGAGAACAGGGGGTCACGGCAGCAGTGACACCTGGCGCACCGTGAAGAATCGTTACACGATGCGTGCCACGTGCGGGCGTGCATTGTCCTGTTGAATCGTGGCTGCTGGCAGGTCCTGCAGGTAAGGAAGGAGCATAGATTCCAAAAGGTCGGAGATGTAGCGGTGGCTGTTGAGTGTACCGGCGATGCGTACTAGAGGGCTGCGGGTGTCATATCCAATTGCGCCGCAAACCATAACGCCAGGCGACGGACCGGTATGGCGTTGCATATTGCAGGCGTCATACAGTCTCTCGCCGTGGTGCCGCCACACGCAGATCCGACCATCGTGATGTTGCAGGCTGAAGTGGGATTCGTCGGAGAAGCCAATGTCGTGCCATTCCGTAGTCCAGGTGCGGCGTTGAACGGCCCACTGCCGCCGCACTCGCCGGTGGTGTAATGTCAATGGTAATCGGAGCAATGGGTGCCGTGCGACAAGTCCCCGGTCCTGCAGACGACGTCGAACGCTACGTGCTGACATAAGCTGTTGCACAACACACCTAAATTCCTGAGCTAACGTTCGTGTTGTGGCGGTGCGAGCCGTCAATGCCCGCCGCACAACATGCGGGTCTTCTCTATCGGTGGCGTGCCGCAGGCGCGGCAATCACCCACGTCAGCCCGTTCGTCCCTCCTACACCCACCGAATCCGTACTAGCCTCACTATGGCTGGATGTCGTCCTGCATGGGCGCCGATGTCTCGGTACGATAAACCGCTGTCGCGATAAGCCACTATTCGTCCTCTGTCGAACTCGGAAACGTGCTGGAATGACTACTGTATTCTGCGACGAGGCATCAGGAAGCTTCCCACGCACAGGTCCGGCAGCACAACACACTTCCACTACTTTTATCCTGCCTTCTGTGCACCCTTCTTATAGTGCTTCTCGGTGGTGCGGCGGGCGCACATGATTTGCATATGCACTGCAGTGCTAATCGTTTGCATGCCCTCTCGCGGGAGACGCATGCTGCGAATTTCAGGCGAATTCGATGCTTCCTTCTTGGTGTTGCATTTTGGGTGGCCAGCAGTGTATATCAGTGATTTTTTTTTGTACTGTGTTACATTAAAATCCACTGGTCTGCATTGCACAGGTAAGAGCACCTCAAAACTACCGAAAACAAACTGAGCTAATCTCTGAAAACGTCATACACCGAAGACATAAAACATTATGACCAGCACGTCTGGATGTAAATCAAAACAACTGCAAGTAAACGACGGCGCGTGTCAAAATCATGAAACAGTTCAAATATCACATGATATTGAGCTTTGTTAATCAGTGCTATTCCTGTTCTTCCGATGGGAAAGGCAGCCGACTTAAGCGAGTTTGACAAAGGCCAAGTTGCACTGGGCAAACGCCCGGGTGAGAGCTTTTCTCAGACGGGAAGGCTTGAGATGAGTTCATAGTCAGTCATGGTGGATAATTTCAAAAAAGCGGTCCGAGAATCGCCGGAAAGGCGGGTCAGGATTTTTCCAGTTGCTATCCTGTATGGTATGTGTTTTCTTTTATTTGTTTTTTTTTTCGATTTTCTATCCTTTATGGTATGTGGTTTTTTCTTCATCGATGCTAGATCTGAGCGAATGCTAAGTCAAATTGTATGCCACGAGCTAACAGTAGGGATACTGTGACAAAGCTAGCCGGTAATTTGAGTTGTAGTGACGAGAGTAATATATCACAAGACTCAGTAGATCGAACTCTGATGAAAATGGATCTTTGTAGCTGTCGTCAGCTACGAATGCTCATGCTAACTTCGGCTCACCGCCGAAAGCGCCTACAATGGGCACGCGAGCATCCAAATTGGGCCTTAAATGATTGAAAGACAGTCGACTGGTCCGATGGAAGTCCTTTCCTGTTGCACCATGTAGATCGCCGGGTACGTGTGCATCATTTGCTTGAGGAAATTGTTATATAGAAATATTTAAAATGTAATTAAATAGTGGCTTTAGTTATTCAGCGCGCGAACAGCAGCTAGAAATTCGCCTTCATTTAAAACAAGGCGATCAAGAGATCCGTTGCGAAAAGTCATTCTTTCATGGACCGTAGGGCCAACAACGA
The DNA here is from genome assembly GCA_039090855.1 of Macrothele yani. Lineage (NCBI taxonomy): Eukaryota > Metazoa > Arthropoda > Arachnida > Araneae > Macrothelidae > Macrothele > Macrothele yani. The sequence goes on from CM076990.1 coordinate 173,280,583, forward strand.
ACAGAACGACCCCACCCCGCCTTTGTTCCCCCGTCGTTGGAGGACACTCTCCCTCTGAGAGTGCCCTCCAGTGACAACTCGTCGGTAAGCAATCAAGGGCAGTCAACTTCTTACGTCAGGAGCAACTTCCTTCGGGGAAAGAGTGAAAAGAAATAACACAGAGTGGTCATAAACGGGTAGTCTCGTTCGAGATTTTCAGGGGAAAAAAGCTGTCTGGTTTGGGATTCGAGAGAGCCAAGAACGATTTTGCACCGAGGTGAATGAGAAGACAGGTCAGTTCCTTCACCGATTTCGGACGGTGGGGGCACCCCTTAAGTCGAAGCTCCAACTCGTCCCAGAGGTGCTCGATAGGGTTAATGTCCGGGCTCTGCGCAAATCAGTCCATTCGATTAACCCCATTGTTACCATACCAAGCCATGGTGGACCTCGCAACATGACAGGTGGCATTGGCATCCTGAAAGTAACATGGGTACACCCCGTAAAACTGCCACAACGTAGGAAGCGCATGGTCATCCAAAATGGTGCAGTAGGTCTTGACGTTGAGTCTACAAGGAACTGCGACCAAGGGTCCCATGCCATACCAGGAGAAACATCCCCATAGCATAATTCCACCGCCGCCGAACTTCACGGTTGGCCCAATACATTCCGGCAGGAGGCGTTCTCCAGGCAGACGCCAAACCCAGACCCTGTCATCCAAACGGTAGAGGGTGAACCTTGATTCGTGGTTCCAGAGAACATGTTCCACTCTTCAACGGTCCACTGTCGACGTTCTTTACACCACGTTAGCCGAGCAGCGCTATTGGACTTGGTGATCAAAGGCTTGTGGGCGGCAGCACGTCCATGATAACCGAGCAGATGGGCTTCCTTACGGATGGTATTCATCGAAAGAACACTTCCGGATGTCTGTTGAAACTCCTCGCGGATGTGGCCCATCGATTTGGTGAGGCTCTTCCGAATTTCTCTGGCCAGCACCCGTCGGTCTCTAACTCCCAGTTTTGTGGGTCTGCCGGGTCGGGGCACATTCCGACAGTCACTTCTCATCTTCCACTTGCCAATCACATAGACCACTGTCGATTTTGGGTATTTCAACTTGCTGGATATGTCACATATGGATCGGCCATTTCTGTGATACCCGACGATTACACCTTTCTCGAAATCAGAGAGCTCCGAACTGCGTGGCCTCTTGCATGCGACTGGTTGCGTTGTTGTTTCCTACACGATATTTAACGGCGGCGGCCGTGACGTGTATTAGGACCGCAGATATCATCCATTGCAGGGGTGTCCAATTACTTGTTGGTAGATAGTGTATATCCTATTTATTTTGACTAATGATATTTTCCCTATTCCCCGCATTCTGAAGAATAAACACTCGTGCGAGTAAAATCATATGTCGTTGAATTTTCGTTGAATTGCTTCCCTGCTCCAATGACAGGGACCTGCGAACAACGATTCTTCTGATAAGTTGGCATCCTCTCCTTACTTAACAATAACCACGCCAACAAAATGTTGGCACCATGACGCACCGTGGCTAAGAAGTGTGGCGAACAACTAACTACTGGAGCGAGTGAGCATCCGTATCAGAAAGCGTTGCTTTTCCCTTAGGTTTTTTATGCAAAGTTTGTGACGCGCAACAGATGGGGAAGCACGTGTCAAGACGATAAATTTGCAGCGGTATATTCCGCCGGTTAGAACAACTGGCTACGGAGCGAGGAGACACAGGTTCCTGCCAAATTTGTGAATTTCACATTGGCACCCAATTGAGGAAGATGGTTCTACTGGCCGTTGGGTTCTTCGAAAAATGTGTGATATTTGTTCCACACGTCGTATGGAACTAATGAAAAATTCCTTCTTTCCTTAAAAGAAAATTACGAGGGAGATAATGTGATGTACTACAGAGGTGAAGCACGAATCAAGACGACAAATCTGCAGCGGTACATTCCGTCGGTGTAGTTTAGTCGGTTAGAACAACTGGCTCCTGAGCGAAGATCTCTGTCACCCACAAATTTGTAAATTTCACAAGTTGTATTTTTATAGGGGAAAGACTAATACTAATTCATTCTGACGGATTACCTGCAAAAAGATCTATAACAACGCCGCAAACCTAAGAAAGGAGAGGGAAGATGTTTGAGTCACTTGTTTCTGCTCATCGCCATCGTTGCCATGGTTTCCGTGTCAGGGGGAATAGTCGTTCGCCATCATGCCTTGAATCATGAAGTAGAGAATAAAGGACTACGAGCACCGGTCACATGGTTATATTTGGCACTGCTGAGATGAAAGGGGGAAAAGGAATTATTTCCCCGAAGCGTTCGTAAAACCCCGCCGCTATGGGAACATTTCTGTTTGTAGAGGGCAAAAACTATTTTGGTCCCAATTCACTTCAGGTACATCGCCCGCTTAAAGGGTCAAATATTCTATTTTTTATTATTATTTTCTTGCTTTGGAATAATCACGCATCCTTTCCGCTGCTTGATATGCGCAAAAGTGCAATTTAAAATAATCTCTTCATCAGATGTTTCGTAGGTATGTAAACACAGATATTATCCTAGATTATCACATCCAATAAAAAAAGGAAAAACAGATCACGAGGAAAACATCTCGCTAGCTTAAAAGTTTACTTCATATGAGACACAATTTGAAAGTTTAATGCCATTGAAAGTAGTTTTAGCTGATAGAAATGGGCCAAAACAAAATAAAATAAATGCAAACGAATAGCAGAAAAAAGGAAAAAAACGACTCATCGAGATTCATTATCGGATGTGTTTCAGCAATGCTACTCACAAAGCTTCTTATTTAAATGATTCGATTAATACACTCTATTTCTGCATTCTTGCAGGATTTTTAACAAGTTCATTCTTAGGCTGCAGTGAAGTAGGGCACGGTGTGGCTAAAAACGGCATTTCTTTAAGCTTAATAACAGTAAAGAACAATTAATTGATGTTATTGCCTTTTAAATGCTGTAATTAGATTGTTCAAGACCCAATGATGACAGTATTGGGCCCTTCTGCAGGCAACGCCCTCTGCTTACTCTTTCTTTATTGAAATATTTCCTGCTTTGTCTCCGTAATAAGGCAGGTATGGCCGCTAAGTATGTCATGGGTGTCACTTGCGGAACGCTGCAATCTATATCTCCTGGCACAAAATAAGACCTTGCGTATTATCAAAGCGGTAAAAATTCCAATCACACAGTTATGGTGGACGAGCCGGCACGAAATCTCATTGTCGAAAATTATGAATGCCAGTGTTTCTTAAAACTCTTCCTTGTCATTTTGCGACACCATGAATGTACATTTTTTTAACACCAAAACGCTTAATCTAAAAAGCACTCTTTCTTTCTACCTGCTTCAGTTCAATGACTTCAATACCAACTCCTGACGTAATTGCAAAGCTTCGTGACTGACATAATATGCAAGTTAACTAACACAGGTCTTCTCGTTAAAGGCATTTCGTTTTCTATTGTTTTAAAACCTGCTGAAGCGTGGAAACCTAGAAATGATATTGTTGATCGTCGATTGAATATCTAATTGACCCAAACGTGGAAAATTTATGATCTCTGAAACGTAAAGGTGTGTAATACTGGTGGCATAAATTTAAAGGTCGGTAAAGGCAGAAAGCGGTTGTTACGGCTCTCTTCACGCGAGAAATTTCTGGCATGATCTGCAAAAAATTCGAGCAGTACAGCTTACTTTTATTTTTCCACAGTAAATATGGTATCACGCAAGATATTAAATTAAAAATATCAAATATGTACGTATTTAAAGATATATGTATTCAAGTTTCCTATTAGCTACGGTCGAATCTCATTATTTTCAAATCACGAAGAGATCTTACATTTCCAGAATTGATGAATAATCAAAACTGGGAAAATTACTTTTAACAATTATTTATTTAAATAGTTCTGGTGTTTTGTTGGGTATTATGCAAATTCATGAAGGAATTTTCTTAATATTCATAGACCACGTGTGTTTGGTACAATTCCACACCATATGGTCGACGACGAGTAAGTTATTCGTCGTTGCAATCGCAGAATATTTCTTTAAGTGTCTCTATATTAACGAACGGTCGTCCTTTTGATACTTCATAGACTCCTTATCTTTTGCTTTCGTGTAAATTTTAATATTTTTACGTCAGTTTGGACCAAAGTGTGAAATACTTTCTAGTTTTTATTTATTTTTTGGTATTTATACCTTCTTTTATGTAAACATGTTTAGTCACTACACAAAAAGAAGCCCTCCCCCTTGGCCAAGTGGTCAAAGACGCGGGATGTCTACATTACCTGAATAAAAAGGCCCTGAACTATGTCCAATACTGGATCAAGATTTCATTTCATTTATTTTTCACTATGAGGTTATAGATTTTACCATATTACATTTCAATATTAATTTTATAACATATAATATTAAAGAGAAAACATATACTATGACAAGCCGACAACGGTAACCGATAACTCGGGTACAGTTGGCAAACTTTGAGCGAAGCTATTGCAAAATCTAAGCTCATTAAGGCGTCTATTATAGCAAATTCTAAAAAAACGAACACGTAAAATGTATGGCTTCCAGAACAAAAGTACGAAACATTCTAAAAAAGAAATGCCTAAAATTTATCATGAACTACTTTCCTTCACGTTGGTGGTGATCAGGGTGCATGTAAACAAAGTGGAAAGACACACTTAGATCAGGAACCAAGTGTTTTTCATTTTGTATCGCGAAAGACAGACACACACACATACATACACACATACATACATACACACATACATACACACATACATACATACACACATACATACATACACAAACTTCCTCTTATTATTATAGATTAAGCAAGTGTTGAGCTAACAGACGTGCTTTTTCCATCTGTTCGTTTTTCAATTCAAACAATTTTTTTAAATTAATGTTAGTGAGCCGATTTTCCTGAAACGGTTCAAGTAAAAGGCCATCTACATTTAATTGAAATTCCTCAATGACACGAAATTTCGGAAAATGAGATATTATACCAAATTTGGTGGTTGTAAATTGAAAACTGTAGAACTTTTTACGAAAACTTTGTATGGGCGCCCTTTGACCTCTTCCAAAAACCGTGTAGGTCTAAGTTAGAGTACCATGAGATAATTACCAAATTTGGTTATTCTAAATTGAAAACTGTAGAACGTTTTACGAAAATTTGGTATGGAGGGCCCCTTTGACACCCCCCCCTTCGACTCCGACCCCTTCCAAAAACGGTCTAAAGACGAACGAAGTAATAGAAGATATTTACTATTTGCACTTCTGGAAAACTTTTCGCGTCACCTTCGAAGATACTTACATTCAGCACATAGGGACTTTTTCCTTCAATCTCATTAATTTTTTCCAAATACTGCATGTTTTACTCGAAATAAACTTTCAAAGTAAGACACCATCATTTCAACGGGGACTGATTGTCCTTCACTTACGCAAGGTTCTTAGATATCTCTCACTTAGATTACTAAGGCTCGTTGCCATGAAGAAAGTCACGCGTCTGCTGCATCCTCATAGGCAGTGGAAGCCACGAAAGAATACGAACGGCGGTTTTTTCTTTGACTTGTCACTAAAATATTACTTCTTGGCTCTCTTTTGTCATATATTAATGTTTCATATACCTAAACCTTCCTCGACAAATAGTTTATGGAATGGTGAAAACCGCATCAAAATCCGTCCAGCGATTCTCGAGATTAGCCCGAACAAACAGACAGACGCCTACCAGGAACTTTATTTTATACTATGTATAGATTCTCGTAATTAAGCCCAATACCCCCTGAAATTTTATTTACAATATTTTGTATATTAATATTCTATTTTAAATTATCATCTATTATTGTTTCCAAATATTTAATATTATCGAATATTTCAAGGATTCAATTTCCTTGAAAAATAGATGGTGGCTCAACTATCCATCTATCTCACCTTTTTAAAACTCAAAATTTTAGTTTTTTACAATATTTAAACACAAAAAATTTGTATCTAGCCATTCCATTACTTGTCTGGTTGAGGGGTGAGAGGCATAGGTTTTCTGCCCAGTCCTCAAAGTTGTGTCCTAGTTCGAGTCTAGGTGAGGCAGGGTGTGTTCTTCAGATGGAGCATCCTCATAGGCAGTGGATCCTCATAGGCTCTCCACTTTCCTTGGAAACAGTGGCCCCTAATTAGGGACAGGCAACTGTTTATAACCCATTGATTTGCTCACAGTGGTCATTAAGTCCTCCTAAACAATAACGAAAAAGTCACATCTCTTTACGTACGTATTGTAATAACACCCCCTGTGGGAAAACAATATTCACATAGCACTATAACTAGCGTTACGTTGGGATTTCAAAGAAAGTTTGAAATAACGTTTCTGCAAAAGCTGCAATTCGCTTGCACGAGATAACTTCGAATATACTGAGTCATGAAACTGCTGACATGACAAATATATGTAGTTTTCCTCAGCAGTGTTGAGAGTCTGTGTATTGATTTTTTTTTTTTTTTTTTTTTTTTTTTTGAATTGCTAAGTTAATTTTTCAGCTGTTAAGTAATAATTTTTTTTTTTAATTTTAGGTACATGCTATTGGTACCATAAGAGTAAATAATTATGAGGACTTTTAGCACATATTTGTAAATGAACTCTGAACTCCATTTTTAGCACGTATTTTGTGAAAAAAGATCGTGCTTCTGTTATCGGTTTGTCCGTCCGTCCGTCTGTACCCACGATATCTCTGCAACTATTAGTCCGATTTGAAAAATTCTTTTTGCATTCGGAAGCTTGAAATATGCAAATGATGATCCTTTATTTCGTTTTTTTTTACGATGTACAATTTCGCCGGTAGAGGGCGTAAATGCAGATGATGTCGAATTCAAAAATACGTTTTATTGCACATATTTGCTTCTAAACATCCGATTGGAAAAAAATTTTATCATTCGATTCCATTTATGTCGAAGAGTATTTTAGATATAGTTACTTCTTCAAATTACGCATAGATTTTCCGCTAGGGGGCGTAAAAGTAAATAACACTTTTCCCGATAACTCTTTTTCTAAAATTCCGATTTGAAATTTTTTTTCTTCAGCGGATACATCTTCTGATGGAAAATCGTTTGCATATAATTTTCGAATTTTTGGTAAAGAATACTTTGGCCACCAGGGTCGTAAGTGTTAATTTTTGCTTCTGATGTATTTGCCATAAAATCGGAGCTGCTAAAATATCGATTGAAAAAATTATTTCGTGGACTGATGCCACTCACATCGATAAACCTTTTCGGAATACTTTCTTCTTAAAATATTGCACAGTTTCTCCGGCAAGGGGCGTAGGTGTACATCTTATTTTTGTCAATATCTCTACTTCTAGGAGTCCGATTTGAAAAATTCCTTCTTTGTTGGATAGTCTTTTCCGTGTGACATGTTTTTCCTATAATTTCAAAATTTTCAAGTAATTCATAGACTTTCTGCTAGGGGGCGTAGCGGTAAATTGCGTTTCCCCCTATATCTCTGCTTCTAAATCTCCGATTTGAAAAATTCTTTCTGCACCGGATACAGCACCCGATGGGAAATCGTTTGCACATAATTTCTAATTTTTGTAAAAAAAATAGTTTGGCCACTAGGGGGCATAAATCTTAATTTCCGCTTCTGTTGTATTTGCAACAAAATATGAGCTTCTAAATTATCGATCGAAAAAAACGTTGTTTGTTGACCGATACTAGTCATGTCGACAAATCTTTTACAAACATTTTCTTCTTAAAATAGTGCATGGTTTATACGCCAGGGGGCGTAGATGTATATCTTAATTTTGTCAATATCTCTACTTCTAGGAGTCCGATTTAAAAATTCCTCCTTTGTTGAATAGTGTTTTAGTGTGACACGTGGTTCACATAATTCCAAAATTTTCAAGTAATTCATAGACTTTCCGCTAGGGGGCGTAAATGTAAATTGCGTTTCCCCCTATATCTCTGCTTCTAAATCTCCGATTTGAAGAATTCTTTCTGCACCGCATACACCTCCTGATGGGAAATCGTTTGCACATAATTTCTAATTTTTGTAAGAAATGGTTTGGCCACCAGGTGGCGTAAGTCTTAATTTTCGCTTGTGTTGTATTTGCAGCAAAATATGAGGTTCTAAAATCTCGATTGAAAAAGAAGTCGTTTGTTGACCGATACTACTCCTCATGTCGACAAACCTCTTAGAAAAATTTTCTTCTTGAAAAAATGCATGGTTTCTACGCCAGGGGGCGTAGATGTAAATCTTATTTTTGTCAATATCTCTACTTCTAAGAGTACGATTTGAAAAATTCCTTCTTTGTTGGATAGTGTTTCCGATGCGAAATGTTTTTCCTATATATTCAAAATTTTCAAGTATATCATAGACTTTCCGCTAGGGGGCACAAAGGTAAATTGCGTTTTCTGCGTTATTTCTGCTCATAAAGCTCTGATTTGAAAAATTCTTCCTGTATCGCATAGAAGACCTGATGGAAAATATTTTTCACATAATTTCTAATGTTTGGTAAAGAATGGTTTGGCCACCAGGGGTCATAAATGTTAATTTCTGCTCCTGAAGTATTTGTTGCAAAATCTGGGCTCCCGAAAACTCGACAATTTTTTTTTTTCGTGGACTGATATCGCTTATATGAATAAACCTTTTGAGAATACTTTCTTCCTAAAATAATGCATGGTTTTCCCACCAGGGGACGTAAAGCAACATCTTATTTTTGTCGATATCTCTGTTTCTAAGAGTTCGCAAGCTCACGATTCCGTTTACAGCAATATCTGAGGGATTAAAAATCCGATTGAAAGTCTTCTTTCTTTCGTTAGATCTGTTGTTTGCCATACCGGTTCCATTGGCTTTGAATAGATTTGATAAATTAAATTTGCGTCAGAACGGATTCAAAAGACGTGCTTATACACCCGAAAATTCGGTGTCATCTTTCTTGTTAATACTTTATTTGTGCATGCACTCCATTCTCCTTTCCTTTTGTGTGAACTTGAGTGTTACGCTTTCATAAAAAGTTTCTTCCGAATAGTTTTTCATATTTAAAGAGAATATTTTTCTCTATTGAGAAAACATCCAAGTTGTTCACGTGTACATGTCCTTGTGTGGCCCTAAGATATGTCTTGATTCCTTTCAATGCAGAAAAACTTCTTTCGGCAATTGCAGTTGTTGATGGAAACTTTAATATTAGGTCTGCTAATTTGGACACTTCAATAAACACAATATTCCATTTCATGTAACAAGTAATGTCTCTTACTAATTTCTTTTTGTATTCATGAAGGGAATAAAACACCTTCAGTCCATTTTTAGTCGAACTGTATCAAAATTCGAAACATAGGGTTCTTTAAATTCTGACAGTAGATGTTTAGAAAAGCTTTCACAAAATGTATCAAAATAGTTCGAATCTAACAAAGCCACGAATTTAAGACATCATGTCACTGATTTTAATTCACTGACACTTCACACAAGCTGAAACAACTCTCGCGAAACACGTGATGTTACGAGTGGGGGCATGCGAGTGACTAAAGTAGTCTAAGTCTTCTCTTTTTTGAGCAAACCCTTGCCCAAAGCAATGGCCTATTCACTCTTCACCCGCTCCTTCATGTGTGATGGAAACGTTAGCCGACGATCGTATTTAAGGCTTCGAATCACACAGCAGAGACTGCTAGAGCTGTTTGCGTCACGATGAAACCTGTTGTGTCACGATCCATCTGTTTGCGTCACGATCTACTAGTAAGCCCGTCGGCTTTTGCTCGCGAGGCTGATTGTCATAGTCAGAAGAAGCGAACCCGCATATGTGTTGTTGTTTTTTTCGCAGCAAAAATATCGACATAGCTTAACACCGTTGATAACTGACTTTTATTTGTGTATATCTAATTGACTTTTATTTGTGCATTCTTAAGGCTTCGCAGCTAGCCCAGCTAGCCTCGAATATACGCCACTGATGAGAGTACACTTGCTTCTCTGCATTTCTAACGGAAGAGATTTTAAGGATTTCCATTACATCTATAAATAATAATAAATATTATTGTTACCATAGACGTTACTAAATCGTTAGGAGATAAGTGAGGTAAATTAAGAGACTACTTGCAAAAAACAGGTTAAAACGTTTAAATACGAGTATTCTTTGTGAATCTCAATCTTCTTGGAAAAAAAAATAATTTCCGTGCGTTTAGTTAAAATTTATCTAAAAATGTTTTCGATTTTTGGAGAGTACTGTTTGTAAATACAATTGAATTAGTTGTTAGAAGACGTAACCAAACAAGTCTTGAATCTTCACAAAAGTAAAGTAAATTTTATTTTATTTTATTTTGTATAAATTCGGTGAATCAGTTCCAAAATTCAGACAATAAATTCTCCTTAATTTTGATGCATCAGAATTCTTAGAAATTATTGTTTAAAAGATGAATTTTCATAATATCTTCGTCACGTTAGGGAATTGTCATGTTACACGAACGTAATTATTTGTGCTGGGGACGCCACTGGTAAAGACATGAATTCGTACTCAACAGATCGCATTATCCATGTCTTTTAGAAGATTTTCTGGTGGCATTTCGCATAAAAGAAATGGTCCCTTTCAAGATCAGCTGAGAACACACTTCAGTAGCTCTGTAAAACAACTTTTCAAGGGCCGTGTTGTACTTTATGTAATGAGTTCTTTTGTGCATGCAAAAAAAAAAAAAAGAACAATTAGGTGCCCTGCCACGTTCTTCATTAACATAAAGTACAAGATTAAAGTTTTTCACAGTTAAGAAAGCTTATCTGGTTTATCTGTTCATCGATGTCATTTGTCATGATGAGCATGTGTGCCTGGAGGTAAACTCAGTCACCGTCTAATTCTTGTCTAACTCTTTAACCATAGGTAGACCTTCGAGCTTACTGAAATAAATCCGTTGCTGTCGTCTTTAATATTAATGCGAATGCATCTCTTAAAACTGTAATAGGATACGATCGACTTCCTTTGTGTAAGTCATCCTGATTGCTGTCTCATTTTCTATTAGCTGAATTGTTTCCGTGGTAGTCCGGGTACAACGTTTTAGATGCAAACTGTGTATTCTGATTCTTGCTGCAATGAATGATTGTATAGTGAGTCCACCTTTTGAATCCCCTAACAGCGAAAAATATTAACTTCTTATGCACTTTACGTGTGTGAATCTTGTTAGAAGTGTAGTAATTACAGTAGAACCTCTGTTATGCGTTTTTCACTTTCTTTTATATCCGATATTTTATTCAGTGGAGTAACTAGCACAACGTTCGATCCGCAAGGTTTACTTCAGCACCTCTAAGCACAGTAATGGGTGTGGTGGTGGTTGGGGAGGGAGGAGGGGTTAGGAAGTCAGGGAAAGTGTTTGCAAAAGTGATGGTGGTGCCTAGAGCACTGCAGTTTTAACTTTTTAAGTTATAGATTTGACAATACGTGTAATTGCTTTGTCCAAAACTGAAATAAATCACTTGAAGAAATCACCCTCTTACACATGGCAGATCTGCGGCTTCTGTGAATAAATGTTGACGCCTGTCGTGCACGCAATCCTAGGTAACTGACTGGTTTCCCACATCCTCCACGGGAAATCCCACTGTGGCCTCGCGCTTTTCCTCAGCAGTGAAGAGAGAGGGCGATTGGAGAGCGATCGTATTGTTTACAACCCATTGCAGAGTAATCGTATTACAACCCGAAATCAAAGAGCCGAACACTTTCAAGCTATAGGACATTCAGTGTCTTAAAAGTGAAACTAGGTATTTATTTAGGGACAGTTAAATATATCTTAAAGCAAAATGTGAATCTTTGGGTTAATTATTGTGCGTGTTCAAATTTTTTCATAAAACTATAACTAGCTGTTGCAGTACGCCCCTTGCTTACCTGCGCCCCCCCACCCCCACCCCGCAGCTTCGTGGGCTGCGGGAGTGGTAGTTACGCCACTGATTTTATTGTAGCTTCTATTGTTTTTTTTTTTTTAATTCAGTTACATGTAATTAATTGTTGTGATTATACATTAAATTTATCAAAAATACACGATTCTTCGATTCTTTTATACGCAATCCGGTATGGTTGGGGCAGTGGTCTAAGCGATGGCTTCTGATCATTCGTCAAAAAGCCTGAAAACTGTACATTATTTGAAGGAGAAACTATACGCTGAAATCAATGAAGGAAGAAATATCACATTGGAAATGGATGAAATATTTAAAGCAAACAGAATATAAATTCTGAATTTGCTTGTAGCACCTACTGGTTATCCACGCAACACCTCTCAGAAAACTTGAAAGTTTCATCGCCCTGGCGAGGCAATCGAACCCGCATCTTCGGATTTCCGCTCCAGGGCGAAGAAATTTTCAAGTTTTCTGAGTGGTGTTGCATGGTTGACTAGTAAGTGTTACAAGCAAATTCAGAATTTATATTCTATTTGATTTGATTATTCTACACGCTGAAAGCTTTTCGTTCTAAAAGGTATCGACCTAAGAAAAAATTCATCGATATGGATAAAATATTTTCGTAGTCGGTAGCATTTGCATTTACGTCCCCTAGCGGCGAAGTTATGCATTGCAAAATAAATAAATAAATAAATACAAAAGGCAAAGACAGTCGTTCTCACATTTCAGTCTTCCAAGTACAGAAACAATTTTTGAATTCGGACAAATAGGTGCCAAGATAGAGTGTCCACAGGCTGACGGCAATGATATCATAAGCACATCGATTTTTTTTTAAAAGGGCATGCTAGAAATTTCATCGCCCTGCTAGCTAAGTGACATTATTTACAAGTTTTCCGATAATTTGGTTACATGTTAGATATTATTCTCCGTTGATATCCCCGACTTTTTAGAATCGTTCGGCTACTAATTTAAAAGCTGAGTGTTAGTATTTGAAAACAAATGTCCGAATGACAACATTTTTTTATAAATCCAAACAGTTAATTTGTGCCTGTTACTAAGTTTGAAGACTACCAATTTAACGATTTACAAAAATAACTTGAAGATTCGTGACTCTTACTTTTTCCGTCCGTTCAGAAACCAAAGTAAATATTATTAAAATTTTAATTTATTTCCGTGGTATTGTAGAGAATAAAACTTGCTGAAAATTGCTTGAATCTACAGCATAATTCGAGCGGGAAAATAGCAATGGTAATTTCCGTTCCAAACATGAACACTGTAACAAGAAAAGTTTCGGTATTCATCTCTACCATTAATAAAGTGTAAAATCGTGACGACAGATAGTAAATGGTCTCTAGAAATGAGACCAGAAGAATAAACAAAGCGACTGCACGATCTTACCGACGTCATGAGGAAATATAATATAGTTCTGGTAGTCCCACATTTTAGATGAATTTGCTAAGCAGGTGAGTTGATAACCTATGTAGAAGAGTGTTCGTCTTAATATAAAGGTAATCGTTATGCAAATAAGAAAAAGTTCACAGCGGTGAATAATTGCTGTTTCGTTCTATATAAAAGAGCTTTTTATTATACGAAATGATTTGTTAGATTTTTCTGAAGCAGGTCATTCTTCGAGGCTTCTGTTGATTTCAATATGTATAATGCAACATTAAGCACTATTTTCATAATTAACGAGTTTATAAAATTCGCCCAGTTTTGTCTTGAATACAGTTCAAGTACGTGTTTCTTAAATTCTTTTGTTTTCATAAGTATGTACGTTCTTTATGGTACGCCTGACCAATCCTGTGAGCAGAACACACCCAACACGTTATCGTGCTTCACTTTGTGAATGAATGAGCGAAGTCGTTTCAATTAAATGCAATCACAGGGTTCTAAAGCAAAAAAGTAATGGGTGGCGATGATCGATTATGTTTAGAAACTGAAATTCGTACTGTACTGCAATACAATACCGCTCTTCAACGTTTCGTGAAACAGTTTTGGATCTTTTGCTTACTAGGTGAGAGAAGAAAAACTACTCTTTGTATTCCAACAAGAACCAAACTCTAAACTTTTGTTCCTTCCATTAATATTGCTCGTGACGCGCGTAACGATTACACATGGGAATTGGAACATGTGAAAAAGAAATTCGTAGTAAATCTAAAAGGGTTTATTGCCCTGAAAATAACGAGAGTACGTTTCATCCAAAGGTTGCTTATGGGTGAACTCTCTTTATAAGAAGGTCATTTCTGTGGAAAAGTTATTGCCTGAAAGATCGTTTTTAACACATCTCATAGATCAAACGGCATTTTCAAGAAACTTTATATCCGTTTCAAGGAAATATTAACTTCATGGAATAAAACTTTGATTAAATGTATAACTGGATGCAGCTTTATTTAATCAAAATGCTAACCTGATTAAAAATTAATTTATTTGAAAGTTAATTTGATGTTATAAATTTTGCTAAATTCTAATAATTGAACATTTTGATCAGTGGACGGTTTACATTTTCCAAATGCCAATTATTTAGTTAGTAGAAAGTGAATTCAATTAAGGGAGCTCCTTAGGAGAGTGAGCTGAGGTGGAAAGAAGTTGTTTTATATCGTTTGCGGGTTTCACTGGATTAATATTGAAACAACGAGAAATTATTAATTATTTTGGGAGATTTAAGGGGTATTTAGTTTTATTTATTTGCGATAACAAGAAATTATTTACTTTTCTGCAGTAGGTTCATGAGAATATAATTTGAAGTGAGCAGTTCATTAATTAGGTAACTGAAACTCTATGGGATAACTGGTTTCGTTGATAAGTTTAATTGTTTATGTTTTGTAAGATAGTTATTTAAGTTGAACAGAAATTATGTTTCCGGGGCTTTACTGTATAACATGAAATTAATTGATTTAGTATTTGTAAATGCCATCTGAGATAGCTGGCCTTGGTTCAGGTGAAATAATATATTTGCATCAGTCATTGAGTTCTCATGCAACAATTGACTGGGCGAAAAGAATTTATATCTTCGCCGCCCCGGTGGCCCAGTGGTCTAAGCGGTGGTCTCTGATCTTTCGTCCGAAAGGGGTCCGGGTTCGAACCCCGGTGATACATGGATGTTGTGCTTGTCAAACGTCACTGGCTTTCTCCCTTCCCTGGAATCAGTGGTCCTAAATTAGGGACGGGAGACTGCTTATAGCCCATTGAGTTGCTCACGGTGGTCGTTAAACCTCCAATCAAAAAAAATTAATTCTTCCTGGTAGTTTTATTAGACAAATGAATGAACTGGGGAAATTTGTCTAGTTAGTTTTTTTGGATGCGTAAAACAATTAAGATCATTAACTGAAATGAAACGTTAATATGAAATTAGTTTGGATTTAAGCAGTTGCCTCAGTTAGTCTAATACTTATGTAGTGATCCTCTTGCAATTATTTCGCAAGGAAGTTTAAGTAATTTCCTAAGCTTATAAATAGAAAGACTTATCAATGTTTCATTTTTGGACTGATAGTAGAAAGACTCTTCAATGTTCGATTGATAGACTCATAGTAGGAAGACTCAGCAATGTTCTCTCTATGGACTCATAGCAGAAAGACTCATCAATTTTCTGTCGATGTTTCGCCTCATGCTTGGGAAAGGATTACAATGGCATGAATCTGAGAAGCAACTTTCTAATTTCTCCCTGGCAATAAAAAAAGGAATTGTTTAATGGCTACGTAGTGAACCCTAGCTATTAATTTCGCAAGGAAGGTTAAGTAATTTCTTAAGCTCATAATCAGAAAGACTCATCAATGTTCTATACATGGACTCACAGTAGAAACAATAATCGATGTTGTATCTATGGACTCGTAATAGAAAAATTCACCAACGTTCTACCGATGGTCTCACAGTTGAAAGACTCATAAATTTTATATCGATGCTTTGCCTCATGCTTGGAAAAGGGGTTAAAATGACTTGAATCTGAGTGAGAAGCAACTTTTTAATTTCTCTCTGGAAATGAAAAAAAAAATGTCTAATGCCTACATAGTGATCCTCTAGCGATTAATTTCGCAAAGAAATTTAAGTAATTTCTTATGCTTATAATCAGAAAGACTCATCAATGTTCAATCGATGGACTCATAGTAGAAATATTGATCAATGTTCCATCGATGGACTCACAGTAGAAAGATTAAACAATATTCAATCGATAGACTCATCAATGTTCCATCGACGGACTCCTAGTAGAAAGATTGATCAATGATCTACCGATAGACTCATAGAAGAAAGATTCGTTAATATTCTATCGAAATCTATTGCAGTTTCGCTTTAGGATTGGAGAAAGGATTAAAATGGCTTGTGAATCTGAGAAACAACGTTTTAATTTCTCCCTGAAAACGAAAAAAAAAAAAATAGCTTAATACCTACGTAGTGATCTCCTTGTGATTAATTTCGCAAAGAAGTTTAAGTAATTTCTTAAGCTTATAAGCACAAAGGTTCATTTCTTCTCGGTTAAAAAGAATAAGCTATATTTTCTAAGGAAGAATTAACGTCCTTTGAAGGCCACAGCGTAAACAAAGCCACTACCTTCACAACAGCGGACGTATTAACCGATTTGAAGTGCGTATTAATATGTAATCTCCTGGAGAATAAATTCAGATCAGTTGCAAAGCTAAACATCATTAAAACCAGCCTTGACCATCTCAACATATTTAGCAACTTTATTTTTGAGGAGATTAAATCCTCTATCTGCACAGAGCGTGTCATCTTGGCATATCGTTTTAGGAAAGAACTGCACGACACTTCTTTTAACAGAGTGATAACTTTTTATTCGAGGAAGATGATTAGCGTCCCTTCCGTCTCGGTCTTTCGTAGAAGATTTCCTTCTAGATCTGTCTGTCATGAATACGGATGACGCAAATAGTCTGGTAGATCTCAGAATTGTTTTACCTTTTCACAGAAACTGCTTACACATGACTGGTCTTTTCTCATGTGGTTGATCATCTGAGTAGAGAATTGAAAGAAAATAGCCTCTTTTTAGAATAAATAAGCAAACACGCTGTCCCTAAAATACGAAAAATAACAAGCCAGTGTATCAGCCCAACGAGAATACAGCTCTCCATTAGGAAAAAAACCTGTTTAACATCTTTTAACAAGTGACAAAGTTTGTTTGTGACAAATACTGAAGAACGTTTACCTGTTTAGTAAAGAAAAACTATTTAGACTTTCATGTTGTTACAGACTGCTAGTCATTTGGAAGAAGTAACACTTTTCCACACATATGTTAATTAAACGTCGATAATTGATTCATTCTAAGACAGATTAGCTGCTAATCCCTTTATGATGCCTTTTCTACTTATTTTTTAATTAGCAGTTGTTTACCAGAAATCTCATTTCATCATAACAGTGAAGAAAGTTAACTCTCTCAGCTTACAAAATTATGAATTACAAATGAGTTTCTGCTCACGAAACAGGGGTAAGAAAAAACGATTGTTCGTTGATCCAATTATTTCCCGCGGAAATGTAATGCAAACAGAAAAATAATAGCACAAAGCGAAAGAAAAATAATCTTTGGAACATTTCATTTTTTAATTTCTTTAAGCTTGGGCGATATAATTACCGTTTGACGAGTTATGTAACTAATGAAAAGCACTGAATTTCAAAAGCAAACGTTACAGGTTTATTCCCTGACAGCTACTTTCAGTAATAGTTTTTTAGTAACAGTTTTAAGAAAAGCCGTCTCGTTTTGAATTTCGGAATTTATTCTGTAACGTTTTCGCTATCACGTATTCAGAAAAGTAGTCACTTTTAAAGCATTTTGATCTTCTCTGCATATGGTCATTCTTTTTTAGGGGGGGGGATTAATGAACACCTTGATCATCTCAATAGACGCTTAATTGGCTGGAACGAATTAACTCGGGGTTCATTGAAATCAGCTAGAATGAATATTTTCTCTGTCTAAGAAGTGAGCCGAACGCAATAGGAACAAGTGAACCTGTGCATCAGAAAGCGTTGCCTTTACCTTAGGTTTGTTAATCTAAGTGGCTATTTGGGGATTTCATTGTCATTAATCCTTCCTTCCTGATTACCTTTTCCGCTAATAATGCTATACAGAAAAGGGCGTTTAACCTAAGAAAGAAGAGAAAACATGTTGGAGTTACTTATCTCCAAACAGTAGCATGATGTCCGTGTCCGGGGGACCACTCCTTTTGAATCATTCTATTGGTAGTGGTACTGAGAATAAAGGACTATAAGGTAATCACACTAGATACTATAAGACTAAGGACTGTAACGGAGCACTTACAACCAGCGACAGATTTATAGTCAATACTTCTAAGATGAAATAGGGAAAGGAATTGTTTTGCCGTAGCTTTCGTATAACCCGGTCGCTATGAGGACAATTCTATTTGAGTAGCGCAGGAAAATTCGAGAAACTTTTGGTTCAGCTTAAACGTATAACATAAGAGTCACTAGTTCCAGAGAAGGTAGAGTGTCAGTGCCGTGAGAAAATCACACGATCCATGCCTCAACCTGGACTCGAACCCGGGCCCACTCCGACAAACTGTCAGAACCCAGCGCTTAGAGCACCGTGAGGATCGATTGCAGCGCACAGTACTTAGCAGAATGTCGATTATCCTCTCTTGCGCTAAGATTGGATAGTCAGACCGCATTAAAATTAAATCCTGTATCAACAAGATTATATCAACCGAAATAAGCGATATACAGTCGCCCGTCCTAATTTAGGGACACTGGTTCAAGGGTGTGGTAGGGCCCGTGAGGTAAGACAAATACAACATCCATGCCACGCTGGGATTTGAACCCGCATCCATTACCGACGAATTGTCTGGAGCCAGCGCTTAGACCACTGTTCCACCGGGACGGCAAAAAGATGACCTTTCCAAAGTTAGGAAGCTTTCACAAAACGTTTCTTCGGCACTCAACAAACGGACTCAATTTTGCAGACTCAAATCACGCACTATATTCGGCATCAAGTTCATGTAAAAATGTTTCGAATTTTCAGTTCTAAGAGCTCGGTTTACGCAGCTAATTAAATTCGTTATTTTCACTTCTTCATCCATTGCATTTGATAGTCCTAGCGAAGACCAACGTAATGCTAGTTTCTGTAAGGTGCAATGTAACATTTCAGATTTGATTCCATCTCTCTTCCGTCAGAAATGGAATTTGGTTTACTCTTCATGCGGCCCGGAGGCCCCTAGTTGGACAGTGAATGGTGGACGAAATGAACAGTAGACTAAATGAACAGCGGACGAAGTGAACGATGGACAAAGTGAACGTCGGACGAAGTGAACAATGGACAAAGTAAACGTCCGACGAAATGAACAGTAGACTAAATGAACAGCGGACGAAATGAACAGTAGACTAAATGAACAGCGGACGAAGTGAACAATGGACAAAGTAAACTGCGGACGAAATGAACAGTAGACTAAATGAACATCGGACGAAGTGAGAGGCGGACGAAACGAACAGTGGACAAAATGAACATCGGACGAAATGAACGGTGAACAAAATGAACATCGGACGAAATGAACAGTGGACTAAATGAACATCGGACGAAGTGAGAGGCGGACGAAATGAACAGTAGACTAAATGAACAGCGGCCGAAGTGAACGGTGGGCAAAGTAAACTGCGAACGAAATGAACAGTGAACTAAATGAACATCGGACGAAGTGAGCGGCGGACGAAAGGAACAGTGGACAAAATGAACATCGGACGAAGTGAACGGTGGACAAAGTAAACGGCGGACGAAATGAACTGTGGACTAAATGAACAGCGGACAAAGTGAACGATGGACAAAGAGAACGGCGGACGAAATGAACAGTGAACTAAATGAACAGTGGACAAAGTGAACGCTGGACAAATTTAACTGTGGACGAAATAAACTTGGTCAAGTGAACGTCGATGAAATGAAAGCGGACAAAGTGGTCCGTCACCGGAACACACAGACAATGTGGCAGGTAGTAGAAATTTTGAGACGAATATCACATTCAGCCAACCAGATCTGCAGTACGATACATCAGTGTTAACTTTAGATGGTACAATCTGAATGAACATGCTAGATGTCTGCATAGGTGAAACAGAATTGACAATCTGCAGTAGGTGAAATAAAGGGTGGCCAGCGTCAGGAGCCGTTTGTGTTTTGTGAGGATGTAACTACTAAGTATCTTGAACCTTTGAAGGAGTTTAGAGACTTATAGAGCGAGCCCTAAGACTAAGGGAGAACAGCAGTAGAGGTATTTTTGATGGCTGTTGATGATTTTCTTTTTCATTTTTATTAGATGTTTACCGGCTGCAATGAGCAACTCAGTGGGCTATAAGAAGTCGCCATTCCTAATTTAGGGCCACTGGTTCTAGGATAGGAAAAGAGCCAGCGCCTTAAGAAAAACACAACATCCATGCCTCACGGGATTCGAACCCATGATCAGAAGCCATCGCTTAGACCACTGCGTGACCGGAGCGGCTGGTGAAACTTGGTGAGTCAAGAGAAGACGATATAAGCATCATAATACATGTATAAGCTCACGGACTAGAGTTAGGGCGCTTCTACGAGTATGAAGGGAAAAAAGACAACGTTAGACGTGCTGAGGAATGGAAAATATGTCGATTACTCGCAACGAGTGAAGGACATAAAAACTGTATTGAGTCGGAACTTAGCCACTTTGACCGGTGTACAGGGTAGATCTGGGCAGCTGTGAAAATACACATTTACCAAATTTGTATTTTCACAAAAGAACATGCAAATTTACCAAATTTGTATTTTCACAAATTTGTATTTTCCTCGCTCCGGAGCTAGTTGCTCTAACTTGTCACTACACTGACGGAATGTATTGCTGCAGATCTATCGTCTTGACATGTATTTCCCTTCTGTAGTACGTCACATCATCTCCCTCCTATTATTTTTTAAGCAAAAAAGGAATTTTTATTAATTCCAGACGACGTGTGGAACAAACATCACACATTTTTCGAAGAAGCCAACGGCCAGTAAATCCATTTTTACGTTCGGGCCCCAATGTGAAAATACAAACTTGTCGGTGACGGGATCGAAGCAGCGCCTCTTCTCTTTGGAGCTAGTTTTTCTAATCGACCAAACTACACTGACAGATATATTTCGTCTTGACACGTGCTTCATTTCTACATTTCTTGTATGCAGATGTACTGCTTTATCCTCGACATTTTGTACATACTGTTTCACCTAATGCTAAGATACAATGTATTTACGTATATGAAATTATGAATACATGCATGAACTCATTTGTTTATGCTGATGCATTTAGAAATCCTTACAGCACGCATTGCAGACTTTCTTTGCTTCACAAATTCTTCTTGCTGATACAAAGGAAAGTTTTCTTTGTTTGCATCATTATGAGTTCCTATTCTGCAACAAAAATTTTATATTGTCCACTTAAAGAAGTGATCAATCCCTGTCCGTCAAGTTAGAACAACAAAACGAAAACCTTAACTCGTGCTCATCTCTTATATGGTGATAATGCGTACAGATTGCAGTTTCGTTCTACAGCACGAAGTGCAAAAATTTAATAAATACCTATACACTAAGTATGCAAGACTTTAAGAGTGATGTCGTCTTGCAGATGACAGTGGACAGCAAGAGGAAAAACAGGTGCGTTACCTTAGATGGCAATGGGCACGAGGGTATGAAATGGGATTCTGCTTTCCGCATTTCACTTGACAAAAAGAGGTCAAAACATTTGTCTGCGCCTTTCCCCGGATGTCAGTAGACGGAAAAGAATGAAAAACGTTCTGAATACTGATCCTCTGTGGTAATGGACAAATAGGAATAATAAAGAATGGCGTCCCCCATACAGTAGGAGAAAGATTGAAACAGAACGAAATGTCAGGTGATCATGTACAAGATATGGTAAGAATGATTACTGTCAGCCAAGTGACAGTAAGGTTGAAGGGATGAAAACACGAGGCATCTTCCAAAAGTCAGTACACGGGGAAAGGCATTAAAAAGGATACTGTTTCTAGGTGCCAGTGGAAAGGAAGAGATAGAGATAAATTATTTTTTTCTAGTAGACTAGGAACAGATAGGGATAGGCAAGAATGCTATCCTGTAACTGACAAGAGACAAGAAGGGATAAAAAGACTTCTGTTCTCCTAAATCATGTAGATAGGCGAGAAATGGAAAAGAATGCCTTCCTAGCCAAATTAGATGTCTCAAGAGGTTGAGGTTTTCCAATAATGCATCAATAAATGTCATCAACTGAAATAACTTGTAGATCTTTTAGGGAAAGGAGTTTCATTAAAGATATCGAAAATAAGTGACTCTGTGAGAGCTGCCGAGGAATATGACCTACATCTGAATTTATCTGAATACGTATAAGACGAGTTTTTTTTCACCTTTAGTCCTTCCAAAGTTGTGGATTGTCTTATATTCGCATACTTCCCAAACATTCATCAGGGCTAATGTTTTAACATATGATAGCGACTAAATGAAAACTGACGAAAAACAAACAAACCTTGGTTTCTGATACTAACAGAATTGCAATTCGATGTTTCTATCATATCCTCTGCTCTAAATGGAACAGATAGGCTTGTTTTTTGTGATTGGGATTTGCTGTTTAATTCAAAATTTAAGTTGGTGTGTATACCCATAGGTTTAGTGTATGATTTTTCCTGCAAATACCATATAATTTTAGGGGAGTCGTCTTGTATTTGGGTAAATACCATATATGCAAGTTTGCATGTAGAAAATACTCTTGATGATTTTTCTAGTAGAACCTACACGGAATTTAAGTAAGAATTTATGACACCTTAATTGGGTGTTTTCCGAAATCAGAACTTTTCACGAAGAAAATGTACTGTATTTCTTCAGCAGCTTAGCAGATTCACTCATCTAATTTTGCGTACGCCATTGTTATTCATTTATCCGGCATGCAAGTTTTATTTCACGAGTTGAACGAAGCGCTTTTTCCCTGAAAATTTTATTTTTGTATATGCATTTTCTTGGTAGAAAGATTTTCCTACCGCATATAAAACACTTTAATTTATTTGGAAGGACGTTGGCGAAATCTCTCTTGTGGTTTATATAAACTGTCGTAAAATTTGATGTTCTGTAGTTTTAGAAGGATTCACATTCCAGAAAAGAAAAAGCTTATTTAACCCGATCCATTAAAGTTATTACCCTACTCGTTCTGAGCAATTTGATGCCTCTATGGAACGTTAGTAATTACCCTAATCATTCTGCGCAATTCGATGCCACTTTAAAAGACTACTAATAGACATTGTCATTCTTTCACTTAAGCATTGCTACTGTCTTCAGAACCGTAAAACGTAAATGACCATTGATTGTTTTTTTACTGTCAAACTGGCATTTGACAACAGATGCCAAGAAAATATATCAACAAATAAAGCAGACGATGATTATCCATTAAATATTCAACGTTATATTAGTGTTCTCACTAGGGGAAGAGCATCTGATGGAAGATTAACTACTTCCTGGTGGATATCATCTGTGAGAGTCTGTAACCACCGAATTATTGATCGTTGACAAACATGCTGCTGCCTAAAGGTGGTCTATTAGCTGTCCAATGGAGCGATGCTGTGCATTGTTAAACACTGGTTAACAGCAGGTTTAGGGCCGCTTTTGGCTTTACCAAAAAGCGGCCCTAAACCTGCTGCTCCGCTTTTGGAGAAAAGGTAAACCACTGTGTGGTGCACGAAACATATAAATATGGTGCAATGGGTGCAACTTCGCACCATTCAGGTTGAATACCATACTGTGGTGCATAATTCCATGATGTTTTTGTGTATTTTATGCATCACATAATGGCTTACTAAGCCAGCTGCACCTCAAACGTGGTGCAGTTGTCGTAATAAACCACTGTGAACAATGCAAAGTAAACCATAGTAACCAATGTGTAGCACCACGCACAACTTTTTGTTGGTGTAACCTGTTACAAATTTTTTAACAATGTATAACGTAACTGTCCTTCTGCTGTAACTGTAGGAACTTAGTCCTTAACATCGGTGATTACGTTTGTGGCGTGGTGCAGAAGTGAAATACGTGTCAAGACGACAAATCATCAGCGAGACATTCTGTCCACGTAGCTCAGTTGGGAGAGCGACTTACTCCTGAGTGAAGGGGACACGGATTCGATGCCCGTCGTGGACAAACTTGAGTTTTCACATTGGCGCCGGATTGTGGAAAATGGAGCCGTTGGGCTCTTCGAAAAATGTGTGATGTTTCTTCCACACATTGTTTGGAATTAATGAAAAATTGCTGCTTAAAAAAATTAAGAGGGAGATGCTGTGACGTACTACAGAGGTGAAGACATGTGTCAAGACGACAAATCTGCAGCGAGACATTCTGTCCGCGAGCTCAGCTGGGAGAGCGACTTACTCCTGAGTGAAGGGGACACGGATTCGATGCCCGTCGCGGACAAACTTGAGTTTTCACATTGGCGCCGGATTGTGGAAAATGGAGCCGTTGGGCTCTTCGAAAAATGTGTGATGTTTCTTCCACACATTGTTTGGAATTAATGAAAAATTGCTGCTTAAAAAAATTAAGAGGGAGATGCTGTGACGTACTACAGAGGTGAAGACATGTGTCAAGACGACAAATCTGCAGCGAGACATTCTGTCCGCGAGCTCAGCTGGGAGAGCGACTTACTCCTGAGTGAAGGGGACACGGATTCGATGCCCGTCGCGGACAAACTTGAGTTTTCACATTGGCGCCGGATTGTGGAAAATGGAGCCGTTGGGCTCTTCGAAAAATGTGTGATGTTTCTTCCACACATTGTTTGGAATTAATGAAAAATTGCTGCTTAAAAAAATTAAGAGGGAGATGCTGTGACGTACTACAGAGGTGAAGACATGTGTCAAGACGACAAATCTGCAGCGAGACATTCTGTCCGCGAGCTCAGCTGGGAGAGCGACTTACTCCGGAGTTAGATGCCCGTCGCGGACAAACTTGTGTTTTCACACGTTATGTGTACTAAAGTCAGTGTATTACTAGAAGGTAACCATACGCATTCAAGAAAGATTTCAATATTTATTCCTCCTGCATGTAGTTGACGCCACACTCTGAATACAATAGCAGTGATTTAACATCAAATCACAGTGTAACAACAATCAACAGCGTGTCTATTATCAATAACATCAATTCACCAAAGCAACCGCTGCATCGCATTTTTATCTAACGTTCTTATCAGTACACACATACATCACTTTCGTTCCGACCTCAGATTGTTGCCAACGTCATTCTCGTTTGAGGGAAAAGACATAATGTTAAAGTTTGGAAAACGTCTAAGAGAACGAACTGAAATTTACATAGAAAAAAACAAAAGGAAAGTTTAAATAGAATATACGTTACAAGTGTACGGACTGATACCAGATGATCAGTCGTGTACTGACTGATTGCCATCGACCCGTCACCGAATTAACTACTGTGTACTAATTTTCAAAAATCTACCATCTAACTAATTATCAAAGATCTACCATCTAATTAATTATCAAAGATCTACCATCTAATTAATTATCAAAGATCTACCATCTAATTAATTATCAAAGATCTACCATCTAATTATTAAAGATCTACCATCCGTTGTACTACTGTGTGCTGATTGACTGGCAGCAATCCATTCCACCAGCACATGAACTTCTGTGCATTGTCTGATTACAAGGGATCCATTACGAGCTGAACTACTGAGTACTGACCTACTTCGAACGAGTCACCAGAAGCTGAACTGCTGTGTAGTGACTATCAAAGTTCCACCACCAGCAGAATTGCTTGTGTATTCTTTGGACTGTAAACAATTGACTTCTATATAATTTATGACTACAAAGCTTGCGGTGTTAAGAAAAATAATAATAACAACGTTTCGCACAATAAAATGTTTATTATACATCGACTATAGTTTCGCAAAGCGTTTGGCTTTGCTTCCTCAGGACGAATGGAGCGTAAACATTCAAATCATTGTGACATCATCAGAATTCTGACGGTCGCGGGTTTTGGTGAGTTGTTTCCACGCGCTTGAAAGAAATGGAGTCGACGTCATGTCGTTGACAAGCCGTGACGAGTTCCGATATATGTGGAAAGCTTCTAATATATTAAGCTTGATGGTCGAGTCCGGTTTATCAATAAGCGTAGCGTTTCCAAACTAAAATTTATGGTTATTTTCGTGACAATGTTGAGCTATAGACGACTTCTTCAGTTCACAGTTCCGTACATAGGTCTTGTGTTCCTTCACACGGAAACTTAAAGCCCTGCGGGTCTGTCCTATATATGAAAGTCCACATTCACAAGGTATCTGATAAATTCCCTAGCAGTTTAAGTCTTCGACGTAGTCTTTTGATCCGTAAAAATTCATCTTGTTTATGGGTTTGAAAATAACTTTGAAATTAAAACTTTTAAGGATTTTTGAAATTCCGAAGCAAATCTGAGGAACAAATGGGATAACTGCCCAATTCTTTCGTATTGGGAGGTCTACAGGCATGAGCGTGCAGACAGGCTTCGGTTTCCTAAATTTTTGGACAGCTTTGTCTATAACGGAAGGGCTGTATCCTCTGTGTGCTGTGTCTATAACGGAAGGGCTGTATCCTCCCTTCCGTTACAGACAAAGCTGTCCAAAAATTTAGGAAACCGAAGCCTGTCTGCACGCTCATGCCTGTAGACCTCCCAATACGAAAGAATTGGGCAGTTATCCCATTTGTTCCTCAGATTTGCTTCGGAATTTCAAAAATCCTTAAAAGTTTTAATTTCAAAGTTATTTTCAAACCCATAAACAAGATGAATTTTTACGGATCAAAAGACTACGTCGAAGACTTAAACTGCTGGGGAATTTATCAAATACCTTGTGAATGTGGACTTTCATACATAGGACAGAGCCGCAGGGCTTTAAGTTTCCGTGTGAAGGAACACAAGACCTATGTACGGAACTGTGAACTGAAGAAGTCGTCTATAGCTCGACATTGTCACGAAAATAACCATAAATTTTTGTTTGGAAAAGCTACGCTTTTTGATAAACCGGACTCGACCATCAAGCTTAATATATTAGAAGCTTTCCGCATATACCGGAATTCGTCACGGCTTGTCAACGACATGACGTCGACTACACATCTTTCAAGCGCGTGGAAACAACTCACCAAAACCCGTGACCGTCAGAATTCTGATGATGTCACAATGATTTGAATGTTTACGCTCCATTCGTCCTGAGGAAGCAAAGCCAAACGCTTTGCGAAACTATAGTCGATGTATAATAAACATTTTATTGTGCGAAACGTTGTTATTATTATTCTTAATTGACTTCTAGTTGAATTTCTGTGTCCCGGTGGAGTGTCAGAGTTCGACCGGCACCAGAACTGTAGTATACTGCTGATAATCGGAGTTCTACAGTAGTCAGACTGTACATAAGCATTAGTCTTTGGTAGAATTCTGATTTCCTCTCATCTTTTATTCATCATTAATTAAATCCAGCATAGTAAAAATGCGAAGCGGTGTTCCAGCTTTAATATGTATGCTTGTTTCTCTGTGTTAAAGATATATCTTATTCTCGAGTTGTAATTCGCCCTTAATATATGAGCTCACGACAATGTTATACATCTGTATAACGTTATCTGTGAGTTCAAACATCTTTATAAAACTGGTTAACGGTTCTGAACGATAGTAGTGTGTAACCTGGGTTATAACGTATAATCTGGTTGTATAATTCGAAGCCACGTCTTCCTACTCCATAGCGACTGAATTACGTCGGCAGGTTTATCTCTGCTTCATTGTCTATTTGACTCATGCGTCACCTCAGTTGTACGTTATCTAAGTCATGCCACGTATTACGTTACAAGATTTGTCTACTTTATCGATACTTAGCTTCATTTTCCCCGGATTATTTTGCCTTTATAACAAACAATGCTCTGAATGCGGTTTTTACTCTATAATACTTTTGTCAATTCGGAAATGTTTTCATTTCAATCGTTAATGATCAGTGACCTGCTCTTGAACTGCTTTGAAGCTGACTACCTGACTCATAAGAACACATCGTTAGCATTGTTAAAATTTGAACAGTCTGTCATTTGCTTACATTTGTCCAAGTTAAAGTCATTTGTGTCTCTTTTGATCGTTATTTTAAGCTTTCTCCTTTTTCATACTATTCCATAATTGTTTCTTGCTATCACGTCTGCTTTTATTTGATGCCATAAAGCTCCAACCTTTTTCTTTTTTATTCATCGTGCTGTATACTAATGTACTACAGGGAGTTCAAGGTACTCGCGATCTTTCTTCTCTTCGACATGCACCCACAGACAGCAAGTAATTACTTCCTTGAATTTTTTCCCACAAATTATCGGTTCTCTTGCAGTCGACCATTGCTTTACCCTCAAATGATTGATTTGTTTCAGATTCTGGAAGTGTTTGTTTTTCGTTTCCTTTCTCCTTAGTAGATAGTAACTGGTGACCTAGTTACAGCAATTCTAACCGCGGAGGCATTTTCTAAGATCTGACGGGCCACCAGCTACTTAAAATAATCTGGAGCAGTAATTATGACGCAATACATTCTACGCAAAGTAATCTTAGTGACCTCTGTCTGTGTCATTTAGATGCAAAGTAATCATAATGACTTCCATCTTTCACTATGTCTGTGATTTCTGTCCCTCTGTCGGCCTCTGTTTTTCTCAGTTTTTCTCCACCTATTTTCCAACATTTCTTTCTCTCTCTCTCTCTTTTACTTGCACACTCTGTCACTCACTTTCTCTTTCTCTTTATCTCTCTTACTTTCTACGGAAGACCTTTGTCTTTTCCTCTTACTGACTCTCTTCCTCTTCCTCTCCCCCTCTCTCCCTCTTCCTTTCCCTCTCTATCCCTCTTCCTCTCCCTCCCTCTCTCTCTTTCACTCTCCCTCCCTCTCTCTCTTTCACTCTCCCTCCCTCTCTCTCTTTCACTCTCCCTCCCTCTCTCTCTTTCACTCTCCCCCTGTCTCTCTGTCTATATTTGTTAATCTGCCTCTCTCTCTTTGTCATTGCATCTATCTGTTCATCTTCTCTGCCATTCTGTTCAGTCTATCTATCCATATATAACTGTCTATCTGCACCTCTTCCCTTTTACTTGGTCACTGAGTCTCTCCATGTCTACATTCCAGTATTTCTCCGAAGCTGCACTTCTTTCTTCGAAAAACTCTGATTACAGCAGTTAATGAACAATATCTTAACTGGTTGTTCTGATCTGTTTTGAATGTAGAATGGACAAATACCCAGAAACGTACGAAATGATGACGCACTTAATGAATGGTTTAGAGTTATCATTCATTATATACGGTACAAGTAATGTAATTGTCTAATGATGTGCTGAGTGATGTGTTGAATGAGTGCTCCGTAAAGCACTACTTCCAGACGACGCACTAAACTGTTAGCAATTCTCATACAAAGGTCGTCACTAAAGGAGCTGAACACTTCGTCGATTCTTTTCCTGAGTTGCTGCATGTTTAGTGGCCTATGGGTGAAGACTTTGTCCTTGCGGAGACCCCGTAAGAAATCACAAGGATTGGTTGCCCACAACAATGCACTTGAGAAAATCTGTGCGGTATCACACGGTCTTGAAATGTCTCATGGAGGAAATCCAAGCCAGGAATTAACGGGTACGGCGTTGCCCGATCTTGCACGAACCACTGTGTTTCGAAGTTCAAATACTTCGCCAACGGACGCAAAACTTTTTTCGCAGCATGTTGAGATAGCAAATATCATTCGCTTCTTCGTACGAAAATACATTACTAATAAATACATAACTGAACAAAGCACACTTTATGTCCGCATTTTCACCATGACGTGACACCTCATGCATCTCGTGAGGGTTTTCAATAGCCCAGAATCAGAAGTTCCGTTTGTGAACGACACCATACAAATATTCTGCGCCTCGTCTGTAAATCACATGATATGTATGAAGTATCTTGTTGATTTGTCAGTTGGCCACATGCGCAAGTTCGAGACCAAGACGTTTACGTCTGTCCGACAACATCTGAACAGCCTGGATTTTATATATGCATAAATAGAGACTCACACTTAGCATTCATCTTATTGGTTTCCCAGAAATCTGTAACTGCTGACTTACTCAACGCACTGACTTTCAATGATTTGAAGCGCTTCGACATTCACTGGAGTGCAAACCGAAGATTGCCCTGGTAGCTCCGGTTATGGGACACTTTTCAGAATAGTGTTTCTGCATGGTTTCCCACTTGGTGTTAACTTGCTCAATGAAACGTTTCCACACTAAAATAACACATTTCAGTTTCTAATACAGCAACATAGCTGATGTCCATGTTTCTCTACTTAGACGACGTTTTATGGCCATTATCTTTCACTAAAAACTTTCTTTGGCACTACGGATGAAGTCCTCAAATTTATTGTTTTCATCAGTCTGAGTGAAGTCCTCACATTGACTGGTTTCAACAGTCTGAGTGATGAAGTCCTCACCTTTATTGGTTTCATCAGTTTGAGTGATGAAGTCCTCACCTTTATTGGTTTCATCAGTCTGAGTGATGAATTCCTCACCTTGATTGGTTTCATCAGTCTGGGTGCATCCAGCCTGCAATAAAAGCATTTACGCATGTTGTCCTTTTTGGGAGAAACGATAATATTTTCTTTGAATATATCACTTATTTTTTCACAAGCAGTGCAAGATTTCTGAACTTCCTATTTAGCGCTTTTGGTTGATTTTAATGGTTTCACCCTGATAATTGAAGGAATTCCTTTCTTTTAGGGTTTCCTATTTTAAGGTAATTGCAACGGCTGCAGGATATACGTTTCTAAATACCAATGCGCTTTACAGTTATGTATTTCTTCCTTTAAATTCGAATAATTTAGTATTTCAAATGAATACAATGTCGTCAGCGTACCTTAAGAAATTACTCCTAATTTACCACTTTTGATACCTTTATCACCCCAACTAAGGTACCTAAGAACATACACTACCCTACCGATATTTACCTGACACACATCTATTGATAGTTAAATAAGTGCTGGCACCATATCACGTGGTGAGACAATAGCACTATTGCGAATGAAAGATGCATTCCTTTATTGACAGAATTAAATGACATCCATCGCTAATTGATAGCAGAGTGTCGCATTAGCAGTCGCTCCGTATGTGACATTTCAGCGACATTGAAGATACTTAGGTAGATGGTTGTGATGTGATATGTAAATACAAGCTCACTAAGGCTGAATCTGCTAAGAAACGATCTAGTAAATCTTCGAAGCTAATAACGTGACAGGAGAATTCTTCAAAGGACTGTCCGCTCAGAACAAGGTGGTTAGAATAGATGGAGTAATTGCCAGCCGTTCCAACTCGTGTAATGGAAATGAAGCCACCGAAACGTCACGATCATGATGTCACAGCCAATCACAGCCTCTGCCACCATGTTAGTAAAACGATTGAGAATTAAACATAACACTGAAAAAGTACTGGCAACGTGGCACTGGGCTTGGCCGTCAATTCCGCCTCATCTGTTCAGAAAGCTTCAAGTTTGTGACGTCATCCTTATCCCATCTAATTAAACTTCCTTGGCTCAGAATCGCGAAATAACATTGTATCAAATTACGCAAACCCTGTGTGAGACTATTGGGAGGGATATTAGCACTCGTACAGTGTGCAAGGCGCTGTACTACATCTTTTACCACAGTCGAGCAGTCATCCACAAGTAGCTAATCTCTTCAACTAATATCACATGCTGATTAGAGTGTTGTTAAGGAACCTCGATCTTGGACTGTAGACCAACGGGAAACTGCTTTGGACTAAGGAAGCGCGGATGACAGTCCATCATTCTGATGGTCGTTTCTTGGTGTTGCCGACTGCAGGAGAAAAGCACTTTCCAGAATATATATTGCCCCGATAATGAAGTTTGGTGAAAGGAACGTGATAGTATGCTGCTGGTTTTCGTGACTTAACTTGGTTTCAATTGTCTCTTTGGATAAAACTATGAGTACTGAGCTCTACCTAGAAGTACAGATAATTATGCACTACCAACGTTGTCGTACTGTTTTGAGGAAAGTCTATACCTCTATCAACAGAGCAACGCACCATATCATCCTGTCCGCGTTCTTACAGATTACTTAAAGGACCTGGGTGTTAAAAAATTGAACTGGCCAGCCCAGAGTCTTGTACTGAACCGTAAAGAGAATCTCTGGGAAGAATTGGATCGTCTAGTGAATGGAAAAAGTGATCTCCGATAAACAAAGCTGAGCTGCTTTGAAGGCCGAATGTCAAAACATATCGACTTACATTTACAACAAGTACAAATCCTTTGGGATAGCTTTTGGTACAATAGAACAAGAAAGATGCCACCCAATTTTCGGTTGTAATGACCGCGCCTATTGAATCCTTTCCGATACGAATGAAATTGAATCGGTTAAAAAAAATCAACCGTATTTTTAACATCGACAAAACATCCAGAAATAGGAAAAAGTACTGACTTCTACAAGCAGCTAAAAATTATGTTACGAATATTAACAAACGGGGCACAAAACGTTTCTCGTTATCAGAGACAAAAATATTTTCAAATCGAACAGTTAAAGGGGAAAATGCAGAAGGAAACATGATATAGCTCAACGCCTTCTACCAGAAGAATTTTGCATAATGGAAAACTTGAAAATAGGCGAAAGGCATTCTTCAGGGCAAAAGCTATGCTAAGGAAAAATAACTTTTTAAATATGACTCCCGGAAGCAGAGATAGCGGGAAAAAGGGTTTGACCTTTACGATCTCTAGCGGGAAAGCTGTGCATTATTTAAAGAGCATAATGCTCCCCATCTTTATTGTAGCGAATTGCACACAGTAAAAAAAAAGGAAATTTCCCCGAGGGTTTTTAAAAGTGGAGATACTGCTGCAAACGGCAGTACGCAAACACCACTTAGCGACAAAACTGTGAGCTACAAAACTCCTCAAATACAAACCTAAAGTGTTCCACAAGGTAAATGGTATCCGGTGTGGAAATAAGTTTTCAAATCGCACTTTCAGAAGCTGAGATATTGAGAAAAACAGACTAAATACTTATGTTCCCCAAGCGGAGAAGTTGTAGCTTATTTTGGAAAGAAAATATATACAACGAGTTTTATAGTTAGTAGCATCTGCCCGAAGAAGAATTCTGTTAATCGGGTTTTTAATCTTGCAGACGTTGCTTTAAACAGAAACGTGAACTTACGACCCCTAGTGGCAAACTTATGCGTTAAGAAAAATTTGAGATTATATGAGAAACATTTCGCACCGGAAACCTCTCTAACAAAGGAAGAATTTTTCAAATCGGATTCTTAGAACCAGATATATCGACAAAAATACGATATACATCTATGCCCCCTGGCTGAAAAACTATGCACTATTTTAAGCAGGAGGTATTTTCAAAAGATTTTCCGAGGTGAGCGGTATCGGTCCGCGAAAGAATTTTTCCAAACTAGTTTACAAAAGCTGAGATTTTGCTGCAAATACGTCAGAAGCGGAAATAAGCACTTACGCCCCCTGGGGGCGAAACCATTCTTTATTAAAAATTAAAAATTATATGTAAAACATATCTCATTAGGAGTTGTATCCAACGCAGGATGAAATTTTCAAATTAGAGTTTCAGTAGCAGGGGTATCGGGAGAAACGCAATTTACCTTTACGCCCCCTAGCGAAATGTCTATGTATTACTTTTAAAAGATACTGTACCTAAAATAGTCCTCAATATAAATGGCATCGAAAAGAGAAAGATGATTTTTCAATCGGATATTTGGAAGCAAATATATGGAATAAAATGTATTTTGTATTAGATATCATCTGCATTTACGCGCTCTAGCGGCGACGTTGTGCATCCGAAAAAAACCGGAATACCAAACTCGTCATTCTCATATTTCATGCATGCAAAATTATTTTTTCAAATCGTACTAATAGTTCCGTCCGTCTGCATGGTGTCCACATGCAGACGGACGGACGGACACATAAAGTGATAACATAAGCACGATCTTTTTTAACAAAAGATGTGCTAAAAACTGGTGGACAGTATTCCATGAAGAGTGAAAGCAGACTTAAGGACCAAACGCTGTAGCACTCAATATTAATTTTTTGTCCATAAAGATAAGCATGCAAGTGTCTGGATATTAAGGACAGAGCAGTGTATTTTAGGACTGTAATGAAGATTTTAACTACAAAGATGCGCCTTTTCTTTTTTCCCCTTTTTGTAGTTCATATTTGTTTTCCTTTTTATTATTTACTATTATTGTTGCAATTTTTTTGTGCACATGCAGTGTACAATCTTTGTATAAGATAAAGCAATATTGAATATCTCACTGTTTTGTCAATAATATTCGGTGTTACTGAGCCAGAAGCATTTATAAATAACATGTCGA
The DNA here is from genome assembly GCA_039090855.1 of Macrothele yani. Classification (NCBI taxonomy): domain Eukaryota; kingdom Metazoa; phylum Arthropoda; class Arachnida; order Araneae; family Macrothelidae; genus Macrothele; species Macrothele yani. Next base: position 173,314,706 of record CM076990.1, read on the forward strand.
GTAGCATTCAAAATCCCACGGTTTTTCAATCAACGCTGTCATTGTTTGGCTACTATCAATGATGTTAAATCTCTTACAAAATTCCATTGGTTCTATGCGTTGATTGGTTTTCGTCTAATGCAGTTGTTCAGCTTAAAGTACTAACTTTTTCGTGAGCATCTTGTAAAATCTCAGCAGCAAACTGAAAGGATTGTGGATTTTCACTTCTGCGAAGATCAAAATTTAGGTTCTATTCACATGAGAGCTCTTGTTGACAATGCCTGAATAGGTTTGCCGACCGATTGTTTGAACACTTCAGTTTTGCGTGGCTTGATGCTTTTTGGTGTAAACTCAATGCTACCTCAGCTGCAGGAGCCACAACTCGTTTATACATGCTTATAAAGAGCCTTGTGATAATTTCCCGTGACCTGCAACTCCCACGTGCGCGTCGAAGCAAACGTGGTTTGAGCCCTAAAATGTTCTCCACTCTACTCAGCATTTAAAATACTTTTCTGTAAACCAGCCGAAAACAAATATGTGTGACTCAAGGAAAAGTCAAATGTTTAGCCCCTACCTTAGGTTTATAAATATCATTATCAGCTTACCATGTTCTTGTATCTTTTCCCTTAATTTTTCGTATTTTTATGATAATTTGGGAACCTAAAAGGAAGTGCTTTGCGACTGGGGTCCCGACCTTGCTGTAGAAAAGGGCATTAAATAGTCACTGACTGATTTTCAATTCTGGATTAGTCCTCCTACTGGCTTCACTGTACTGCTCAACGGCGTTAGTATTTTTCTCAGTGCTGTTTAAAAATCAATTTTGCTGTTTCTGGCAGTAATAGCAAATGTCAGGACATATGCACCCCATATGATGTACCTGGTGATACCTTTTATTCCTCTGTGCTATCAAAGGAAGAATGAAATACGTAAATGTGTGACTTCATCCCTGACCCCAAGAAAACTTTTAAGCTGTTCGTCATACTGAGTCTCTTTTGTACCACATTCTGTTTTACTAAAAGGTTTGAGGAAGTGATCTGGCAAATTCTGAGTGGCAGATGTGTATTCAGACTTCATTGTCGGCTTTCGTGCCCAGCGTGAATAAGAGATTATGTCAAAATGACATTTAGCGTCGTTGTTATCTCTCTTGCTAGTTTGTTCTACTCAAAAGATTACTGCAACCTGATGACTAGCATCCGGTCGAAGTAAACGAACCAGAACCAAAATTTAATAACCTACCTGCCACGCAACAAAGGTAAACTTGTTTAATAATTAAGTACTTGTGCCGTCTAGCTCCCCATAGAAAAGCCCAATATTTGGAGGAAAAATTAAGAACTTTTGAGGTATACCTTTTGTATTAAGTCTTTTGTTTGACAAGTTGAAGTTTGTCGAATTTTGCAGTACCGGAGAGACGTTTGTGTGACGCTAGAGTGCGATGCTTTATGCTTAAAGGGGGATTCTCAATTTTTTTTTTTTTTTTTTTTTTTTGAAAAAAAAAAACGATTTTTTACGTTCTTTTATTATTTCAGATTTCAAGAATATGCGTACCAAATTTCAAGTCGAATTTCGCAAAATTGGCCAAGTTATAATCTATTATATTTTTTGTCACAAAGTTGGTGCAACTGTCGCAAAACCGAAGCTGAGAAAACTCTGGACGAATGCAATCAGGAACCTCCACTTCATAAAGATGTCGAAAATGCTATAAAGCCGATGTACAACGATTTGTCACCAAGAGAGTTGCTGGAAAGGTGTTTGGGTGGTGACACTCAAAACAACAATGAAAGTTTCAATTCCACTGTTTGGGGTTTGGCGCCCAAACATCTTCACTGTGGCTCAAAAACCATCGAAATCGCAGCCTATGTAGAAGCAGGCATTTTTAGTCAAGGTTTTTCTGCCGTCCTGAAAATGATGACAATGATAAGAATTGTTATTGGCGAGCAAACGAAGATATTTGCCAAAGCGCGGGACCAACAGCGTCTGCAGAGATCGTCGGGACGCAGCCTCGAGGCTACAAAAGAGGCTCGTACAAGGCGTAGAAGAGAGTAAATGTCTCTAAACGAGTTCTACGAGGCAGAGGAAGGAACACTGTATGGCTATGGTATAATAGGTTAGCAGAAAAAATACTGTAAGTACTCGATATACCTCTGTAAACTGTACTTGAAACTTTAAATGAGTTTTTCTCGAAACGGCTTTTCCGCAAGTGGTTGGCATGATATTTCAAAAACTATTGGACCGATCGACTTCAAATGTAAAACTGTATGTCCAGCAAGCATCCTTTTGTTCTTTTATTGAAACAGATACACGACACGTTATGTATTTTTAATAGCAAAAAAACATTGTCATATTTTTGAGCTAAATTGATCATTTGAGTTTGACAAGTCACCATTTCCTCAAATATATTTTTTTTTCTGGTTCATCAAACGATAACTACTTGTGTAAAGAGCAAAACGCAGTTCGAGTTGTTTGTTTCAGACCACCTGGAGTGGAGAAATCATGCCAACCAGCGACCGCGGATTTTCGCGCAGTGTCATGGTCGACGGGGAATTTTCGGGCGTGATTCTTCATGAAACTTATCAAGCATTGTTTTGTAAATTTCTGAAACGATGATAAATAGATGAACCTACTTTTGAATCAATTGATGGCATAGTTTCGTCAATAAACACTCCAAAAAAAAGCGGTAATTTTAGTGTAAAAAATGAGAATCCCCCTTTAATGATAATTTTAATATATATATATATATTTTTTTTTTTTTTGGTTATGCACTACTGGAGTTAAGTTCTGGTGAAGCTGGAGTGTCATGCTGGCGCTTAATGATGTTCTTCATATTTTTTTGTTTTTTGCTGTTGTTATGCAGTACTGGAGCGAAGTCTTAGTGATTCTAGAGTGTCATGCTTCACGCTTAATGACGCTTTTCATTTTATTTCAATAATCCGAGGTTTGAAGTATTAGATTTACTAATACATTCTTCACTGCCTCTTATTTTAGAATATGGTAAAACGGTAACAAAACCCGGCCTTTACCCCAATATTAAAGATAATAATTTTTCTTCGCGTTTCCTGTGTTCCGTCCCAGTCTGTTCACTCTGGTATTCAAATTGATTACATGCTGCACCAAATTTCCTCTTTGCTCCTTAACATCTCGGAATAAATGGTTTTGAATAATCATTTATTCTGAGAGTTTGAAAACCTGAATAATTGCTGCGGCTTGTTCACATTCAATTCAAACTTTTTCTTTAAAAACTGTTGTCAGATGAAAAATACGTTTGAAGACAAACCTAGATATATCCCTTTTTCCTTAGAAAATTTTTAAGCACAGATAACACGTTATTACCCAACACGGGCTGTTGTTTTCACGTTAGGGAGATAGTACATTCAAATAAATGGAAATCAGTGGTTTGATAGCAGGAATAATAAAGTACAGGGTAATTCAAAATGGTTTATCTGATTTCAGAAGAGCATAATTCCATAACTATTAACCGTGATGGTCTGGGCATACACCAAATGAAAGAGGAAATGTCCGAGTTTTAGAAGGTCACCATGAGAGTGCTCCACTGTCATTGTGGGGCCGCTTCACTGGCATTGTGCTGTTCACCGTTTCCTCAACGAAGTGCTCACTTGCCATTGGATTGGTCGAAGTGGACCCCATGACTTGGTGCTCTACAGCTGGCCACTTAGATCACCGGAACTTACACCGTGCAGCTTCTTTTGGGGGGTATGTTATGGATAGTGTGTACATGCTACCGTTGCTCACAACCCTGGATGAGCTCCAAGGTTGTGAGCAACGGTGGCATGTACGGTTGTAGGCAATCTTTCTAATGTGCAGGTTCACTCGTTCCAGAATTCCCGTTGTCACTGACTCCACCGGAGTAACAATGCATTTTTTGAGCTCATCCAGAATTGTACGCAACGGTGGTATGTATACAGTATTCTTACACTGGCGAGAAAAAATTAAGGACGAGACGGCTTTTCGAATTTAACGTCGTGCAGAAGTGCTCCACATCGACTCAAATCATACTATAAGATCCCCAAGATGCAAGAATATGGGACAAGTGAGCATAACGGTCCAAACAAGGAATCCAAAGGATACAAAGGCACTTTATTGAAAAGGTAGCTTCGAGCACAGCTGGACAGAAAACAGAAACGTCCATGTGACAGGCGGCTGCCAAGAAAAATCCAGTCTTTAGTAGGGGATATAATCACCCCTGACTGCGTTGCAGGATTTACAACGTCTGTCCATGTTGAAGACGAGGTTGTCAAGGAGCTGTTGAGGCATCGCGGCCCATTCCTTTTGTAGCGCCAATCGCAGCTGCGGAATCGTTGCTGGCGGCTAGTGACGTGCTGCCAAGTGTCTCCCGAGGAGGTCCCACACGTGTTCGGTTGGATTTAGGTCCGGGGACCTTCCTTGCGGGCCAATCCATGCGTTGAATATCTTCACTCTCCAGTAGCTCTGCGACAGCCACTGTACGATGAGGTGTAGCGTTTTCGCCCATGAAGAAGAGCTCAGGACCCACAGAACCTCTAAATAGACGCACGTGAGGCAGGAGAGCCTCGGTAAAATAACGGACACCAGTGACTGAACCTTATTGGAAGATGTGGAGGTCAGTACGGCTACCAAGCATGATACCGGCCCAAACGAGAACACCGCCACCTCCAAACCGGTATCTTTCGATGATGTTGGAAGTGTGATTGCGTGTTCCCTGCTCTCTCTAGATGTGTATACGTCCAGAATCGCTCGTCAGACTAAATCGGCTCTCATCCGTACAAAGAACTCGACCCCATTGCTAATGTGTCCAGTTCTTGTGTTACTGGCACCACAGAAACCACCGTCTCCGATGAGCTGGCGTTAATGGCACACACCGTACTGGTCGTCGTGCAAATAGACCACCTTTGTGCAGCCTCCTGGCCACGGTAAAACGCGATAACGGACGTCCAGTTATCTGTTGCATGTGCCTTGCGATTTCTCCCGCTGTCTGCCGTCTGTCTCTTCTCGCTTGTAGGACAATATACCTGTCGTCCGCCGTAGTTGCTCCTGGACAACCACTGCTAAACTCTCGGACAGCTGTTCCTGTCGTTTGAAATGCTCTCCAAGCTTGTGAAACGATGCTGTGAGCGATTCCGAACTCCTCGTCCACACTAGTCACACTTCGACCTTCTTCCAACTTCCCAATGACGCGACCTCGGGTAAAGTCATCCAGATGTCATCTACTGGATTGCCTGTTGGCCATATCACACGGTGGCAGCAACTCGACGTCGTTCAAACCTATGTACACCGTGCAATAGCTTTCACCGAATTGCTGAGCATACACCTCCCGTGTGCTTTATACCCTTCCGGCACCCCCCCCATCCTACGTCATGCTGCATATATGCGCATGCCCTACCGTACCGGACCCTAGTCTATCTCCTTAGTGGTCTTTCAGTCCGTTCTGCCTGCTCGTTCCGCTGTCATGCTAATTTCTCCTTTTCGTTCTTAATTTTTGCACACCAGTGTAACATATCCCCCAAAAAAGTTGCATGGTATAAGTTCCGGTGACCTAAGTGGCTAGTTGTAGAGCATCCAGTCATGGGGTCCACTGAGAACAATCTAATGGCAAGGAAGCACTTCTTTGAGGAAATGTTGAACTGCACAATGCCATTGAGGTGGAGCCACAGTGATAGTTGAGCCCTCTCATGGTGACCTACTAAAACTCCATTTTTCTCTTTCATTTGGGGTATTCCCAGGCCATGGACGGTTGTTAGGTATGGAATTATGCTTTTCTGAAATCAGATGAATATTTTTTAATTACCCTGTATAATGCTTGAAAACCAGTGCGAAGAAGAGAACATTTTTAACGTTCGAGAGCTGTGGTCGTACAATTGATATAATGAAAAAGCGCCAGCCTCCCCGTTGGCGCAGTGGTCTAAGCGATGGCATCTGGTCATTCGTCCGTAAGGAGTCCGGGTTCGAATCCCGGTGAGGCATGGATGTTGTGGTTGTCTTACGACACTGGCTCTCTCCCTTCCCTGGAACCAGTGGCCCAAAATTAGGGACGGGTGACTGCTTATAGCCAATTGAGTTGTTCACGGTGATCGTTAAACCTCCAATAAAAGAAAACGCCTTAGAACTTTGCTGGATTCCATACTGGACAAAAATCCATTACGTTCTTTTTTCGCTAGCATCCATGCACGTTATTACTTTTTTTTTGGGGGGGGGGGGGGTTTAACGACCACCATGAGCTACAATAAGGACTATGAGACATTGCCTGACCCTGATTTAGAGCCACTGGTTCTAGGGAGAGGAAAAAGACAGCGCCGTAAGGCCAGAATGCTTCATTGGAATTTGAGTGTGGGCGAAGCTAGGATGACTATCCAGAAATCTACACTTTTAACTACCCAGTCACAAAGGAGGCATCGAGATTGACGATCCACTCAGTTCTTTGTCGCTTCGTTAGCCTTCATGTAAGGTATGGATTTTTTCGACTCCTTTTCTATTCAATGACTTCCGTTCAAAGTCTGAATCTATAAAGTTTTTTTCTCGGTTTTCTAGCCGTCATGCATTGTGAGAATTTAGGCACTTTCTTCTCGGTTCGCTAGCGTCCACGCACGGTAGGAATTAATTTGGCTTTCATTCTCTGATCTCCAAACACATCTATTCACTTCTTTTGCGGTTTGCTAGCCTCAGTGCAGAATACGAATCTACCAAGTTCCTTGTCTACTCGCTGGTCATCAGTTATGTTACCCTGAGACGCAATGACCCACTTAGACCATCCCGGCGGCACAGTGGTCTAAGCAACCATTCGTCCAAGGTAGACGAATGGGTCACTTAGATGAACCCAGGCTCATCTGATCATTTGTCCAATATGGATCCGGGTTCGAATCGTGGTGAAGTATGGATGTTTGGCTTACTGCACTGGATTTCTTCCTTCCCTGGAACCAGTGGCCTTAAATTAGGAAGGGACAACTGCAGTATATCTGGATGGGCAACTTTAGTACATCTGGATGGACAACTGTAGTACATCGAGTTGCTCACGGTTGTCGTTACACCTCCAAGGAAAAAACAAAAAATTATGTTGGAAATCTGTTGAAGTGTGGTTGCTGCCTTTATATAGGGCATGAGCTATTCAGTTATTCCTAAACTTCTCGTCGGGGTGCTACTGCAACTACCATGAAGTTCCTTTTTCTTACGAAAAAAGCGGCCTTTATACAAACTGCAATTCTGCTAATTGCATATACAGAGAGAGAGAGAGAGAGAGACCTTAATGTATCACAGAATGATATTAGGCAGATGAAAATCTTTCTAGCCGATCTACTAAAAATACTGAACGATATCAGTTGCTATTCCCTGTCACCCGAACCGATTAATGAAAAATTTAACAGAAAATCATGAAGCTCTGAAGTGTTATCAGTAAACCTGAGTACAATGCTCGTAATATTAGGAAACATGTGAATATTTAGTGAGCATTCCAAAAGGGAGAGGCTTACATTTTGTGATGCACTTGCGATAGTTCCTGTTCCTCCAACGTAAGGAAATCAGTATTAGTTACAAACGAGGCTTTTAACTTTCCTTTATTTTGATAAATTCCGTAGCATTAATATTTTTTCCACAAGATGCCTTCGCACCATTTCTTTTGAGGCCAAGTTTAAGAATTTGGAAGGTCACACAGATCGTTAATAATACTTAAAATTTCCGAAATTCATCGTTTCAGGAAATCAACTTTCTTCTGAGCCCTGAGAAGTTTGAAAGAAGTTTTGTAGAATGCATACTATGATCTAAACTAAAGGAAGCAGAAGAATAGAATGACAGCATTGTTACAAGCTGAAAACCTGTATTTTTCGTAAGAGAATGTAAATTGTTTTTCTACAGAAAAACAGTGACTATACTCTGTGTGCTTACCCGTACATTGTATTGTTTTCCTATTAATGATACACTCAGCTACTTTTCGAAGGAGATAAAACATTAGTAGGTAAGTGCCAGCCTTCATGAGGTGCCAGGAATCGGTGCAATACAGCTATGGTTTATTGGTTTCCTACAGAATACCTACGGAAGAGCGAAAAGCTTGGAAGTACGAGTGATGGCGACACGCATGGTTCTTTCTGAGGGCATTTCCTGCAAATGATAGCTGTATGCGACCAAACATTATGCATCTGAAAGGTAGGATCTAGCATTAATGACCAAAAATACCAGTGATCTTGAACTTTCAATCTTACTCTTGTCAGTACTGAGTACCATGCCACAGACAACTGATAACTGTGTATAATTTATGCAGACAACCTAAAATGAAACCCCTGCACCATTCGAAAAGAATGTGCAAATTGAATGTGAGGTAAAGTTTTACTTCCTGAAGACACTTTCCGTGATAGAAATCGAACTCCTCGGCCAGGGGCGTATTTAGAGGGGGATAGGGGCTTTAGCCCACAGAAATTGCTTCAGTTTTTTTAGGTTTTCGGTGAAAATGCGACTTACATTTGAAAAAAATGCCTTATTTAAATAATAATGCATCAACTCACGTTAGAACAAAATGCTTTAATTTTTTTCTTCTATTCTTCATTAACTTTAAGTTTGTTCTGGTGGATTTCAAAACCTTCCAATTTGGTCTCAACCCCTTTTTCCCTCCCCTCGAAAAAATGCTATGTACGCCCTTGTCCTCCGCAGAAACGGAAAATTAAAAAGGCAGTATGAGTCAGGGTTGTTATGGCCAACAAATATGGAATTTTTGTTACCGATTTCCATCTAAGGCCCTTAAATATATAGGGAAAATTAACTCCTGAAATCTTCGTGAGCACTTTAGTGATCGTATCGCAATTTATTTTACAAAAAAAAAACACTTGTCGCAACTTTCATTCCGAAAAGTCCCAATAAACTTTAAATCGAATGAATACGACACAGCTGTAAGACTTTTTCTTTTTATGGATCAATACTAGGATAGGAAAAAAAATAGAAATTGAACAAATGGGAAGAACCGAAACGGGAATTCTTAGAAGGATCAGAGGAATATAAAAAAAAATCATTGAAAAAATGAAGACTATGGGAAGAGGTATGGAATTTAAAAAAATAGTGAGATATTAAGAAAGAATCGTCTAAGAAAGGCTGGATATGTCTGGAAAGGAAAGAAAGAAACGCATTTAAAGAAAAGCTATGTAAATTGAAATGACAGAAAATAGAGAATCAGAAAGATCAAGAAAAAGATGGACCTGAATAGTGTAGAGCAAGAGGAAGTTAAAGTAAGGAAGGGTTATATGCAGGCTAGAATAACTAGCGAAGACACTTTCGATCTGCAGACCGTAGGGCTCCCTGGGACTAAAACTGCCTTTTTATGAAAAATGTATACGTGCAGAAATAAATCTCATGTGAGACAAAAGGTCATTAGAAAGTCGTTAACTGCAGGGTTGGTTAAATAAAACAGCCATGCTAATATTCAGCAAAATAATCTTCTTACGTTATGCTAACGTTATCCCAACGTTTGTATGTTACCTGGGATGCGAGAAACTGAGGAAACAGCTCTAGCGAGTGAAATATCTTTAATATCGGTTGCGCATATGTATTTCATCATCACTTTTCTCTAGATACAGAACTATTTATGTAATAGACATATATAGTTACTAAACCAACAAAGCATACTTGAACATGTAAATTGTGGAATTTCCCAAAGCTCCACGTCAAATTACCCAGGTATATGTATATGTAATGCAAGAAAATAGAGGTCTGCACGGACCTAATTTGGTGAGCCTGATCCGGTCCAAGCACGTGCGTTTAAGGACCGGCCCGGGCACGTCCATTGCAGCTCTTATTTAGGCCCAGCCCGGACCATGATGTGCCATTTAGTATTATTTTGTCTTTCTATTGCATTTCATTAACATGTGAAAATTAAATAATGAAATGAGATATTATTGAAAATATTTAGCTGAATGTAAGCCTAAAAATATTAATTAAACTTTGACACATCGAAAAATATAACCTTTGAAAAAAGAGAAAAAGGAAGACTAAGCGCGTTCAGAATCTCCCTTTCTCTGAACGAGTAAGCGGTTACACTGCACAATTAAATCTCTATACAGACTAGGATTAGGAGAAAAAATCCATGTCGTTCCACTCTCTCATACAAACACACTCACACACACATACACACTCGCTCGGGGACGAATCTTTTTGTTGTCAACAAGCCCCAAAATGGTTTTACCATCTTAATACCTACAGATTGGTAAAAACACTGAGAGCGCCTCTCCTTGCCTTTCTGATTACGCTTTGGGCTGTATCATGGAAGTAAGTAAAGCCAAATAAAGAGGGGTGAATAGAAACAGTTAAATACACCAGGAAATCGGGGAACCCGACTTTTTTCTTTCTTTGCCCTTGAGATAAAAAGAATGGGTACACTTGACCTGGTCCGGCCCGTTGCTTTGTTCTCTAAACAAAAAAGAAGGCCCAAACTGGCACGTGCAGACCTTTAAAGCAAAATATTGAATATCAAAATGGGCAGGCGTAATCATGTTATTAAATATGCAAATGGAGAAATGTTGATATTATGTAAGATTATTATAAATGGAATAAACAGTTACAATAGTTTATAAAACCAAAACTATTTAAGATATTGGCACTCACTTTACACCGTTTTGCAGGGAAATGTTCGAAGTTTGTTACAGCAGCTTGTAGATGTTCGATATGAGCAACCTTAATCGCACGGCTTATATCAACGCGGTAGTCGAATTCTTGCCGAACACGTCTTAACATATCTTCAGCAACTCCAGTAATAGCTGTTGTGATACGTTGTTTTTAGATTATCTAAATTAAACAGCTAAATTAACGGGACGTTGTTTTTAGATCAGTTAAATTAACGGCTAAATTAACAGGATGTTGTTTTTAGATCAGTTAAATTAACGGCTAAATTAACAGGATGTTGTTTTTAGAACAGTTAAATTAACGGCTAAATTAACAGGACGTTGTTTTTAGATCAGCTAAATTAACAGGACGTTGTTTTTAGAACAGTTAAATTAACGGCTAAATTAACAGGGCGTTGTTTTAGATCAGCTAAATTAACAGCCAAATTAACAGGACGTTGTCTTTAGATCAGCTAATTTAACAGAGCATTGTTTTTAGATCAGCTAAATTAACAGAACGTTGTTTTTGGATCAGCTAAATGAACAAGACGTTGTTTTTAGATCAGCTAAATTAACAGGACGTTGTTTTTGATCAGCTAAATTAACAACTAAATTAGCGGGACGTTGTTTTTGGATCAGCTAATTTAACAGCTAAATTAGCAGGACGTTGTTTTTAGATCAGCTAAATTAACAGGAAGGAGAGGGACGAAGACCTTGTCTTTCCCATGGCCCTATGAAAAAAGTCACAGGGTGTTAGGTCTGGATTTCGTGGTGGCCAACATGAGAGTGACATGTCGCCTATTGCTCGGTCGATCAAGCGTTGTGGAAGATTTCCATCAAGAAAAACTTCCGGATGCCAGTGGGATGGTGCTCCATCCTTGTTGGAAAATGAAATTGTTACTGTCTTCGAGTAGTTGAGGCATCAATCCAAATAGTTAGCATATCGAAATAAGAATGTCCCGCTTTCTTGGAAAAAGAATGTTCCATACAGTTTTTTACGGAATACAGCACAGAAGATCAGATCTTGGGTCTTCTAGATTTTTCTACGTGGTGAAGACTTTCATGTTTTACCTGGGAAAAAGTATTAATATAAAGACAATAACCATGTGCGATATATCTTGCACCTAGTCAGAAATGGGATTCGAAATGGGGACTCGTCGCTGAAAATGGCGCTATCGCATTTCTCCCTCCATATTAGTGCAGCCGCACTCGATCTTGGTGACGGAAGGCTTGTTAAAATCGTCTTATAGACGCTTACCACAGACTGTAAGTTTGCCACCACGACTCTACTGTTAATGAAGGAAGAAATATTCTTCATAGTACATGGAAAATTTACAGAATATTCAAGCAAAGCAAACTGAATTTACTTGTACCACTTACTGGTCATCTATGTAACTCTTTCCAGAAAACTTGAAAATCTCATCGTCCTGGAGGGGGAATCGAACCCCGCATCTCCCGAATACCGGTCAAGTATGCTAACCATTACACCACCCAGGACAGTGGAGTAATGGTTAGTATACTCGACCGGTAATCGGGAGATGCGGGGTTCGATTCCCGCTCCAGGACGATGAGATTTTAAAGTTTTCTGAGAAGTGTTACATGGATGACCGGTAAGTGGTACAAGCAAATTCAGTTTGCTTTGCATGAATATTCTGTGACTCTACTGTCAGTCGTTCTTTGCGCTACCGATGTTGAATCTGTTCTATTGAGAAACAAGGTTACAAATGGAGCGAAGCAAAATGCAGTTGCTTAACCACACTGTTCCTTTGTCACTTTTTATTCCAGTTCCCTGGTTATTTATCTAGTTTATTAAGAAGGCATTCAGTTACCAGTAAAATCTTTTTTCTCCGTGATGCAAATAAGTTTACCTGAAAACTGTCCTTCCATTAGTAGAACGATTTCACTTTGCCTGCTGTTCGGCGAGAGAACCTTCTGTCTTGTCAAAGTTTAGTTCGTTCATTTTTAGGCCCTCGTTTTCTTGGAGATTTCAATTGATTGCTTTAATGCGACGCATTTTAAAACTGTACGAAAACTCTTGGTTTTTCATCTATAAAAAGTGCGGAACTTATTTTAAATGAACAGCAAACTTTTAGCGGTGAATGTCCCAACTTTTTATCGGTTGCCGACCCCCTCTTTATCACCTTCCTCTTTATCGATGTATAACCTTCATTGGTTGACTGAGAATATAACTGAGCTAATAAGCCTCTAAGATTAATGACAGAAATAGGGTACTTTCGGATTCAAGGAGTCATCTTTTTGAATGATTACCACTGGAGAGAGAATGGCATGTTAAATAAAGGATTCAGTCACTTAACCGATAAAAGATAATGCATTGTACAAACCCATCACGGATTTTCAATGACCCTGCTCAAGACTTGGTCCTCTTTCAATGAAGACCCCCAACCCCAAGATTTTCAATGTACTCCTCCCAAGCGTTTCTTCAGATCGCAATCAGCCCTTTATCAAATCTCCTTTCCTGTAATGAGCCTGCGGTTAAAGAGAAAGATATCTGACATCCGCCGCTTATCGTATATCTTACCTGCTTGCTCTGCTGTGCAAGAAAACGTCGCATCCGCTCAAGATCGCCCAAAGAATGCACAAGAAGGATGTCACATTTTCTTGCAGGATTCAGGGCAGCTTGTCATAATGGATGTCTGTTATTCCTGCTTGTAACAATGAATGATTGTTGATGATTATTGTAGATGAGCGTGAATTGTTTATTATGTTCTATGGTATTAATACATCAACATATATTTATCACTCAGCTTTAGGTGTCTATATCTAAAGTATTCATCATAATATAGATAACTTTAGAGTATTTTTCTAGGGGCTTCCTGTACTTTAAAAAAAATTCTAAAATTTACGAGCCACTTTCCGTAATTCACTTTAACGAAGCATATTTTGAATACAACCTTTCTCGTGAAATGATGGAAAGAAACCTCAATTTCACGGATTTTTCGTACGCCAGGAAAATTCTGAATTTTCAGAAACCTTTCGCAATTTCTTCCTCATATTGACGTTAACTTTCTGCTTTTAAGTTGTGTTAACGGAAAATTCTGAACTTTCTCAGAAACCATTTCGCAATTCTTTTCGTATATTAACGGAAAACCTCAGTTCTTACTTTTTCCGTATCCTTATGGCGAAAACTTTCTGTTAAATAGGAGCGAATCCCGGGAATACTAGAGATTTGATTAACTGTTCAAATTTCAATTGTCAGTCGAAGTATCTGATTTTTGCAGTTCTGTAGCGAGATAAAAATACTGTGGATAGCATACCGCATAAATTTTGGTTATTGTGGCACAGTTTACAATGCAGTAAACATCAATTTTCAAACATGTTTTAAAAAATCAAGTGTTTAACTTTATCGCAGGTCTGAGGAGGTTAAAAAAAGAAATTTCGTTAAAAAATGGACACCCACCGGCAACTTTGCTAGCACACTATTTTCAGAAATTTTCCGTGAATTCACACCACTTAAATTTTACAATGTGTGGAAACAAATAATGCACAATTTTCCTCCGATTGCATATAGCTGTTTGCTTTTTTCCCCTACGTGCAGCCATTTCTTACTAATGATGCCACTTAGAATACGAGAGCACAGTTCGGTTGAGATGATTATGTGTCATACTCATAACATAACGAAAATTTTGCTAGGCCTATTTATTGATCTTAATTTGAGATTCCAAGAGGTGTGAGTTCCTTAGGTCCCGATGATATGGTTAACATAAATCTTGTATTGGATGATCTACTGTTACTTTAACATTGGATATTTTTCAATAATTTTGAATGGCAGTTATTCAGTTTAGTAGACCAGAAAACAATTCTTACACACAAATAACACATCATACGCAATAAAAAAAAGGGAAATTAACTAATTAATTGATTTTGCATTGCACTTCAGGCTTTCATGCTACTCTAGCAGATCTTTCGGGAAATTCTCTATGCCTGATCTTATAGCGTTTTTATATTGCTCTAAACGCATTCTGAACTTCTTCACGAGACACGGATGTGGTTCCACACATCATAATTTACACTAACTGGCCACTTAAATACGCAGATACACAATTATATTATGTTCAGGACAAAGAGCATGTGTAGTGATTGGCAGTGGCGTATCTTGGGTCCAAGACATGGGCTATCTCTCCCGCCCCCCAGTACTGTCTTTTTTATTTTAATTGCGAAGTTTATTTATCAGTTGTTAACTAATAAAAGTAACTTTTTTTCTTAATTTTAGGTGCGTGCTATTGCTATCATAATACCAAATTATTATGATGATAAGGATTTTAACACTGATTTGTATATGAACTCCAATCTTCTTCTGTACACTTTATTTGTACATACATTCCATTTCTCTTTCCTTTTGGTGAAGCTGAGTGTTACGTTTCCATAAAAAGTTTCTTCCGAGTAGTTTATCACATTTAAAAAGAATGGTTTTCTCTATTGACAAAAAAGCCAATTTCATCAAGTGTTCCCTAAAGTATAGTACGTCTTTCATTTTTTTAATGCAGAAAAACTTCTTTTCGGCAGTTGCATTTGTTGATGGAAATTTTAATATTAGGTCTGCTAATTTTTACATCTCAATAAACACAATGTCCAATTTATTCAATTTCATGTAACTAGTAATGTCTCTTACTAATTTCTTTTTGTATGCATCAAGGGGATAATAAACACCTTCACACAAACACACGCTCGCTGCGCAGTTTACTTTTGAATCGAACTGTATCGAAATTTGAAGTATAGGGTTCTTTAAGTTCTGACAGTAGATGAACAGGAAAGCTTTCACAATTTTTTTTTTCAAAACAATTTGAATCCAACAAGAGCCACGAAGATATAATATCACTAATTTTAATTCATTGACACTTCACACAGCTGAAACAACTCTCGCGAAACACAAGCATTTGCGGGCGGGAACATGCAAGTGACAAAGGTAGTGAAAGTCTTCTCTTTTCTGAGCGAACCGTTGCCTAAAGCAACGGCCCATTCACACTTCATTTGCTCCTCCATGTTGTCCTGGAAACCCTAGCCGGCGAACTTATCTAAAATCTTCGAATCATAGAGCGAAGACTTCAGGCGAAGATTGGTATAGCGACTAGTTGCGTCACGTTGACAATATACCTCCACTAGGAAGCCCGTTGGCCTATTTTTTTTTATTGAAGGTTTAACGACCACCGCGAGCAACTCAATGGACTGTAAGCAGTCTCCCGTCCCTAATTTAGGTTCACTGGTTCCAGGGCAGGGAGAGAGCCAGTGCCGTAAGACAAATACAATATCCATGGCTCACCGGGATTCGAACCCGGACCCCTTTCAGACGAATGATCAGAGGCCATCGCTTAGACCACTGCGCCACTGGCGCGGCCCCGTTGGTCTTTGATCGTCAGACTGATTCTCTTTGTCAAAAGAAGTGCATTAGCAAATGTGTTGGGGGTTTCTTTCGCAGCGAAACATCGACATAGCTTAATAACATTGATAATTGACTTATTTGTGTATATCTAATTGACTTTTATTTGTACATTCTCCGGGCTTCGCAGCTAGCCTCGAATATACGCCACTGGTCATTGGGGTGTCACGTACACGACTGGTCTAAGATAGTAGTGACTGATAAGGTACCTTATTTTGCATGAATGAACTGCATATATATTACCTGAATTATATACTTGACTGAGAAACTTTCATTCTAAACCACTGCATCAATACAAGCACCTGTAGCATTAACACTGTTAATATTGTACCATTGAAGTATGTCATATTTAGTTATATTTTTTTAACGATCCACATTACACTTCCCGTCCTTTCATTTTTAGACTCAGAAGCAAAAGAGTAAAGAGGGAGGAGGGGAGGCTTACAAACTGCATGAACGAAAACCATTACTTTCCTCTTTTTTTTTTTTTTTTTTTTGGTACTTTAAAATGCTTGAAAGTGCAGTGAAAGCTGCACATCAATTTAGTGTGTGTGTGAATTATGCTTTCTTATATTCAGGTTTCCTTATAACCAGCCGATAATTATTTCCAGAAGTGTTTATTTTGTACCAGAAAAATGGATGGTAAGTAGTCAAGGAATCGTTATAAACATTATTTGTTATAGCATGGTTTTACCATATTTGCAATCACGCAGTATGCTACGTAGCAAAATATTACCTCCACGTGCATCATTAAAAAATATTGATACATCCGTGTGCACAAGAATGTGTAACATTTCTTGCTGTGCATATACAGAAGTAAAAATTAATATAAACTGTACATAGCTAACTTCCGACTCACCTGTTTTTATATAATCATACGTTTTCGTTCATACACTGGAACATATACAGTATGGGACAAAAAACTACATTGCGACACTTCCATATAAAAATGAAGAGCTACAAACATAAAGGATGTAACATACAAAGCAGCTGAAAGCACTGGGCACGTACTATTCTTGCATTAAAAAAGTTGGCTCATTGTTATATAGAAGTGATGGCTGAATGTTGTGTAATACATTGGCGCAACCTCATGGAACTGATGGCTCAACTTTTTGGGAGTGATGGCTTAATGATGTAAAAAATGTTGTCCAAATGATGGCTTAACGGTGGCTTAACGGTGAAAATGATGGCTTAACGTCCAAATGATGGCTTAACGGTGTGTTATACGCTGGCTCAATGTTATAAAGACGTCGGCTCGTCGTTGTGACAGTGGCAAAATTATATATGACCGATGGTTTAATGTTGTAAATGATGTTGGCACAAGGTTATCCAAACGATGGTTTGACGCTGTGTGCTGTGTTAGTGTAATGTTATTCCAACGATTGCTGAATGTTGTAAGAGTGGCTCAGTGTCGAAGGATTGATGGTTTTATGTTGTACAAAACATCGGTTTAATGCTGGCACAGTTATATAAACGTTCATCCTTACGTTGGATCAACACTGAGCCTACCGGAGGCTGGTAATTGACCGCCGAGACATTAGGAGGGAGGTCCATCGTAGTATCCGAATGTTTTGCCAAAGTTTTGTGTTTTACGTAGGGCCAATGTAATTATGCTACCTAGGACAACTTTTTTTGAAACAGTAATATCAGAACTTAAAGCTTTTGAAACAAATTCTTCAGGATGCGGAATTTAATTTTAAATAAAACTCCAAGAGAAAAAAAAAAGAAAGACACTCAAGAAAAAGTAAATATAATAAAATAAAGGACAAGATGCCAAAAAAATATTTGCATCAGTATTTCTCATACACTCTATTTACATAAAAAATGTCTTCTCCCCCTTTTCCCCGATTTTGAGGAAATGTAAGCCTCCCAGTGAAATTCGGCATCATGAGAATTTCACTTAAGAATTATTTTATTTTATTTTTCAAAATCTATATTACGTATTATTTTTACATTTTACTTTAAACTTTATTTATTTGAGATATTCTAAGCTTACCCTTTATTATTCTGTTTGTAGTGCAGATGGGTGTGAAAGAGTCTTTCCGGATGCCCGCAAAAATGAATTTTACTCATTTAAGCTATTTTGCGTTTCATTTGTTTTATTTTACTCTAATTTTATGAAATGAAACTCGATTCAGTTCAATTCTATTTTTCACATTTTAATTAAATTGTGTGATACTGCCGTTCCTTTATTCTTGAAATATCAAAAATAAGTGGTGATGAATTTCGGTGTTTTTTCGCACAAGTTTCCTCACGTTCAATACTCCTTATGAATAAAGTTTCCTCACGTTCAATACTCCTTATGAATAAATTATATCTAAATGCTACACATATACCTGCCACTGAGTTAGAAACTTTTATTCAATACCGGGTTGGACCATCAATACTTGGTTACCCGAATTATAACACGTAAGCGGTTTGGCATAGATTCCACAAGGTGTAGAAGTGCATCTATGCCTACAGCATACCAGGGCATCTATGCCTACAGCATACCAGACCATCTATGCCTACAGCATACCAGGCCATCTATGCCTACAGCATACCAGGCCATCTATGCCTACAGCATACCATATTTTCCTGTCTTCCAATGTCCTGTCGCCAGACATTCCTTTAACCGGTTCAGGTTTGACGGAAGAGGACTTTGCTCCGGATCAGTTTTTCTGACATGTCTCGTACATTCTCAGTAGAGTTCAGATGCGGACGTTGTAATGGCCCGAGAAGATGGTACAAGTCATTCACATGCTCGCTGAACCACGGCTGAACACATTTTGGCCGATGAACAGTAGCATTGTCGTTCATGAAGCTGCCGTCACCTGCTCCATAAGAAGTCAACATTGCATGACGGACTTGATTAGCAACAACGTTCAGATAATCCTTGGAGGACACTACCTTCCAGTAATATCAGAGGGCTCGTTCCGCACCAACAGAACGAGTCCCACACCATGACACCACCTCCAGATCCTTGAGTTGTATTAACAAGGCAAGCTGGGACCATTGCTTCATAGGGCTGTAGGCAATCTCTGTGCTTACCGTAGGTACATAAGAAGATAAACCGCTACTCGTCAGACCACATGAAATTTTTCAGTCTTCCAATGTCCTGTTACGCTGTTCCTGACACTACTGTAGAAGAAATCGGGGTTTCTTTAATGACATGGGACTGCCAATACCAATCTTCTTCAATTCCCTGAGCATTTCATTGAATTATTCAGTCAATTGCTAATAGGAAATCCTGTATTGCCGTTCAAGCACTCTCAGATGACAGCCTATTCGTTTCTTAAAGATTATCGCCGTGCCACCGTTGCGTCTCTTAGACACGAAATGTGGGTTATTTTCCCACTGATTAAATAAAGACTCGGAATATCTCAGCTTTTGAGAAACCAGTCAGTGTTTTCAAAATCGCCGCCCCATCAGTGTAACGTACTACAGATGTGAAAACATGTGTCAAGATGACAAATCTGCAACGAGACATTCTGTCCGCGTAGCTCAGCTGGGAGAGCGGCTTACTCCAGAGTGAGGGGGGCACGGATTAAATGCCCGTCGCGGGCAAACTTGTGTTTTCATATTAACGCCCGATTGTGGAAAATGGATCCACTGGCCGCTGAGGCCTTCAAAAAATGTGTGATGTTTGTTCCACACATTGGTTGGAATTAATGAAAAATTTCTACTTCGCTTGAAAGACAAAACATTTAAGAGGGGGATGATATGACGTACTGCAAAAGCAAAAACATGTGCCAAGACAACAAATCTGCAGCGAGATATTCTGTCCGCGTAGCTTAGTTGGGAGAACGACTTACTACGGAGTGAGGGGACACGAATTCGATGCTCGTCACGGACGAACTTGTAATTTCACACCAGCCAGACGATTATCCACAATAAGCCCTATATCGAACTTCGAAAGATCATTTGTTTTTCCCATTGTGATCGACACTGCTGACGATTACTGACGAGCAGAAGTCTTAAATTTTTGCCTACGTCACGTGGAGGCGCCTGAGACCACGTATTTTGCATATAGCCTGAGTAATTGCCGTTTGCGTACATCTGCAAAAAGGTTTCTCATTCAGTGGCCTGTGTGTGTACTCCTGAATAATTTCAGAACACCCAAGATTTGAGAAAATATCAATGTATCTACTGTTTCAACAACCAATGTTTGTACTTCTTTGCTATGGAAACATTGTTTCGAACCCTTGTTCAGGGAAGTATTTAGACATGAGAGATAAAGAATAAATACAACACGATATTAAAATAACCGTGAGTTGCTTTACAAAAAAGAATTACTGGTTTTAACCATTCTTAAGTATGAAAAATTCATCGGTTCTTCATTTTTGAAGTCCTCCTCATATTTAATTTCTTAACTATGAAATATTCATCGGTTCGTCATTTTTGAAATCTTCCTCATATTTAATTTCTTAACCTATGAAATATTCATCGGTTCTTCGTTTCTAAAGTGTTCCTCATATTTAGTTTCTTAACGATGAAATATTGATCGGTTCTTCATTTTTGAAATATTCCTCACATTTAATTTCTTAACTATGAAATATTCATCGGTTCGTCATTTTTGAAGTCTTCCTCATATTTAATTTCTTAACTATGAAATATTCATCGGTTCTTCATTTTTGAAACATTCCCATTTTTAGTTTCTTAATTATGAAATATTCATCTGTTCTTCACTTTTCAAATATCCCTCATATTTAATTTCTTAACTAAGATGTATTAATCGGTTCTTCATACTTGAAGTCTTCTTCATATTTAATTTCTTAACCTATGAAATATTCATTGGTTCTTCATTTCTAAAGTGTTCCTCATATTTAGTTTCTTAACTATGAAATATTGATCGGTTCTTCATTTCTAAAGTGTTCCTCATATTTAGTTTCTCAACTATGAAATATTGATCCGTTCTTCATTTTGGAAATATTCCTTATATTTAATTTCTTAACTATGAAATATTCATCGGTTCGTCATTTTTGAAGTCTTCATCATATTTAATTCCTCAACTATGAAATATTCATCGGTTCTTCATTTTTTCAAATATTCCTCATATTTAATTTCTTAACTAAGATATATTCATCGGTTCTTCATACTTGAAGTCTTCTTCACATTTAATTTCTTAACAATGAAATATTCGTCGGTTCTTCATTTCTGAAATTTTCCTCATATTTCATTTTAGGTGACGAGCCTAAATACTTGCAATAAAAATTTTCATCTTTCGAAAAACTTGCTTTCATCCAACACCCCCTGATTTTCTCAACACTCCCTCAACCTTCTTCATCCCACCTTCATTTAAAATTTTTGAATAAACTGCTTGCGAGAGTTTCGAAGAAAGAGACCTTAAAAAAATATTGAAAATTATCTTTCTATTTGGTTCTATCTGAATAATTACTGCAGCAGTTTACAAAAAAATGAAACGTAATAAAACTGCAATTAAACGAACCCTAGGGCAAAATAATTTGCTTTCATTTCTGAAAATACATTCGAATTGTTCCTGTATTAAAATTCATCCGTCGCATTAATTTGCTCTCTCACTCTCTCTCTCTCTCTTTCTGTATCGGCTTTTTATCTGTATTTTATTTCGCTTAAAGCTAAAAAGTAATTCAGTGAATTGAATAATTCAAAGCTCTCGCAAACACAAAAAGAAACAATAACGTTACGGATGGGATAACTGCTTCCTGGTCTTTGGAAGTAATTAACGCAAAACGAAATGATTGCCTACCACAGCTCAAAATAATGGAGGAATGTTTGTTTCTTTGGTATAAGGGATAAAACACAAGGAAATAAGAGTTGGGTAAAATAAGAAAGAATAAGTTACTGTTACAGAAAAGAAAATCACTTCCTGTTACCGAGCCTTTGCCACAGTCGGAATGAAACACAAAAATCCACCTAGTCTCACGGCGATGCGACAGGTGGCAGTCTGCTCTTCACTCCGAACAAAATCAAAAAGAAAAATCCGACACTTCTAGTTCAAAAATCAAAAAAGCGTGGGAAGATCACAACAAGGAGATGCACTGAAACATCTCCACAAGAGAAACTCATCAGATGATGAACTTTTTATTTCTTTACAAACAAAAATTAAGAACCCTTTTTATTTTGGGATATTTTAAAATAAGGGTATTTTAGATTATAAAAGAAAATAATGAAGCTCTTGTTCGTCTTTTTCGGAAACCGCACGTGCTGTTACGACATTAAAACATGGCGACGACATGTCTGAGTAAATCTTAATTCTGGTAAAACCAATGTCCTAAATGGCATAGAATCGCATAATTTGATGCGCAATTTTAGTGAATTGCTGAAACATAGGATTTCTGAAGCTCTGAGAGAAGAATTTGCCTGACATTTATTGTTAGTCGGTGTGATATTGTGATTCTGTGTGGCAAGTAATTTAGACAAACATTTTATGTCGTTCTAGTGGCACAGTGGTCTAAGCGCTGCTTCTGACCATTCGTCCGAGATGGGACTCTCCGGTGAGGCTGGATGTTGTGTTCGTCTTACGGCACTGGTTCTCACTCTTCCTTGGAACCAGTGGCTCTAAATTAGAGACAGGTGACTGCTTAGAGATCATCGAGTTGTTCAGGGTGGTCTTTATACCCCCAAACAAACAAAAATTTTATCAACTGTTATCTTGCATTTTCTTAAAGTAGAGCACGTAAGCAGACGACGCAACAATCAGATGTAATACTCGTTTTTAGTTTACTAAAATATAGCACATAATTGTATTTATGATATGGCAGTACAGAAAGCTTCCCTGGTAGCGGAGATGTCTGACACGGACTCTGACCTTTCGTCCGAGATGGTACTGGGTTCGAGTCAATGTTGCATGGTTGCTGCACTTGTTCAAAGACGCTGGCTCTGTCAACTCCACGGAACCAGCGGCTCTATTTTAGAGATGGGCGACTGCTTATAGACCTTAGAGTTGCTCATGATGATAGTTAAACTCATCCCAGAAATACAGCGCAGGTGTAACTGGTTTTTCTGCCGTTCGACGTCTTGGTCTTAATCGCAAATTTTATCCACCACAGTGATCCACAATTCCAACACTTTTAAACCAAAATGGCGCGGAAACACTTGCTGGTCCTCCGAGCTCAGCAGATCTAACATACAGTGATTTTTCAGTGTTATTTAACCTTACCGAACAGCTTCGGGACAACTATGCATGGAAATGCCATTTTACCACGGCGCAAAGTGACATCAGAAAGCATTTTTGCAGAGTAATTTGTTAACTAGTTAAACCAACGGCAGCTGTATCTGGACAACACTTCTAGTACTGAAGTGTGACAACTAGGTTTCTTCTTAAAAGTTAGATGCTCGTGAATTATAACAAAGCAGTAAGAGTTTTGTTACGGTCTCATATTGTGCTTTCTTACATATAGTGCACAAAGCGTGTTTTCTGCAAGCCCTTTAAAAAATGTGAGCTTACGTTATCCCGGTCTATTTATAAAACACACTCGAAAAATCATTTTTGCATCATACAGAACTAGCCAAGAGGTTCATGATTCATGAACCTTCGAATTTCTGTGATGCCCAATTTCGATTAAGTGAAAACTGACTTTTATGATCATCAATATACCTGACTAAAGGCGTGGCTCTGTTGGACAATGTCTAGATTCGTGCCCGTGTGGAAGACGTGGGTTTCAATCCTGTTGCCTATCAACCAATTCGTGGTTTTCTAAAAAAGTAACACGAATACGTGGATAGATGCTCTAAAACCAGCCCGGTACGTATGATCCGCTCAAGCGGCTGCCTCCGAGCATTTCCCTCCCTTCTCACTCCTGTGAAACCCTCTCCCAAGCATTAGTTCAGCATGGTTTATTTCCGGCTTAGAAACCTCATATGAGGAGGCTATGGGTTCATGTGGATTGCGACCCCTCTGAGAAAAAGAAAACTCTCTCTATATATACGCGTATACCTGAACTTTTAAAAGCCGGATTGGAAAAATTCTTTTTTGTATTCAATATCAGTAACTATGACTAACAATTTCAACGTATTCCTTGCTTTCACAGTATTTATCTTTCTGTTTGATTAGACAGTAAAATATTTATATTTATTTTACCATACAAAATGGTCATTTCTTAACAATTTCATTATTGTGTATCGTGTTTATTTCCTCACCTTCTTGTTTTATTGGGTTTCTCCTTTCTAGCTCCCAAGTAAACCTTCTTTCCTTTTCAGGAAATTCGATCTCTCGCCTTCCTTTTTACAATTTTTCTGCTCTTTTTAATAAAGAACTTAAATTTTAATAAAGAACTTAAAACACTGTTTTTTGGTCCAGTTTGTTCTTACCCTGTAAAAAATATTTGCAAATATGTTTAGTATTTCCTTCTCAGTTCTTATTTTGTTTACTGTTTTTCTTTTCGTTTTCTTGTTGGACTTGTTTTGGGCCTGACAATGCTGAGCCTTTTGCCTATTTCCAAATTCAGCTTTTAAATTTTCTTCAAAATCAAGGACTCCCTCAATTTCTTTTTCTTCAGCCCTAAAATTATAGTCTATTTCTCCCTATCGCACGAAATTTAGACTTTAACTTGAAATGCCGATTAGGCAAAAGGCAGAGGCAGAAACTCAAATTCTAGGTTGTGGTGAAAATGTGAGATGATTTTGTGTGCCTTGCCTTTGATGATGACACTTGAAATGGATCCCCCATTTTCAGCTTTCGTTGTTAACCTTTTTTTTTTTTCACTCTTTTTATTTGCTTTCTTTCCACCATAGTTGCTTCCCCACTAAATTGTTTTAAAACTTCCCTTGTCATCTCTCCGCACTTTTCTTTTCTAAAAACAAAATTTCTCTTAAGGTTTTTTTATCTTTTTTTTCTTACTCCTGATCTTGTAGTTTGTTAGTTGTTTTGCAAAATATTTCTTTGCAGCAATGTGCAAGTCCAGATTTACCAAATTCTGGATGTGTTTTTTTTTTTTTTTTTTGTTTCTTTCTCCCTTCAGTAATTTTTCTTTTTTTCCCTCCTCCTCCCCTCTTCCGTTTCGTTTAACTATTCAACCTTTGTCAACCCACTGCTGGACGAAGATCTCCCCAAGTTTCTTCCACAACGGTCTGTTTTGGGCCAGTCTCTTCAATGTCACTCCTACATGCTTTCGAATTTCGTCTACTCATTTCCCATGTGGTCTTTTTCTGTTGTTCTTTTTCCTGTAAAAACCACAAACATACAAAATTAATGGAACACCAGAAATAATTTGCACAGTTGCATCTAATGTCACCTCTATTTTAGAATCTTTGTACTGTGGGCTCAAGTGCTTCTTTAGTTTTACTGGTAATATTTTTTTTATTGTTCTTTATGTCTGTGGTTGTTTTTGTTTTACATATTCATTTGTTTTTATTCTGTTTCATAGGGTAATAATTATGCTGGTAATAATTTATTTTTCTGTTGTTTTGCTTTTGGTTTAAACATTACAATTATTTTCAGTTTTGTGGTCCATAAAGTACTATACAATATATTAATATCATCATTGTCAACCATTATCAATCCACACCTGGATGAAGGTCTCCCTAAGTTTCTTCCACAACTTACTGTCTTGAGCCAGTCTTTTTTTTTTTTTTTTTTTTTTTTATTGGAGGTTTAACGACCACCGTGAGCAACTCAATGGGCTATAAGCAGTCGCCCGTCCCTAATTTAGGGTCAATGGTTCCAGGGAAGGGAGAGAGCCAGTGCCGTAAGACAAACACAACATCCATGCCTGACCGGGATTCGAACCCGGACCCCTTACGGACGAATGATCAGAGGCCAGCGCCTGAGACCACTGCGCCACTGGGGCGGCTGAGCCAGTCTCCTCTATGTTATTCTGGCATGCTTTCAAATTTATCTAAGCTTCAAGCTTCTTGAGTGTCTAATGTACCGCGCTCTCAGGTCACGATACGACCACGTTTCATAAAATCAAGGAGAATGACACCCCTGTCATCCCCAAAACAGTCACTATGACTTCCTGTGCTGATCACTGGGTCTTGGACTTCTTAGGCCTTGGTGAAGAGGTGTGACGCCATTCTATGGATTGATTCTTCGTTTCCGGATCGTAAAGACATACCCACGTTTCATCCCCTGTCACTAGATTGGAAGAAACGTGTCTTCGTTGGCTTCAAATTCTTCAGGCGGATCAGAGCAGACTTCCACCCTTCTCTCCTTCAAATCTGCAATGGAGAGGAAGAGTTACTCTACCAACATGTGCAATTTGAACAACCTCTGTCAGTTAAAAAAAAAGTTATACCTACTTTTGCATTATTTTCGGTTCAACCCTAGTACTATTTCCAAAGTGCGTTGAATATATCAATTTCGATTTTTAGTAATGTATGGCTGATGTTAACTGATAGAAACATCTATAACGAAGTAAATTTCTCCGTCATTTTTGGTCTACGCCGGGATTCGAACCCGAGGCCGCTTATTCCGGAACAAGTCGCTCTACCAACTGAGCTACGCAGACGTTTTATTCTGATTCCTATCTGCCTTTATGTCGGGTGCGTCCTGCTGGCAGGTACGTCACATCCCCCCCCCGAAAGAGGGCCGGGGTCATGGCCCACGGGTCAGCCGTGACCATGAATCGTTGCAGACAGCCATCCACTGTAGAACGTGCACTTGAGAACTCCCAGTCAATCCGGTGTGTGGAATGCAACGTCACACACAGTTATTTTTCAAAGCGCTGGAGAAGAGATTCTCTGGTTTTTCCTATCTCGCGGTGTGGAAATAACATCACACCAATGCGAGATTTTGAACGGTCGGGTCATCCGGATAGTTCGGGCGCCATTATAACGAAGTAAATTTCTCCGTCATTTTTGGTCTACGCCGGGATTCGAACCCGAGGCCGCTTATTCCGGAACAAGTCGCTCTACCAACTGAGCTACGCAGACGTTTTATTCTGATTCCTATCTGCCTTTATGTCGTGTGCGTCCTGCTGGCAGGTACGTCACACATCTTATTCCGTAAGTTATAATTGCAATGCATAAATTGTTACCAAAATATTATTTTGGTTTTACCTGTAAAAATCAGCACATGCTTAGCATGCCCTGATTTCTGCGGGGGCATGCTTAAGCAACCAAGCATGCCCGTATATAGGTGGCGCCTGTCGCTTTAACTGTCAACATCTTGTTAAGTAAAAACTAAACGCAAAAGAAAGCTAGATCTAGAAAGTTATTCTGTGCTTCGGCTCATATTGACCTTTTAACTCTCTTACGGTTTAAGAGAATTTAGTTATCTAACTGATAGTGCTTCATATTTCGCAACAATCAACTACTCCATTTCTCAACAATTCTCAAACATTTTATTCTAAAATTTCTTTAAAAGGGACTAAACGTATAGTAAAAGATCATTCAGAAGGAAGCGAATGAACTTAGAATAAAAACATTTTTTTTTCTTTCACCAATGGTTCGATAACATTGAATGGGAAACTAGGAAAAGCTGTTGAAAACCCAGTAATCTAAAAATAATCCTTAGAGAGAGTTCCATCAGTTTTTAACTTTCGTAATTCTTTTAAAATAAATAAATGCGACGAGTGTTTGCTGAATGATAAGATGTAAGAAGCTGTTCAAGAATAAAACGAAATCAGTCAAATCAGTTCTTTTCCTGGCGCAGAGGGGTTGCCTGCCACCTTAGGCTACAAAGAACAGTTTTTCTGATTTGTTTACCCCATTGGAGATGAAACCAGAGCGCACTCTTTGTTTTGAGTTTCGAAACGCACAACTGATTCGAAGGGCGCCGGCAATTCTTAAAATAACTCCGCGCACAAACCGGTGGGGAAGGAAGAAAAAAAAAGAGATTAATATGCAAGGATGAATTTTTGCTCGTAGATCAACCGTAAAACATGCGTTGAAAAATAAATTTCTCAGATTAGCTACGGAAAGTGAAACGAGATAGCTGGTCACGCAAGATTTATGTCTGCGATAAAGAAATATGAGAAACTCGACCGACAGAAATGAACGGTTCAGAGACAACTGCCTCCCAGTTGGCAACGGAGATGAGTGATGATCTCTCTAACGACACATACAACAAAGCACATAGTGAACTGTCTTAAGAGTACACATGCGCCGACTACGGGGGTGCTGCGAACCTGTTCACTCACTAAGACATTGAAAACAATATGAGTTTAAAAACAGAAATTTAGATTGGCCTTTTTTTTTAAACTTTTAGAAAGTTAATACTGTAATTTCCTCCTTTTCAATACTTCTATATACACTGTGGTGCTGAAGAAAACTGGGAAGGGCAATCCTTATCCATTACATGACACCACACCCATTCGGTAAATGGAATCGTCCGTAAACAACGTATATATAGAGGTAGATATCTCCGTAAGCCCAAGTGGGCAGCGGATGGCCTAGTGGTAAACGTTCGTGACTGCCGTGGGGGAACCTAAGGTTCAATCATAGGCAATTCGAACGATCTAACCATTAAATACCCGCCGTGCGTGTGATGTGCACGTTAAGCCGTCGGACCTAGAGTACTGCCCCCCCCCCCCCCGTATTAAATAAGGGCGCCTTCCTCTCCCTTTCTACCTTGCTTCCGTGTCACTTTCCTATGTGGCACTCTATCCTAAATCTACTAGCTTCCTATTCCTAAGGGTTGTTTAAGACCTAGGGTCAGACACTCTCTTCCTAAAATCCTCTACATATCATCTGATCTGATCTTATCGTAAGCTCAAGTAGTAGCATTCGCAGTTCAGATGTCAGCTTATCAGGATTTAAGCGATTTCGAACGGGGTATGATAGTTGGTGCACGGGAGATGGCCCACTCCATCTCGCAAAATTACCACGAAATTTGTATTTACGCGGTCAACTATTTCAAGGGTGTACCTGGACTACACAAATTCACTGAAAACATCCAAAATGCAAGACCGGAGTGGCCGCAGAAAAGCTTTGGACAATAATGGACAACGGCGTCTGACACGCATCGTAACACCCAGCCGGCGTGCAATACATTGCCGCGCAAATCACAGCGCAATTCACTGCTGGCGGCCAGTAGCAGCATCAGCGTTCGGACAGTGCGACGTTCCCTGTGTTCTATGGGGTTCCAGAGCCGGACGGTCCGCCTGGGTGTTATTAACTGACCCGATGACACAAGGCCGTGCGCCTCGCCTGGGCTCGGGAACACCGCCATTGGGCGCAAGATGACTGGAAACGTGTAGCCTCGTCCGACGACACAAGGCTGTGCACCCCGCCTGGGCTCGGGGACACCGCCATTGGACGCAAGATGATTGGAAACGTTTAGCCTGGTCCGACGAATCGGGGTACCAACTGTTTCTGGCAGATGGCCGACTCCGAGTGTGGCGACAACCCCACGAGACAATTGATCCCGTATGCCTACAAAGGACAGTGCAGGTCAGCGGCGGCTCTGTTATGATGTGGGATGTTTTCAGATGGCATGCATTAGGACCCCTCATACGTCTACAAAGCTCTCTCACCCATGGAGGCCACTCAACCATCCTTGGGGTCCATTTGCACCCGTTCTTAGGGATCATTCGCACCCATCTCTTTCAACACGATAATACGCCACCGCGCACGTCCACAGTCGCTCGATTATAATTCGCATCTTGACCACCTCGTACTACGGATTTAAACGTCACCGAACACATTTGGAATGTTGTTCACAGTGCCGTCAATGCTAGGAATCCTCCACCGGCGAATAGTACGGAATTGTGTGACGCTCTTCA
This sequence comes from Macrothele yani, assembly GCA_039090855.1. Lineage (NCBI taxonomy): Eukaryota > Metazoa > Arthropoda > Arachnida > Araneae > Macrothelidae > Macrothele > Macrothele yani. The sequence goes on from CM076990.1 coordinate 173,344,267, forward strand.
GGTAGCAGGCTATGCACCGTCTCCACAGTATTACAAATAGCTCGCTCATGGAATCCTTGCCAAGTCGCGTTTGTGCCGTTACCCTATCGGGAGGAGGACCAACGCGGCATTAGAGAGGTATCCCAGATTTTTTACACTTCAGTGTATGTATAATAACAATTTATTATAACCCGAAAGTGTATGTTTACAAAAAAAGTTTAATATTTAACTCTCTTGATATCCATTTGGGGGAGGTGAAAGGTTATGCAGTTCATACGGTCATGAGAATGTAAACTACCGTGGAAAAAACTTACACTATGCATGCATGTGAAGAAACACGTCTGAAATCCAGTTTTAGAATCATACACTAAAAGTAAAGAAGGAAGAGGTGGAAATAACTTGATAAAAATTTCTACTCTTCAAAAGCATGCTATATAGTATAATATACCGTATACACACACAGGCCACTGAATTAGAACTTTTCTGCGGATATAAACGTCACTAACGCAGCGCATATGGATAATACGTGATCAAGTTCGTCCCCATGTGATCTAGGCAACTATTTAACCCTTTTACGATCATAACGCCCTAAACACCCGTACACAAAAACGAGCATAGCCGTCCGAAACGCTTGTCTAGAGTGAGTCAGATTTCCCATCCTTACCTGTTCTTTAAATTTACACGACGTATGAGAGATCAGCAGAAGTCACCGTCAATCACCATTGTTGTTACTAAGCAACGAAGTGAAACAACAAAATCTTTCGGGCGTTATGGTATATAGAGTGATACCAGATTTTAGGGTAATGCTCGTTAAAGGGTCAAGACTGCTACTCGTCAGTAATCGACAGCAGTGCTAATTACTATAGATAAAATAAATGATCTTTCGGAGTTCGATAAAGGGTTTATTGTGGGGTTCCCGTCTGGCTCGAACAACGATTTAGAAAACAGCAGGTCTGACTGGTTTCTCAGAAGGTGAGATATCCCGGGTCTTTATTTAATCAGTGGAAAAATAACCCATATTGTTGTCTAAAAGGCATAACTGTGGCGCTGCGTCAATCTGTAAAGAACGAAATCGCTGTCATCTGAGAATGCTTGAAAGGCAAAACAGGACTTCCTGTGTCCAGCTATTGACCGAAAAATTCAATGAAGGCCTTTCCCGACCCATATCTCAGCGAATTATGCTCAGGGAACTGAAGATCGGTATTGGAAGAGCATGTCTATACGGAAGCCCGATTTCTTCTATAGTGGTAACAGGAACGCCGTGACTAGACAGTGGAAGGCTGGAAAAAAATCATGTTGTTCGACGAGTGGCAGTACACTTTGTCCTGTACCGACGGTAGGCAGAGAGTTTGGTGGAAGATCCATGAAGCAATGGACCTAGCTTGCCTTGTAAACACAACTCAAAGTTCTGAAGGCGGTATCAAGGTATGGGACACGTTCTGTTGATACGGAACGGATCCCTTGTTATTCCCGGAAGGTTGCGTGCCCTCCAAGGATTATCTGAACATTGCTGCCGATCAAGTCTAGCCTGAAATGTTGGTTTTCCTACACGAAATTCCTGATTTCTTCTTCTGTGGTGTCAGGAACACTGTCACTTAACAGTGGAAGACTGGGGGGAAATCATGTTGTTCGACGAGTTCAAAACACTTTCTTTTGTACCAACGATAGACAGAGAGTTTGGCGGGAGCCCCATGAAGCAATGGTCCCAGCTTGCCTTGTAAACACAACTCAAGGTTCTGGAGATGGTATCAAGGAGTGAGACACGTTCTGTTGGTACGGAACGGATCCCTTGTTGTTCCCGGAAGGTTGCGTGTCCTCCAAGGATTATCTGAACATTGCTGCCGATCAAGTCTAGCCTGAAATTTTGACTTTTTATTCAACAGGCGACGACTGTTTCGTGAATGAAAATGCTACTGTTCATCGAGCAAGATCTGTTCAACAGTGGTTCAGCGAGCATGACAGCGACTTCCTGGCAACATCAAAGGCTGGATCTGAACCCCATTCAGAATGTAAAGGACGTCTTAGGAAAAAACAGATCAAGGAGGGAAGTTCGCTTACGTCAAATCTGAACCAGTTAAAGAAATGTCTGCTGAACACCTGGTATGCTGTAGGGGTAGATACACTCAAACAATTTGGGGAATTATACCAAACCTCACACGTGCTGTATTTCAGGCTTTTTATTTTAAATTCTTCAGGAAGCCCAATATAAGTATTAAAATTAAAACTTACGAAATTCTTTAGAAGAAAATTAACTGTTATTATATACCAAAAAATATATTATCCTGTACAAAAGTCCTCCCATGGAAAAAAAATATTTGAAATCTAAGCGTTTTAAACATTTTGTCTACCCTCACCGCAAATGTACGAACTTTTGGTGTATAGCAGCTATAATTAGCAACGGAAATATCTGTCAACTACAACACTTTTAGTTCTGCTTCATTCAAAACCCAAGATATAAAAAGAAATCTTCAAAATGTACTTCAGGTGTCTTCCGTTGTCATGCATCGTTTTACGCGTGCCCATCATTTGTATTGTAAGTTATGTAATATTTGTTTTCACGTAAAATGATAGTGTATGAGTAGATGAACTTTTCCTTTCTACTACACAATTTTGGTAGCTGCCACCAGACCAGTTAACTTTTGCATGCATTGGTCAACTTACTTTTGTTCGCCATTCGTCCGAGGCATGGTGAAGGATCTGTTGGGTTTTACGATACAGAGCTGAGCTGAAGTACAAGTATATGTACAGTCTTATTTACAAGGTTTGAATGAGAATATTCACTTAGGATTGTTGACACCATGCTTTTGAGCAGATTCAGCACATAGTTGCATCTGCCACGATAAGACCTGAATTATTTATACTGTCATAGTTATACATACCAGCGTTGTATATGCGATTTCAGTTCTCGGGTGAGATACAATGTCAAGCACTCAGTTCTGGATGATATACAATGTCAAGCACTCAGTTCTGGATGAGACACAATGTAAAGCACGAGGAACACAGGTGGACGGTGGACTCTTTTCATTCAGACCGCGGCCTGTTTTCATGACATTTCAATAGTTACCCGCAGGTATTAGAACATCTTTCTCTACACCCTACTCCGCAGGTCGGTTCTTTCAGAGCTATTCCACCTCAGTGGAATAGCTATCTTAACGGCTGGATTTCATCGTCCACGCAGAGATGATCGAAAATACCGTTTTATCTGCCTACGTTCCAAGACCCAAGAGAGTGAAAATCCGTTGTAACTTTTCGCGCCTCTTCAAACTTTTCCGACCCCAGACTTTGCTCGACCAATCACGTGCAAGCGCCTTGCTGCATCGGGCCATGTGGTTTTTCTCACCGTCCCAACGTCTAGCGGAACTTTCTGTGATCATCCCAGGCTCGCGTATTTGTGGAGCCTCTCTTCCACGCAGGATTCACTGAGGAAAACATTTTTTCTTTCTTTTTTTTTTCTTCTTCCTTCCACCGGCCCTGATACCCAACACAACATGGCCGACGACGTGTAGTTGTCTTCCTTCTCACAGAAAAGAAATGGCGTCCCATCTCTTAGCTTGGATTTATTTTCACCTTTTCCGACCTCAAAAAATCTCACAATTTTTCCCACGTCATCACATCCGTGAATACAAAAACATTCCTGAAATGTATAATTGAGAAATTTCCTAATACGCATTTCTGTAATTTGGCGAATCAAAGCTTCTCCAGTGTGGATTATCACTGATATTTTCATAAAAATATTAATATCCTCAAAAAAAAAGCAAAAAAAAAAACATTAGATATTTTTGAAAAGCAATAAATTTTCATCAAAGGCATGAGTGGTGCTTTTACCCAATAATAGGTTTCACCAGAAATCAGGTCCTAAATTTTTAATTAATAGCAAATTTCCTCAAAACGCATCTCTCATGTTTTTAATGAATGATCCGGTAATTGCTTGCTTCAACGGATTAAAAATTTACCGAAAATGCACAAATATTCCTCCCCAAAAAATGTTTACAACGTTTTCAGATAATATAATGGATACATTTATAGCGTGTATCAGATTCCTACAATAAATAATAGATCTTCCGAAATGGCATTCTGATTTTTATTTTTTTACTTTTTGTTTGTTTGGTGGTTTAATTACTACCGTGAGCAACTCGGTGTAAACAGTAGCCAGTTCTTAATTCGGGTGTCGCCCCGCTGGCGCAGTGGTCTAAGCGATGCCTCTGTTCATTCGTCCGAAAGGGCTCCAGGTTCGAATCCCGGTGAGGCATGGATGTTGTGTTTGTCTTACGGCACTGGCTCTCTCCTCACCTGGATCCACAGTGACCCTAAATTAGGGACGGGCGACTTCTTATAGCCCATTGAGTTGCTAACGGTGGACGTTAAACCTCCAATCAAAAAGAAAAAAAATCGGGTCACTGGTTCCAGGGAAGGGAGAGAACCAGTGCTGTAAGACAAACGCAACATCCATGCTGCACCGGGATTCGAACCCGGCCCATCTCGGGTTCAAACACTCTCAAGGGAATGAACTAGCAATAAAATTTTGACTAGTGTATGACTATGGAAAAACTGAATTATTTGAAAGCACTGGAACTTTAACATTTTTAATTTTTTTATAAAATAAAAAAATCGCGTTCTGAATCATTTTTCACTAATTCTAAAGATTTGTCGGAAAAAAAAGCAATCACAGTAAACGAAGATATTTTGTTTCGTTGTTGCCGCCATTCTATGTACTGACAGAGAGAACATTCTCGTTGAAATGCATCCCAGATATTTTTATGACAATATCTGCAAAACTCACACAGTTGTTTTAATGTTAGTTTAGTGAAATCAAACAAAAGACAGTGCCATCAAATTGAGCAAACGAGCATTTGTTGAAAGCACGACCGCCATTCGAATAAAACAATACAAATTATGTCGATCGTGTTTTTGAAATAGTAGAAAATAAAAACAGAGCTCACGATAAAACGTGATTCTTAAATAATTACAGACGTATACACAACAACAGGCGCATTTAGTATTGAACAAAAGCGCGAAGTTTGTGTCTTGCCTAGTCTTTGATGTAGCACTCGAAAATTCGACTCCTTAGTTTTTCAGTAATTTCCCCAGGCACGCATTGACACGAAGGTCAGCTAATTCCAATGCCTAGACATTTATGAACTTCCTGAAATCACGGTTATTTATTTTGAAGACTGGTAGGGGCGTTTCCGAAATAAATTACTCTAATTATTGGTTTATGGTTTCCATTCAGCATAAAGCACATTTTCGTAAGACATTATAAAGACTATAGCTCGTTTGTATTTAATTACGTTGTTTCCGCCATTAACTTTACGATTCTTAACAGCGATTTCATTTTTTTCATTGTCAAAAATGTTACTTTAATAATTGTTTCTCTACGGAAAAATTAAAACATTACTTGGAAGCAAGACGAAAATTCAGTATAATTACCGACGTGCGCCTAACTAGAATTACAAAGTTTCATTTATCAAATGAAACCATCAAATGAAACCACAAACTGGTTTCTCTTTTTCTCTTTCTTTTCTCAGACAAATGCAGGTTGCATTGATGGTTAAAGCAACGGTACATTTGTTGAGCAACATTTTCGTGGAAATGTCTGCAATTTAAGGTAAACGCAAAACAAAAGCCATTTAATGAAACGAAATTAAAAATTACTACAGATCGTTCAAAAGGAAATCAGTTTTGTAAAGAAAAAAACTTGCAGCAGTGTGAAACGGAAAATCAAGGCCTTCCTCGAAAATGCCTTTGCTGAACACGCATGCGTACGGACGCTTTAGAACTTTCAAATGAAAAATCAATCATCAATATAACATTTTTATTGTTGGGGACAATACAAAACTTTGCTGCTATGATATTCAGAACACAGTACTTCTGTCATTTTTGTCTGCATCAGATATCATATAAAGGCCATATGATTTCTCTGACTTCAGAATATTACACCAGGTGTATTTCTTTGTCATTCTGGAAACACAAGAATTGTTAATCGGAAATCGTATGTTTTTCGTCTCCCGACAGATGTCAGTAGGATTTTGCAACTTTAAACCAACTCCAAGGTTTAAAATTCGGGAAATATTATAGCTTGTATTTCTTTATTTTTATGCATTTATTATACCTTGGTGTGGATTTAAAATTCTTATTTCTAGGCATTATACATCGCAGTTAGTTCAAAATTATTTTTTCAAGATACAGCACAAGGTTAATAGACAGTAAGGTTTGTTCATCCCGCTTTCCTTGCAGGCGAATAATCGTGACGTCACTGAGTGACGTCATCGTCCTAACATGTGAATACTAGATCCGAAATGTAGCTATGAAGGAAAACACTTTCATGTCTTGTCAACAATTTTATAACTCAAACACAGAGCAAAAGTTTATGCAAACGCACATTTACGTTAAATACAGAAGAAATTCACAGTCATGTGAATATTTCATTAATTGAGAGTTTAAAAATACTTCCCGCACATTTTGTTTTTACCTAAAGGGCGAGAAAACGGTTATACTTTTAAATGTTAATTTAGTTACAAGGGCAATTTTTGCTGTTTTTATATAAATTCAGAACGGAAAACGCACAGCAGGACATATTGTTGTCATATAATAAAGAATTTCTTTATGAGGAATAGGAAAAGCATCTCGGACACATTCCCCAATTTTTTTTAATTAAAAATTGAAAACATTATTCATTAAAAAATCTGGTAGAATTTGTGAATATTATTCCAGCTAGTTTACGAATAATAATTCCACACGCTGCTATGGTGCAGATACAAAGAAACGTGGCAATTATGTAGTCTTACTGTGGCGATTTGGACAGTAACGTCACAAGGAAAACACCGGAAGTGCAGATGAGCATAACCTTGTCATCTACTAACCTTGGGTACAGCATTACTTTTCTAAGCCTAATGTTAAACCCAGGAAAAAGTATCTTTCAGTAGATTTTTTGTTTACTGCTTTTTCGAAATACACTGCTGGACAATTGCTAAGGACGGATCATAAACGGCTATATAGCGCATAAAAAAGTAAGTGTGGTTGGATGCCAAGAGAAATAAAATAATGTCAGAATGCCAGGACATTACAAGAAAGACAATTTATTGTGCTCTGAAATCCAGAAGGCTTTGGAACGTGTTCAAGGGACAAACAGGCCATTTTGTGCAGAATACGTAAACGTGAAAAAAATGCAATTACCGTCCGCAGGCGTTCCGGCGTAAGATGTCAATACGGGATATGGCCACCATGGAGGGCGATGCAAGATTCCACACGTCGTGTCATGCTTTGCACAACATTATCAAGCAGCTGTTGGGGTAATTTATCCCATTCCTCTGTCAGTGCACGGATGAAGGTGTCCTTGTTTATTGGAAGGCATTGGCGACCAGCAAGACTCCTCCCCAAAGCATCCCACACTTTCAATGGGATTCAGATCTGGAGAACGTACTGGCCATACGAGGCATTGAATATCCTCGCTCTCTAGACACTCCTGGACAGCGACTGTTCGATGACATGTTGCGTTGTCGTCCATGAAAATGAATCTATCACCGACAGCACCACTGAACATGCGAACATGAGGTAGCAGAACATCATTAATGTATCGTTGGCCAGTCATAGTCCCAGTTGGAAGCACATAGAGAGACGTACGGCCATTGATCATGATTCCAGCCCATACCATGACACTACATGTCGGATATCGGTCCCTTTTCTGTATGTTTGCTGGACATTATGCAGTACCACTATCACGCCAGATCAGTTGTCGTCGACAATCAGACGATAGACTGTATCTACTCTCATCTGAGAAGAGGACAGCAGACCAGTCGTTATCAGTCCAATTGCGATGTTGATGGCACCATTGCAAACGGGCAGTACGGTGACGTCTGGACAATGGGATGCACACAACAGGACGGCGGGCGTATAGTCCTCCTTCATGCAAACTTCTGGCGAAAGTTTTTCGGGAGATCCGCTTGCCAGTATCAGCCATAAACTGATTTGCTACCTCACTAGCTGTGCTGCGCCGGTGTCTTTTTGTTGATAGCACTATGTACCGATCTTCTGCAGGTGTTGTACTGCGAACACGACCTCCCCCGTGACGTTTGCCACACTCTCCATTTGTTTGAAATGATTTCCAAAGCCTTGAAACAACACTGTGGCTGACGTCGAATTCCCTGGCAACATCTGTTATTTTTCGCCCTTCTTTAATCTTGCCAATAATACGGCCGCGCGTAAAATCATCTAGGTGATGTCGGGAAGACATACTGAAAATTGCAAGTTCGTCAATTGATTCTTTCCCTTTCAACTTTGCGTTTGAACAACAACGGTCAATACGCGTCAAATCCTTTATATCTCTCATCAGCGCTTTGACGTCACGAACAAGTTCGGCAATCCAAAATTTGCATACGCACAACACGTCTTACTGTATCCCGCACTTATGCTAATTTCCACATTTTCCTGCCTTCCATTTTATGGTTGCTATCGTTGCTATTGTCATCCGTCCTTAGCAATTGTCCGGCAGTGTATTACTATCTGTAACCTTTAAAATCTTTTGGGTTTCGTTTTGCAATTTTCTACTAATTCTTCAAATTCATAATCACGAACTGATCTTATAAAAATAGTATTTTAACCGTTTGACCTACTTAAAATGATTACGTTTTATCATTTTTTAATCTGTAATACCAGTTTTTCATGTTATATTATATCATGTTCATAATAATATAATAAAACATGAAAAACCTGTGTAATATATATTCATGCATATATACTGTGTAACATGTATAGTTGCATACACATGTATTGTGTGTTGTGTCATGTATATACACTGAAGTGCCAGAAAATCTGGTACACCAGTCTAATACTTGGTAGGTTCCCCACGGGAGCGCAGGACTGCAGAAATACGACGGGACATGGACTCCACCAGCTACTGGAAATATGCTGTAGGCAATGCACACTATACTTCCTGCAGAGCGTTCCACAATTCGGATGTATTCCGAGGTTTCGGATTCCTGTGTTCGATAGCGCGTTGCATGGCATCCCAAATGTGTTCTATCACGTTCAGATCTGAGGACTTGGGTGGGAATGGTAACACCCCAAACTCAGATGAATTCTCCTCTAACCATAATGTGGCGTCCCGATACTTGTGTGGAGGTGCATTGTCCTGTTGGAACAGGCCCAACCCATCACCTCGTGAGAAAGGATGCGCACATAGCGTTGGCCGGTCACAGACGTTTGTTGACGTACCAGGGGCCTCAGTGAAGTCCAGCTAAACACACCCCATACCATTACGGACCCCCCACCAGCCGGTACAGTTCCCTGTTGGCCGGCTGGATCCATGGCTTCATGGGGTTTGCGCCACACACGAATCCTTCCATCTGCCCGATACAATTTGAAACGTGACTCGTCAGACCAGGCTACTTGTTTCCAGTCATCAAGTGTCCAGTGCCGGTGTTGCCGTTCCCAAGCGAGGCGCAATGCTCTGTGTCGTGCACCCATCAAGAGGACTCGAGTTGGGCGTCGGCTCCCAAAGCCCATATCGTGCAGGGTACGTTGCACAGTCCGGACACTGATGCTTGTTGAGGTTCCAGCATTGAATTCCGATGATACCTGCGAGAGTGTTGCACGCCTATCGCGTGAAACGATTCTTGACAGCCGACGATGGTCACGTTCACCCAATGTCTTTTTACGGCCACACTGGTATCGTAGGTTGGAGGTTTTGCTGTAATTCTTGTAGTCACGGAACACCCTTGCAATGGTCGTCCGTGAAAACCCGAACTTCGTTTCTACCTCCGAAATACTATGGCCCATATCACGAGCGCCAAATATGATACCGCGTTCAAAATCGCTTAAATCGTTATTACTTGTCATTCTCATGCCGGAAACAGCTCTGACAGCTGGCAAGGATGTCTATCGCTTTATATACGCACTGGCGGACGCAACCGAGTACGCGCATAGGTGTCGTTGCTATGTATTTTGCATAAGCTCGTCTGTACCAGTTTTTCGGGCACTTCAGTGTATACATACATGTTTTTTCATGTTGTATTATATATTATGTTTTTCATATTATTATTATTTGTTGTTTTATGGACTTCACATGTTTGTAGGCTACGTAGCGTTCTTCACTCTTAATTTAAGATTACGTGGCTAATTATGTCCTAACTATCTCCTTGAGCATCGTTCGCTGAGCCCTATGTTTTGCGCAGCTTATCGTACCTAGTCTTACGATAAATACTGTTACAAAGTATTCAATGAAATAACAAAAGAAATTTTAAGATATTTTAATATACCTGTGATATGATGCAAGTAGTATAATTGTGAATACATGACACCAATCACTTCTCAAAATGGCATCCATCTCCTTTCACACAGTCCTTCAATCTCTGTGGCCAATCATCAATAGCTTTACGCAGGGTCGCCATAGGGAAAGCTGCTACTGCCCGCACCAAAGAGCGTGTGAGACTCAATACTAGGGTGCCTTTTTCTGCAGGCCATCTTCTCCAGTGTGGCCAACAACTTGTAGTCCAATGGGCTGAGATCTGGGCTGCTTGAAGGCCAATCAACTGAAGAAATGAAATTTGGTAAATTCGCCTGAAGCCACTCCTGGGTTGACTTAACCACGTGGGCAGGAAGGAATCCAGCTGAAAGCTCCACTGTCAGTTTTGGAAGAGGGTGTGACTCACATTTTTGACCACTGGCTCCAAAGCCCTCTCCTGGTAGACTTTGGCGGATGTTTTCACTCCTTTCTCACAGAAATGGAGCTCCGTGGTACAAAAGTAGGAAACTCCCAACCAAACCATGATAGAAGCAGGATACTGACTCCTCATGATCCCCGGAGCTTTCCCCTGAGCTTTCCGTGAGGTTGACGCATACATGAAGTCATTTTGACGGTTGAAAACCTTTTCAATTGGGAATTTTTTTCTTCAGAGGAAGGGATCTATCTATGGCGATTGCTTGCATGACGCTGCTGCAAACGTTTTGCTTTTAGCATCCCTGCTGCTTCAGTTGTGGAGGTGAGAAAGTGCTCTATACGTCGCCAGTAAGCTCTCACTTTTAGGTCACTCCGCAGTACGCGTGACATCGACATTCTTGAAATGTTCAGCTCACGAGCCATCACTGATTATTTTCTTACAGGATTTCGTCGAACAAGGGCTGCCGCTGCTTTCACCAGGCGAGCTGTCCTCACGGTACACAGCCGATCCTCTCTGGGGTGGTCAGCGACAGTCCCATGTCTCAAGGAACCTTTTTAATGGTCCGGTAGACAAACATTCGGCTGATTTTTAGCTTCTTCAGCATGTTGAAAATCTCGGAAGCTGGTTTTCCAACTCTGTGCAGCGCTATGACAGCAACACGATTCTCATAATCGCTCCACTCCATGGTAAGTACTTCGCGAAACACGGTATCTCCTCTGTGACTGAATGCACAATGATTCACTAGCTTCTTCATGCCTCCTGGCCGGTCGGTGACGTTGTACACCGGTTGCGCGCCATCTGTCGAACGTTTAAAACACTATTTATGCTAAGACTGGGTATGCTATTATTTGTGGTTTTCAAAACACTTTAGAAGCATTGGATGCCAAAAGGGCCGTGCATCCCCAGTTAATGGTTATTTTATTATTCTTTGTGGATTAAAATACCTTATGATCATCTGAGAGAGTTGCAATCCCTAATTAATCACTAATTGCAAATTGGCGCATCCACGAGAATCGAAATCGAAAACTAAAAATCATCTTGAAAGAAATACGGGATTACGCCATATAATACAAATTTTGAAGATGACAATTCGATTTTTGGCGTAAATGTGACAAGGATGGTAAGTCAGATCATATCCGAAAACTTGAAAAATTTCATCGTCCTGGAGCGGGACTCGAATCCGCGTCTCCCAGATAGCGCCTGGGTATGCTGCATACTTGTCACCCTAATTACTCATGCTACCGAACTCTTGTCTTAATTATTCAGAGTTTCTAAACATTACAGTAATTGCTCAGACACCATAGCTATCACCTTAATTACTGAGATTTCTGAATATCACTCTAACTACTCATACTATCAAACTGTTGTCTTAATTATTTAGAGTTTCTAAACATTACCGTAATTGCTCAGACACCATAGCTATCACCTTAATTACTGAGATCTCTGAAAATGTGCCTAATTACACAGACTTCTTAACTGCTCAGGAAGTCTGAGTCTCAGCTTCCTAATTATCAACCTATTCACTGACTCCCTAGTCATCACTATAAGAACTCAGACTTCGAATGGCAATACTATTCCAGACTTTTTCGCGTGCAATATATGGACTTTCAGAAAAAGTTCGTTAGTTATGAATATGCAATTCTTTCTGCGGAAAATTCAAGTTCAAAATTTTGACGACAATGCTGCGTACCAATAAGGAAGCAGATACATAAAATGAAAAAAAAAAAGTAAAAACAAGGCTGCCGACCTGACCCTGCGACGACGAGTTTTAATTTCTGCAGTTTCCCAGTAGAAAATGCCCGCTTTTCTTTCTTTTTTTTGTCTCTCTCTATTTTGCTATTTGTGTGACATCATGCGTTGAAGAAGAGAAAACAAAGAACTTCTTTGTAAATGTGTGTTAATCATTTCGCTAGGCACTGTAACCACATTCGGCGCAGTAAAAATGTGTGACTAATTTCCTCTTCTAGTGACTACTTTCTCAAATTGCACGAACGGTATTTCTAAGTTAAAGCGTTCTCCGTAAAGATTTGCCCCCAAAATATTTCCTTTTTTTTGAATTTAAGCTGAATTACCAAAGCGGCGAACAACTGTTGAAACCTTGTGGTGTCGGTGAGTGACCACAAATGACTGGTGGGTGGAGATGGGGACATTTTTTTACTCTGTTTCAGTCCTGTTCATCATTAAGTTAATGGCCTCACGGTTCAAGTAGGAACGGTTCACACTTGAAATCACTAAATAATTACCTCTTTTTTCTCACCTGAGAAAGAAAAGTCCTGTGATGACTTAGGTTGAAAGAAATCCCTTTCTTCCTCCAAATGAGAATATCTGGCCTGTACTCACCATATCTGTGTCTTCTGCAAGACAAATACACAGAGAATATAATTTTCATGCTTTCAGTCAGATGATTTAAAACTTTTAGCAGTAACAAAGAAACAAGTAAAGCGTCAGCATGCCTTGAATTGTTTATTATTTCAATTAGTCTTTACTTTTAATTAAAACATTACCTTCGTACTATTGGTTGGTTTTTCTCGTGAAACTTCTATAACGAAGTAAATTTCTCCGTCATTTTCGGTCTACGCCGGGATTCGAACCCGAGTACGCTTATTCCGGAACAAGCCGCTCTACCAACTGAGCTACGCAGACATTTGTTCTGAATCCTATCTGCCTTTATGTCATGTGCGTCCTGCTGGCAGGTACGTCACATCTCCCCCCCGAAAGAGGGCCGGGGCATGGCCCACGGGTCAGCCGTGACCATGAATCGTTGCAGGCAGACAACCACTGAAGAACGTGCATTTGAGAACTCCCCGTCAATCTGGTGTGTGGAATGCAACGTCACACACATTTTATTTTTCGAAGCACTGGAGAAGGGATTCTCTGATTTTTCCTATCTCGCGGTGTGGAAATAACATCACACCAATGCGAGATTTTGAACGGTCGGGTCATCCGGGTAGTTCGGGCGCCATTATAACGAAGTAAATTTCTCCGTCATTTTCGGTCTACGCCGGGATTCGAACCCGAGTACGCTTATTCCGGAACAAGCCGCTCTACCAACTGAGCTACGCAGACATTTGTTCTGAATCCTATCTGCCTTTATGTCATGTGCGTCCTGCTGGCAGGTACGTCACACTTCTTAGTGTTAAGCTCCGGATAGCTAGCACACAAAATCCTTGATTTTACACTGAGGTAGATTAGGATATCTAACAGCCAGAAAAGTCTTGTTAACTTAGGAAAACAGTCTTTTTATTGATATCGAGTTCAACAATGCATCGAAGATAATCGTCAGCAGTATATAACACATATAGCTGCTCTACTTTACACTAAAGTCACAAATTCAATCTCTATATCTTGTGAGGCATAAAAATCTCAGAGTAAATACAACTCTTTTTCCCATGGCTAGTGGTCTAAATACAAGTTAAAGCAGCGCTAATCTACCCACACAACAGCACACCACACTTTTCGCTGCTTGCTCCAAAAATTATATAGCTCGTTCTTATCATGTTAATACTCATTCACTCTGACCTCAAGACTGCTTCCACGAAAACATTCACCGAGTGAGAAAAATACAACGTTAAGATTGGAACGCTTAAAGAGAATGAACTCAAAATTTACATTAAGAAAGAAACTAAAAATGAAATTTGATTGTTAAATTACAGTACGTGTCACAGCCTTTTGATAGAAAGTACAAAATTCAGTATGATAAAGATATTTTAAGGTACACACTGTTTTACATCAAGTAATTGCTCAAGATCTGAAGTTTTGAGGGGCTAGTTTTTTTATTTAGCGGTCAGATACTGTGTATTGACAAATGCAAATATGTAATAACATTACACAGCAGAAGGTTTCTTCCTCTTATGCTGTCTCCAAAAGGAAGGTTACTGAAAAAAACACCGTGGATTTTTTACGAATAATTTGCTCTGTGTCTAGTGCATTAATTTTTTTCAAGTCACCAAACCGTCCTTGTTTTCTAGGGCTCTTTGTAATGTTCTTAGTTACTTGTGATGTTTTTGTCGTTAAAGTAGTTGTTGTTGAATTAATTAGGTTCCCTAGTTAAATTTGTTGAGCTTATACTACACTAGAAATAAAGGCCAGAGTAAAAATAATCAACAAATTTATTTATATAATACAGTGGAAGGTTTAGTCACGAATACACTTTAGTTTAAAATCAATTTGTAATTCATCAAATAAGCTTAATCGGAATCGCATGTGTACAAACATGAAATCTCCGCCTCATAGTTACTGTGCGCTATTCATCTATCCACATAAATCTACAATAAGTATTTCTTCGCTCCACGACTCCACTTCTCTACACATATCACATTCTATGTAGATTATTCGTTTTCTTCTGACTCACTGTCAGCGTTGCCAAAATGTTCAAGCTTTTCGGAGAAGTAATGTGCTGTTCAGTAAGAAAATTCTTAACCGAGAAGTAACGAAATTTACATAAGAAACATAAACTCAAAAGGAAGTTCAAATTAGAGGTATACATCTTCATGTTGTTTGTTTCTGTTTCACTTGCCGTCCAAAGTTAATTTAGGTCTCAATTTCCTTCTCTGGGGATATGTGTCCAGAAAATTAATTTTTTAATGCCTTATTGTCTTTTCAGTGTCTTATCCAGTTCTTTGTAGAATAGCTTCATTGGATATTTTACTAGTCCAACTAATTCTTAACAGCCTCTGAAAGTATACCAGCCGCCCCGGTGGCGCAGTGGTCTAAGGCGCTGGCCTCTGATCATTCGTCCGTAAGGGGTCCGGGTTCGAATCCCGGTCAGGCATGGATGTTGTGCTTGTCTTACGGCACTGGCTCTCTCCCTTCCCTGGAACCAGTGACCCTAAATTAGGGACGGGCGACTGCTTATAGCCCATTGAGTTGCTCACGGTGGTCGTTAAACCTCCAATCAAAAAAAAAAAAAGTATAATATCTCAAACGATTCTAAATTTTTCACTCGCCTATGTTTGATTACTTTTTGTCCCTCATCCATGTAATAGCAGATGTGGTCAGATGTAACTTTAGGAATTCGATTCAAAGTGGTAAGTTTAGTTTGCTTTCATGCATTTTTGTTTCCCTTGGCTGAATTTGGTATGGGCCTGTCTGATTCTGCTCGATCATGGCGAGGAAATTAATTTAATCGGACCACGGGACAACTTCAGTTTTCCTGTAGTCCAAGAAGTCCTAGAGAAGAATGCGGCATCCCAAATTGCTATCAACATAAACTTCCGAGCAGTCTTGAATTTCTTTCTTACAGGATATGGTGGATACTTTCGCTCCACTGTAGCTATCTCTGAAGTGGACATGAAGTGGCAGACACCCAAGTTTCATCATCTGCCTGCCAAGAGAGATCCCTGGATCAGTCGCAAGTAGATTAGATGTGCTGCATAGCAAAATATCCGCCGTGCGCCGGATGGGCAGGTTAAGCCGTCGGGCCCGGATTACTTCCTCTCTCTCCCCATGTGAAAAATAAGGACGTCTGTTCCTCTCTCAACTCCTTTTCCTCTCCCTCACTGCCAGTGTGTAATTTGACGTTGTGTGGTGTCAGCGATGCGCTCTATTAGCTAAGTACAGTGATCTCTCTCTCACACTCTTTCGCAACTTTCCTATCCTGAGCCTTTAGGTTCCAATTAATTTCCCTTCGTTTCTGTATTCGACTCAAAAGCCTGCAACAGGCATAGTTAGTGGAGTCTAAACGTTCCCCGGGAAGCCTACGGGAATGATTGCTGAGTCAATCAGTTGCGGTAGATTTAATCCGGTGGCTATGCAGCTAAGATATTCGTGGCCTTGTTCTGCGAGTGTTACAGGTGTGATTAGCTCAGTTTCATTCTCAACGCTTTCTTCTCTGTCGTCATTTGTGTGAAAACCCATCTCGCTGAAATTTTTCGATTCCCCAGCGCATCACGAACGATGTGAATCGCTGTACCGAAAGAAAAATTCACATTTCCAGCAGTGTGATGAAGTAATCCGTCTGCACTCTTGCTGGGAAGAGCTTCCATATGCACTCTACGTTGCTTGTCTGTTGTTGATGTTGAAGGCCTATCGCTTCACTTCTTATCCGTCAAAGCACGGCAGGTACGTGTTTTGAACACCATCCTGACACGCTCCGAAAACTCATGACTTGAGAACCATAGACGTCTCGGAATTGGCGATGAGTCTCCACTGTTGACTTTTCCGTACTCAGAGAAACCCCCTCATAACGCGTACCTCCGAGTAAGACTGTGTTCCCAAGCGGAACGTCATTTTTACTTGAATCTGTTCTCCAGCAAGTTGTCTTTTCATTCAAACTCTTGTGCGAGACAACGCCTTCCACTCAGGAGAGTATATTGACGCTAAGAAATATGACTTAGTCGCTCCTGTGGCGCAGTGGTCTAAGCGATGGCTACTGATCATTCGTCCTTGATGGGGTCCGGGTTCGAATCCCGGTGAGGCATGAATGTTGTGTTGGTCTTACGGCACTGTCTCTCTCCCTTCCCTGGAACCAGGGGCTCTAAATTACGGACGGGCGACTGCTTATAGCCCATTGAGTTGCTCACAGTGGTTGTTAAACCTCCAATAAAAAAAAACTTACATGTCTTCAGCCCACATCCGAGCTAATCGGAAGATGCTTATTGATCAGCTTAGGTAAATGTTTGATCTCTACTACATTTAGTTTTTGTCACACTTCTTTTTGGGCTTGAATTATACTCATTACATCTGAAAATTTGGTTGCATCCGTTGTTTGTTCTCGAAATAGAGCACTACATCATACGCAAACATAATGATCGATAATGCTGCATCCCTCGCTCCTGCTGTTATTACATCCATAATGACTTCAGATATGAATAGCAGAATCTCAAAACCCTCGACATTCCAACTCTCATGCACGTGCGAGAACCTCTGCATTGAATGAACATACACAGTCGAGTCACATTATTGTGACCACCTCCTCCTTTTGACGTCAACAGCGCGTAGTCAATGAAAGAAGGCACGTGTTGTGAGCTGGCTGGGAGGGTATATAAGGTGTGCTGTAGGCATTCTGAAAGCATATCACTCGTTGCTGTCATAAACAAATAGAGCAATTTATCAGATTTGCAAAAAGGGATGATTATCGGCTTTCTGGCCAAGGGTGGAAGTATTTCTGAAGCAGCGCAGTTTGTGAACTGTTCGCGTGCTGCTATGGTTAAAGTGTATCATGATTGGAGAAATAGCACCATTGCAAATAAGCGACGTGATAAAACTGCAGAGCACTACGTGCCATGGATGTAAGAGGTAAACGTCGGCTTCGAAGTTGCGTGAGGCGAGGGCCGATCGACGCGCTACAGTGGAGCAACTCACTGGCAGAATGAGGATTGGTTGGTTGGTTGGTTGATTTTTATGGCGCAAGGGCCATGTTTGGCCAAAGAGCGCCACACACAAGACAAACAAACAGTATTAAAAAAACGTGGCATAAATCCCAAAATCTGGCTGACCAAGTAAAACCGAACCATGAGAATGATGGAAGGGCCAAAAAAGACAATGAAACAAACATTATTAAAAACATGGTACAATGGTTGGAAACTAGCCGATTTAGTAAAACTGAGGAATGAGAATGATAAAACACATCACGAAAACGAACATAACTACACATAAGATGAGTCACAGGAGAGGGACGAACTGTCACTCTCCTCCCCTTATGTTCCTCTATAATGTTGGTTGAGGGTGGGGACCTCGCTGAGTCTGGGACAGTTGCAATGTTGGTCAGTTGGACCGCGACAGTTGGATGGACACTGCACACCTTTGTGGATTTAGGGCCGGGTCTTCCACACGTGCAAGCTTTCTGCTGGGAACTGGAAGAGTCAGTCGTCTTCAAAAGAGAAGGCGCAGAATCAGCTGGTCGAATAAGCTGGAGCTCGGAGAAATCCACCTGTGTCGCTTGTTCAGCTGTAGATCTCCTGGCAAGTCCGGCGAGAGCTACAGGGCGCGGGACAAAGAGCTGCACGGGTTGTGGCAGAGACTGAACTACTGCGGCCAAAGTATTCTGTCGGTTGTTGGGAATACCCAACTTGGCCTTGGCAGCAGGGTACGAGAGGCCTTCCAGGGTCTTTAGGCGCTGGATCGCCATCTTGTCCTTCCATTTCATACAGTTGCGGGAGTAAGCTGCATGGGCCTCACCACAATTAACACAGCAGGCCGCACAAGTGCAACCTACCCCGTCATGTTCACTGGAGCCACAATTTGCCCAACGAGCGGACCTGTTACATGAACGTTGTGAATGCCCGTACCTCTGGCACCTGAAACAGCGCAGAGGACTGGGAATGTACTGGCGAACTCCACAGACCAAGTAGCCAGCCTTGATTTCGGTCGGAACTTTCGGGGAGTTAAAAGTCAAGATTACATTTTTAGACTTAATCAAAGAACCATCGTGCCGGAACATCATACGACGTGCAGCAATAACACCCTGATCTGCAAGTTCACTCACCAATTCGTCCTCACTGCATGGCAAGAGATCAAACTCTGAAATAACACCGCGAGAGGTGTTAAGAAACGGGTGAGGTGTCACTTTGACAGGAATGCCTTGGAGACTAGTGAGGTGCAGAAGAGTGTTACTCTGAGAAACACTGCAAGTTTGGACAAGCAGGTCCCCAGAGCGAAGCTTCCTCACAGACTTCAAGGAGCCAACCGCAGCGTCCAAAGCTTTAGAAATGAAAAAGGGAGATCTGCTGGACAGTCTCTCATTCGGATCGATGGATTCCACAACTAAGTGTGTAGCATGCGTATTCACAGCAATCGAGGGAAGACGACGCTTCGGAGCGACTGGTACAGCTGCCGAAGAAGAGGTTTCACGTTCTTGGTCCAGGTCATGATCCAAAGATCGTTTAAGGTTATGGGACTTGGTAGGTTGAGAAGACGAAGGAGAGTCGTTGTCAACTATCATTTTCTCAGGTGACTTGAGTTTGGAGTTTTTGTTTTTGTTTTTACCCATGAAAGAAAGGAGGAGGATTCGTCTGCAGACTACTCCACCCACCACCGAGCCCTATAAGGGAGAACTGGAGGTCTGCAAGCCAAGAAAATGACGCTGAACACAGTTCTGGAGCTTATACGCTGCAGATATAGTCCGTTGGCTGTGATCACACGCACTCGGCGGACACTTCGGCCTCCGGGTACCGTCATGCCAACGCCTTTGGCATGATCCCACAGCCCCCGGGCTTACCCTGCCGTGCTATACGACAATAAAGCCGCTAAAATCCTGTACACAACTTGATACAGGACTTCTGACTAGAGGTGGGTTAGTCTCTAGCCTTCCGTTTACAGCGAAGCCGGGGTCGAAGAGGAGTATTGGTACACAGGAGGCACTTCTCCGGTCTCCTGCGACCTCAGCCGCCAGACATCCCATTTCCGCCTCACGGTTCTCCGCACGCGGCAAACATGCAGGTAGGTCTAGCACCCAAACCAGCTAAAAGGGAAAAAGTAATCCAAGGAAGACAAAACCCTGGAGTAGAACCTAAACGGAATCTCAGCAACCTACGAACTGAACGGTTAATATAAACAGTTAGTAGTGGAGGATGACAAAACCACAAGACCGGGGTGTTAGTATATAGTGTGGTAGCGATTAGGTAGCGTGTACAACACGGGCAACTGGCCAGTGCAGAAAATAAATAAAAACGAAAAAGCGAGACACAAGACCAGCTCGGGATCGTGGGGCCGCGACTCCCCAACAGCTGGATGAACAGCCGTCCCTGCAAACTCCAAGAGCACCGAAAAAAAAACCAAGCGGTGGCATGACATCAGATGTTGACCAATCACAAGGTCAGCTCGGGCCGTGGGGGCGCCTCTCCCCAAATAACTGGAAAACCAGTTATCCCCGTGCGGGACTGGCAGAATGAACCAGGGGGCTACCGGAAGTGTGTCGAAAACGACAGTTCAGCGAACCCTGCTGCGTATGGGGATCCGATGCAGATGGATTGCCACTGCACTTATGCTAACGAAAGTGCATCTGCAGAAAAGGCTTACATTTGCACTACAGCATCGGAATTGGACCTGCGCTGATTGGCAAGGGATAGGCCTTCTCCGATGATTCACGTTTTCTGCTTCATTGAACGAATGGACGTTGGCGTTAAAGGAGATGGCCTGGGGAATGTTTTCGTGGCATTCCCGGGGTCCACTCATACCTGCGGAAGGCACTATGGACCGAATTTCTTATGAATCCATCCTTGCAGACCACGTACACCCATACATGCTCTTTGTTTTCCCTGGGGTGGATGGGATCTTCCAGCACGACAGTGCGACGTGTCACACAGCTAAAAATGTCCGAGAGTGATTGGAAAAGCGCAAATAAAGACTTCAAAGTACTTCACTGGCCCCCTAATTTCCCAGACTTAACGCAATTGAGCGTCAGTGGGAGCACCTCGATCGTGTTATTCGCTTTATGGATCCTCCACCACACACCCTCCAGCAGCTGTCAGATGCACTGCATGGCTCCACATACCTGTGAACACCTTCAAACACCTTACTGAGTCTCTCCCAGCCCGTCTAGGTGCTGTCCGCGCTGCACACGGCAGTTGCTCTGAATATTTGCTGGTGGTCACAATAATGTGACTCGACCGTGTATTTATCAGGTCCTCTCTCATGCGAGGAATCATTTCTTTCCAGGCATCCGATGTTTTGTTTTAAAAAGAAATTAAAAATACTTCTATATCTCCCACTTCTTCCAGTTTGTCATAAAATGTTCTTTCTCGTGGTATGCGGAATCGTGATTATTCCGTTGTAGTTGCTGAAGTCCCGCACATCGCTCTTTTCCTTATAAATGGGTAAACTCGCCGCTCCTGAGTTCATGTGAAATTACTTCCTACTCGAATATCATTTTTGCTGGATTCTACAAAATGCTACTGTTCCTCTTCTGAATTAAAAATTCTTTCGCAAGAAAAAATCAAACAAAAACAATGTTAACAATTCCAAAGACAGTGGTAATTTTTCGGTGAACAAGAGGATGACCTTTCTCGGTGGATTTTTGTTTTTCGGAGCTGTGCTTCATCTTGGAAACTATCACTCGCTTCGTTCTTGATATTATTTGCTGCAGATGTCTTCTTTAAAGTAATAGTTTACATACTCTGATTCACACAAGTATAGGAATGTGTAAAGGAAAACAGTTTTCGTTATTTTTTTGCATTCTTGGCTTCAGGTTGTGCACTGATTCAAAAATCCAGAAATCTGAGAGGTTTGCCACACTCAGATCATCCGATTCTTAAAACAGATGTAAGAACGATATGAATGTATTAATATTTTTGGGAACATTCTCTTTCAATTTAGTTTCTAAAGATTCCTTAAGTTTCCGGTCAAAACTTTGACGATCGAGATAACAAAGACATGTTTTGCATTAGTGAAGGGAAAATAAATCTAATTAATTAGATCACTAGTATAGTTTTACTCGTTTACGTACAGTTGGTGTATGGTTCCATGTTATTAGTTTGAAAAAAAAAAGGATTCAAACTGCGTCCTGCACGCAACTTCTAGAATGTAACTACCAAATGATACTTACCATAAAATGACGTCGTCGAGTAATTGTGCGATAAAACCTATACAGTAGGCTGTATCTGTCCCTAACGCTCTGACGTCATTCAGTACTTGCAGAGCCATCTGCTTTTATCCGGTGGCCGAAATCGGAACCAAGGTCACCACTATTGTACGATACGTAAAATTAAGGAGAAATACTGGAAAATAAAATAAAGTTAGTAACACAAATGAATTTATCTGTGTCAATACACACGAGCTCGAAGAACTGTCTGCGACGTTTGTTCTGTTACGTAGGTGTTATGTCGTGTTTTATTTCATTTTCTTCGCATTGCAGAGTAATTTCATAAAAAGGAATAAAATAGCAGAATAATTTTACAAAAAGAAATCAGCGCTATTTTATTTCATAAAAAAGAACAAGTAAAATTGTAAGAAAGTAACTGCAGGCCTAATTTTGATTCACTGTGATGGAAATATAAAAAAATATTGGTTCCGTAGATTTTTTTCTTGGTTGGCGCAAGATGGAAGAAGACAAAGCTGAAAGCAAACGTTGCTTAAATAAAGAACGACAACGGCGATGAAGTGCAAACCAATCTTCTAATACACGATTCGTGTTATAAATATTGCAGTCACAGCTTTTTCACAAGTGCATGCACGGGCTATGAGCTAGTATACATTTTTTTTTTTTTTTTTTGTCAATTATCTTGAAAAGAAAGAAATCATGTTCCGGAATGCAGTAACAGCAAGTGCAATGTTACTACCTCCCAGAATAAATTATTAAAAACTCAAGGTTCTTTACTTCATTCCCTTTTTTTCATTTCTTGCATATTAGAAGATGTTCATAACATTAGGCTACATCACTCAACACAGGAAGAGACTTTCTGATTTACTGTTGCATAATTGGTACCTGCGGTTAATACAGAGATGATCAAGAGAATAAATAAATGTTCAAACGCAAGTAGTGCATAAGTTTAAGTGAACTCTACTTGGAAACAATTTTCAGCGTCATGGTATTATGGTTATCCTTGAATTCCGTACGACATTCTCCTATATTTCGACTGCAAAACCTGAAAGTAGGGGAATTACATACAAATATCTCAAACCCAACCCGTTTTTACGACTGGTACGGGTGGGACCTATTTAAACAAACAGAAAGAGTGTCCAATCAGCACCATAGAATAAAGTCTTGTTTTTCTTTATCTTTTATTTATTTGTTTATTGATTTTTTATTGATTTACAATTCACAAATGGCTTTAAAAATTGTTTTGCTGCTTTCTCGCGTGTGCACATGTTTATCAGACTTGCAATAGTGAAGCAGTAATGTAAGAAACAGAGTTCTCTGTATGCAAATGAACATTCGTATTAAATATTCACTTTTTTTTTTTTGATTGGAGGTTTAACGACCACTGTAAGCAACTCAGTGGGCTATAAGCAGTAGCCCGTCCTTAATTTAGGGTCACTGGTTCCAGGGAAGGGAGAGAGCTAGTACCGCAAGACAAACACAACATCCATGCCTCACCGGGATTCGAACCCAGACTCCTTTCGGACGAATGATCAGAGGCCATCGCTTATACCACTGCGCCACTGGGGCGGCAAAATATTCACCTTACATACAATAACAAATACGACAATATCAAGTTGAAACACATGAAATAATTAGGACAGACAAAAACCGAAATGTCTGACGTTTCATATTTTATGCTTCAGTTGTTTGGATTTCGTTGTCCTATGTGGTGTAATGGTTAGCATACTCGAGCTCAAATCGGGAGATGCGAGTTCGATTCCCGTCTTAGGACGTAGAAATTTTCAAATTTCTGTGGTTATATTACATTGAAAGAACAGCTTGATTGACGTCTGTACTAATTATTCCATGTGTTTCTACTTGAAATACACTGAGTGGCCACTTTATTATGACCACCCCCTCAGTACTTCGTTGGGCCACCTTTTGCCTTTAATACTGCCTCGATTCTTCGTGGCATGGACTCCACGAGATGTTGATAGGTGGTTTGTGGAATCTGAGACCATGCTTGATGAATAGCACTTTCCAGGAGTGGTGAGATTGCAGGGTTGTGGATCCAGCTGTCTGATGGCTCGTTCAACTTCATCCCACAAATTCTCAATGGGATTGAGATCTGGAGATTGTGGGGGCCACCTAAGCAAAGTAAACTCACCGGCATGTTCCTGAAACAAATCATGTACAATACGAGCACTATGGCAGGACGCATTATCTTGTTGAAAGTAGCCATCGCCATTGGGATAAACCATCCACATGACAGGATGCACTTGGTCCGCAACGATGTTTAGATATGATGTGCCAGTCAGACGTTGTTCAACACAAATTAAAGGGCCCAAAGCATGCCAGGAAAACATTCCCCAAACCATAACGTTGCCTCCACCAGCTTGAAGGGTTGTAGCATTGCTTTTGGGGTCCATGCTTTCGTGCTGTTCCCGCCAAATTCTCACTCGGCCATCGACATGGTGCAAATGAAAACGTGATTCATCGAACCACATAATTTGTTTCCAATTATCGACTGTTCAATCCTTGTGCTCCTGTGCGAACTGGAGACGTTTTCTCTTGTTAACTGCAGACAGCTACGGTGTTCGAGCTGGCCTTCGGCTCCCATATCCCATCCGATGCAGTGTACGGCGAACAGTGCGTGCAGAGATCATTTCAGGGGATCCTTGATTAAGATAGTCTGTAATTTGCTGTACTGTTGCCCTTCTGTTGTCTGTTACCAGTCTGGACACTCTCCGTTCCGCCCGAGCAGTCACTAGTCGATGGCGACCACACGTTGCACGTAGAGACCCAGTTTTTTGGCTGACAGTCCAGTCTTTAAACACTTTAACAACAGCTGCTCTGGAACATTTCACGAATGCGGCGGTTTCGGTGATACTCGCTCCATGGCTTCGAGCTCGTACAATCATCCCATGTTGAAAGTCCGTCAAATCGCCTTTTTTGCCCATCTCGTCACCCCAAAATCACTTCAACTACTGTCGCAAGCACTAAGCTTTTCTTTTTCTATTAGCCTCGCTCTATGGCGGCAACAGCGTGCAGCCAAAGCTCATTTGCTTAAAACTGTCAGGTGGTCATAATAAAGATGCCACTCAGTGTATACTTATTTGTGCTGGTGATCAAACTTAACACTACGGTGAGACACGTTTGCTTTTACTAGTACAGTGTATTATATATGTATAATTTCTGACTACTAAACTTGCGGTGTTAATATAAAATCAAAATATCAACGTTTCTCACAATGAAATTTATTATACATCGACTACAGTTTCGCGGAGCGTTTGGCTCGGCTTCGTCGGGACGAAAGGTGCGTAGACATTTAAATTGTTATGACATCATCAGAATTCTGACGGTCACGGATTTTGGTGACCTGTTTCCACGCGCTTGAAAGAAATGTAGTCGATGTCATATCATTGACAAGCCGTGAAGAGTTCCGGTATATGTGGAAAGCTTCTAATGTATTAAGCTTGATAGTCTGATTCGACTATCAAGCTTAAAATATTAGAAGCTTTCCACATATGTCGGAACTCTTCACGGATATGAGATTCGACTATCACAGATAGTCTGATTCGACTAGCCAGCTTAATATATTAGAAGATTTTCATATATACCAGAATTATTCACGGCTTGTCAACGACATGACGTCGACTCCATTTCTTTCGAGCGCGTGAAAACAACTCACCAGAATCCGTGATCGTCAGAACTCTGATGATGTCACAATGAATTAAATGTTTCAGCTCCATTCGTCCTGACGAAGCCGATCCAAACGCTCTGCGAAACTATATGTATAATGAGCATTTAGACTGCTATGTATAATGAGCATTTAGACTGCTATGTATAATGAGCATTTTATTGTGAGAAACGTTGGTGTTTTTATTCTATAGTAGTGAAATCAAAATGTCTGACATTTCTGATTAATGCTTCAGGTGTTTGCATTTCATTCTCCTGGGTGGTGTAATGGTCAGCATACTCGAGCGCAAATCGGGAGATGCGGGTTCGATTCCCATTCCAGGACAATGAAATTGTTTTTTTTTTAATTCAGATTTCTGTGTTTATAAGGTAAGAACAGCTTGATTTATGTCTGTATTAGCTTTACTACCCGACTTTGCCCGGGATTTAGGCTAATTAATTTCATATTCCCCTATATGTCACTAAAAAATTTGGGAAAAAAATTGATGCTTGCAAGATGGAAAAAAGCTAATTTCACAAATTCGGTCATTACAAATAATTTATTCATAGTGTGATTATTTCAGCACTTGGCCGTACACAACAGTTTTGTTTTCTCCTTCATCGGCGACAATATATAATTTTGTTCGATCCTTTGCTCTTGACATTCCAACATACAGCTGCCCATGTGAGAAACATGAGATGCATCACGTGCTTTCAGTTTCAGACGTCTTTGAGTTGAATCTCTGGAATAAAAAAGTTAAAAACGTATCTTTGCGAATATTTTATTAAACTGGCTGAAATTTTAATGAACACCATAAATCGTTCATAGGAACATGACCTCCAAATTTCGCCTGAATCGGTAAATAAATTTTTAAATTAGCCGTCATATTTTACTAACCGTTTCTGCGTATATATTTCTGTTTACCGATGAATTAAAAATGTCATGCCTATTTTTAAAAGTTTTGACCCGATTCCGGTGAAATTTCGAGGAACTCCTTTTATTACCAATTCATGGTGTTGGCAAAAATTTCAACCCGTTTCGTTAAGACTTCGCAAAGTTCGTTTTTGCATTTTTTTTATGCAAAGTTCTCAAAGAATAGAAACACCTGCGGATGAAGGCAGCCACATGCTTTCAGATTAGGAACAGATAACGATGACGTAGCAAACGACGCTGACTTTATTGATTAGTTTATTAATTAATTCATAACTCGGGAACGGAACAACTTAGAGATCTTAAAATAGTTGCGTTGAGCCAGGAATTCCAGTATTAATAAGCTATGCAAATTTCACGATGCTACAGTTCGGCGTTCGAGAGTTTTTGCTGCTTCAGACAAACAGACGCTTTGTGTTTTATATATAAGATTAAGTATGACAATTTCAACGAGATACACAATATTGCACGACAATGAACAAATTCCGCTGAATAATGTCTTTCGCCAAGAAGATTTAAAATAGCATTTCAACCTCGCGTTTCTACGTCAGTTTATACCGTATATTCATATATGTGTCTGTATTTTTGATGGTGTAAGTTAAAACTAAGAAAGGATTTGCAACGTTAACTATGTTCATAATCGACAGACTCCTGATTTAAGTTTTTCGTTACTTAATCTTGACCAAACACACAACTAACACGCTATCGAAAGTTGACAGATATACACTGACGGCATAAAAAATCCCAACGCGACAGTTTGTAGGCAGTGAGAGTACATCTGTAAGATGACGTCTACGCAAATTTCGCGCTCGGCGCATACGTGTGGCGCTAGTAGCGCCCCTCGGAACATGCAAAGCAGGTTTGCTGTAAATACGCGCTGTAACGTTCGTGAGCGTTAGTTATCGTTGAGATTCGATATAGGGTGTTGATGTTAGTCAAGAATGCCTTTAAGAAGACGAAGAAGCCATTATCAAAAGCTCACGGAGTTTGAACGAGGTCGTGTAATAGGGCTACGAGAAGGTGGATTTTCTTTCCGCAATATTGCAGAACGACTTGGCAGGAATGTAGCAACTGTGCATGATTGTTGGCAGCTGTGGTCAAGGGAAGGTACTGCCTCAAGAAGACCGGGTTCCGGCCGGCCACGTGGCGCTACTGAGAGGGAAGACCGCCGTGTACGGTGTATGGCCGTGGCGCATCGTACCGCGTCTGCGGCAGCAATTCGAGCTGCAGTTGCCACCACAGTGACACAACGAACTGTTACAAATCGGTTACTTGAAAGACAGCTCCGAGCCAGACGCCCTGTAGCGTGCATTCCACTTACTCCAAACCACTGCCGTTTGCGACGTCAGTGGTGTCAAGCTAGAGCTCATTGGAGGACGGAGTGGAGATCTGTTGTGTTTTCTGATGAAAGCCCGTTCTGCCTGGGTGCCAGTGATGGCCGTGTGTTGGTTAGAAGGAGGCCAGGTGAGCGCCTGCAACCAACCTGTCTGCGGCCGAGACACACTGGATCTACACCTGGAATTATGGTCTGGGGCGGAATTTCCTATGACAGCAGGAGCACTCTCGTGGTTATCCCACGCACCCTGACGGCACAGTTGTACGTCGGTCTGGTGATTCAACCTGTTGTGCTGCCATTCATGAACAGCATTCCAGGGGTGTTTTCCAACAGGATAACGCTCGCCCGCATAGCTGTTGTAACCCAACATGCTCTAAGAGTGTCGACATGTTGTCGTGGCCTGCTAGATCACCAGATCTTTCACCAATCGAGCGCGTATGGGTTATCATTGGACGACAACTCCAGCGTCACCCTCAACGAGCATTAACCGTCCCTGTATTGACCGACCAAGTGCAACAGGCATGGAACTCCATCCCACAAAGTGACATCCAGCACCTGTACGACACAATGCATGAACGTTTGCGTGCTTGCATTCAACATTCTGGCGGTTACACAGGTTATTAATGTACCAGCATTTCACATTTAAAATGGCTCTTCTCGCGCTTACAATGAGCGGTGATTTTGAAACCTTAATCGATTAAATATGTTACCTATACGAATGTATTGCCGCCATTTCATTCCTCTACAACTATTTTTTCGTGGTGTTGGGATTTTTTTCCCGTTAGTGTATAATAAACATAAAACGAATGAGTTATTATTAACAATAATGACACCCTGCTATAAGGTTATTTCGTCTGTTTTAAACAGTCTTACCATGATTAATATTCCTTTTAGGTGTTTACGGAAAAACGCTTTGTATAATCCCTCGAGAATCCTTTTAGGTAATGATAATACTCTTTTAGAGCAGTTTTCGTAAGAACAACAAATACAGCATGTTCACACACAGCGAAGGGACGCCAACAACTTCTCTCTCCTTCTCAACAATTGTCCAGGGTCGTGATCCCATAGTTCTTGCAACGCACCGCTTGGTGGCTGCTCGGCATCAACGTAACCACTTGCAGCAGGTGTCCAATGAAAAATAAAAGAAACGAGCAAAGGACGCTAACATCCAAAAATGTTTAGAGAAATTATGGCTTAAAGCATGACAGAGACATTCAACTTTCACCGTACAAGTAAATGTCTTCGCATATTCGTACTCTTTGAACATTTCGACTTGACCACCATTAGCCTTTTAAGTGTGTATATGAATCAAATGGTGCCCAAATTTTCTGTGCTTCCAAACGGCAATGCTCACACAGGTGCCGAGGCTTGTAAAAGTCGAGGCGAAACAGTTCCCTCTTATCTCCCTTCTAATCCTCTATTCTCTGCTCTATGACACAAGGCATTATCGGAAAGGACTCGTCCCAGTAACACGGACATGGTGCCACTGGGTACAAACACGTGACTCAAACATCACCTCTCTCCTTTCTTAGACTGTCACCAATTTTAAATTCCTTTCAGCAGCTAGTTAGAAAGGATTAGTAACAATCATTCCCCTAAATGATCATTTTGATTAACAAAGCATAAGCAACGCTTTCTGAGATTCAGGTTCGCTTGTTATAGCCGCGTTCGGCCAACCTTTTAAACTGCGAATATATACGTCCGAGCTGAATTCACCCCATTTTACTAACCCCGAATTATATTTTTCATTGGAGGTTTAAAGACCACCGTGATCAACTCAGTGCGCTATAAGCAGTCGCCCGTCACTAATTTAGGGGCACTGGTTCCAGGGAAGGTAGAGAACCAAGGCCGCAAGACAAACACAACATCCATGCCTCACTGGGATTCGAACCCGGGCTCCTTTTCGGACGAGTGATCAGAAGCCATCGCTTAGACCATTGCGGCAACTGGGCGGCAACCCCGAGTTAATTCGTTCCGGTCGGTAAAAGGTTGAATTTCCAGAAAGCCATTGACACCATTCGGCAGTGGACACGAAAAGCAAAGAGCAGGGAGAACGGTAGAACTATCTCAAGAGTTGAAAAAAATATGGATTGTAATTTAGGATCAAAAAGCAGTTGACTTCTGCTCCTAAATGTAACGTAATCTTTAGAGCAAATTTAGTTCTCATTTATGTAAATTAAAAAAAAATCAGCATTTCAATGAATGAAATACTGGGTTACACCAGAACGTTTTCGCTTTAGCACAACGAAATTCTTAAGTTTTCGGATATTATCTGACTTAACATCCTTGCCGTATTGTAATACAGCATTTGTTGTGCATTACGAAATTTTTCCGAAATGCTGGAATTTATTAATATAATAATTTAATATACTTTGAGCATGCAAATTATGTTTTTGCATTGTATGCGATGCAATAGATTAAAGAAATGCTATTTTGCTTAAAAAATAAAGTTCAAGAATTTGATTTGCTTTTAATTAGGTTAACCCTTCCGCCACTCAGGGAAAAAAAGACTGCATATATAGAGCGAGTTAGGATTTTCTCGCTAACATTCAATAATCTACTGCACAGCGAGAAATACTGAAAATTGTAAGTGAACTATTGTTAGTGGAAATTGCAACACCAAGAAAGAGTCGCATATCACAGATTCCTCGTGTTACCGAAAAAACTGATTACATTTGTAGAGCTATACATGATTTAGTCGTTTTAAAACTCAGTATCGTCTGAAGTCAGCTCTAGCAACAATAACAACCTCTGCACGACAAAGCATTGGATGGAAGATGTTTTTGATATCGCCCTGGGGTCAATGAACTGTTGTCTGTATAGAATCAACCTGGCAGGCTGCTTCTATACAGACAAGAGTTCATTTGTGGTGACTGGCGGAGGCGCTTGACGGACCAGTCGTTTAGCTACCATGTTCCGGATATGTTCGATCGGGGACATGTCCGGTGAACTTATAGGTCAGGAATGAAGCGTATTTGCCGTGCGTGGAAGAGGTGTTGGACATTCCGGGCCAAATGTGGCCGAGCATTGTCCTGTTGGAATAGAGAGCCAGGACAACTCTGAAGGAAGGGTATCATCACTGCCTCTAAAACATCTCTGATGTACCACTGGCTACTGAGGGTTCTCTACCATATACCGCTGGCAATTGAGGGTTCTCTCAGGCTTCCTTGATGTACCTCTGGCTATTGAGGGTTCCCTCAGTTCGTATCAGGCGAGATCTGGAATTAAACTCAATGGCTCCCCAAACCATGACACTTGGCGTTGGGCCTGTGTGATACTGTAAAATGCACCCTGCAAGGTGCCGTTTGCCACAATGTTTTCGAACACGTATGCGACCATCGTGGTTCATCAGGTTGACTAGTGACTCGTCAGAAAGCACGACCTGTTGGCAATCAGCTCACCAATGTTTGTGTTTGAGACCCCATTGCAGGCTGATGCGTCTGTGGTTGAGGGTCAAAGGAATGCGCAGTAATGGGCTGCTAGCGACCAGTCCCCTGTTAAGCAAACGACGTTCAACTGTGCTGGAGGTCAAAGCCTACTTTTGAAAGTGCTCCACTGAACACTGTGGATGTCCCTGTGCGATCGGTCACTGCCATGCGGGAGAGGGGCCTGTTATCCCGTGCAGTCGGGCGATTTTGCGGTTTATTTTCCGGATTTCTGTGAGTCAGGGATTACTTTAAATAGGGACCTTAAGTGGAACCAACATGCGGACTCTCTTCTTCTCAAACTGTCTGAAAACATTGGTGTTATCAGCTCGGTATTCATAAACCTTTCCTAGAAAACACTAATTCAATTATATTATACCATGTTTCAGACTCATATTAATTATGCTATCTTATCGTGTGGACAGACGACTAAATATAATTTCAAAAAACTTCAAATTCTTCAAAACAAATAAATATGAGATTAACTGACCTAAAATTTTATAGAAATACACAACTATCACTATATAATAATACAAGAGTTTTTCCAAACAAATACAACATTCTTACGATTAAACAACTATATTACTTTAATATTGGGAAAATTATGTTCAGGCGAATTAAGAATAATTTACACACTGACATCATACAAATTGTACCACAGATACACTCACATGACACACGCACTAAATCACATATTCGGCCTATTCATCCGAAGACAGAGACCATGAAGCAAAGTACAAATTACATTGGCCCACACTACTGGAACTTATTACCGACGGAACTGACTTCTTTAAATAACTTTAACTTTAAAAAAATTAAAAACTTCGTAATGAATTGCGGCTTGATGATTGCAATGGAGGGTGCCTATGATTATTAACATGACTTTTTTTGTTGTTGTTGAAACATTGACTTGTTTGTAACTTCAAGTGGTGACCACGGTGTAAAATTTGTCTAGGAAGCATGGGACCTTGTTAGGTCTTTGCTGGCTTTTTTCCCTGGTTCCTTGCTGAGCTTTTTTTCTTTTGTTGGAGGTTTAACGACCACCGTGAGCAACTCAATGGGCAATAAGCAGTCGCCCGTCCCTTATTTAGGGCCACTGACTCCAGGGAAGGGAAAGAGCTAGGGCCGTAAGACAAACACAACATCCCTGCCCCACCGGGATTCGAACCCAGACCCATCTCGGACGAATGGTCATAAGCCATCGCTTAGACCACTGCGCCACCAGTTTGGCGCGCTTTATTTTAGTTGACATTTTTGTACTACTGGTTTTTGGCTCAGTAAAATAAATGAATTGAATTGAATTTGTCTACTGACGCCACATTCCCATCTCTGTACTGGCATTTCGTCCTCCACAAGTGGCAATTTCGCGTTAGGAAAATCCAGTTTCTCTCATCTCAACAATTCTTCCATGAGGGGTACATAATGCGACCTTCTTCGGCGACGGGGCATAGTGAGCCATAAGAAACACCTTTTCGACTGAATGTTTTCATTCACTGCACTCAATGTCTTCACTGATTTCTCAATGTTTACACTCTTCATTGATTTCTCAATGTTTACACTCTTCACTGATCGCAACATCTCGTTTGAGCCATCTGTTCATACCCAAAAACGAGTCATTTCAGAAGTCGCTGCTCCGAAACCTCATGCGCATTTTCACTAACATTTTAATAATTTTCATGTCCTAACTTGTTTTACATATCCTGTAAATTTGAAGGTAGTTCTTCATAGTGTTGTAATTTTTACAAACAAGAGTGTATGTATTTATACCTACGAGCAGAAAAATCTTGATCCAGGAAATGGATAATTATGGTTATGATAATTACTATTAAACTTTTTTTGTTATGCAAATAGAACTTTTTTACCAGGCAAATTGCAATCATCGCTATAGTACTCATAAATAAATTAAAACAATTATACAAGTATTTTTCCCATGTAACAGTTAAGGTTATTTGAAAAGTTTTGCTGCATCCAAAGTTTGATGAAGTTTGTAAAACGCGCAGAAATGTCCTTCGATGTCGAAGACTGAAGAAACGCTCTTTAAGTTGGAAATTTGTTTCACATAATAACTGATGGTTGCGCTATTTTGTTCATTATTTTCCCTTCATTTTGAAGTTTTTGTGCGTGTGTATGCACGATATGAGCAAACGCAATTATTTAGGCTTGCGTCGTTACCTCTATCAGGGGAACTTTTGCTTCCCTGGAATTTTCTTTTCCGCTAAATTATTTCGCTTGATTAATGAATTTAAAGATAAAATGACACGTCAATTATTTCTTCTTGAACAACATTTTTAGTTCCACTATTTCCTTCCTGGATAAGTTTCAAAACTCCCACAGAAATATTTACTTCTCTATTTCCTGACTTGGTGTCCTAAATTTCCTACATTCCTCTGTAACTAAAGTGATCAGGAAAATATAGCCCCTTTTTCCCTATATATCATGAGGAAGGAAATACTATCTTTCACTAATAACAATAATTTAATCGAAGCATATGTTAGCGATAAGAGGTGCATCGTTCCATTTATAATCCACAATGACAGTTAAATACCCTAAATTTTAAGTAAAGAACGATAAAATCCTTTTATTGGCATAAGACAGCAAACAAAAGGTTGCAAGCTTTCAGCACCTACGGAACAACGACTAAGCCTTCTTCAGGCTTAGTCGTTGTTCCAAAACCACGTCTAAGCCTGAAGAAGGCACCCGTAGGTGCTGAAAGCTTGCAAACTTTTGTTTGCTGTCTTATGCCAATAAACGGATTTTATCGTTCTTTACTTAGTTGTTTGGCGTATTACTATCCGTTTTATCTTGTTTACCCTAAATTTTACCAAAAAATTGTTTATTCCAATTTTGAACTCTTCCTAACAACTTTGCTGCATGAAAATCATTAAACTGTTAATTAATTCAATGTCAGCTTTTAATCTCAATGAAGACAAAAATAACAAGAAGATAAATTTTACAAACTCATCCCCCTCCCCAACCCTTTTGCTGTCTTTCAGAAAAATAATTATTAAAGTGCAAATGGTGAGCATAATTTTTCGTTTTCGACTTTAACTGTAAAAAAATTCGGAAAAATGCTAAATCAGTCTTTACTCCATTTTTTCTATTTTTCTAAACTAAAACTAAATACCTCACACACTTGGTCTAAAGAGGTTTTATTAAGTTTGCTTAGGACAGAAATTGAAATATATTACACCAAATTTATAGTTTTTGTGGATTTTCCGATATCGAAAAATATCAAACACTGCACGGATAATTTCTTTTTCTAGACACTGCATGCGAAAAAGATAGCCAAACTTAAAACTCAATATTTCTTTTTCTTAGTTTTTGAAAAGTAGTCTTCAAACTCTGACATCCTTTTTTTAGCATGACTTGATCTCAATGATTTACTTTCGCTATCAAAAGAGAGGAAAAAACGTTATTTATACACGTATTACGAAAAACTGAATTTTAGAAAAAATTGAATCTCGTGTCCATTATTTCAATTTTTTTCTTTTCATTTAAAAAAATCAGTTTTAAAAAGTCCTTTTTTTCCTTTTAATAGGATATTGGTCAGATTTCGTACCGTTGTATATCTCATTCACGGTGTAACGTTCTATCTAAAAACAATGAAAATCGAAATAAAAAAAATTGGAGCTGGTATTGTAGAAAGAATTATTTCTATTACAGAAATACAGTTCATTTCGTAGACATATATTTTTTTCCTATCTGAGTGGAGCTGGTGCCACTTTAATGAAAAGTATTAAGATCGAAGCGCAATAACTGTTAGTTCCTTTTCGTTTTTCTCCTTTTTTGTTCCTTTCGGCATCTTGCTACGGTTGTACAATTCAGAACGAGAATATAATCCGGAAAAGCGAGAGGCACATGCCGCGGACCCTTTCTTTGAAATGTGGAAGATGCCATCATTTTTTCCACGGAGACCAGGAAAACAAGTACAACATTCTGAATGCAGCTACGTGTGTGTGAGTTGGCATCGAAGTCGGAAGGTTAAGTGACTCTTGTGTATTTACATATTAACATTTGCTCTTAGAAATAAATTGTTAGCAATAAACAAACCCGTTGTTTTAGACTCCATGAATAATTGATCTGGAATATTTCTTTGTTTTTTTCGGTGCGTCGTTTGGTGAAAATTTTTATTGCATGAATCCTAATTAGAGTACAGTGGAAATTCTGAAAACTGTACGATGATCTCAATGATTTACTTTCGCTATCAAAAACTACAAAAGGAAGCATTTTATTTTCATTGCTATTACTCAGTTTTTGAGATTTTAGCAATAAACAAACCCGTGTTTTTAAGCTCTATGAGTAACTAATCTGGGAACCTTTTTTTGTGTGTGTGTGTTATTTTGTGTAAACTTTATTGTACGGATGCTTAGCACAGTGGAAAACTTGATAACTGTACGATGATTTCAGTGATCAATTTTCGCTATTAACGGCTACCAAAGGAAATATTTTATTTTCATTACTATTATTCAGTTTTTGAGATTGATTTCCAATATAGAAGCGCAATAAATGTTTATTAACATCCATCAAATTCTTTTCTTTCCTTAATGCAATAGCCTGTTATTGTCTGTAATATCTTTAAACATAACTTCGAAAATCGTAAAGGAAAAAACGATTTTCAATCTCTCATTTCTTTCACGATTTTCCGAATTTTGTTTGTGTTTAATTAGCATGCGAAACAACGTCCAATTTCGTGGTAAATTGCTTTTTAAATTTCAAATTAGAGGAGAAAAGACACACTCAGGTTAAAATTTCAAATTGGATGTTTTACAGTTTGAAATTTTAAACTATAATTCCTTGAAGACTGAAGGGAAACTCGAAACATCGAAATGCTGTGAGAAAACCGCTTTGAGATTAACTAGCAGAATATTTTGCGCTGCCACTTAAAAAGCATGACATACTTTCTCCTCTCCAAATCACTTAAGCAAATTTGCCATATTCATTTTCGTGGAGACATATTTGTTCTCGTTAGAGAGCGTTTTTTCAAAACAAAATGCTTTTGGAATGATACACCGTAATTGCGACATTGAACTGAAACAGTTTTGAGTCTCAAAACTTCGGAATTCGTTATCATTTGCAATCACAATTTTTAAATCTGAAAAGTGGATGGTCTAATTGCAGGAAACAGAAGTTAAGTATGAATAAGTGAAATCTCTTCTAAGAATTACTAGCTTCTACTTTCATAAGCTTGTCTCTCCAATTAGCTGAAACCTCTAACTTCAAATGAGTAAACTTGAAACCAGTTATTAAGTCGTGCAGTTTTTCAAGGGTGTTGCTCTATCAACGACCTCCAGATGAAGAAATTTGGTCTCCAGCTCTCAACACAAAAACTGAGTTCGGTGAAATTATAGGTCGCTCGTTGGCATGGTCCAGTGTTCTCAAACCGTGCCTGTCTTTTGACTTTCCCACTTTACGTCAGTCCGCGAAGCAATTTTCGAGCATTGCTCCCATTCATGCGGAAAATTTGTTTGAAAAGACTTTCAAAAGCCGTTTTACAGAAAGAATATTGGGTGTTTTCCTCAAGTTTCTCGAAGGCGTAATAACCTGGCATCTTTAACAAGCGTAAAAACAATCCTCTAGGAAATACTAAGTTGTTCCAAAGGAACCGTGCTTAACCTTATGACTTCCGCCGGAAGTCATGGATGTGGCACACTGCTTGTAATGCAATCACCAGAAACCCATCATTGTGTGGGCAACAGCTCGAACAATGCATGGCAACGCCCATACACAAACAAACAAAAATATTTTCAAGACGCGAAAAAATTTTTTTTGCAGAAGAATCAGTTCTAGTTACGTTATTTTCTGCATATGAGCGTTTAAATAATTTTGCCCACATTTTTTTCTTTCTGAATAATGACATAATTTATGTCATCTTTCTGAAATGGAAAGAGGGTAGTTATTTGCAAATGACACAGAAACATGGACCTGAACTTATTCACGAGAAGGAAATATTACAACAGAAATCCCCATTGTGTTCTTCGAAATCTAACCTCAGTCATAGTTATGAAACTATGTTGTGTAAACTTCCTGCCCTTCAAGCATGTACCATTTCAAAATAAGTCAAGTAGTGCACACGTTGCCAATAATAATCCAAAAATGGTGGAAGAACAAAAAAATATATATTATCTGTAGATCTATTAAAGAAAATGTCTGTGTTTATATCTGTGGCAGCAATTGCTCAGCGAAAAATCGTAGTAGACACTACAAAAATTGGACGACAGTTTTTCCATCGTTGGCCGAGTTGCAGTGGACAATTTCGATTGAAAATTCCAAAACGTGGACTAACTATTAATAGAACTAGAACTGTTTCTGCAGGAGACAGAGAGATAGCTCAGAACACGCATGAGGTCTTGAGAGTGCGTGCTTTTCCACGGCCGCCTGCGTTAACCTTTTCAGCTGCCGATGAATCTGAAGTAAATCTTGTCCAGAACTGTCCGCGTTTTCCAAACAGAAATATTCACAGAGCGTTCGGGTTTTACGAAAGCTGCCGCGGAACAATTTCGTTTCCCCTCTCACGTGATCAGTACTAACCATGAACTTGTCACCGTTGATATAGTGCTACGTATCCCATTAATACTTGGTGATTGGTATCCCATTAGTCTTTGCTTGGTGATAGGCATTCAAAGTTCTTTATTCCCAAGAAATGATGGGGACATCATAGAACTGTGTAGTAACAAGTGACTTAAACATCACTTCTCTTCTTTCTTAAGTTCTTCGCCATTGCTACAGCCCTTTTAAATGGTAATCAGTCAGAAAGCATTAATGTCAATCATCCCCCTAAATGGCCATTTTGAATGGCATAGCTAAAGGGCGAAACAGAGCTTTCTGATGCTCAAGTTGACTCGTTCCAGCAACTCTTGGTTCACCTCTTGGACAGTTAATGTATCCGTGAGAGCTGATTTCAGCCCATTTTTCTAAGCCCGAGTTAATTCTTTCCAGACGGTTAAAAGGTTAAAATGTTCCTTCCACGCGTGCACCACGAGAACCAAAGCAGCATTTCTTATTCGGGCGTTGTTATTCAACCTGTTGTCGGAAGCTTTGCTGGTAATGAATGTATGATGCATACGGAGCTTTATTGCCGTCTCGAGTTGGACAAATTATTTTACTTATGGCTTATAAAGTTTTACTTAGGGTGCATTTATCAATTTCATTTTCATTACATTCTTTCTGAAAAATGAAATTTGCCATCACGGTGGTCTAGTGATCGAAGGCCTTGGGTTCTGATCATTCTTCTGAAGTGGGCTGGGTTCGAATTCCAAAGTGACGGTGCGCTTTTCCAGTTGTACTGGCTCTGTACCTATGGGACCAATGACCCCGAACTAGAAACGAGCGTCTACTTGTACCACCAAGAGGTACTCATATTAGGCATTAAACCTCGAAATAGATAAAAAAGAGGAAGTTCATAGCGAGCTTTAATGCCGTCTCGAGTTGGGTAAAATATATATATATATATCATCATCATCATCATCATTGTCAACCATTATCAATCCACTGCTGGACGAAGGTCTCCCCAAGTTTCCTCCACAACGGTCTGTCTTGTGCCAGTCTCCTCCATGTCACCCCTGCATACTTTCGAATTTCATCCACCCATCTCCCATGTGGTCTTCTTCTGGGTCTTTTCCTGTCCCTTGGAATCCAATCTAAAATTTCGGCTGTCCATCGATGATCTGTCCTTCTGGCAGTATGTCCAGCCCATTGCCATTTTAGGGATTTAACTCTGAACATGATGTCTTCCACTCTTGTCATTTTTCGGATCCACGAGTTCCTCTTCTTATCTCTCCTGGTTACACCAAGCATGCACCTCTCCATGCTTCTTTGAGTTGTCTGCAGCCTTTGTATGTCTCTTTTAGTTAAGGTCCACGTCTCTGCACCATACGTAAGCACTGGAAGGATGCATTGATCAAACACTTTTCTTTTAAGACATAATGGCATATTGCTCTTGAAAATTATGCTGTTTCTTCCAAAAGCTCTCCAGGCAAGTTTTGTACGCCGATTAATTTCTTCATCAATGTGACCCTCACTTGATATCTGCTGTCCAAGATAAACGTACGTGTCTGTTATCTCCAGCTTTTCTCCATCAATCGATAAATCTTCATTTCTTGTAAAAGCATTGAACATCACTTTTGTCTTCTGAAAGTTCATTTTTAATCCCACTTCTTTACTCTTGTCAGCAAGTTCCTGGATCATACTCTGCAGCTCTGATGGGGTAATTGCAAAAATGACTACGTCATCAGCAAAACGAAGGTGGGTTAGATAATCTCCATTAATCTTTATCCCTTTGTTTTCCCATTTCAGTGATTGAAAGACATTTTCCAATGTGGCATTAAAGAGCTTCGGAGATATGGTGTCACCTTGTCTCACTCCCTTTCCAATTTTTACGTGTGTTGTATTTTCAAACAGCCTAATCTTTGCACTTGCATTTTCATAAATGTTATTAATAATATTAATGTATGCATCTTCAATACCGCAGGTTTTCAGAGCCATTGTAACTGCTGATGGTTTCACCGAATCAAAGGCTTTTTCATAATCGATAAAAGCCATGCACAATGGAAGTTCATATTCCCTCGCTCTTTCAATTAGTTCTCTCAGCACGTGGATATGATCTATTGTGCTGTAGCCACTCCTGAATCCAGCTTGTTCTCTCGGTTGAGCCATGTCCAGTGTTACCTTCAAGCGGTGTGAAAGAACTTTAGTGAAGATTTTATAAACCACTGATAGGAGGCTGATAGGTCTGTAATTTCCGAGATCCTCAATGTCACCTTTCTTATGTAGCAGGATCATTGTAGCGGTGTTCCAATCCTCAGGAATCTTTCCTTCATTAAGGCATCGAGTGAAAATTTGGGCGAGTACTGTTTCGATTTCTCCCCTTGCTTCTTGTACGATGTCTACAGTAATTCCATCTTCTCCTGGAGCTTTTCCTCGCTTCATGTTCTTGATTGCATGTGCAACTTCTGTTGGAAGGACTGGAGGAACTCTGGTACTGGTATCTTTCATGATGTCTGGAGTGCATATATCATCCCTTTCATATAATTTGGAGTAGAAATCTTTCACTCTTGTCAAAATTTCGCCTCTATTTCTTGTTACAGAACCATCTTCTTTTCTCAGTGCCATAATCTGTTTTCTTCCCTTACTGAGATGTCCCTTTGCTATCTTTAGGCTATGGTTGTTTTCAATTGCTTTCCTCACTAGTTTATATATATGAAGGTCACTGAGCTGGGAAAACAAGGGGATAAAGATTAATGGAGATTATCTAACCCACCTTCGTTTTGCTGATGACGTAGTCATTTTTGCAACTACCCCATCAGAGCTGCAGAGTATGATCCAGGAACTTGCTGACAAGAGTAAAGAAGTGGGATTAAAAATGAACTTTCAGAAGACAAAAGTGATGTTCAATGCTTTTACAAGAAATGAAGATTTATCGATTGATGGAGAAAAGCTGGAGATAACAGACACGTACGTTTATCTTGGACAGCAGATATCAAGTGAGGGTCACATTGATGAAGAAATTAATCGGCGTACAAAACTTGCCTGGAGAGCTTTTGGAAGAAACAGCATAATTTTCAAGAGCAATATGCCATTATGTCTTAAAAGAAAAGTGTTTGATCAATGCATCCTTCCAGTGCTTACGTATGGTGCGGAGACGTGGACCTTAACTAAAAGAGACATACAAAGGCTGCAGACAACTCAAAGAAGCATGGAGAGGTGCATGCTTGGTGTAACCAGGAGAGATAAGAAGAGGAACTCGTGGATCCGAAAAATGACAAGAGTGGAAGACATCATGATCAGAGTTAAATCCCTGAAATGGCAATGGGCTGGACATACTGCCAGAAGGACAGATCATCGATGGACAGCCGAAATTTTAGATTGGATTCCAAGGGACAGGAAAAGACCCAGAAGAAGACCACATGGGAGATGGGTGGATGAAATTCGAAAGTATGCAGGGGTGACATGGAGGAGACTGGCACAAGACAGACCGTTGTGGAGGAAACTTGGGGAGACCTTCGTCCAGCAGTGGATTGATAATGGTTGACAATGATGATGATGATGATGATATATATATATATATATATACAAAAACAAAAATACAATTTTTTTTTAAAAAAAGGAACTTCAAAACAAGTGAAAACTAAAAACAGGTTGCCGTCATCAGGAG
Source organism: Macrothele yani (assembly GCA_039090855.1). Taxonomy (NCBI): domain Eukaryota; kingdom Metazoa; phylum Arthropoda; class Arachnida; order Araneae; family Macrothelidae; genus Macrothele; species Macrothele yani. Next base: position 173,385,879 of record CM076990.1, read on the forward strand.
AGCACCAACCTGTGGGAGTGGCCTTTCTAGTACCAACAAAACGACAAGGCAAGCCAAAATTGTCGGTTGGTCATGTTCCCTAGGCCACAAAACCAAATTCTAATAACCCCATACTATTGCGGACCCCCCACCAGCCGGTACAGTTCCCTGTTGACAGGCGGGATCCATGGCTTCACGTGGTTTGCGCCACACACGAATCCTTCCATCTGCCCGATACATTTGGAAACGCGACTCACCAAACCAGGCTCTTGTTTCCAGTCATCAAGTGTCCAGTGGCGGTGTTGCCGTGACCAAGCGAAGCGCCTAGCTCTGTGTCGTGCACCCATCAAGGGGACTCGAGTTGGGCGTCGGCTCCCAAAGCCCATATCGTGCAGGGTACGTTGCACAGTCCAGACGCTGATGCTTGTTGAGGCTCCAGCATTGAATTTCGATGATACCTGCGAGAGTGTCGCGTGAAACGATTCTTGACAGCCGACGATGGTCACGTTCACCCAATGTCTTTTAACGGCAACACTGGTATCGTAGGTTGGAGGTTTTGCCGTAATTCTTGTAGTCACGGAACACCCTTGCAATGGTCGTCCGTGAAAATCCGAACTTTGTTTCTACCTCCGAAAAACTATGGCCCATCTCACGATCACACGATCGCCAACTATGACACCGCGTTGAAAATCGCTTAAATCGTTATTACTTGTCATTCTGGAAGCTCTGGAAGCTGGCAAGGATGCCTATCGCTTTATATACGCACCGGCGGAAGCAACCGAGTACACGCGTAGGTGACGTTACTATGTATTTTGCATAAGCTCGTCTGTACCAGTTTTTCTGGCACTTCAGTGTATATATACACGAGTAGAGAGAGAGAGAGAGAGAGAGAGAAGATGAGAATCAACACACATAAAAGGGGTACTGATTATAGATAAATTTTTTGAACATCAGACATAACGTATATTCAAATTCAGTTGTAATGGCTTCAGCTAATTTGATCAGTCTTACAAACAATGCACAAACTGTATATAATTTTGTCGTAAAAAGTACGCATTTTGAAATAACTGCATGAAAACAATAAAAGAAAATGCTGCAGGTGAAACATTTCGGGAGGTGTCAGAAGCCTCCGCTTGGCTACGCACCTGGTCCGAGATGAACCTGATCTAAGATCCAGGTTTTTGTGACATGCTGCTGCTCCTTTTTTCTTTGTTTGCAGAGACTGCAACTCATGCAAAACGGCTTTTAGCACGAGTTCTGCTCAAATATTTCTCGAAAAGCTTCTTAATATTCAGTGCCCGTATGGCCCATAGCTCCTCTAGTTTAATTATGGGCTTTACATTGTTGTTTCATATGTAAAATGCACGAGAAAAAAACAGTATAAGAAAAAAAAATACAGCATGAAATAAATTAATTAAAATTTGATGCAACGAATTATTTTTGTTGCAGTTCCTAGCTGGTACTTCTTCAATCACCTGAATAAGCTCATTCATTTCACAAAAACATAAACAGCAGAAACAATGATGGGCACAGCATCCAAGATATCATTATTTTTCACCACACCCTAATCAATAAACTTGTCGAGACGAAAAATCCGGGTTAATGAACCATACTTCTCTGCGAAGAAGTTTATCATTTTTCTACCTAATGAATCTCGAGTACTGGTTCACAGTTATGGTATTACTCTTCATATTAAGTCAGCAACTTAAAATTCTTTATCTTCTCAAGCATATTTTAAAGGATAAATGGGTCTGCATGTACTTCAGGAACTGCGTAATAGTTAAACCAGCGCTTTATTTTTCTTCGGGACAGAGCAGGTGAGTAATGTACCTCATGTCGTAATGCTTTCATTTCTTTGGGAGCAGAACCGGTTATTAAACTTTTTGAAACTTTTATTAAAAGTTCAATATTATAGCATATAATTTCCTCTCACATTTTGCTTGTTCGGTAGTCAGGAATTGTTTTTAGGAATTATTTCTATGGAAAATCTGGGTAATATTATTTTTTTGTCCACGTGTTACTTGAATCGCAAAAATGCAGAACTGCTCTATAATTGGAAAACAAAACCGCTTTTAACTGAACAAGAATGTCTTATTTCATGCAAAAATTTTTACTGCTGCCTGAATTTTTATTAGTAATTGATTTTATGAAATTTTAATTAATTCTCAGTGAATTGTTGAATGATTAGGTTCTGCCACACAAATGCCTTTTTCTCATTGCTTTCGGGGTATCACGACCACCGTGAGTATAGGCGGAGCCTGACTAAAACCTTGTAGGGACACAAACAAGGGTAATCTGATTTTTTCTTTGCTGGGAGCCACAAAAAAGTATAAACTGATATTTTTCTTCGGGGTAAAGTGGGCATGAATAAGTGTTAAGTGATGTCTTCCGTTTGGGGTAGGCAATTCTTGGAAACAATTTCTCCACAAATGTCTCAAAATTTGGATCTCGTCAGTGAGTGGGTCGGAAATCACGTTACAGTCGCTTTGTCACCGTTACTGAAAAATCACTGTCACCGTTACTGAAAAATCACTGTCACCGTTACTGAAAAATCACTGTCACCGTTACGACCAGTGAGAAAATTTGGATCTCGTCAGTGAGTGGGTCGGAAATCACGTTACAGTCGCTTTCTCACCGTTACTGAAAAATCACTGTCACTGTTACGACCAGTGAGAAAATTTGGATCTCGTCAGTGAGTGGGTCGGAAATCACGTTACAGTCGCTTTCTCACCGTTACTGAAAAATCACTGTCACTGTTACGACCAGTGAGAAAATTTGGATCTCGTCAGTGAGTGGGTCGGAAATCACGTTACAGTCGCTTTCTCACCGTTACTGAAAAATCACTGTCACCGTTACGACCAGTGAGAAAATTTGGATCTCGTCAGTGAGTGGGTCAGAAATCACGTTACAGTCGCTTTGTCACCGTTACTGAAAAATCACTGTCACCGTTACGACCAGTGAGAAAATTTGGATCTCGTCAGTGAGTGGGTCAGAAATCACGTTACAGTCGCTTTGTCACCGTTACTGAAAAATCACTGTCACTGTTACGACCAGTGAGAAAATTTGGATCTCGTCAGTGAGTGGGTCAGAAATCACGTTACAGTCGCTTTGTCACCGTTACTGAAAAATCACTGTCACTGTTACGACCAGTGAGAAAATTTGGATCTCGTCAGTGAGTGGGTCAGAAATCACGTTACAGTCGCTTTGTCACCGTTACTGAAAAATCACTGTCACTGTTACGACCAGTGAGAAAATTTGGATCTCGTCAGTGAGTGGGTCAGAAATCACGTTACAGTCGCTTTGTCACCGTTACTGAAAAATCACTGTCACTGTTACGACCAGTGAGAAAATTTGGATCTCGTCAGTGAGTGGGTCGGAAATCACGTTACAGTCGCTTTGTCACCGTTACTGAAAAATCACTGTCACTGTTACGACCAGTGAGAAAATTTGGATCTCGTCAGTGAGTGGGTCGGAAATCACGTTACAGTCGCTTTGTCACCGTTACTGAAAAATCACTGTCACCGTTACGACCAGTGAGAAAATTTGGATCTCGTCAGTGAGTGGGTCAGAAATCACGTTACAGTCGCTTTGTCACCGTTACTGAAAAATCACTGTCACCGTTACGACCAGTGAGAAAATTTGGATCTCGTCAGTGAGTGGGTCAGAAATCACGTTACAGTCGCTTTGTCACCGTTACTGAAAAATCACTGTCACTGTTACGACCAGTGAGAAAATTTGGATCTCGTCAGTGAGTGGGTCAGAAATCACGTTACAGTCGCTTTGTCACCGTTACTGAAAAATCACTGTCACTGTTACGACCAGTGAGAAAATTTGGATCTCGTCAGTGAGTGGGTCAGAAATCACGTTACAGTCGCTTTGTCACCGTTACTGAAAAATCACTGTCACTGTTACGACCAGTGAGAAAATTTGGATCTCGTCAGTGAGTGGGTCAGAAATCACGTTACAGTCGCTTTCTCACCGTTACTGAAAAATCACTGTCACCGTTACGACCAGTGAGAAAATTTGGATCTCGTCAGTGAGTGGGTCAGAAATCACGTTACAGTCGCTTTGTCACCGTTACTGAAAAATCACTGTCACTGTTACGACCAGTGAGAAAATTTGGATCTCGTCAGTGAGTGGGTCAGAAATCACGTTACAGTCGCTTTGTCACCGTTACTGAAAAATCACTGTCACCGTTACGACCAGTGAGAAAATTTGGATCTCGTCAGTGAGTGGGTCAGAAATCACGTTACAGTCGCTTTGTCACCGTTACTGAAAAATCACTGTCACCGTTACGACCAGTGAGAAAATTTGGATCTCGTCAGTGAGTGGGTCAGAAATCACGTTACAGTCGCTTTGTCACCGTTACTGAAAAATCACTGTCACTGTTACGACCAGTGAGAAAATTTGGATCTCGTCAGTGAGTGGGTCAGAAATCACGTTACAGTCGCTTTCTCACCGTTACTGAAAAATCACTGTCACCGTTACGACCAGTGAGAAAATTTGGATCTCGTCAGTGAGTGGGTCAGAAATCACGTTACAGTCGCTTTGTCACCGTTACTGAAAAATCACTGTCACTGTTACGACCAGTGAGAAAATTTGGATCTCGTCAGTGAGTGGGTCAGAAATCACGTTACAGTCGCTTTCTCACCGTTACTGAAAAATCACTGTCACCGTTACGACCAGTGAGAAAATTTGGATCTCGTCAGTGAGTGGGTCAGAAATCACGTTACAGTCGCTTTGTCACCGTTACTGAAAAATCACTGTCACTGTTACGACCAGTGAGAAAATTTGGATCTCGTCAGTGAGTGGGTCAGAAATCACGTTACAGTCGCTTTGTCACCGTTACTGAAAAATCACTGTCACTGTTACGACCAGTGAGAAAATTTGGATCTCGTCAGTGAGTGGGTCGGAAATCACGTTACAGTCGCTTTCTCACCGTTACTGAAAAATCACTGTCACCGTTACGACCAGTGAGAAAATTTGGATCTCGTCAGTGAGTGGGTCAGAAATCACGTTACAGTCGCTTTGTCACCGTTACTGAAAAATCACTGTCACTGTTACGACCAGTGAGAAAATTTGGATCTCGTCAGTGAGTGGGTCGGAAATCACGTTACAGTCGCTTTCTCACCGTTACTGAAAAATCACTGTCACTGTTACGACCAGTGAGAAAATTTGGATCTCGTCAGTGAGTGGGTCGGAAATCACGTTACAGTCGCTTTGTCACCGTTACTGAAAAATCACTGTCACTGTTACGACCAGTGAGAAAATTTGGATCTCGTCAGTGAGTGGGTCAGAAATCACGTTACAGTCGCTTTCTCACCGTTACTGAAAAATCACTGTCACCGTTACGACCAGTGAGAAAATTTGGATCTCGTCAGTGAGTGGGTCAGAAATCACGTTACAGTCGCTTTGTCACCGTTACTGAAAAATCACTGTCACTGTTACGACCAGTGAGAAAATTTGGATCTCGTCAGTGAGTGGGTCAGAAATCACGTTACAGTCGCTTTCTCACCGTTACTGAAAAATCACTGTCACTGTTACGACCAGTGAGAAAATTTGGATCTCGTCAGTGAGTGGGTCGGAAATCACGTTACAGTCGCTTTGTCACCGTTACTGAAAAATCACTGTCACTGTTACGACCAGTGAGAAAATTTGGATCTCGTCAGTGAGTGGGTCAGAAATCACGTTACAGTCGCTTTGTCACCGTTACTGAAAAATCACTGTCACCGTTACGACCAGTGAGAAAATTTGGATCTCGTCAGTGAGTGGGTCAGAAATCACGTTACAGTCGCTTTGTCACCGTTACTGAAAAATCACTGTCACTGTTACGACCAGTGAGAAAATTTGGATCTCGTCAGTGAGTGGGTCAGAAATCACGTTACAGTCGCTTTCTCACCGTTACTGAAAAATCACTGTCACCGTTACGACCAGTGAGAAAATTTGGATCTCGTCAGTGAGTGGGTCAGAAATCACGTTACAGTCGCTTTGTCACCGTTACTGAAAAATCACTGTCACTGTTACGACCAGTGAGAAAATTTGGATCTCGTCAGTGAGTGGGTCAGAAATCACGTTACAGTCGCTTTGTCACCGTTACTGAAAAATCACTGTCACTGTTACGACCAGTGAGAAAATTTGGATCTCGTCAGTGAGTGGGTCAGAAATCACGTTACAGTCGCTTTCTCACCGTTACTGAAAAATCACTGTCACCGTTACGACCAGTGAGAAAATTTGGATCTCGTCAGTGAGTGGGTCAGAAATCACGTTACAGTCGCTTTGTCACCGTTACTGAAAAATCACTGTCACTGTTACGACCAGTGAGAAAATTTGGATCTCGTCAGTGAGTGGGTCGGAAATCACGTTACAGTCGCTTTCTCACCGTTACTGAAAAATCACTGTCACCGTTACGACCAGTGAGAAAATTTGGATCTCGTCAGTGAGTGGGTCAGAAATCACGTTACAGTCGCTTTGTCACCGTTACTGAAAAATCACTGTCACTGTTACGACCAGTGAGAAAATTTGGATCTCGTCAGTGAGTGGGTCAGAAATCACGTTACAGTCGCTTTGTCACCGTTACTGAAAAATCACTGTCACTGTTACGACCAGTGAGAAAATTTGGATCTCGTCAGTGAGTGGGTCGGAAATCACGTTACAGTCGCTTTCTCACCGTTACTGAAAAATCACTGTCACCGTTACGACCAGTGAGAAAATTTGGATCTCGTCAGTGAGTGGGTCAGAAATCACGTTACAGTCGCTTTGTCACCGTTACTGAAAAATCACTGTCACTGTTACGACCAGTGAGAAAATTTGGATCTCGTCAGTGAGTGGGTCAGAAATCACGTTACAGTCGCTTTGTCACCGTTACTGAAAAATCACTGTCACTGTTACGACCAGTGAGAAAATTTGGATCTCGTCAGTGAGTGGGTCAGAAATCACGTTACAGTCGCTTTGTCACCGTTACTGAAAAATCACTGTCACTGTTACGACCAGTGAGAAAATTTGGATCTCGTCAGTGAGTGGGTCAGAAATCACGTTACAGTCGCTTTGTCACCGTTACTGAAAAATCACTGTCACTGTTACGACCAGTGAGAAAATTTGGATCTCGTCAGTGAGTGGGTCAGAAATCACGTTACAGTCGCTTTGTCACCGTTACTGAAAAATCACTGTCACTGTTACGACCAGTGAGAAAATTTGGATCTCGTCAGTGAGTGGGTCGGAAATCACGTTACAGTCGCTTTGTCACCGTTACTGAAAAATCACTGTCACTGTTACGACCAGTGAGAAAATTTGGATCTCGTCAGTGAGTGGGTCAGAAATCACGTTACAGTCGCTTTGTCACCGTTACTGAAAAATCACTGTCACTGTTACGACCAGTGAGAAAATTTGGATCTCGTCAGTGAGTGGGTCAGAAATCACGTTACAGTCGCTTTGTCACCGTTACTGAAAAATCACTGTCACTGTTACGACCAGTGAGAAAATTTGGATCTCGTCAGTGAGTGGGTCAGAAATCACGTTACAGTCGCTTTCTCACCGTTACTGAAAAATCACTGTCACCGTTACGACCAGTGAGAAAATTTGGATCTCGTCAGTGAGTGGGTCAGAAATCACGTTACAGTCGCTTTGTCACCGTTACTGAAAAATCACTGTCACTGTTACGACCAGTGAGAAAATTTGGATCTCGTCAGTGAGTGGGTCAGAAATCACGTTACAGTCGCTTTGTCACCGTTACTGAAAAATCACTGTCACTGTTACGACCAGTGAGAAAATTTGGATCTCGTCAGTGAGTGGGTCAGAAATCACGTTACAGTCGCTTTGTCACCGTTACTGAAAAATCACTGTCACTGTTACGACCAGTGAGAAAATTTGGATCTCGTCAGTGAGTGGGTCAGAAATCACGTTACAGTCGCTTTGTCACCGTTACTGAAAAATCACTGTCACTGTTACGACCAGTGAGAAAATTTGGATCTCGTCAGTGAGTGGGTCAGAAATCACGTTACAGTCGCTTTGTCACCGTTACTGAAAAATCACTGTCACCGTTACGACCAGTGAGAAAATTTGGATCTCGTCAGTGAGTGGGTCAGAAATCACGTTACAGTCGCTTTGTCACCGTTACTGAAAAATCACTGTCACTGTTACGACCAGTGAGAAAATTTGGATCTCGTCAGTGAGTGGGTCAGAAATCACGTTACAGTCGCTTTGTCACCGTTACTGAAAAATCACTGTCACTGTTACGACCAGTGAGAAAATTTGGATCTCGTCAGTGAGTGGGTCGGAAATCACGTTACAGTCGCTTTGTCACCGTTACTGAAAAATCACTGTCACTGTTACGACCAGTGAGAAAATTTGGATCTCGTCAGTGAGTGGGTCGGAAATCACGTTACAGTCGCTTTGTCACCGTTACTGAAAAATCACTGTCACTGTTACGACCAGTGAGAAAATTTGGATCTCGTCAGTGAGTGGGTCGGAAATCACGTTACAGTCGCTTTGTCACCGTTACTGAAAAATCACTGTCACTGTTACGACCAGTGAGAAAATTTGGATCTCGTCAGTGAGTGGGTCGGAAATCACGTTACAGTCGCTTTGTCACCGTTACTGAAAAATCACTGTCACTGTTACGACCAGTGAGAAAATTTGGATCTCGTCAGTGAGTGGGTCGGAAATCACGTTACAGTCGCTTTCTCACCGTTACTGAAAAATCACTGTCACTGTTACGACCAGTGAGAAAATTTGGATCTCGTCAGTGAGTGGGTCGGAAATCACGTTACAGTCGCTTTGTCACCGTTACTGAAAAATCACTGTCACTGTTACGACCAGTGAGAAAATTTGGATCTCGTCAGTGAGTGGGTCAGAAATCACGTTACAGTCGCTTTGTCACCGTTACTGAAAAATCACTGTCACTGTTACGACCAGTGAGAAAATTTGGATCTCGTCAGTGAGTGGGTCAGAAATCACGTTACAGTCGCTTTGTCACCGTTACTGAAAAATCACTGTCACTGTTACGACCAGTGAGAAAATTTGGATCTCGTCAGTGAGTGGGTCAGAAATCACGTTACAGTCGCTTTGTCACCGTTACTGAAAAATCACTGTCACTGTTACGACCAGTGAGAAAATTTGGATCTCGTCAGTGAGTGGGTCAGAAATCACGTTACAGTCGCTTTGTCACCGTTACTGAAAAATCACTGTCACCGTTACGACCAGTGAGAAAATTTGGATCTCGTCAGTGAGTGTGTTGGAAATCACGTTACATTCGCTTTCTCACCGTTACTGAAAAATCACTGTCACCGTTACGACCAGTGAGAAAATTTGGATCTCGTCAGTGAGTGGGTCGGAAATCACGTTACAGTCGCTTTGTCACAGTTACTGAAAAATCACTGTCACTGTTACGACCAGAGAGAAAAAGTAACAGCTCCAAAATCGTTGATAAGAATGTAACTGTTAGCCATGTCCGAGAAATGCTTGGGGTCCAAAATCTCTGTGACGTCACAGTTTCTGTTACCATGTTACCATATTTAAACAATTTGTCTCCTTTTCTGTTAAAACATCATAGAGGTCGGTAGTTATACGAGCTTTCCTTGTCTCTGCCATTTTCCCCACGCTTAAGATAGTTTTTGTTTTAACTTTCGCTGTGCGTTTGCTCGTTAACAAAGAGTTCAAAACGAGCCGATTGTAGCAGCGATTTTGGCACTATTACAAGCAAGACGATGACTCGCAGTTTTGGCATCTTTACAGCTCCATCACCGTTATTTCCGTGGAACTATCACCGTTAATTCCATGGAACTGTCACCGTTGTCTACATGGAATATCACCGTTTAAAATCACCGTTACTTCCATAGAACTGTCGCCATTGAAAGTCACCATTGTTTCCATGGAATATCACCGTTTAAAGTCACCATTACTTCCGTGGAATGTCATCGTTTAGAGTCATCGTTACTTCAGTGGAATGTCGCCGTTAGTTCGGTGAAAATGTGACAGTTACTTCCGTAGAACTGTTACCGTTACTTTAGTGGAATGTCGCAGTTACTTCCGTAGAAATGTGACAGTTACTTCCGTAGAACTGTCACCGTTACTTCCATGGAATATCACTGTTTAAAGTCACCATTACTTCCATGGAACAGTCACCATTTGAAGTCGCTGTTACCTCCGTGGAATGTCACCGTTTAAAGTAACCGTTTCTTCAGTGGAACTGTCACCATTTAAAATCACCGTTACCTCCGTGGAATGCCACTATTTAAAGTCACCTTCCGTGCGATGTCACCGTTTAATGTCACAGTTACTTCAGTGAAATGTCGCCGTTTAAAGTCATCGTTACTTCCGTGGACCTGTCACCGTTTAAAGTAACCGTTACTTCCGTGGACCTGTCACCGTTTAAATTCACCGTTTCTTCCGTGGAACTGTCACCGTTTAAAGTCACCGTTACTTCCGTGGACCTGTCACCGATGTCATTGTGACAGGAAAATCACTGTTAAACCCACCTCTACTTTTAAGTGCATAACAAACATTTTTTTCTTATGCGTCCCTCTTCAACCACTGCTGATAATGAACGATAACAATCCAGTGTATCTTTGACAAGACGCTAAGTTTTCTGAAAATAAAAAATCCTCTCTTCTAGTACAAATTCTTTTAAATGTCGCAAATCTCTTTGCTGATACATGAATAATATCATGTAATGAGTTCTCTACATTACTAGCATTTTGCCGTGGTTTTACTTCCTCACAGAAACGAATCACAGCCAAATATAAAAGGTGAGTGTAACAATGTGTCCGTTTACTACTAGGAAAAACCAAGAGGTTTTTCCTCTTTGAACTGCGTAGGTACGTTCCTAAACCTCCTATTCATATTTGCCGCCCCATTGTAGGATAGCCCTTTCATTTAAATTTCCTGAAATTGGGGCGAACGCGTCCCTTCGTGCCACCCCCGACGCAACGTCTATGTTCATGAGGAACTCTGAGGGCCATAAGCGATCTCCCATCCCTAATCTAGGGCCACTGCTTCCAGAGAAGCAACAGAGATGAATATGGCTGCCACAGACATTTTCTTTCAATATTATAATTTAAAGCGAATTTAAGTAGCTGTTTTTCATTTTGCAATATATAATACAGCTGGTTTAAAATTAACTGTGGTGTAACGAAGTCATTGTCACATCAAATATTAACTCAGAGTTTGAAGAACATAGTATACAGAAGAGCCAGTAGCTAAGTGGTCAGAGGCGTAGGTTTACCACTTGTACTCCGAGCCGAGATCCGGCTCGAGCTTCGGGAGAAGCGTGGGTGGTTTCGCCCTGGCGATCGTGCGGTATGAGGCGCAGGTTTCTAAACATTCGTCCGAGATTGGTCTGGGTTCGACTCCCGCATGAGTTATGGGTGCTTGTCTTACGGCACTGAATCATCCGTCTCCCTGGAACTAGTGGCCGTACACTGGGAACGGACGACTGCCCAGTTGGAAGATAAACCCCAAAACGAAAAAACGGGAAGGAAACAGGAATGTGTGATGTGTTTGTCTTAGAGTGCTCATGCTTTTACCATTCCCTGGAACCAGTAGCCCTATATTAGAGTCGAGTAATTGTTTATGTCTCTTATTTGCTAGAACCTCGAAGTAAAATGAAAAATTACGTAAATGTTTCACTTCCGTGACTCCAAGCATATTTTGAGTAAACTCGGTCCAAAGAAAAGAAGTGTTAGTGTTCGGATCAAGCCTTTAAAATGCATGGCGCATATTTTTTGTCCATGGATGCCCTTTCAAGCCCATTTATGAATCTCTTTTAATCCTCCAAAACATCGGTATAACTCTTTTACAAGCGATTATGAACACTTCCCGTCCGCGTTGCTCCCAAGCTCCATATGACAACAAAACCTGAACTGAATTTTTTTCAAAGACAGGCCCCTTTATGTCGTGTTTTCACTATTCTAAGTTCAGTATTTAGTGTTGAATCCATAAAAATGGCATCCATTTTAAATTACCTCCGTAAAAAATAAAAATATTTAGCGTTGTACGAAGAGAGTTCTACATGCTCTAAGCTTAAATACCTTTGCCTAGCTTTTCCGGTAACACCGAGGCATTGCTGTTCGACTTGATCCTCAGTAACTTCATCGCACTTAATGCCATCTGTGTTACTGAACTGGTAATTAAATATTTTTCCTGTGTCCTCAATCACGCCTCTTTAGTTCTTTTTTAAGCTCTTTATCAAATAATAACTACGACGATAACAATAAAACTAATAATAACAATAATATTACTAGCCTATAGCCTGTCTTAGGACGGTTGTTTTAAAGCTTTAAATAAATATTAACATGTAGGGGATGCTGCCCGTCCTATGACGGAGTGAAATATTTAATTGAAGCACATTGAAAACAAATCAAATAGTCGCCGGATTTTAGTAAGGAAATATAGGAAAAACTTATATAGTAAGAACTCATTCATGTTAGAACTGAAAATTGTATGCTATTTATTTCCGTTTTTCAAAAAAGCGTTAAATGACTTTTTTCCGGCACACTTGTTATTCCCTTCACGGCTTGTTTCAGACTGTCCTATTCGACGGTTAGTTTGAAACATCATACCGAAGCTTTTTCTACAAAATAATGCGACATCTGATATTACAAATCGAAACTATCTAAATTCTCGACATTGTGCTATTGGGGTTTCATCTGCTTTTAGATGCAATCTTGCTCACTTTGACATCTCAAGATTTCAGTTTATATTGTAGGTTACAGCGTTTAGAAAGATCGATATTTTGTAAAATGTATAATATAATCAGCACTAAACTCGGAAAGTTAGTTAAATTAAAAAAGTAAAAAATGATTAAAGCGTAGAAATTAATATTCGAATTGTGCTAAATTAAATTAATATAGAAACGCAGCTTGCCGCGATATTAAGATTTCAATTCGAATTTGGTAGATCGGATAAGTAGAACTCGAGTCATTGATAACCCAATGTTTTTAAATTAGCACGCGATCACCTTGACATCTCAATGTGATCATGTGCAAACTCAACTTGCTGTGATATTAAGAAACCAACTGGAATTTTATAGATCGGAAAAATAGAATTAGAGTTATTGATAATAATGTAATGTTTTTACATTAGTACGCGATCACCTTGACATCTAAAAGTGATCGCGTGCTGTTATATAGCAGGCAATCACTTTGACATCTGGAGAGCACACACGAATTGATCGATACGTGATGGCGCAACAATGCAGACGTTGCTGTGACGGCAAGCGTTGCAGATTGATAGAAAAAGAGAAAGAGACAGAAAGAGATCTGGGTGTTTATATGTATAATTAATAATGCGGAGAATGTTTATATCAGCCAGCGTAATTTATTCTGTCCTTAATAACTCATTCGCTAGCTGGGGCTCCAAATTTGCAATTCTTATTCTGAACTCCCAGAACGGATATTCGCTGTCTCTTTACTTTGTACCGAAAGGATGATACAGGAACAGTATGGTGTTACTTCTGCATGATTATTTGTGTAACACTCGGACTTAGAAATAATTAAACAATGTTCATACGCTTAAATTATTTTTATAATAATTTTTCGTTTATACTTCCCCGCTTCAATTTCTTGCATGTGTTTTTGTAGCTGATTCATTTGCTAATTATTATCCCTATATATTATTATAATTATTAAATATCTGGACAGTTTTATTAAATTTTCTTAAATTCTGAATTGCCAAATATGTTAAAATACTATCAAACACACGCACTCACACAGTCTTTCACTGCTTTGTAGCCGTGAAAGACTCACATCAAGAGAACATTCTCGGAATTCTAATCTTCCTTTAACATATATTTCCTTGCTTCAAGAAGTGGTTCTTTATATGGCTAGTTACAAAATACTGCCAAAACCTTCATAAGTCTATTTAAACTTTTGGAGAATAAGAAAGATTCTTTACAGTTCTGTCTGCAATTTTCCCCTCTAATGAGTTTTAATGATTCTTGTACTTTTAATGATCTTTCAATTGGTTCCGAAAAAGACTTAACATGGCAAGTATTCCTTTAGAGTCTTGAGCAGCGTTGCTTAGCCTTTTATATATCCGCTTGAGCAGCTGTCCGTAAGGGATCCGGCAAAGACACAGGAGACGTGCTATAAAACGCCCAATTAACTTTTTCCCAATGTTTCTAGGTATAATTCGGTAGTTGAGAAAAAAACAACACCAAAACCATTCTGAAGTACAGCTCCGTCGAGCATAAAAGCGACATCAAGGAGAACGGTTTCCTTCTGAAGACTCGCAGTAAAAGGTGTGTTGTAATGAATTCTGGAGGTGACAAAGGTTGTTGCAGTGGTACATATTCTGTTATTTTTACTGTATTTAGAGTTTGCCTTTCAAAATATTCACAGACATTCAAAACGTTAACTGCAGAGAGTACTAGAAACATATTGTTCGTTGTGTCAGCCAATGCATTAACACCTTCAATAGGGCTTATTGTATTTTGTGATAAAACAATGCGTATCCAATTAGAAAGAGTAAAATTGTTTATATTTCTTTTACGTATATAAAGACAAACAGCCTTGCTGTTTTTTGTTTATTTGTTTTGTTTCTGGGTTTAACGGTAGTCACGGGCAACTTTCAGGGCTATATGCAGACTCCATTCCATACTTTGAGGCCCCTGAAAGGGTGGCACAACCAGCGGCATCAGGCAAGTGCAATACCCGTACCTCATTTTATTTGTGGACCCGGTGCTGAACAAGTATTTTGCGTAGTTATTTATCTCCAGCGTAATTTATGATGTCATTAGTTTTGCAATCCTTATGTTAAGCAGGTTCCATTTCATATCTTAGAGTTCCTCCAGAATAATTATTTTTTAAAAATCCCTAAACATAAAAAAAAAAAAAAAAAAAAACTACTGAGAGGCAGAAAAATACTTGAAAATTTTCAGAAAAATCACCGGAGCGTATTTTTCAAAGCACTTCTTTAGAACAATTAAATCGGCCTTCATTATTTATACAAAAAAAAAAAAAAAAAAAATGTTTTCTCTGATTGTTGCTCAGATGTAAACACCATACAGCATTATTATCAGGTTTATGCATAATTTCCCAGCTTTTCATGGTAGAATAGACAGGGTGTCTCATAAAGATGTAACCAATTTCAAATAATCATAAGAGTTTTAATATAAATGATCTCAACTCACAACTTGTGTTAATTGACAGAACAGATCCTGAAGTTTTATATACATTCGACATGGGCATCATTATCACCCGAACAATGTGTAAACGGTATTCCAGTTCCAACCCTGTTCGTTCGAGAATGTCCGTATTAACTTTCTGCAGTGCCTGTGTAATCCGCCTGTTTAGGTCAGCAATGTCAGCAATAGGGATGCTGTAAACTTCCGCCTTGATGAATCCCCGTAAAAAAATCACACGGTGTAATTTAGTCCGGCGAACGTGGGAGCCATGCAATGGGACCACCACGCGCAATCCATCGATTGGGAACTTTGGTATCCAGAGACTTTCCTCACAATCAAAGCCCAATGATGTGGCGCAGCTTCTGAGAGCAGATGAAATTGATTAAGCTCTCATCTTCTGAGAGCTTAATCAATTTCATCTGTGCCGGCCCGTTGGAGCAGTGGTATAAACGATGGCTTCTGATCATTCGTCCGAAAGGGGGCCGGGTTCGAATCCCAGTGAAGCATGGATGTTGTGTTTTTCTTTCGGCACTGGCTGTTTCCCTTCCCTGGAACCAGTGACCCGAAATTAGGGACGGACGACTGCTCATATCTCATTGAATTGCTAACGGTGGTCGGTAAACCTCCAATAAAAAAAATCATCTGTAGTTCTTTAGGAGCCATAGAATGAAATCATGAGCATAGCAGGTGTCAAAATAGACCTTTTGACTTACTAATGTTTTAATTGTGGCTGTCAGTCGCGGAGCATTATTTCATTGAATTTTCTTTTACTCTTTCGTATTTTAGATACGGTCATTTTAAGATTAATATAAAAAAATTAAATATGAGGAAAAATATATTAATAAAAATTAAAGGATTTGTTCTGCAAAATTTGGATTTACTCAAAAAGCCGCACTTAATGGCTTGGAAGGTCGAAGGGTCCCCGCTACTGGTGTTAACAATTTCACGTGTTTTTTGTTAACTACTGTTCTACTAGTTACTGCTATTCATGCGAAAACAAATTGTACCATAAAAAATGGAAATTTCTGGTCTTTGTGTTCTGTCGTGCTCCAAAAAAAAAAAAAAAAGATATTTCAAACCACTTTTTAAAACATAAGGAACCGCGAAAAGTAGAAAAACTCTTTTGAGACATTGTTCGGGAAAACTGCGGCTTCGGAGAAATACTGAATATGTGTGGAACGTCTTCGTTAGACTGCAGTCTACTCAAATCTAGCCAAATTTTCCCATTGCAAGTCCTAGAAGCGAATATACCATATCCCCAAACAGATGTGCTAATGATCATTCAAAATGCTAACTTTAGCGATTTTTCTCTTTCTGATGTAGGTAAGCAGACCTGAAATATGTGCTGAACTGACAGAAACTTCATTACGTTGTTTCAGTTGTTACAAAAGAAAAAACACCATGAACAAAAACCGAAACGCACCTAATTTGAACTGTTAGTGAAAATAAAGTAGAGTTTTAGCTGAAAAAGCTACGAACACAATAAATCTCATGTAGCGAACAAAGAACTACTCTTGCCCTAAAATTTCTATAATAAAGAATAAAAAGATTTCTTTAAATATCGAAGTAATTGAATCATGTACAAAGAAGAAAGATATAGAACTTGTGCTTTTGTTAGAATGGATTAAGCAAAAGAAGAAATAAAAAGGCAAACTTATATTCACATTTAGGTGCAAAGTCACTTTAGTTTATCACCACTTTATTCATCATGTTTCAAGAATGCCAAAATCTGAACATCTTCAGTTCTCTCTCTGCCTTAAACATTTTGTTCGCGAATTTCAATTAAATGGATGAAAACAGTTAATTATTTGGCTATATGAACTCAATGCGTGCTATAATACTGCTGGGTGTTTTGTTTTTTTCGAAATCCCTTAGGGGAAGGGCCTGATTTGTGCGCGTGCACGCGGTGCAAGTGCACAGGGCCTCAGAATTTGGAGGGGCCTCCAAATTACCTTAATAATAGCATACATTTTCAGACCCGAAATATATTTTCTGTTATAGCACGAAATTATTATACGGTTCGGTTTCAAAATTTAGGATGAGATTTTGGAAACCAAATTATTATTATTATTATTTCGTACAACAAAACTCAAACGTTGAGCTGAGATGTGATTGGTCAGTGTAACATCTTAATCTCACCCTTATTTGTAACAATCAAAATGCAATAGGAACAGGCTATACAGCAATATAGTATATTATACATGAAAAGCATTTCAGCAAACATGTTGAATTTACTAAAAAATATTTTTATTATTAATATTAGTTTTGAGAGAACAAAAATTGTGAATCACTATTCCTAAATATGTAGGGTTTATTTTTACATAAATAAAAGTACAAAAAAAAAGTTCAATTGGCACTACTTTATTTAAAGACTTGTAATAATTTACATGGAGTGTTGCAATAATTTATCCCACAATGTTGCAATAATTTATCCCACAATGGTCAGCTATAAGACCTTACAGCTTAACCACCATTGGTTTATCATCTCCATTAACTTTATGGTAAACTAGGTGTTTTAAATTATATATCTGGGAGGATAGTTATTTGTTTCCGTAAATGATACTATAAAACAAAAAAAGAACTCCAGAGTAATTAATGTTACAGCTGTAAGCTCTGCGGGTGCGGGGAAGTATTGATACAAGTGGTGTAAATGCTTGTCTATTACAAACCACATTGGTATAAAGTTGACTCGCATGTGGAGTGCGTTTTAATGTTTTTTACTGCCAGAAAAACTGCTTGCAAAGAAAATATTTACCAGTAAATATTCATTTCGACTGTTTGACTGAAAATTTTAATCGAGGAGGCCCCAGACATAGCTATGTGCACAGGGCCTCGAATAACCTAAGTCGGGCCCTGCTTAGGGGATAACAGCATTCCCGGAAATTTTGGATTTCAATATTCTTGCAGTTTAATGAATAAATTATATATCTTGGTGCTTTTCCTAGGTTGTAATAATCTCAAATTGTTTTTATTATGTAACCCAAGCTGAAAAATGCATGCACTGGTTTTGAACATACGAAATATTTTGTTTTTATTTAGCGGTCGTTGAATAAAAAAAAAATCAATGAATTTTGTTATCCTATCCTAAATGGATAACAAAACTTCAAATTCTGTTTCCAAATCTGTGTTTATAAACAAATCGCACTGCGGCGAAAAGATAGAAAGACTACATCTCGTAACAGAACGTTGAATTTTATTTATGACTCAACGCGATTCCAAACGGAAACGCATGATTCAGTAGTGCTTTTTAGGCGCGCACACCCTGGGAAGTTCAACCTCTGCGTTGAAATCACAAAGAAATAAAAACGTTACCTGCAGCGCCATCTGGAGAACTTTGTATCACAGTTGCTTTACTCACTTTGGGTGTCCCCTGGCTAAACAGCGCACCTGAGGATGCGAATATTACTTACTATGTCTTGTTTACTCAACGAAGCAATGAACCTTCTCCACTTTGCGAAAACATTGTGTATGGGAATTAATTTTAGCTACCACGCGAAGCCTTAGGACAAACTTTGGAGAGTTTTGTTATCCGAAAACATAAAATAACAGCAACTCATATCACAACGTTGAATTGCGTTGCTCCATGGGATTGCAAGCGGTGCTCTATTTGGCTAGCACACCCTGAGAGATCAGCTGTAATGTTTGAAACCAGAAATAAATAAAAACGTGACCTACAGCGCCATCTAGGGAGCGCTTGCACTACAGTTGCTTGAACACTGTCGGATGTTCTGTCGGGAAATCGCACACCAACTTAGCGCAAATGTGATATTATGCTTATTCTCCTCTGAATGAAAACATTGTGCGGGGGAATTAATTTTAGCCACTACTTAAAGCCTTAGGACAAACTCTAGCGAGTTATAAAACTCACCAGAATTGTCCTAAAGCTTTTAGCATGTTTTCTAATTTCACGGCACTTCGGCATGCTGTCTAATTTCATCCACCCAGTTCCCACTTGGTCTTTTTCCACCCAGTTCCCACTTGGTCTTTTTCCACCCAGTTCCCACTTGGTCTTCTTCCACCCAGTTCCCATTTGGTCTTCGAAGAATTGTGTAGTTTACAGTTCTGTCGGTAGGTGGTGTTTGTGTGCATCGGTTTGCAGCTGTATCGCTGCTTCTAAAAACACTAGTGAGAAATTTCTTCTTTACTCTATGTTATTCGCTACAACAGGGATGTGGAGCATTATCCTGTTTCAATATTTCAATAACGCCAAGATTTCTCGCTAGCTGCGTAAAGATCGAAACCTTTTTTTTTTTTTTTTTTTTTGTTCGCGATCTCTGCTCTTTGGAGACGTATTTGAAAAGTTATTTTCCCTTAGCACAGCTTTTTCCATGAAAAAGAAGAATTTTCGCCTATTTTTAACTTTTCCGTTATGCAAAATTTTTCCGCTAGCAGACGTAGATTTATATCATGTTTCCTTCTATATTTCTCCTTTTAACTGTTCGATTTGGAAATCTCTTTGTCTCTGGTACCTTCCTTGTACTATGAGATACTTTTTGTTCGCCATTTGTTAATCTCCGTAACATGCTTTTTAGCCGCTGTTGGAACTAAGTAGATGTTTCCATTTCTGGATGTTTTTATCAATTGTTGGAACCGGTTAATTGTTTTCCAAACCGGTTACATTGACTTTGAATAGCTTTGACAAATTTTTTTCGCGTCAGAACTGATTCAAAAGACGTGCTTATTACATCCAAAAATTCGGTGTCATCTTTCTTGTTTATATAGTAGTCATAACAACGTGGCCATGCTATGTTAAATATGTACAATTGCACTAAATAAGGAGACGGAATAACTTTAAAATGATATGCAGGTAAAACAAAGCACGAAATATTACTCTGAAGAAAAAAAGAACTTTAACCATACGAATGAAGGGTAATATATAGTAGAATAGATATAACAAATAAAATCTTCTCGATTAAGCAGTATTCATGTGACAAAGACCTGTATCAAAATATTAAATAATTAACGTCTTCAGGAAAATATCATCACAACTACTTGACGTTCATCGTTGTAATTACTGACGTTAATGCCTCATACCGTGTCAAATAATAGTGTCAATTAATACCGAATGAATTTTCAAAAATAGCAGCCATTAATTATTCAACCGTAACTAAAAGCATCAATTACTTTCTTCAACCCCTAATTAGTGATATTTATTAACCATGTATTACGTGTTCCCACAACATGATTGCATACCATTTTTTCCTTTCTAAATAGCATGTCAATCTCTCTCTCTCTCTCTTTCACTCTTTCTTCTTTTTTTCCGTTCAGGAGCTCTTGGAGATCTCCTTTCGAACTTATACTTTTCTTTTCGACTTGTGTTTACGTATAAAATTAACACCGCACTTTTCGACTTTGAATATGGTTAATTACCTCCATATAATTATTTTCATCGCCCAAAAGGTTTGCAAGATACGTTATCAACATTTATGAGATATAAAATAAATGAAGAAATGAATTGCGTGCTGACTTACTGGGAAAAATAAGCTTGTCCATGCTTAATGAAAACCAGAAAACCTGCTTATATATTTAATATCGATTTCCTCACAATTCGTTTGTACCATAAGGGAGTTTGCACGTTTTAAACGCTAATGATAGGAAAATCTTAAAAACCGGAGGCAAATTTTTATATGTCGTTTGAAAAAACATGTTTATAAACTACTGCCTCCTCCGTCCGTCTGTCTACTTGTGGGCACTAGTACATCCAATCTTAGAAGTCTAACAGGACTTTTCCTATGGAACGCAAGAATTCTTGTTCAAAATTTATTGCACATTTTTTTTCTAGATTTTCAGCCAA
The DNA here is from genome assembly GCA_039090855.1 of Macrothele yani. Classification (NCBI taxonomy): domain Eukaryota; kingdom Metazoa; phylum Arthropoda; class Arachnida; order Araneae; family Macrothelidae; genus Macrothele; species Macrothele yani. Next base: position 173,406,770 of record CM076990.1, read on the forward strand.
ATTTTTCTATTACGTGGGATAAATGTTTGTTCAAATCGATCACAGTATCTCCCTTTGTAGAAAAGGTATTACGAAAAAATATTTTTGGAAAGGAAGAGTAAAGCACGAATTAGATGTCGTAGTTATCTTTGTGTGCCCGTATATTCTGTACATACTTACATCTGCCCTCCTGGAAACAAAACATCTGCGTTTCTAAAAGTCGGCACACAAAAACTTACATATTTTCTTTTATTTATTTATTTTTGTGTGTCAGATAAAGGACACGATGCTTTCAGTTTTCACAACTTTCGTAACTTTGTGAAAAATAATTTTTCTCCTGAAAACCTCAAAGGTTTTCAGGAGAAAAAACGAGACTCTTCAATTCTAAATTGTTTACTTTTTTTGCTTTAAGTTAGTTAATCAAAAAATACAGAGTTCATACAAGTATTTACGAAAAAGAAGCATCGCAAAAATAAATTCAATAAATCTGTACGGACTTGTTGCAATATGCCACAAAGTACTTAGCAGAGCGGATATGTCAAATTCAGTCGCTGGTTAGTTGCTTTTAAATTTAGAACGTTTTTGTAACCAGTCTCATTTAAGTAAATTCGAAATGATGAAACGATGCAAAGAAGTGAGAGAAAAAAAGTGAAAGAAGTCTTCATTATTTGATTTTCAAATTGCTGCAGGTGGCTTTTTTGAAAAACAAAAGCCACGAGGCGTGTATAAAATTCTTTGCGTTCCGTCCTCCTAAAAGGAAAATAATGCTTACTAAAAGTATTAAGCATTACATATCAGGAAGCACATAATTCCGTTGTTTTTATTTTGTTGTTGCTTTTGGAGGGAAGGAGGGTTAAATGCTGTACGCGATGATTCCTCTTTTATTCAGGACCAATGTTATAAGCTGTTCTTAACGATTCGTCCAATACCTGTTTGTCCAATGGTACGTTTGGTCCACTTTTTGTTGTTGTTGTGAGTTTAACGACCGCCATGAGCAACTTATAACGAAGTAATTTGTTCACGCCGGGGCTCGAACCCGGATCCCCTCATTCCGGAATAAGTCGTTCTACCAATTGAGCTACGCGGACGTTCGTATCGCTGCTATCTGCCTTTATATCGTGTGCGTCCTGCTGGGCAGGCACGTCACAAACTCAATAGGCTATAAGCAATCACCTGCACCTAATTTAGGGTCACTGGTTTTAGGGAAGGGAGAGAGCCAGCGCTGTAAGACAAACACAACATCCATGCCTCACCAGGATTCGAACCTGGATCTACTTGGACGAACAGTCACAAACCAGCGCTTAGACCAGTGCGCCACTGGGGCGGCCTTGTTCTATTGCCCATTCGTCCAATGGTATGATTCGTCCAACGGCCATTTTATCTACCTTTAGAAAATGAAAAATGCTCTTCTTTTATAGTGTATACAGAAATTATTCTCACGTTTAACCTGGTTTTACTGTTTACTACGCAAAAAATCGGAATTAAACCAACAGCACTTTCGGACGGATCGGTATTGGTCTGGTTGTACCACTGAATGAATCGGAATTCGCACAGTCGTACCTTTGGATGAATCAGTGTTTGACTAGAGGTACCATTGGATGAATCGGGATTCGACCAATCATGCATTTGGAAGAATCAGTATTTAACCAATCATATATTTGGAAGAATCAGTATTCGACCAATCATACATTTGGAAGAACCGGTATTGTACTAATCGTACAATTAGATAAATCGGGATTCGACCAATCGTACCTTTGGACGAATTAGTATTAGAATGATCGTTCCATTGAATAAATCGTCCGTTTGAAGGAATCGATATTAGACTAATTATTTATTTAATGAATTGGGATTCGGCAATTGTACCTTTGGACGAATCGGTACTGGACCAATTGTCTTCGGACGAATCATTCCAGACCTGTGAGAAGTCATTCTTCAGATTATAAAATGATCGTTCATTGAATAAATCGTCCCTTTGAAGGAATCGGTATTGTACTAATTAATAAATGAAAATCGTGATTCGGGAATCGTACCTTTCAACGAATTAGTACGGGACCAATTGTCTTTGAACGAATCATTCCAGACCTGTGATAAGTCATTCTTCAGATTATAACAATCTGCTTCCCGACAGTTTGTATTTCCCTCACATCCATCTTTACTTTTTCAGCTCGTAGTGAGGACAGCAATGTCACCACCAAACTTCATTCTGTCGGTATAAAGTTCTACTATTTAAACACCTTCAGTTTTATAACATTGATCTAAAATACGTGAAACTAGAAACTACAAATAATAATAATAAATAAACCTGCCCACTCTGTACTGTTTTCACATTACACATTTCAATTTCTAGCCATTTATCCTCCGACTGCGCTTACTCACTTCGAGATATAAGTCACCGGTTTGACATCAAATATGAGAGGGTCCTCCTTCTGTTCTGATCGGGGGTTTAATGACTTCCGAGAGCAACTCAATGGGCTACTAGAAGTCTCCCGTCTCTAATTTAGGGCCACTGATTCCAAGGAAGGTGGAGACAGTGCCGTAAGACAGGCATTCCATTCCATCTGTGCCTCACCAGACTCTCGGTACCAGACTCGTCTCGGATGAATGGTCTGAAGCCAGCATCTCATACCACTCGGCCAATGGAGCGGTCGGGGTAGGTCTACAACCAGCTCAAAGTTCGAACTCAATGAACCTATTCGTGTTATACATATATAGCAAAACCTTTTCCCTTTACTTTCGCTGTTTATTTAATTTTATTCTTTTTTTTTTTTTTTTTGTATTTTCAGATTTGCTGAAAAATTCTTTGCTCTCAGCCGGAAGCCATTACGATTAGGAAAAGTTTACAAGAAGGCAGTTTACAGGGAGTTCACCGATTCTACCTTCACGCGGATGAAGAGGCGGGAGCCTTGGCAAGGAATTCTGGGACCAACGATTCGAGGAGAAGTTGGTGATCTGGCTATTGTACATTTCTACAACAATGTCTCCGATCTCATATCCATGCATCCACATGGAGCGAGATACGTCAAACGTCACGAAGGTAATTAACCGACTAATTTTTTATCGACTTTTAAAGTGTAATGAGGAAATATTTACTTAAAATTAAAATATTGCAACCTTTTTTGAGAAAAGAGTTGCCACATAGGTACACAATTTCAGGAATGACAAAATCTCATAATTTTAAGTTGTAAAATTTTTTAACTGTGCTTCTTCATCTTTTGAATTTTTCGATGTATATTACCTTCCGTGTTGGTTAGGTATTTGCAGAGAGAACTATTAATGCGATAATACAGTTTTTCTATTGGAGTTATAGTTTTTTGAAAGGTGCATAAAGAAACTAAATTAGTTATTTATTTCAGAGCAGACCTCTTGTTGAATCTAACGCGAAAAGGAACAAAAAACGCCACAGGGTTCTTCGTGAGCTTTTGCTTAAACGAGATTATAGTCTTCTCACAGAAACGAACCTGCAGTCTTTAAACAGCTTAGGAGAACCTACAATTTTAAACAATAAAAATGGAGAGGTGGTTATAAGGTGTTACCAGAATGAACAGAATTAGAAATGGGAGGAAAAGGGATAAAAGTTAAAGTGACAGATGTTAGAAAGAACTATTTATCAGGTATTGCATTTGTTTTATTGGAGTTATAGTTTTTTTGAAGGGGTACAATGAAACTAGATCAGAGCCGAGCCCTTGTTGAATCTAATGTGAAAAGGAACAAGAAACATACCAGGGTTCTTCGTGAGCTTTAGCTTAAACTACATGGCAGCAGTCTTTCAAAAACGAACCTATAGTCTTCAAACAATAACTAAAAGCAAATGTTGCTGAAATAAAAATGGAATTCAGTAATAGAAATAGTATTTTTTACGCTTTCCAACCGTAGGTTGAAGAAGCGTATATGCTCCAGCTTTTTCCGTCCGTCTGTCGGCACGATAACTCACGTAAAAATGGTTCGATTTTGATGAAATTTTAGTATGTGGTAGGGTACCACCAGGGGACAAACCCTATTGAAAATGGGTGAAGTGGGGTCAAAGGTCACGCCATAAGAGCGGGATCCATTCAATTGCCCTTATGCGTCATAACTTGCGTAAATATGGTTCGATTTCAATGAAATTTTAGTATGTGGTAAGGGACCACATACCACCTGAGGACGAACCGTATTGAAAATGAGTGAAGTGGAGTCAAAGGAGCTGGATGCATTCCATTGGCCTTTTGCGTCATAACGTGCGTAAAAATGGTTCGATTTCGATGAAATTTTAGTATGTGGTAGGGGACCACCTGGAGAGCAACCCTATTCGAAAATGGGACAAATGGAGTCAAAGGTCAGGACATACGATCGGGATCCATTCCATCGCCCTTAACCCACACTGTTAAGGTGGACGTCAAGTAATTTTGCTTCCTATATTTCCAGTGGAAAAACCTTTTGTACACATTTCCCTCACAATTAGTGTGTTCCCAAGAATGGAAATTTGAACATCGATTAAAATAACTTCATACTATAACTTGGAATGCTTAACATTTTCTAAAACATAAGCATACTTATATTAAAAAACAATAACCTTTCTTTTGGTGGTGTTGAAACCAGAAAAAAGATGGCGCTTCCTGTACTTTGATGACGTCAGTAGATAAATAAACGTTGGATTGCATAATTATGGTTATGGTTTAGAAAATATTATTGCGGTTATGGTTCAGAAAATATTAAGTTTTTCAAGTTATGAAATGAAGCTATTTTAATTGATGTTCAAATTTTCATTCTTGGGAACGCATTAATTGTGAAGAAAATGTGTACAGAAGTTTTTCCATTGGAAGTATAGGAAGCAAAATTACTTGACGTCCACCTTAAAGTAGCAATTCTCGTATGTATGTGTGTACATTTTGTTTTGAAAACGACTCTAAGAATTTTGATGAAAGTCGTTAACTTACCGTTTTCTGGTACTAGAAATCGATTTGGCTTGATCTCGACTTTAGGAGACTTCGTTTAGTGGGTTAAATAACCACCCCGAATTATAACGTTTTTAGTGTCATGGCGTCGTTCCATTAATGTTTCCAATGCTTAGAAATCTCATGACGTCACAATCTCGCGTTTGAGAATGTTGGCGCGCGGTCACGCCATCTGTCTCATTACGTCACGCGTTGTGTGTGGATCCTATTAAAGTTTTATGACGTCATACTCTTGCGAGCAGTTCGCTATTCCCATCTGCTTCATTACGTTACGCGTTGTGTGCGTATGTCCGTCCGCACGATAACTCGCGTAACAATCGTTCGATTTCGATTAAATTTTAGTATCTGGTAGGGTATCACCTAGGAGGAACCTTATTTAAAGTGAATGAAATGGGGTGAAAGGTCAGTACATAGGAGCGGGATCCATTCCACTGCTTTTATGCGTCATAACTAACGTAAAAAAAGTTCGATTTCGATCAACTTTTTGTATGTAGTAGGCGACCACCTGGCCACAAACCCTATTGAAAATGGGCGAAATGGGGTCAAAGGTCAGGACATAGGAGCGGAATCACTTCCATCGCCATTATGCGTCATAACTTACGTAAAAATGCTTCGGTTTGTATGAAATGTTAGTATGTTGTAGGGGCCTGCCTGGGGACGAATTCTATTGAAAATGGGCGAAATGGGGTCGAAGGTTAGGACACAGGAGCGGGATCTATTCCATAGCCCTTATGCATCATAACTTGCGTAAAAATGCTTCGATTGCGACAAAACTTTATCATGTTATTTCGGAGGTATACCGAACCGGTTCTTTTGAATATCATCGATATGGAATCAAGGGTCAGAGCACAGGACCGAGATTTATTCCACAGCCATTATTCTCATAACTTGAGTGATAACTTGTTTTTTGTTTTATTTTTTATTGGCGGTTTAACGACCACCGTGAGAAACTCAATGGGTTATAAGCAGTCGTCCGTCACTAATTTAGTGTCACTGGCCCCAGGGAAGGGAGAGAATCAGTGCCGTAAGACAAACACAACTACCATGCCTCACCGGGATTCGAACCCGGACCCCTCTCGGACGAATGATCAGAAGCCATCGCGTAGACCACTGTGCCACCGGCAGTGATAACTTGAGTAATGATTTCTGGTATGTTGGAAAGCGTATTGTAATCAATGCATTGCATGATTTTACAAACTTGTTTACTGTACCAATCAAATTTTCTTTTTATTCCAATTTTCACTGTTTTTAGATAGAACGTTACATTTATCTGAGATTTGCAACGGTACCAAATCTCACCAAAATCCTATTAAAAATATTTTTTAACTGGTTTTTCAAAATGAAAACATAAAGAAATTGAAATAACGGACATGCGGTAGCGATATTATTATTTTTTACTCATTTTTTCGTAATAAGCATTTACATTACGTATTTTTTTTTTTTGCTAAGTCATACTTTATGGGAATTGAAGCAAGAATGCGTTAGATTTGTCACATTTCGAAGAGAGACAAGGAATGCGTGGGGCAGTCATAGAGTTTCTTGGAAAGCGAACTACGAGGAAACTTAGGGTGAGGTGGAAGGACTGTGTCAAAGGTGCCATGAAGGGGAAGAAATTGAAAACTGAATTGAAAGAAGATAGAAAAGAGAGAACGAGGATCCGCAAGTACGCATCCACGTACACGACATGTCAGTTAACTAGGTGTACTCCCTTGTCACAAAAATGGCTCACTCCAACATGTACGACGTCACGTGATCACGGTGTGTGGCATAAATCAGGCAGACCAGCTAGCCGAGAATCAGTTAACTTTCGATTGAATGGGAAAACTCTGTGATCTGAGCTACTGTGAACGTGGTATGATAGTTGAAACCAAGCGCTAGGGTTTGAGCATCTAGCAATCGCCCGCCTTTCTAGGGTAGTCACGCACAACCGCGGCAAGGGTTTACCATGCACGATGCGACATGCAAAAGACTTCCAGCATTCCGTGGGCGAAAAAACTGGTGGATCAGCATAATGAAAACAGACTCTCGACAATGTCGTCGGTTGTTGTAGTTCATTTTCGGCACACTCCTGTACGTGGTGCGTTCGTAGATGTCCCTCAGTCCATTTATGTTGATTTCTGTATTGATTTGCCTGGTTGTGGCCGTCTCTTTGCTTTCGCGAAATCCGCCAGTCTCCTGTGATGATCGAGCATCTGTTTTTGTCCACAGAATCGTCGATTTCAAGAACTGTTTTTGTGTCGCACAATTCACTGTAAACACTTGCTATAGTAGTGTATGAGATCCGCAAGAGGACGGCCGTTTGGAAGAGGCTGGAACCGGCATGTGTAATGCCATCTATCATGCCACGTTCAAAGTAGCTCAGATCACTCGTTTTACCCATTCCAACTCTCAACCGAAGGCTGTCTGATGCTTTACTGGCTATTCTGTCTAATTTATACCACATACCGCGCTAACATGTGACCTTATGTGTTGGACTAAGCCCCTCTTGTGAAGAAGGCAACTAAGAAATGCACCTCACTGTAGATGTAAGAATGGGCAGAACGAGTGATCTGAGTTACATTTTACCGTAGGAGAAATTAGAGTAGTATCTTGTCCAAAAACTGAATATTGTACAGCATTTAGTGATTTCTTACGTTGCTGAATCTAAGGTGTGACGCAGTACAGCGGTGAAGCCCATGTCAAGACGGCAAAGTCGCAGCGATAAATTTCGTCGGCGTAACTTAATTGGGAAAGCATTCGGCTTCAGAGCAGAAAGATGCTGGTCCGATCTCTACACCGGCAGATGGCTGTTTCGCTACATTAGCGCTCCATTGTGAGGGTGGATCTGCTAACCGATGGGTTCTTCGAAAAATGTGTGATGCTTCTTCTTCACATCGTCTGTAATTAATCAGAATTCCTTCTTCTTCAACGAGCTACTTCAAATATGGTTTTCCGGCTGACCCGGAAACTAATGATTCCGTCCCAGGCCTTTCTCAAGGAAGGGAGAATATACATATGATGTGCCACAGAGATGAAGCACATGTCAAGACGGCAAAATGGCAGCGGTAAATTCTGTCGATGTAGCTTAATTGGGAAAGCATTCGGCTATGGAGCAGAAGGAAGAGATTCGAACTCCGCCACCGGCAAATTTGTGTTTTCAAAGAGACAGACGTGAACAACTTCCAAGCCGATAGCGAAATGCAGTTAGTATCTGAGTTTATTATTAAAGATACTAGTACCGGTACTGATAGCCGAAATACCGAACCTACGAACCAATAGCTAAAGCCATGTAATGTATGTTTCCATAGACAAACAAAACTGACATAGAGATAATATCTAGCAACGAATGGCTTCCTGACAGACACATAGGTTTGCTTTTCCTGGCAGATACTAACCAAACGAATGGATAAAAATTAGGATAGTGGCTAAAGATGAGAATGGTTAGTTTACAAGCAATGTGAAAGAGGATATTTTCCACAGCGAAGATGAGAATGATTAATGTGGAATCCGAATGACTAGTGTCTCAGTTGGAAGAAAAAATAATCGAAATAATTGATAGACAGAAAAGGGTAGCAACAAGGGAGAATGATTAGTATTCCGGCAGTAAAATTCCTGATTTATGAATCGAAGAAAAAGATAGTATTCCAAGGTGGGCCGAGGATGGCCTAGTGGTCAACGTTCATGACTGCCACGGAGAAAACCCCAGATTCGATCCTAAGCAGGTACGAAGAATAGAACCACTGAATAGCCGCCGTGCGTCGCATGGGCACGTTAAGCCGTTGGTCCCCGGGTACTGGCCTCCCAGTAATAAATAAGAGCGTCTTCTTCCCCCTCTCTACCTCGCTTCCGTGTCCCTTTCCTATCGGGCACCCTAGCCTAAATCTCCTAGCTTCCTATTTCTAATTGTTGTTTAATATCTGGGGTCAGACACTCCCTTCCTAAAATCATCTACATATGATCTGATCAGAGTATCCCGAGATCAAACCAAAAAAACATTTAGCGAAAAGAATGAATGTAAGAGATAATGCTTTATGTTGTCTTTTTAATAGCATTGGCACATTTTTGGCTTTTTTTTTATGCCGAAAAAAGTTTAAGTGCGACTATTTTTTTAACGGTTAAAAATTCAAAACTGGAATACTCACAAAACATAAAAACACTTCAGGTGATCAATAAACTTTGCCATCGTTGCGTGAACTAAGATGTGAGAAAATCTTCCAGGTTTCTTAGATTATTCAAAGTGCACAAAAATGCAGTCAGTTTATTGTTGAAAAGATAATTTTGCCAATTTAAACTTCTTGACATCTTCATGTTAATCATAGCATTTTTCTTCCTGCTCTGTAAGTCACTGGTGTAATCGCATTCCGTAACTCTGTCATCTTTAAACCAACTATCACCCAGCATAATTTTTCAATAGCTTAGGAAAGTCTTGTTTCTCAGCTCACTTGACGTATGACCGGTTGTTTACACTGTTATTTCTACCAAATTATATCCGATTTACGTACTTCACCAGAGAGTCATTCACTCGTTTCGAAAAAATGACATGTGGACTAGTTTCCTTTCGTTCATAAAATAGATTGCCGGTATTATTTCTCTGCGATGGAATTTTGTTTTGCTCTTAACGCTTTACTTACATGTATTTTACGAACATAATTGCATTTTTTTCCTTTATCTATTTTCATATTTTCGCACGAAATTCCTTTTTTTTTTAAAATTAGGTTCTTGAAATTTAGTCCAACACAAAACACTTCTATGTCGTAAGCAAACAGATTCTTCAGCTGAGTTCTTTGTAAAAAAAAACAGCGGTTTTGTTTTGAAAATATACTGTTTAACATGGATGCTTCCTGCACAGTATACAAGAAGTACTAAGAAAGTATCAAGACTGGATTCATTAAAAAAAGTACAGACTACAGATTTAAAACTTAATCTCCTTCGAAATAGTCCCCTTGGCCCCGGTGACGCAGTGGTCTAAGCGATGGCCTCTGATCATTCGTCCGAACGGGGTCTGGGTTCGAATCCCGGTGAGGCATGGATGTTGCGTTTGTCTTACGGCACTGGCTCTCTCCTTCCCTGGAACCAGTGACCCTAAATTAGGGACGGGCGACTGCTTATAGCCCATTGAGTTGCTCACGGTGGTCGTTAAACCTCCAATCAAAAAAAAAATAGTCCCCTTCGGAAGCCACATACTGCGCAGTTTCCGCTGCTCAAAGCGTTTTTTAGTCATCAACAGCGAACAGCTGCTTCCTCGCATTACGCTCACTGAGAAAAACGTTTTGTTAACTCAAAAAAAATTGTTGAATCAACAAAAAAAAAAAAAAAAAATCAGTCGATATCAGTCATATACAGTTTGTGAAATTAACAAAATTATTTTGATGAACATTATTGTTCATTCTACAAAATTTATTGTTATCATGACAGGACGTTTTGTTTATTTAACAAAATAATTTTGTCGATTTGTGGGAATTTCTTTGATCCAACAATATCTATTGTTATCGTGATAAAACGCTTTGTTGCTGCAACCAAACATATTGTTATCGTCACACAATATTTTTTTCTCCAGCAAAATTTAGAGTTATGTAGCTGGGCCACTTTGTCCCTAAACATCTTCCCGATGGCAACACTTTGCCGGTGCAATAATTTCCGGCGGAACACTTCGACCCTGGGTGTCCGCCATTTCACACATTCATGGATGGTAACCATAGCAACTGATGGTAACCATTTGCTCAGCTTTTCACAGCTTTTTGATTTCAAATGTTGTCCAAGTTTCCGAGGTTGGTTAGTATAGCACGCTTCAGTGAGTGTTTGGTGCTTCGCAAGATAATCCTTCATCTCCACCCACTTCTGCGTCTCATGAAACTATTGCCTTTACTTTTATTTATTTATTTGTAAGCACATCCCTACAGACAATAGATCTAGTTACAGGAATTGTAGCACAAAATTGTGTATTAAAATTGATAATTACAATCTAGCAAAATATATTTTATGCAAGAAGTCATAACTTACACTATCAATAAAATTCGTGCTGCATGTATTAGTATTAACGACTTCCGTCTAGTGGCACGATAAAATAAGTTAAAACTACATTGAAAGTTAAAACTTTATTAAAAGCATTGACACACATTTATTAGACCTTTCGGGCATTGCTATACGCCCATTTTCAGATGGTAAAATTAGGTCGTCCATCCAAGTATATATTATAGGCAAACAGCTAAGAGGCCAAAATTAAAAGAAAATTTACATATCAGTCTTGACATAATGGTCACGGTTAAAAAGTCTCCAGTTCCCAATTACACTGGCAGAAAGTGAAAACAGAACACCAAGAATGAGGCGTCTGATACCAACGAAATTTATACAGCATAATAACGGAATACAGAGGTGATCAAAACATTATGGCAAAATACAGCTGTATTTGCTGGTAAACTGAAAAATAATATTTCCATGTAACATGGTTAGTACGAGGTTGAACCGCCATGAACTGCGTCACACTGTGCAATTCTGGCATGGAGTCTGTCGTACAGATGTTGGATGTAAGTTTGGGGTATTGAGTTCCAAGTATCCTCAACCTGGACGCGTAAATCGGGGATGGTCGTGGCTGGCCGTGGAGACCGGATAAGTCGTTGTCCCATAAACTCCCACACGTGCTCAATGGGGGACAAATCCGGTGAACGTGCAGGCCATGGAAGTTGTCTCACACCCTGAAGTGCATGTTGCGTTGCACGTGCCGAGTGTGGGTGTGCGTTATCTTGCTGAAAAACACCACGATGAACCGACCTTACAAATGGCACAACAACGGGCTGAATGATGTTGTTGATGTAGGAGGTGCTGTTTAACGTACCCGGTACAAACACTAGTTGTGTAGGGGAGTGATAGCTGATCGCTCCCCACACCAGGAGACCAGGTGTAGGCCCTGTGTGTCGCTGGCGGATGCAAGAAGGGTGGAGATGCTCCCCTGTGCGTCTGCGAACACGCATACGGCCATCGGAGGCTCCCAAGCAGAATCTGCTTTCATCGCTGAACACGACAGATCGCTATTGCGTTCTTCAGTGCAGACGTTGGCGACACCACTGCAGCCGTTCCTGACGGTGGGCTGGAGTCAGAGGTACACATGCCAGAGGCACACGTGCACGTAGTCCTGCATCCAGTAGAAGGTTGCGAATTGTCCGCACAGTCACCTCAGGTGCAACGGCAGCTCGTATTTGCGTCGCAAGGGATGTTCTTCTTGACAACGCCGCTCTTCTTATGCGTCGATCGGTCCGCTCATCAGTCCGTCTGTGACTCCCGGTTCCACGTCTTCTCGTGTGGGAATATTCCTCGGACCATCTACGCCCCCATCGTACCACCACCGATACTTCCCGTCCAATTCGCTCTGCAATACGACGATACGACCCCCGGCCTCATGGAGTCCGACTAGACGACCTCGCTCAAAGTCCGATAACTGCTGAAATCGTACACGTCTTCCATGTCCAGGCATTGCAGCTTCTTTAGGGTCCTCGCACGTGTCCGTACGCCGACGACTGATTATATTCACTTCGCCGTACTACTTAAATACCACCGACGATAATTTGCATATTAGGCCGTGCTGTGGCGTAAGCGCTCAACGGTTGGTCCCGAAATTAACCCCATTAACATATGTAAATTTCATGATCGTCCGCCAATTCCTTCTTGGTGTTCTCTTTTCACTTTCTGGCAGTGTAAGTGACTAGTCGGAAGAGATGTTGCCAGGGCCCTGGAATTTGACGAGGGGAGCCATCATTCCCTGGAATTTGACGAAGAAAGCCGTCATTCCAGGGCCCTGGCAACATCTCTTCCGCCTAGTCACTTAAATGGGAACTGGAGACTTTTTAACCGTGACCATTATGTCAAGACTGATATGTAATTTTCTTTTAATTTTAACCTCTTACCTGTTACCTATATATACTTGGATGGACTGTCTAATTTTACCATCTGAAGATGGGCCTATAGTAATGCCCGAAAGTGTGTCAATGCTTTTAATAAAGTTTTAACTTTCAATGTAGTTTTAACTTATTTTATCGTGCAACTAGATGGAAGTCGTTAATACTAAATCATAACTTACATTTAGAGGTTAGTCTAGGTTTATGAGCAGGTTTATAAGACTTTAATCCAAAATATTTGCAAAGACGTCGGGAAACAGTGCTGATACTAATATCAGATCCTTTTGAATTTAGAAAGACTTTGATTTTCTTGCACGAACTCCTAGGAAAACGCATAACTATTCTCCTTATGGTACTGTTATCACGTGGGGTTGCTTTTCTTGGACGTCCACTTCTCTTTCAGTAGCTAAATTCACCTGCATCTCGATGTTTGATGGTCATATTATGAATTCCAATCTTGCTCACATTCACTTTTCTGCTTATATCACGTTCGGAGTATCCTTCATGATATAAAGCCACTATTTGTGCCCTCTAAGTAACACTTAATGACGCTTTTTTGCCCATTTTTCGCTATATAGAAAATACGTGCAAAACCTCTCAGCATGAAAACCAGAAGCAAACTGACTCTCGCACGTTTCCCCCAAATCTATCAATAGCTGCCGCTGTAGGATGATACAACACTGACAGGAAGTTAAGTAATACAGGCAGAAGCTGACGCGATTGGCAGAAATCTCCTAATACCAACAGGTGGTCTTAAACTTTCGCAAATGACTGTAAGTAAGGGCGGAATAACGGAATTCCGGAAAGGTTTAATTTTTAGAACGAAGTTATTCGAACTGGGCTGCCACAAGAATTTCAAATGACATTTTGTTTTCATTTGGCGTACATGCAACACTTTAATAATAAAACTCTACTATCACTTGAATTTAAACATTCTTTAAACACGCCCCCCAAAAAATTAAGTAGGACTTTGAATTTTTTAACCTGAGAGATACGTATATGTTACCGCTAAAGCTCGAAAGCCGTTAATGTGCACATTACCTAGCTAATCTGCAGATTAACTGATTTGCTCCGTTAACGTGCGGAATCAGGAGTTTTCCGCATTTTACCTAGGTAATGTGCACATTAACGGCTTCCGTATCGTTAAAGTTCAAAAGTTTGTTTCTCTCATTTCCTTTCCCTACACCTTCCCCCTCTCCCTCCACTTTTAGTTTGGTATCGCCTGTTTCTCTCATTTCTTTTCCCCGCACCTTCCCCCTGTCCCTCCACTTTTAGTTTCGTCTCGCCAGCGTCTAGTCGTCGCCGGTTGTTTTTATTTCTCATAATTGGCGTCGGCTGGCAGTGCGTAGCATAGCTAATTCTGTTTTCAAATTCGTTTCTGCCTGTTAGCGCGTGAATTTGTGTCGTGATTTTTTTTAAAGCAGATAAATTTAACTCCTAGTATGCAAGCAAGCGCCGAATTGGTGAGTAAAATGAAGAAAAGATTCTTCGAAAACCTCTTTAGCGAAGATTCAAAATAAATAGTGTTTTAATGACAAAACTAAAATATGATTGCACAATTGAAGATGTAAAGCGAATAAAAGTTTCCAAGAAGAGAGAATTCACCAATCTTCAGATTGCACTAATAAGTAAGCATAATTTTATCATATGTTTTGCAGATTCATTTCCTTAATTATAATAATATTTTAAACCGTTTGATTCTTTCCATTATAGTGTTTTAATTGATTGATGATTGATTCTATCAACTAATTTGCTGATTGTTTGATTGTATTAACTTGATTCTTTATATATCGAAAAATAAATAAATAACATTATGTTAATTTAAGCTTACAGAAACGTTGCTGTTGTTCCAGCAAAGATCTTATTTTCACTTTAACGAGTGCCTAGTAGGTAATGTGCAGATTATCTAGGTAATTTGCAGGTTATCTAGGTAATTTGAGTAATGAAACAATTTTCGGCACTTTAACGGACCACCCTAGTTAATCTGCACATTACCTAGATAATCTGTAGAATAACTGACCAACAGTGCAAACAATGCACACCCAACCCAGAGTAAGAGAATGTAGACGTAAGATGTATTCAGATGGTTTCCAAATTATTAACAGATTTTGCAGATAGTTTTTGCTTATAGATTAAAAAAATAAAAATTTTACTTAGAGCAATTAAAACATTACCCAAGGCTTTACTTAGATTAATATACTTAACTATTTTAATTTGAAGAACTTTTATTTTTCACATCTGCACTTTAGCGGTAACATATAAATAAAACCAGCAGTACAAATTTTTCACTTTGAAACACGATATCGACTAAAACTTCGTTCTTATATTCTCTGCAACGAATAATTATAATGAGAAAATGTGATATTTTTTTTTGCAATGTCTGTGAAAATCAAAAATATCATCTGCCACTTTGTGCATCCGAATATCTCAGGCACCTTTTGGTCAGACGCCCGGGTTCGAATCTCGGACGAGGCACGGGGGATGTGGCTGTCTCACGGCAGAAACCAGTAGCCCTATATTATAGTGAGATTTAGAGATTTATGTGGAAGATTTCACGAAGGGAGTGTCTGACTCCAGGTATTGAACAACCCTTACAAGTACGAAGCTAGGAGATTTGGGCTGGAGTGCCCAACAAGAAAGTCACGCGGAAGCGAGGCAGAGAGAGGAGGAAGGCTCTCTTATTTATAACCGGAGGTCCAATCACCGGCGTCTAACCACTTAACGTGCCCATCCGATGCATGACGGATATTTAGTGGTTCAAACGTTCGTACCTGCCTGGGATCGATCTTGAGCCTGGCGCTAAATTAGAGACAGGTGGCTCCTTTTAACCTTTGATGTTCACACCATCCCCATTCCCCCTCCCAAAAAAATAAGCACGATACTTCCGCTAGAAGAAAACTTAAATATAATTTCACGTATCGCAAAGTTTTTTTTAAAAACACGTATGCAAAAATGTGCATTATTTTCACGCGTCGTGCAAAGAAGAAAAATATTTTGCTCCTGTTCTCCAATAAATAATAAAGCAAATTATAGTTTAAATTATTTTTACGATTTTTTTTATGAGTTTTTCCCCTTGAAATGTACTTTTTAAAGCTTCTGAATTTTACTGCGCCTCACCGTAGACAGAGTATTTGGGCGTTTCCACTCTTTTTTTCATTGCTTTTCTATAAACAATACTTGCGGATTGTTTCTCTTTTCTTTTCTTTTCTTTTTCTTTTATCTCTCTCTCTCTCTCTCTCTCGTTTATTCCACATACTGGTCCGCCGTGAATTTACTCTCCGCCCTAGCTTTCTTTCTTTCCTGCGGAGCCTAAACATATTGTTCTTTTTATGGTGTAAATTGAGAGGCGGGTGGTCTTTCGTGTGGTACGATTTAAAAAGCAGGATAAATCAATGACGCGGCTCAGCGATTCGCACATTCCTCAGTCGAACATAGCCACGAGTAACATGCCATTACCGAACAGCAAAAACTTGCTGAAGCCACCGAACTTTTTAGCATGTCTTTTAACTCGCCGATATATGTCAAATTTTGACACTTTTCCAGCTGCCTGTCTCTGGATACCATAAATCTCCGTTTCAGAGATAGGTTTAATTTTTTCTTTGTTTCGAACGGAAACAAGAATGCCACCAAATTTCCGGGTGCGGTGATCCTGTCTTTTTAAAGAAAGGGAAGTGTCAAATCCTAAAAAGTAATAATAAGCAAACATTTATTGGCGAGTGAAATCTTATAACTAAAAGTAGATTATAACTAAACAACTTGTTCGCCGTAGAGAACAGGGTCCAATGGAAAAATAATTTTTTTTCAATCGGTTTTTGCAAGCAAAAATAGGTAGCGAATAAAAGTACGCTTATATAATCCCTGCGGGAAACTGTGTGCTACTAGAAGACGAAAATGCACACAAAATATTTCTCATAAAAAAGCTATCTACTAAAAAAAATTTTTCAGTCGTACTTTCATAATCGGACACATTGTCTCAAAAAGAAATCTACGCATCTCCCAATACAGGAAAAATGTGCTTTATTAGGAGCAGAAGTAGAAACAAATATTAGTCACAGTGACTGGAGTTCTATGAAAACAGGATCTTTTCAATAGACGTTTTAGAAACAAATACAATAGAACCTCGTTTATACGTTTCTCACTCATACGTTTTTCTTATTAATAAGTATAATGCCGCCGATCCAAAAATTCTGAATTGCCCTCAATGTTCAACTTTCCCTGTTTCGTATATCCTTTTTTAGCACGTCTTTGCAAAAAAAGATCGTGCTTATGTTATCGGTTTGTCCGTCCGTCCGTCTGTACCCACGGTACCTCTGCAACTATTAGTCGGATTTGAAAAATTCTTTTTGCATTCGAAAGCTTGAAATATGCGAATGATGATCCTTTATTTCGTTTTTTTTTTTATGATGTACAATTTTGCCGCTAGAGGGCGTAAATGCAGATGATGTCGAATTCAAAAATACGTTTTATTCCACATATTCGCTTCTAAACATCCGATTGAAAAAAATCTTTTACTTTTCAATTCCATTTATGTCGAAGAGTATTTTGGATATAGTTTCTCTTTCAAATTACGCATAGATTTTCCGTTAGGGGGCGTAAAAGTAAATTGCATTTTTTCCGATAACTCCTCTTCTAAAACTCCGATTTGAAAATTTTTGTTGCAGCGGATACATCTCCTGATGCACAATGTTTTTGCATATAATTTCGAATTTTTGGTAAAGTATACTTTGGCCACCAGGGGGCGTAAGTGTTAATTTTCGCTTCTGATGTATTTTCCATAAAATCTGAGCTTCTAAAATATCGATTGCAAAAATTCTTTCGTGGACTGATGCCACTCACATCTATAAACCTTTTCGGAATATTTTCTTCCTAAAATATTGCACAGTTTCTCTGCCAGGGGGCGTAGATATGTGTCTTATTTTTGTCAATATCTCAACTTCTAGCAGTCCGATTTGAAGAATTCTTTCTTTGTTGGATAGTGTTTTCCGTGTGACATGTTTTTCATATACTTTCAAAATTTTCAAGTAATTCATAGACTTTCCGCTTGGGGGCGTAAAGGTAAATTGCGTTTTCCCCTATATCTCTGCTTCTAAATCTCCGATCTGAAAAATTCTTTCTGCACCGGATACAGCTCCTGATGGGAAATCGTTTGCACATAATTTCTAATTTTTGTAAAAAAAATGGTTGGCCACCAGGGGACGTAAACCTTAATTTTCGCTTCTGATGTATTTGCAGCAGAATATGAGCTTCTAAATTCTCGATTGAAAATAACATCGTTTGTAGACCGATACTACTTATGTCAACAAACCTTTTAGAAACATTTTCTTCTTATAATAGTGCACGGTTTCTACGCCAGGGGGCGTAGATGTATATCTTATTTTTGTCAATATCTCGACTTCTAAGAGTCCGATTTAAAAAATTCCTTCTTTTTTGGATAGTGTTTCTAGTGTGATATGTTTTTCCTATAAATTCAAAATTATCAAGTAATTCATACACTTTCTGCCAGGAGGCGTAAAGGTAAATTGCGTTTTTCCCTATATCTCTGCTTCTAAATCTCCGATCTGAAAAATTGTTTTTGCACCGGATACAGCTCCTGATGGGAAATGGTTTGCACGTAATTTCAAATTTTTGTAAAAAATTTTGGCCACCAGGTGGCGTAAGTCTTAATTTCCGCTTCTGATGTATTTGCAGCAAAATATGAGCTCCTAAAATCTCGATTGAAGAAAAGTCTTTTGCGGACCGATACTACTCATGTCGACAAACATTTTGGAACATTTTCTTCTTGAAATAATGCATGGTTTCTACGCCAGGGGCGTAGATGTATATCTTATTTTTGCCAATATCTCTACTTCTAAAAGTCCGATTTGAAAAATTCCTTCTTTGTTGGATAGTGTTTGTGATGCGAAATGTTTTTCCTATAAATTCAAAATTTTCAAGTAAATCATAGACATTCCGCTAGGGCGCACAATGGTAAATTGCGTTTTCTGCTCCTAAAACTCCGATTTGAAAAAATTCTTCATGTATCGCATACAAGACCTGACGAAAAATATTTTTCACGTAATTTTTAATGTTTGGTAAAGAATGGTTTGGCCACCAGGGGTCATAAGTGTTAATTTCTACTTCTGATGTCATCATCATCATCATCATTGTCAACCATTATCAATCCACTGCTGGACGAAGGTCTCCCCAAGTTTCCTCCACAACGGTCTGTCTTGTGCCAGTCTCCTCCATGTCACTCCCGCATATTTACGAATTTCATCCACCCATCTCCCATGTGGTCTTTTTCTGGGTCTTTTCCTGTCCCTTGGAATCCAATCTAAAATTTCGGCTGTCCATCTATGGTCTGTCCTTCTGGCAGTATGTCCAGCCCATTGCCATTTCAGGGATTTAACTCTGATCATGATGTCTTCCACTCTCGTCATTTTTCGGATCCACGAGTTCCTCTTCTTATCTCTCCTGGTTATACCAAGCATGCACCTCTCCATGCTTCTTTGAGTTGTCTGCAGTCTTTGTATGTCTCTTTTAGTTAAGGTCCACGTCTCTGCACCATACGTAAGCACTGGAAGGATGCATTGATCAAACACTTTTCTTTTAAGACATAACGGCATATTGCTCTTGAAAATTATGCTGTTTCTTCCAAAAGCTCTCCAGGCAAGTTTTGTACGCCGATTAATTTCTTCATCAATGTGACCCTCACTTGATATCTGCTGTCCAAGATAAACATACGTATCTGTTATCTCCAGTTTTTCTCCATCAATCGATAAATCTTCATTTCTTGTAAAAGCATTGAACATCACTTTTGTCTTCTGAAAGTTCATTTTTAATCCCACTTCTTTACTCTTGTCAGCAAGTTCCTGGATCATACTCTGCAGCTCTGATGGGGTAGTTGCAAAAATGACTACGTCATCAGCAAAACGAAGGTGGGTTAGATAATCTCCATTAATCTTTATCCCTTTGTTTTCCCAGTTCAGTGATTGAAAGACATTTTCCAATGTGGCATTAAAGAGCTTCGGAGATATGGTGTCACCTTGTCTCACTCCCTTTCCAATTTTTATGTGTGTTGTATTTTCAAACAGCCGAATCTTTGCACTTGCATTTTCATAGATGTTATTAATAATATTAATGTATGCATCTTCAATACCGCAGGATTTCAGAGCCGTGATAACTGCTGATGGTTTCACCGAATCAAAGGCTTTTTCATAATCGATAAAAGCCATGCACAATGGAAGTTCATATTCCCTCGCTCTTTCAATTAGTTCTCTCAGTACGTGGATATGATCTATTGTGCTGTAGCCACTCCTGAATCCAGCTTGTTCTCTCGGTTGAGCCATGTCCAGTGTTACCTTCAAGCGGTGTGAAAGAACTTTAGTGAAGATTTTATAAACCACTGATAGGAGGCTGATAGGTCTGTAGTTCCTGAGATCCTCAATGTCACCTTTTTTATGTAGCAGGATCATTGTAGCATTGTTCCAATCCTCAGGAATCTTCCCTTCATTAAGGCATCGAGTGAAAATTTGGGCGAGTACTGTTTCAATTTCTCCACTTGCTTCTTGTATGATGTCTACAGTAATTCCATCTTCTCCTGGAGCTTTCCCCCGCTTCATGTTCTTGATTGCATGAGCAACTTCTGCTGGGAGGACTGGAAGAACTCCGGTACCTTTCATGATGTCTGGAGTACATGTATCATCCCTTTCATATAGTTTGGAGTAGAAATCTTTCACTTTTGTCAAAATTTCGCCTCTATTTCTTGTTATAGAACCATCTTCTTTTCTCAGAGCCATAATCTGTTTTCTTCCCTTACTGAGATGTCCCTTTGCTATCTTTAGGCTTTGGTTGTTTTCAATTGCTTTCCTTACTAGTTCACAGTTGAATTTTCTTACGTCTTCAGTGATACTTTTTCTTACTGTCTTGCATAGCTCTATATATTCCACTTTGGAAGTCACATCTTCTTTAGTTGTCCTCATCTCTCTTCTTTTTGCATCAACATTTTGGTTTTTCCTGATAATTTGTTTACATGCAACTTGTTCTTAGACCCAGCTAATTTTGTTGCTGTTTCCATAAGAGCTTTGGTTACTTTTCTGTTAACTTCAGAAATATCCACTTCTTCCGATGTTAGGCCTTCTAAAGCAGAGAATCTGTTCTTCAGTTCCAACTTGAAAGTATTATGGTGTTTTTTAAGGTTGGTTATGTCAATACATTTTGTTTGTCTTATGAGCTTGCCACGTTCCAGTTTAGTGTTGAGGTGCATCTTACATCTCACCAATCTATGGTCACTACCTGTGTTGAACTTGTTTAGCACACTGCAGTCTTCGATGACGAATTTTTTGTTACACATAATAAAATCAATTTCACTTGTCGTCCCAATTGGATGTCTCCATGTCCATTTCCTGTGTGGCTTTTTCTTGAAAAAGGAATTCAAGATGAAAAATCCTTCTGCCTCTGCAAACTCAACGAGAGTATTTCCACGCTGGTTTCTGTTGCCGTGACCGAATTTACCTACTGAAGTTTCATTCTGTTGCCGGTGCCCTATTTTTGCATTGAAATCTCCCATAATTATCTTCAAGTGCTGCTTACCTTTATTATTTAGATGACGAATTTCCTCATAAAATTCTTCAATTTCTTCTTCAGGATGACTTGTGGTGGGTGCATAAGTTTGAATAATCTGAACCTGGTATCTTCTCGATAGTTGGATAACGAGTCGTGCAAATACTTCTGATGTATTTGTAGCAAAATCTGGGCTCTTGAAAACTCGACTAAAATTATTTTTCTTGGACCGATAATGCTCATATGGATAAATCTTTTGTGAATACTTTCTTCCTAAAATAATGCATGGTTTTCCTACCAAGGGACGTAAAGTCACATCTTATTTTTGTCGATAACTCTGTATCTAAGAGTTCGTAAGCTCACGATTCCGTTTACAGCAATATCTGAGGGATTAAAGACACGATTGAAAAACTTCTTTCTTCCGTCAGAAACTATTGTTTTTCATACCGGTTTTATTGACTTTGAATAGCTTTGATAATCTTAATTTGCGTCAGAACGGATTCAAAAGACGTGCTTATTACACCTGAAAATTCGGTGTCATCTTTCTTGTTTTTTTTTTTATTATACGTTAATCTCACTTGGTCCCTTGAAAAATCTATAGACAAGGTTCCACCGTACAGTAATGGATAAATTTATTGCATCACCGTCTCACAAGTAGCATATTCAGCTATGGAGCCGTTGTATGTAGAAATATTTCAGTACTGACGATATTCAACAATAGCGTGGAATGCAGAGAACCTGTTGCAATAGTGTTGTGGTATTAACGACCAAATAACATAAGAATATTTAATGCTTCATTTAATACATCAGAACTGGGTATGCATTGGTAAATTACAGTTATAGGTAAATGACCTGTTGCTCCAAACAATATTTTAACAATTTTGAAAGTGGACTCAAATAAGCTAAATAAATGGTTTTGTAGTCAGAAAAGCAAAACAATACGTCCCTAGTATTTCGTTGAACCTCCTTTTGCTTTGATAACGGTTGCAAATCTTTCCGGATGGACTTGACGAAGTTCTGAATGTATGTCTCATCGAAATGATGATACCAAACATTGATTACCATCTTCTGTAACTGCGTTTTGGATTAGGGCTTCCTGTCAGCAACCTTTTTTGCTAGTTCCGACCAGCAATTTTCAACTGGGTTAATGTCAAAGCTATTCCTAGGCCAGGGTAAGACAGTTGTGTGATTCCCGCAGAGATAATTTTGCACATAAAACGTAAAAAGGAAAGTAAAATCAAGAAGTAAATTGTACCCTTGCGAACTATACAGTTGTAGGAAGGATTTATGTGGTTAAATTAAGATGACGAGATTTTTGAGGACGAAATTGAGTACAAAATAACATGTTCAATGCAAAATTGAGGACAATTTCGTTTCAAAATGAGAACATACTTGGGGACAACATCTGATACATAAGGCCGATGATCAGCAAAGAATGTCATGAACTGTACCATAATTGTCCAGTTTCATGGTAAAACATACGATGAATCTGAAAGATGATTTCCATGTGAAATAAGTATAAAATAGTATTATCATGCAGAATATTACTTCTGATATATTTTGAATGTTACTCATAGGAGGCAGCACATGAAAACAAAGCTGCATTTTGATTTTGTACTGACATTTCATAGCGATTCTGTACAAGGAAAAATATGTGAAGCCAAAAATATTCTATACATGAGGAGGAATATTCCAAGTCCAGTAATTTCGCTTGAAAAAACAGTTTAATGAAAACAATGTTCTGAACTGTCACCGCGCCACCAAGCCCAGTTGGGGAACTTGAGGGCATAAACTTTGTTAACGATTTTCGATCGTCTAGATTGGCAACAATGACATTGGGTTTCCTAGTATAGGCGACCCAGTCTCATCGTTGGGACTTAAAAGCGTTGTGTTTCATACGAGCTCGTACGAGGTTGTCGCAAGAACTCATATGCCGCAAAGAAATTAAATTTAAAAACTAACATTTCAGTTTTATGCTTTAATAGGGGTATCTGTGAAGAAAGAAAACTATGGCTTCGATTTAAACTAATACACAGACACTCGTACTCATTTGCCGAGCAGCGAGAAGAAAAACACGTGGCTTTAAGAAACAAATGTAAAATTTATTTTGGGTATAATTCTCAATTTAAAAACAATTTAATGGTGGGACCAGTTTAAATTATAATAAGACATCTCTACAAAAAGAAGTTATGGTTTAACTTGAGAATTGTAAAACTATAAATATCCCTAACAATCCAACTAGTACGAGGTGAGCAATAATATTTTATTTCTAAATCTCGCATGAATACTCAGCATGCAAGGGATTGAAATAATTGAATGATGTCTTACCCTAAATAGAACTTCTGCTGTGCTGCACCTATCCGGCGGTTGAGGAAGGCACTTGTTGGCTGGTGGCCGTATGCTTGGCTGGTATCCTCCGTGGATAAAACACAGCTGGAAGTTTTCTAAGAATTTTCCTCTAATTTCTGGAGTTGTCTAACCGTTCTGACTCCGTGACGACCGCCTTCTGGAACCCCGCATAGTTAGGCATTTCTTGCCTACTGCTGCCGTCGAGCTGCGACTTCCGATCCAAAATTCCCACACACCACTTCGACCAAAATACTGCGACCGACCGACGTTCTTCAAAAAAAAATTCCAAGTTTCTCATTTTATTTTAGTTTTCGCTTTCCTTACCGCCCTGCTGCGAGGCGTGTCCTTACCTCGAGAAGACGTCCGTTGCCCCTTCATTGATTTCTGGATCTCCCCTCCCCTCGTACGCAAGTGGACCTCTTGTCCAGTTGCTGCCGGCCAGTGGATACTTTGAGCAGCTGTTCTCTGGGCCTGCTGACCATCTGCTGAGCTAAGCCCTTTAAAAATTTATTTGGCCGTAACTGTCACCCCGTTGTTAAGTTCTATTATCGGAGCATCCGAGAAAACCCTTTTAAAACTTGAAGACTGCTCAAAGGCATGTATGCCCGACTGAAATATGTTCTCCGACAACGCTCTTGGGTGACATTTATTTCCTAGCCTTATCTTCTTACCAGCTTTAAGATTCTTTCTAAAATTTCCGCCGTATAGCCGCCACTGCGCCATTGTTAGTTAAGGAAGCATTTTGCAATTCGCAATGCTGTTGCTTCTTGCATGCCGGGGATAGAAGAAAATACCTTTCGCCTCGTTTACGAAATTTTGCACCTGGCCTGGCGTTTGCAATTTAGATCTCCTTTCCCTCGCGGAAGGGAAAGTGAAGAAAAGAAAAGAAAAGAACGCAGCGAATTCCTATGCGGCCTGGGTGGGGATAATAGTTCGTGCACCTAATTACAAATTACTCCAATTAAGCAGTTACATAATTAATTATGTTAATTAATTAACATAATTAAAACAATTAATTTGGTATTTGAATCCCGAATTTGAGCATTTCTATACCGAAAGCAATGTGCCCGAAATTAGAAGAATTTTCGCGGCAACAGAACAAAAAGTTGTGGAACTCTCAAAGGAATCTACCAAATGCAACCAAATTTGGCATCAATTACTTATTTAATAGCAAGAAAGTGGATGCTGAAAAATATTATCTTTATTCCCCATCTCCTAAAGATATTTCAGTTAAAACAGAAACGAAATAACACCACGGTTATCGAGATGACCTTGTTTGATGCTTTGGCAAGTCTCCCATTAATATAGCATGACTTCTAACTTAATACAAAGAAAAACTCTTACGCTTTAGAAAATAGTTACATACATTTATAAGTCCATTTTCTTAATTACAATTAAATAAGTAATTGATGCTGAATTTGGTTGCATTTGGTATATTCAATTGAATTCTACGACCTATGTTCAGCACATTTTTTAATATTTCAATTATTTTGGGAAACTTCAACAATTAAGGACACAAAATAAGAAATTGAGAATATTTGACGTCCTCAATCAGAACGAGGACGAAGCATAAAAATTGAGGACTGTCCCCAGAAATGAAGACGTCTGGTCACCTTAGGTTAAATACTTACTGTTTGTCTCGATGACAAGGCGCTCCATTGTGTGGAAAATGACACCCTGGGCATTAAACTTGTCTCTGATAGAAAGCTGCAGAGGGCCACGAAATATCGTTATTTATTCCACAGCATTCACTGTACCGTTTAGAAAGTGAAACCGCCCTACACACCTGCATGGGAAATGCGCCTTCAAACCATTTGACCAGGTGGATTCTTCACATTTCCTTTAATGCAGTCAGGATGGTATTTTTCTGAAACTCAACGGAGCACATACGGCATTCCGTCGAAGCCGTGGAGATTAAATTTCGATTCGTCAGAAACTACCACTTTTTTCCAGTCGTTTTCTGTTCATGCTTTATGTTCTCATCTACTCTGTCAACAATGGCTTCTTCGTAGGACGGCGTGCAGTCAGGTCCATACTACTAGTACTAAGTCGACTCCAATAGTGCGAGTTGTTACTTGTCGTCCGAGTACGCTTTCCCAAGCCGGTTTCAGGTCAGTAGATGTGGAAAACCTGTTTCGGAGTGAAAGTCTTTTCAAATAACGATCCTGGGATGGGATAGATATCTTCTTCCTGCCCCTTTCTTTCCTTCAGTCAGTACTACCAGTTTCTTTACGTTTCTTTTATAGTCGTGACACGGAGAACTGATTAAATCCAACTCTCCGCCCAAGATCCTTAGTGGAATATAATTCTTTGTGAAGTGCAACACATACACTCTACTTCCAAGGGGTCATTTTCACAGTCCTCCCCATAGTGGAATCACTTAAGAACGTACTAACACACACAACTTCGACAGTTGTCTTCAATCTTCTGAACCAACCACGATGCCCAGCGACTTAAATTCTCATAATGAGTGGTCACGCAAATGCTGTAGCGTATAATGCTGTAGCGTATAATGCAATAGTTATGGTTCTGATGCAGTGATTCATGTGCATTTCTAAATTCCGACAAACTTACAGGGTGATGTAATAACTTTTTCCACTCTAATTTTTTACACTTTCGCCTGTATATCGCTTCAAATGTATAATTGA
Source organism: Macrothele yani (assembly GCA_039090855.1). Lineage (NCBI taxonomy): Eukaryota > Metazoa > Arthropoda > Arachnida > Araneae > Macrothelidae > Macrothele > Macrothele yani. Next base: position 173,433,086 of record CM076990.1, read on the forward strand.
GTTTACGCTCCCTATCGGAAAAGCAACGCATTACGGAAAAGTAGAAAATGCTCTTCATTCAGACTCGTATCCAATGAAAAAAAGTATGGTCTGAAATCGAAATACATGATTACGATCCGCAATAAAAGAAATTAGCGTCATAAAAAATAACAAAAGGTGCGTGAATTTTAAGATATATGTCATAAAAAAAAGGAATTTTTCAAATCAGGCTTTCAGAAACAGAAATGGCAACACAAGAAAGTACTATTTAAATTTACACCTTCTATCGAGAACATTCTGAATTATTCGAAGATAAGAATGCAAGCAAAATCTTTTTCGCACGGAAGCGCAATGGATAAAAATAAAATTTTGATCGGGTTTTTATTACCAGGGACATGGACAAAAAATATATATCGAACTAAGCAGCCATGTGTATTTACGCCTCCTACGGCAAAAGAAATAAACGTATATAGATAATCTTTTCCGTAGCATATGTTATCTTACTGTAAAAGAATTCTTCAAATCTGACTAATAGATGCACACAGATGGCGGCCGAAGACAGACACAGTAATTTCTATGCTAGTGGAGCAAATTATTTTCTGGTGGAAACATAATGAAAACTCTTCACACATTTCCCTGATTTCTTCTAAAGCACAGTTTTTTAATAGATGCATTCTCGTCTATGCCTCAGTTTCCAGAAGGTCAATAAGTACAGTAGTCAAAAATGTGGGCTACTGGCTTCCATAGGATAACATTAGTAATACTCCGTACTGCACTGCCAGCAGTATTCTGTCGTACGCGTGTATAACGAGAGTTACTTTAAGACGTTGTATATGTCTGCTCCTCAGCACAGTACGGATGCTCAGTGAGAAAACGTGCTTCCACGCATGCTACAGAAATTCGATGAGAAAGTGGTAATCACAGGATTACGATACAACGTCTGTTACGTCCAAACATAATTTGTATTATTAAATTACGCGTCATCTGTTAATTTCAACGTTCAGTTGCGTTCAATATTCTCCCTTTCATCGGTGTATGTGTGTGTATGATATCGATAATTAATCGCTACTGTGTGTAGCTAGGGAATCAACTTTTCTTTGTCTGTTTGCATGCACAACGTAGTTCTCATGATATGCTATTAAGAGCGAGCAGTGTTTTGGAAATAAGATATGATATAGACATTTTGAAATGATATTCAAACGAACATGAATCTGAAAGATTTTAATTTTCTATTTCATCAGGAGCTCTGTACGAAGACGAAACCTGGAATGAACTTAAGATGGACGATATGGTTCCACCTGGTGGATTTCATACATACAACTGGTACTTTATCCCAGAAGATGGACCAACAAAAACCGATCCAGACTGTCTTACTTGGATGTACCACTCTCACAGGAACGCTGACACAGATATCCACGCTGGACTCATGGGACCACTCATAGTATGCAGACCAGGTATGCTTATTTAAGTCATATTAATAGAACATTTCGAACCTTTCATTTTCAGAGCATCACGATCTCTCAATTTTAACCGCAACTCTGGAGTCGTGTCTTAATCTTACGAAGGGCAAGTTTTACTGATTCAGTATTGTTGCTTTTTAGTTTTAGTTTTTACAGCTTCATAAAAAATGTTCTTACTTTGCCTTCTACATGTGTCAGCACTTTCTTTTTGCTTCTACAGAGGTGGTCGCTGAATATAATTTTTAGACAGATTTTTATAGTATAGGAATGATTGCTGTGTAACCTGTCATCCCATTTTACGGTAAACCGTGGTCAATAAACCGAACCTTTTAGGAAAGCTTTTAGATATTTGACATAGACTGTATTACAATGGAGAGTGCAAATTGAAGACAACTCTTCGCCAATTTTTTGGTGGGAAAGAGGCACTTTCTTTTAAGGAATCCAGTCATCGTGTCTCTCCTCTTTGCGTCTATAGGTGAGAGACAACTTCTTTATACTGTATCAATTATCCAGAATCTATGTAATTGTAAGGGATGCAACCAATTTAACTTCTATGGGAACCTATTAGCTCAGACGACACATAACGATCATGACCATCACTATATCCTTTTAGAAGAAGAAACTCACATGTTTCGCACACACGTCAGACTCGTTTCTTGATTATAGTGGTGCTTGAATAATTTTGGACGGGTAGACTCTATTATAAAGGTCCAGTCGTTAAAAAAATCTCCTTGCCAATCGTGTTTTGAACACTGGGTTGTTTATAAATATAATGCCTTTTCTGTAAAGTGTTTGAGAAATGTTACATAAATGAGCTGTGGGGAGTATTATACACTCATTGTCAAAAACATTAGCTGCACCAAGAAGGAAGCAACCGACAGGAATGAAACTTGGTGGGTACGTTTGTGAGATATGCAAATGATTCAAGCATCACACTCGGCAATGCATGTGACTCAAGCAAGGAGGGTCGTAGCGCTGTGCCGGGTCGGCTATACATTGAAGAGCAATTGAATTAGAGACAGCTGGCGTTATGCAAATGTGGCGCTGTAGGCGGCCCTGTAAACGGAAACGACATGGCGTATGCAGCTATCCGACAATATAAGGAGTGATGAGACGGGAATCAGTAAGAGTCGGACGCAGTATGGGCAACACGAAGGATTTAAGCGCATTTGATCGTGGGCAAATTGTCGGGGCCCGACGAATGGGTCACTCCATCTCGGAAGTCATGCAGGCACTGGGATTTTTACGAGCCACTGTGGCACGGGTGCACCGTGAGTACATCGAATCCTGTAAAACCATCCCTGCAAGGGCCAACTGCCGTGGACAACAGTGTGTGGATGAGTGGGGTCATCGCCGGCTAGCTCGCATTGTAACAGCGGACAGACGAGCCACAGTGCAAGAAGTCACTCGGCAATTTAACGTTGGTGCACAAAAACGTGTAAGCAGCCACACCATCCAGAACCATCTCCTCGCTATGGGGTACAGAAGCCATCGTCCCACGAGGGTACCGCTGCTGACCGCACATCACAGGGTGCAAAGATTAGCATGGGCGCCGGAACATCTCCACTCGACCCTAGACATGTGGAAAAAGGTTGCCTGGACTGATGAGTCGAGATTCACTTTGGTACATGCGGATGGCAGGATACGAGTACGGCGCAAACCACATGAAGCGATAGATCTTTCTTGCCAGCAGGGTACTCTTCAAGCTGGTGGGGGTGGCATTCTCGTCTGGGGACTGTTTATGTGGACTGAAATGGGACCCCTAGTACGTGTGATATCGTCCCTCACAGGTCGACGTTATCGAGATATCCTGGACGACCATTTGCTCCCGTTTGTGTGTCTTCAACATCCCACTAGGGACCTCATACTGCAACAAGAAAATGCACTGTGTCATCGCTCCCGAATTGTATCCGAATGGTTGGATGAACACTCCACCGACGTGACCTCGCTTCCTTGGCCAGCTAGGTCACCTGACCTCAATCCCATCTACCACATCTAGTATGCCATCGAGAGAGATGTTCGAGGCTCTGGTCCCCTCCATTAAATCTTCGTGAACTGTGGGAACTTGTTCAGGGGTCGTGGGTCCGTATGGCTTCCCAACGTTTCCGGTGTCTTGTCGAATCCATGCCGAGACGAATCGCCGCCGTCATCAGGGCGAAAGGTGGTGCTACACCTTACTAGACAGGTATCTCTAATTCAATTGATCTTCAGAGTATAATTTATTGAACTTATTTTTTTAACATGCCTCGTATGTCGGAGGGCCAGTGGTACAGAGCCGGACTTTGTTGAGAAGCGCCATCATTGAGAATCTTGTGGAAGTAACTATATGTACTGAACATCCATTGCGTAAATTGAAGCCCCAATGGTACAGAAACGGGCTCATGCGAGAAGTGCCATCTTTAGGAGGCTTGTGGCAGTTTTGTTAGAGAAAACTTAATGATGTTGCAAGATGAGAGATGTACGCATGCCTTGTTCTTCAAAAGTTATTGCCACGCTTGTGTTTTAAGTGCCAATGACGATGTGCAGCTACAGATCTTTTAAAGGAAAGAGCGCGTCATTTTTTTCTAAGCAAGGCATAACGTTTTTTGCAGAACGAAGGTCTTGGAATATCAAAATCTGAAGTGGAACAAATAAACAAATACCCCGAACGTGAAAGAAGGACGACGTAAAGCAAAAGAAGGATGTCGTTAGTTTATAGCATAGCTTGCACATTTCTAAAAATAAACCGGTTGATAAATTTGCTTCCGAAACCTATTTATTGAATATTCAGCTACTGATATTTTGAGAAATATGTTGGTGTCAGTTTGTTTCTGTTTCAGTGACCCTTCTCCGGCCCGAGCTTATTTGTGACTCACCATAATGTTTTATTCAATGTTTAAAAATTAAAACACATTCTGAAAATCCATGATAAAATTTATACCATGAAGCTCGACAAGTTTCAAATACCTCTACACAAAAAAGAAAAATTATCTTTATATTTGCAAAGGTCGCCATTATATTACTTTGCCCCACAGATTTAGTTTCTTTAACTATTGTAGATCTTATTTTTAACCCTCAGGTCTATAAAGTTATCTCCAGAATTGAATTGCAGTAAAAGTATTCAGAAAACTTTCGAATAAGAAATATGCAGCTTTATTTTTATTTTGTGTCATTGCATTGCAAAACGTACATGATTCTAAAAAAGTAAAACATTACTCTTAATTTTAATACTTGATTCTCATCCAATCAGGCACTTTGGACGACAGAGATAAGCCGAAGACTGTCGACCGATCATTCGCATTGGTGTTCCTTATTTTTGACGAGAACGATAGCTTTTTCATCGAAGAAAACATCCGCAGAATAGCGCCAGAAACCAGTCATCAAGAAATCAAGAAACTCCTAAAGGATCCAGATTTTCGTGTGAGTTGCATTTTTTAAGTTTTATTCTGACTTAATTTCATATTTTGAATAAAAAAAAATATACTTCGTATGCACTTTATGTTGCCTGCGGTAACCGAAATTCGAAGAGTAAATCCGGCATGGAAACAATTCACGTTGCAAGATCGATTCGTCATTGTAGCGCTTCAAGGAGCCGAAAGTGGAAAACTTGAATTTCAGATTATGACAGAGCACGTACTAAACTCCACATTAGCGATGTACACCGATGAGCTATTCCTCTACGACCACCCACAGCCTAGAGAAATAGCGCGCCTGGACACCGAACGGTGGCGCATGTGAATTTCAAAGAGCAGTATATATGTTACCGTTAAAGTGTATAATTCAGTTAATACCTAGTTATTTCATGAAATAACTGATCAAGTTAGTTAAAGCGTGTAATAAGTTAATAATTTCACACTTTAACTAGTTATTCTATGAAATAACTAGGTATTCTATAAATTAACAAATGATAGACAGTTAAAGTGTAAAATAAACAATTTGACTGAATTATACAGCATACAAAATGTTATTTATATAAAGACAGAATAAAATCCTTTGTTACAACAGGGATTACTAAAGTGGCATTTGAAATTGCATAGAACATTATTTCTAAAACAAATACATTTTTTTTGACACACTGCGTTTTACATGAAAATTTTTTAAATCCCCGAATGGTACCTAAACTTTGAGCTGCAGCAACCGAACGGAGAGATTTCTCTATATCCGGCACTTCTTCGATCTGCATTAGTTTTTGTTCACAGACGCTGAATTGGGATCGGGAATATAGCTGTTTTATGCGGCCGTTTTTTGTTTCCAATTAAAAAAAATCCTTCTTTGGTTATTTTCATGATAACAGCTAAAATAGATCTGGCATCACCCCTTCCTCTATCAACTTCAGGTACTGGGATACGGACTGTAAGCCCCACAGAGGCTTCAGAATGAGATTTATCTGACATTAATTTCATCTTCTTAGCTTGAATTTCCAAACATTCTTTAGTTTTCTCTTCCCCTCTGAACATTCAGTTCATTAGAACACAATTTGCAGATCTTCTGTACAACTTATTTCCGAAACATTTATAAATGACAAAACGAAACATAAAAGTTATTATCATTATTATTATATAACACTTTATAGTGGGTTGAAAATGGTGTGCTATTTCCGCCCAGTGGTTCTCACTTTACAGCCTTTTAAATTTGGAATTTATGTACTCGGTTATTTTACACTTTAACGGGGTGTAGATCGTTATTCTATGAAATAACTAGTTAAACCATAGAATACAAGTGAGTTTTACGCTTTAACTGACTTGATCAATCATTTCATGAAATAACTAGGTATTCTAAGGAATAACGGATTTCATACTTTAACGATAACATATATACAACACGAGGATCGGTTTTCGAATAGTAGAGTGTTCGGAGTCAGAATGAGAAAAACTGCCGATTTATCGGAGTTTAATAAAGGACAAATTTTGATTGCACGGAGCCTCGGAACTACGATCTCGGAAACGGCGCTGCTTGTGGGTTTTTCACGTGACGCTGTAGTGAGTACGTATCGAATGTGGTGCACAGATGGCCCCTTGACGAACCGTCGTCCAGCTGTGTTTCGTCCGCAGCTCAGAGATACCAGAGGAGAGGGTCGCGCATTGTTCACAGCGTCCGCAGGCCCACAGTGCGACCAATCACCCGAAGTTACAAAAGTTGTGATCGGGGAAATGCGTCACAGCACACAGTTTATCGCAGACTTACAAGGACCTGCGTAGCCGAAGACCCAGCCTGGTACCCATGCTAAATGCACGTCATTGTCTCCAATGCTTGAAATGGACCCAAGATCATCGAGATCGGGCCGTGGATGATTGGAAGAAAGTGGCCTGCTCGGACGAATCAAGATTCCTGGTGCATCACGTAGACGGCCGAGCACGGATACGCCGATTACCAACGGAGGCTACCGCACCTGGGTGCACTGTTGGGCGGAAACAGGCGGGCGGCGGCGGTGTTATGCAGTGGGCGATGTTTTCTTGGGACACTTTTGGCCCCATAACTGTGGGCGATGTTCTCTTGGGAAACTTTTGGCCCCATAACTGTGGACGATGTTTTCTTGGGACACTTTTGGCCCCATAACTGTGGGCGATGTTTTCTTGGGACACTTTTGGCCCCATAACTGTGGGCGATGTTTTCTTGGGACACTTTAGGCCCCATTATTCCAACAGCACAATTCCTGACAGCTGTCAGGTATCTGAACATCGTTGCGGACCAAGTCCACCAATTCATGGTAACTGTGTTCCCTGCTGGTGATGGCCATTACCAACAGCATAATGCGCCATGCCACACTGCCAGAATCTTCAAGGAGGGGTTCGAAAAATATGCTGGTGACTTTCTGTTAATGCCCTGACCTCCAAATTCACCTGACATGAGCCTAATCGAACATTTGTGGTTCGACTTGCAAAAACAGGTTATCACTAAATCACCACAATCCTGAAATGTACGGGGAATGGAGGACCTGCTGTTGACATTATGGTACCAGACACCCCAAGATACCCATCGCCACTTCACTGAATCGATGTTTTGCCGAGTGGCCGCTGTTTTGTGGACTCAGGGGTGTAACTAGGCATTTCTGCGCCCAGGGGAAAACTGCAAAATATTGTGCCCCAATCTGCCTCTCTCTCTCTCTCTCTCTCTCTCTCTCTCTGTCTATCTATCTTGGAGTTGCGTGACGGAGAACTTGTGGTGGCCAGTAATTTACAGCGGGCAAGATGAAAAGATTCTCCTGTGGCTAGTAAAAGTGTCCATATCTAGAATTTACTCTGTGCCTGTATGTAAATAAACCTGAAAGAAGGACGGTTCTATGGAAAGTCCTGGATGGAAGGACATACTGTTGAAAGCAGCGAGGGCGCTATGCCGATCTCAGCATCGATAGACTCTGCTGGGCTTAAGAGTAACGGACCACCGGACGGACACGCTATTCCACCCTTTCGTTTCGTCTGCTGAGAAGTAGGGAGGTCTGGGGGTTATAACGAAGTAAATTTCTCCGTCAATTTGTGTCCACCCTGGCGCTCGAACCCGGGTCCCCTCATTCCGGAATAAGTCGCTCTACCAATTGAACTACGCGGACGTTCGTTCTGACTGCTATCTGCCTTTATGTCATGTGCGTCCTGCTGGCAGGTACGTCACACACCCCACCCCCGAAAGAGGGCCGGGGGCATGGCCCACGGGTCAGCCGTGACCATGAGTCGTTGCAGGCAGCCATCCGCTGTAGAACGTGCACTTGAGAACTCCCAGTCAATCTGGTGTGTGGAATGCAACGTCACGCACATTTATTTTTTGAAGCGCTGGAGAAGGGATTCGCTTATTTTTCCTCTCTCGCGGTGTGGAAAGAACATCACACCATTGCGAGATTTTGAACGGCCGGGTCATCCGGAAAGTTCGGGCGCCATTATAACGAAGTAAATTGTAAATTTCTCCGTCATTTTTGTCCACGTCGGGGCTCGAACCCGGGTTCCCTCATTCCGGAATAAGTCACTCTACCAATTGAGTTACGCGGACGTTCGTTCTGACTGCTATCAGCCTTTATGTCGTGTGCGTCCTGGTGGCAGGTACGTCACAGGGTCCTGTGTGTGGTCGACCCCCCTCCCGAATAGCGGATATTCAACACACACAAGCCCCGCTTCGTAAGGCAACTACGCCCGCATCCTGTGAGTGTCACCGTTAAGAAACAAAGTGTCATCCACCGTCATGTGTGTGTGTGTGTGTGTGTGTGTACGTGGTTCGAACTTCGGCTTAAATCAGTTGGGCGCTTTGAATTTGTGCCCGCGCATTTCACCTTGGGACTGCAATTTAAACTTGGATATAACCCTACACAAACTGTAAGTACAGTAATTTTTATTCAACTTTGTAAGTTCTATTAGGACTCAAGCCTAACAGAACTTACAAAATTTAGTAAGAATTGCATTCTGCACAAAAACAGCAATTAGATAGTTTGTAGACCAGTACTCTGGGGAACTGAATCTGCAGTGTAACAGATAAATAATGTGGCCATTCAGGGCCCATTTCTTAAATGTATACGACAGTGATATCTTCTTTATCTTACTTTATCTTTTACTGTATTTTTTTTATTTAACTGATTAAATATGTCTGTCGTATTGTGCCAAATCCTGAATTTGAATGAATTATTCTGAGCATCAGTGAAATTTGCTTTTGATTGAATAATAAGTGTCGGTTAGACTAATTCTCTTGCCCAAGAAGACTTCGGCGATAAAGAACCTGTAATAATTTATCCATTTTTTCTAAATTCTAATGCTCTCTCCTGTCGTGACCATCGTCCGGCAAGCTACCATTCCGAATTCTTTAAATTTTATTTTATTTTTATTCGGCAACCCTCCGGGCGTAATAGTACTTAACAGCAAGGACACAGCAGGATTGGAATGTGACGCGGATTGATACCGTTTTGGCGTTCTCCGTACACGCCGTAAGCCAACTACCGTACTTTTCAAAATTTGACATGGAGTATAAACAGATAGAGTTGTCGATTTCACATGGCATATAATATTTTAATGTAAATTTCTCGCTGCATATGACACTGCAATGATAAATTCCCGCGTACATGCTGATGTGATGTAAATTTTGCTTTCATATGCTATGTATGATCTGGTCAGCTTTCCCAGGCATATAATATTTTATGCCAGTTTCACCTTATGGTACTTGAATGTCAGTTTCACTTGACATAAAGTTTTGTGATACCAGTTTCGTGAAGCACGTGGAAATGTCATGTCGATTTCTCTCGACGTATGATATTGTGATTTTATTTTCATCCGGCATATTATATTGTAACGTCAGTTCTGCATCCTGTCAGTATTGCAATGACCGACAATGAATCTACCAGACACTATGTTGTAAAACGCACAAGTTACTTTGTGCCTCATTGGAAATTTTCCCGACTTTTATTTACCTAAGTGCGCAGGCTTATAGACAATCATGTGATCAACTGTGGTTATAAATCTGAGACTGCTGAATTTTAAATGCTGCAATGCTGTTCGGTATGTGTAAGCTGTCCATGCGAGAGGCCTAGGCTGCAATTTTCTCCCTCCCCCCCCTCTTTAGTAGTTACCCTGGGTTGATTTAATTGATTGATTGGAGGTTTAACTACCGCCGTGAGCAACACAATGGGCTATAAGCAGTCGCCCGTCCCTAATTTAGGGTCACTGGTTCCAGGGAAGGGAGAGAGCCAGTGGCGTAAGACAAACACAACATCCATGCCTGACCGGGATTCGAACCCGGACCCCTTACGGACGAATGATCAGAGGCCAACGCCTTAGACCACTGCGCCACCGGGGCGGCACCCTGGGTTCGAATCCAAATACATAGAACATACGTACATGTCGTGTTTGTTTTTTATTTTTTATTGCGGGATTTAACGACCACCGTGAACGACTCAATAGGCTATAAGCAGTCGCCCGTCCCTAATTTAAGGCCACTGGTTCCAGGGAAACGAGAGAGCCAACCAGGGCCGTAAGACAAACAAAAAATCTGCCTCACGGGATTCGAACCCCGGCCCAACTCGGACGAATTATTAGAAGCCAGTGCTTAGACCACTGCGCCACCTGGGTGGCTGTGCTTGTTCTAAAGACATTGGTTCTCCCCCGTCAGTGTAAACAGGCCCTAAATTAAAGAGGAGCGACTTCTTAGGCGTTTATGTAAGTGGTTGTACTTACAAAAAAAAAAAATCGACATGAGCAGCAAGCAAAGGAAGCCGGCCTCGGTGGCACACTGGTCTAATCAGGCTTCTGATCTTTCGTCTGAAATGTGTCTGGATTTGAATCCCGATAAGGTATGCATGTTGTGTTCGTCTTACGAAACTGGCTCTCTCCCTCCCCTGGAACCAGTGACATTAAATTAGGGACAGGCGACTGCTTTCAGCCCATCGAGTTGTTCACCGTGGTAGTTAAACCCCCAAACAAGAGCAAAAAATCATATTAAAATGTCTAACTGTAACTCAACACAAGTTGGGTTATTTGCACTCGGCGAATCCTCGGAGTAAAGCCGGAAGAGTAAACCTCACGAGCAAGTCCAGAAATGAAAAGTTAATCAGGGTAACATCTCCATACCGGTAAGAGCCACAGTAGTGATGGACATCCCCGCGCCCGCGTGTCGGAGTGTGTGCTAATACGAAAAAGGGCATGAAACTGCCCCACATCTAATTACAAATCGTTTTAAATACATGTGAAAAACATAGATGATACAAATAAATGTTTTTCTGGTTTTTTTTATTGGAAGTTTAACGACCACCGTGAGCAACACAATGGGCTACAAGCAATCGTCCGTCCCTAATTTAGGGTCACAGGTTCCAGGGAAGGGAGAGAGCCAGTGCCGTAAGACAAACACAACATCTATGCCTCACCGGGATTCGAACCCGGACCCCTTTCGGACGAATGATCAGAGGCCATCGCTTAGACCACTGTCCCACCGATGCAGCTGAACACTTTTTAATGAGTACTTTAAAAAAATTAGGGTATGTTTTAGTAAGTATTTGAACTTTGGGATCTCGAGACCTTTACGTAATCATATCGGTAAAAGGCATAATTTTATTTTGACGTTATAATAGCTCATTCGCTCCCTCCTGTTCATTTCTACCATTTTAACTGATAAATCAAATGATAGTTTATTTCAACACACTATTTTGTCTTAAAGAAAATTACCCGTATTTCACTTTCCCCTACAAGATGCGAAATGAGAAAAGAAAGAAAAAAAAACAAGAAGATAATGTAATTAATTAGCATCGTTCGTTTTGTAACTTCATGACGGAGCGAAACAGGATTTACAGCAGGTCACTGCTCATGATGGAATGCAGATTTTGACTGATTATTGAATGGAGTTGTGAGTCACTACTTCGCCAGCTACACCTAGACACGCCATACTCTGTCATAGAAACCAAGTTCAAATTTCTCACGGAAATAAAATTTTACAATCCAGGTATTGTGAGAAATCTTTAGCCGCGTTATCTCTTGTATCATATGTCTTTGTCCAGCTAGTTCAAATGAACGTATGTGCATTATTAGTGTTTTTACTAAGTGAAAGTCAAACGGTGCAAGAAGCGCAACTGTAACATAAACACATGCATGTCTTATGTATTGTAAAAATTGCTGTTATCATGAATTTTGATTTGGTATATACCCTGTAATAAAAGCGCAATGGCTTATACGGAAGACTATGAAATGCATGTGGAAAATATGGCCTTCTCAGAAAAGACTGCAGCTAATTTTACATGGAATTAAATGCCAGAAGAGAACGAAACAAAATTTCCAACACTTTCAAAATTTGATTGAGTACTCAAGTCACGCGTGATGCACAAATCTGTTAATAAAATCATCTGTTTAATTTTATTGGAATGGGTTACAATAGCACATGCTATGCAACATATTTTTCGATTTTGATAGTTTCTGACATCGAAAAATCTGTAAGTACGAGAGCAGAGTTTTCGAAGTTACAAATCATTCACTTCATGTGGTGAATTTTTGCACGTAAAAACCAAGAAACCTCGTGACTGTTTGCTGAAGACAAATGTCTTTGTGGATTTTGAGCTCATTAATTCTTAATTGTGCATTTCTTTCGCTGCGTCTTGAAGCTTTTTCAAACAAAAACAAAAAATAATTTGCTGTGAAACATAATTAATACTAGTAGCATTGCACACTGTCAATTTCGTTGTTTTTAGTTCTTGCTGATAAATGTTGTTTTCATGTTTCTTGCAGAATTCAAATCGAATGTTCAGCGTTAACGGATTAAGTTTCGGAAACCTCCAAGGATTAGATATGTGTCTGGGAGAGAAAATCGGCTGGCACATCGTTGGGTTTGGCAACGAAGTAGACGTACACAGCATCAGTTTCGAAAGTCAAATATTCACTGTTAACGGAAAAACGTAAGTATATGTAACAAAATAAAAGCAAATTAAGAAAAGACAGGATAAGATTTAATAAGTTAAAAAGCAAAATAGGATTTCCTTTGTTTATTATCTTTTTTTTTTTCATGTGAGTACAGGAACATAATTTGCCCAGTAGCAAGAGACAAACTGCTAGTAAAAAAACAACAAAAATTTAAAAGCTGAAGGAATAGCACTAGCAAGCACTACAAGCGCATTTTTCAAAGAGAGAGAGGAAGGCAGGGAAGCGAGGAGAGGGAGAAAGGGGGATAGATAGATAGAGAAAGAGGGAGAGGGAGGGAGAGGGGAGAGAGAAGGGATAGAGAAGGGAAAGAGAGAGAGAGAAGGAGAGAGGGAGAAAGAGAGGGGGGAGAAAGAGAGGGGGAGAGATAGAGAAATGGGGGGTGATAGAGAGAGAGAGATAGAGGGTGATAGAGAGGTTGTTATGAATGTGTTCTCTTCAATTCAATGGCACGATTTTTTCTTCTTTCTAGAAGTTTTGTCATACTTCGTTATAAAAACAACAAGTTAGTAAAATCATGCAATGCATTGATTATATACGCTTTCCAACATACCAGAAATCATTACTCAAGTTTTGAGGATAATGGCTGTGGAATAAATCTCTCTCCTGTGCCCTGACCTTTGAACCCATTTCGATGATATTCAACAGAATTGTTTCAGTATACCTCCGGAACAACGTGATAAAGTTTTATCGCAATCGAACCATTTTTACGCAAGTTATGACGCATAAAGGCAATGGGGTGGATCCCTCACCTTTGATGTCATTTCGCCAATTTTCAACAGTATTCGTATCCAGGTGGACCCCTACCACATACTAAAATTTCATCGGAATCGAACCATTTTTACGCGAGTTATCGTGCAGACGGGCAGACAGACAGACAGACGGACAAAGCTGAAGCATATACGCTCCTTCAACCTACGGTTGGAAAGCGTAAAAAAGAATCTATCGCAGACATTGCTCCTGTTTCTGAGAAAGAAGAAATATGAGACAACTACTTAATTGTTAAAGAAGAAAGATTACACCTAATCCTCCGGTATAACCTACACGACCTTTCTGACTTCAAAGATTGTGCAATAATCATCGAGCTTTTGTAGGCACGTAAAATCCTTCGGGTTTATGATAATTTACAAAGTGTTTGCAATAAAGAATGCACTCCAGTGCGAAAAAAATACTTTTAAATTTGTTTTTCAGAAGCAAAACTGAATTTTCTTATTAAAAAACATTGCGTAAAATGTTATTCACGAAGAAATCTGCTTGAGGTAACAAACGCTTTTTCGTCGAACATTCAACGACAGAAATGTAGTAGGAAACCGAAAAAAAAAGTATGTTCTTACAAGTAGAAAAGCTGTGCATCTTCAAAAGCACCAAATGTGCGACATTCTTTGTCATATTAACTGCCCATGCAGAAGCAATTATTCCAATCGATATTTTAAAAGCAAAGCTATGATTTCAGGTACAAATGCGTTTTGTCTCTTACCGACAGAACTGTGCATTATGGAAATGTAAAAAGTGTAAACGAAACGTTTCGCATGACAAAGGCTTTCCGTCACAAAAAGAAATTTCCAAACTAGACTTTTAGAAGACGTTATTATTATTATTATTATTATTATTATTATTATTATTATTGTTGTTGTTGCTGTTTAAGAGGAGATAATCAGATAAGAAAAATACACATTTACGTTCCCAGAAGAAAAATACTGCGCATTGTTTGAAATACATACTGTGCGCAACTTTCTTTTTAGTGAATGACGCCCTGTAGAAAAAGATATTTTTCAACCGGAGTGTTTGAATCTGAAACAAATTTGCGAACTGAAATACACACTTCTGCGTACTAGAAGACAAATTGTGCATTATGAAAAAATTATAAGAATCCGTAAAATATTTTTCATAGTGGAAGGTGTCGGACGCAAAAGGAACTAAAAGGAATTCCTTTTTTTTTTTTTCGCCGTCCTGTAGAAGCAAAGGTGCCTGCATTTCAGTTTCGAAATCGTCAAGTCACGGTTAAAAATTATTATTAATTTTTAACTGTGACTTATATTATAATTAATTTTTAACCGTGACTTGAGGATTTCGAAAACGAAATGCAAACATCTTTACTTCTACAGGTCTGGAAAAAAAAAGAAATTTCTAATTAATACAGCAAACAAAGGAGTTGTTTCTTTTTGCGTCCGACGCCTTTCATTATGAAAATTAAAGTTAATTCAAGTTAATAAATAATTAGGACTTCGCTGAAAGACGAGGGTGCTCATGAGTCTCCGCGTTTCTTTTTAGAAACCGGCCCTGAGTTTCTTTTTAGAACTCGTCAAGTCGCGGTTAGAAATATGAAAATTAAAAACTAATTTAAGACTTCGCCGAAAGGCGAAGAAACCCTTAGTTTTCGGATTCCGTGTTAGGAACTGGCCTTGAGTTTCTTTTTAAAAATCGTCAAGTCATGGTTGAAAATAAGACTTTTAAAAGCTGATATAAAATTAGGACTTCTTCAAAAGACAAGAGGGGTCTCTGAGTTTCAGAGTTTGTTTTTAAAAATCGGTTCCTGAATTTCTTCTTAGAAATCGCCAAGTTGTGGTTAAAAATAAGAATGTTAAAAACTGATATACAATTAGGACCTCGTCGAAAGACGAGCGGGTCCCTCAATTTTCGGGGCTCGTAGGCAGATGATCCTTTTTTCTATGCGTTACGAAACTGCTTCATGAGCATATAACGCTAAGAGGAGTTTCCCATATAAATGTAAGTTACTGGCTCCATTTGAGGGAGATCAGACATCTAGAACAGGAGAGGAACAAACAATCTATCATTTTACGGGGTATTCAAATCTGTGCTACAAGAATCTAGGAACCAATCATGTAAACCACTCGAACATAAGATGACCTGATTAAATCACATGAAAAGTATATTTTTAATATGAACAAAATGGGCAAATGAACTCTTACAGTTCGTGATCTTAAATAACCGAACAAAAACAGACACATCCTTTTGGTAATATTTCCTAATGATTTTGCTTGCACTTAGTAATGCATTTTTGTACAGCAAGAACTGTACACTGTATCTTCCTTCTAAAATCGAGTAGTGGATACATAGAAAAACTGAATGTGTCTGAAAGATGGAAAACGAGAAGTTAAGGGCGAGCAAAACTGAGATCACATGGAAAGCTAGCAACATACATCCGCTTAAATATTAATACATTTCCAAGACCACAGCAGCATGCGTTCTTAGATATTCGTTTCATAACTTTTGTTCAGTGTATTGTATATTTGTTAAAACAAAGTTTTTGTAACCACGATTTCATCACTTTTTTCCCCTTCAGTTTAGACATTATCAGCTTGTTTCCTGCAAAGTTTACCACAGATCTTATGATTGCCAGCAGAGTTGGAACCTTTCCCTTCCGATGCGAAGTAGGGCAACATAGAAATGGTAAGAAAGTCATTTTTTATATTTTCCCTCTATTTGATTCTCTTTTGCATTGGTAAATTTGTTGTAAGAATGATGGTCCTTGCATTCAGGTTTTTTCCTGATGCACAACTTTTCCTCTTGACGGCATAAATGCAGATAATATCGAATTCAAAATACATTTAGTTCCATATGTTTGCTTTTAAACATTCAATTGAAAAACGTATTTTTCCCTTCGATTACATTTACATCGAAGACTATTGTAGGTACAGTAACTTTTTCAAATAGTGCACAGATTTTCGCCTAGGGAGCGTAAAGCTATATTGCGTTTCTCCCGATATATCTGCTTCTAAAAGTCCGATTTAAAAATTTCTTCTCGCATCAGATACAGCTCCTGATGGGAAATGTTTTGCATATAATATCTAATTTTTGGTAAAGAATGGTTTGTCCACCAGGGGTTGTAAGTGTTTATTTCTGCTTCTGGTGTATTTGTAGCAAAATCTGAGCTTCTGAAAACTCGACTGAAACATTCTTTCGTGGACAGATACCGCTCACCTCGGAAAACCTTTTGAGAATACCTCCTACTTAAAATAGTGCATAGTTTTTCCGCCAGAGGGATTATATTTATATCTTACTTTTGTCGATATCTCTGCTTCTAAGAGTCCGATTTGAAAAATTCTTTGCCGCACCGATGGCGCAGTTGTCTAAGCGATGGCCTCTGATCATTCATAAGAAAGCTGTCCGGGTTCGAGTCCCAGTGAGGCATGGATATTGTGTTTGTTTTACGGCTCTCTCTCTGTCTCTCTCTCTTCTCTGGAACCAGTGACTCTAAATTAGGGACGGGCGACTGCTTATAGCCCATTGAGTTGCTCACGGTGGTCGCAACACCTCCAGTAAAAAAAATATTTCTTTGTTGGACAGCGTTCCCGGAGCGAAATATGTTTCATAACCCACAAGTTTGCCCCTAGGGTGTGTAAGTTCACTTTTCTGTTTGCAGCGATATCTGCGAGATGTTTTCCATCGAGATATAGCCTATATACCAGATCGTGAAAATTCTTTTTCGGTCAGATATTACTAACTATGAAAATTCTTAGTGTGTATTTCGTTCCCAAAATGATGCACAATTTCGCCGCTAGGGAGCGCAAACGTTTATTCTGTTTTTCTTGATATCTCTGCTTTTAAATGTGCGATTCAAAATATTTTTTTAGCACGGGATGTCATTTACCTTGTGGAACACTTTAGGTTAGTATTTGAGGTTTTGTAGTTCACCGTTCTGTCGCTAGATGGGATTTTGTACTTCTGTTTGCAGTTGTATTACTGTTTCTAAAACCCTACTGAGATTTTTTTTTTTTACTGTATGCCATTCACTGCCATAAAGATGGAGAGCATTATCGTTTTTAAATAATGCACAGCTTTTCCGCTAGGGGCGTAAAGGTGAAGATCTCTTTTCTCGCTATCTCTGATTCCGGGGGATTTGAAAAGTTCTTTTTCCTTAGCATAGCTTAGCCATAAAGAATACTTTTCTCCTATTTTCAACTTTTCCATTATGCAAAATTCTGCCCCTAGAAGGCGTATAGTTATACCATGTTCCCTCCTGTATTTCTTAATTTAACTGTCAATTTAAAAATCTCTTCATCTCTGATACTTCCTTCTGTAATGACAAACTTTTTGTGCGCCATTTGTGAATTTTCGTAACATAATTTTTAGCCACGGGTGGAAGTAAGCATCTGTTTCTGTTTTTGTTTTTTTCTAATCGGTTACATTGACTTTGAATAAGTTTGACTAAACTTATTCGCTTCGGAAAGGATTCAAAAGGCGTGCTCTTACAACCGAAAATACGGTGTCATCTTTCTTGTTTAATCTTTCTTTTAATACTTGCTGCCATAAGGCTCTATGAGTTTTGGTTTAACCCTGATGAAGAATATCTCAAATTGTAATCACGAAAATCGTGCCTTTCTACTACTTTCTTAAATATTCGATCAGAAAATTAACTTTCTCCATCTCACAAAACAGTACAATACTGAATTTAACAAGAAAAAAATGTATACAATAAAATTTCTGTGAATTCGAAAAACTCACGTATGTTTGTCCAAGTTCCATACAATCTTAATGGCTGTAATCGCCATGTGTTACAACTTCTAAAATATTTTGGAGGGGCTACTCAAAGAAAAGTCGGATGGGCTGAATCCCCCCCCCATAGCCTACCGGTAGTGCCCCGCCTGCCTGTGTTTTTTGACCAATTGTGTTTTGACCAATTGTGTCCCATAATTGTGTCCCAATGGGGTTCCATGACGGAACCCTATTGATCATTCAGTCAGTCATGAAGAAAGAAAAAATATCCTCAAGATAAAGTTCTGGGAAGAACTTCAGGAGATCTTCGTCCATTAGTGAATGGCTGTTGCAGAGGGTGATAAATTTTCATGCCTTCATTTTTCATACTTTTCCGTATGTACATACATACATACGCTTCTCCAATATTCCATGAACAATTTTGGTGCTATTACTTTCCACTGTAAATTCCAGTATATTTTTCTAATTTTACTAAATACCTAAGCATCCAGGTGCGTAAAGATAGCTCCCGCAACCCCCCGCGTCGCGAAGGGAGGGGGCCTGAATTTTAGGGGGCCCAGATCTACATACGTATTTTTTTTACTTAGCGATTTAATTTTAGACAAGAGGTTTTCTACTTGGTCTAAAAATTTTTGTTTTAAGTTTTCTGTCTTTTGTATACGAAAGTTTTTGAACTAAAGGGCCCCATTGACACAGACTTTTTTTTATCTGCGCGCCGATTATAGATCAGATCAGATCATATGTAGAGGATTTTAGGAAGGGAGTGTCTGACACCAGGTTTTAAACAACCCTTAGAAATAGGAAACTAGCATATTTGGGCTAAAGTGCTTGATAGGAAAGTGACACGGAAGCGAGGTAGAAAGGGGGAGGAAGACGCCCTTATTTATTACCGAGGGGCCTATACCCGGGGTCCAACGGTTTAACGTGCCCAGCCGACGCACGGAGGATATTTAGTGGTTCGTACCTGCCTGGGATTGAACCTGAGGTTTCTACCTTCGGTCATCGCACACTCAAAGTAGGCTTGATGGACTTGCGATAATAAGCATTGAAAATGACCGAGCTAGAAAACTAGACGTGACGAAACTGATTGAAATATTAGCTAAGGAGAACGTTAGAAGGGAATCCAGATTTTAGTATCGTAAGTTTTCTTTATTTTGTAAAGTATGCTTGCTTCTTGAATTTAAAAGACAAGACACTAAAAAGAAACAAAATCGCTGAAGTATTGAAAACTGGAAAAATGTAAACACACTTGTTTTTCATCTTTCTCAAAAATTATTGTATTAGGGAGTTAAAGAGCTTCAAGGAAGTTCGAAACCAGACACTCGAAGATCAGTATTTGTTTTTACTTGATTTGATATCGTGTACATTTGTCATTTGAAGATTTTGCACTTTTTTCCTTGAGTACTAAATTTATCGAGGATACTTACCAGAATAAGTGCTCACATAATTAAAAGCAATACATAAGCGATCATAGAATCAATATCTGGAAGTTAAATATTTATCCTCAATTTTTGTATTAATTTTTACTATGTTGGGGGCCTGTTAGGAAAATTTCGCCGGGGGACCCAGAGATTTTGCGTTACGCCACTGCAAGCATCTCAATGTTCAACAGAAAAATTAGCTATCAGAATGAGCGTTATCGCTAAAATCTCTGTAGCACCTTCCAAGAACAGAAATTGCCTAGTCAAAATTTTAGGGGAGAGAAAGTGCCTCTCTCTCACATGACCGCCCATGTTTGCATCTATTTCTTTGCTCCTCGTTATTTTTAGAAGGTCTTTTGAAAAAAAAAAAAAAACGTACGTGCTTATGTTATCAATAGACTTGTCCATCTACCTGAGAAAAATTCTCTTCGCATTGATAAGCGTGAAGCGTGAACTGCGAGAACGATTTGAAAAATTATTTTTGCAATGATAAGCGTGAACTGCGAGAACGATTTGAAAAATTATTTTTGCAATGATAAGCGTGAACTGCGAGAACGATTTGAAACATTCTTTTTGCAATGATAAGCGTGAACTGCGAGAACGATTTGAAAAATTCTTTTTGCAATGATAAGCGTGAACTGCGAGAACGATTTGAAACATTCTTTTTGCAATGATAAGCGTGAACTGCGAGAACGATTTGAAACATTCTTTTTGCAATGATAAGCGTGAACTGCGAGAACGATTTGAAAAATTCTTTTGCAATGATAAGCGTGAACTGCGAGAACGATTTGAAACATTCTTTTTGCAATGATAAGCGTGAACTGCGAGAACGATTTGAAAAATTCTTTTTGCAATGATTATCCTTGCCTGTTGGTCTTTACCGATTCACAGCTTTAACGCTAGGGGGCGCAAATGCGTACGTTATTGAATTCAAATATATTTCATTTTATATCGTTGCTTTTGAATATCCGATTGAAACAATTCTTTTTTACTACGATACCTTCTTGCCCGAAGACAAATTTGATATATTGTTTCATCTTCAAATAATGAACAGATCTTCCGCTAGAAGATGTAAATATACAACGTATTTTTTCTAGCTCTAAAAGTTCGATTTCAAAAGTTTTTTTTGAGACGGACTTATTGGCGAAGAATACTACGCATATAATTTCTAACATTTCGTAAAGCGCAATTTTGTCACTAAGCAGCGAAAGGGCATATTTCTGGGTGCAACATATTTATAGTCGTATCTATCAAAACCCAGTTGAAAAATTCTTTTTTTGGTAAAATACCACTCACCACGTTAAATACTTTTTGCATAGTTCTTCTTCCAAATAGCTCATGGTTTTTCCGGAAAGGGGGTAAATGCAAATCGATGAATCTGCTTTTTAAGGGCCCATTTCAAGAATTTCTTATTCGTGGTGAAGAACATTTTCCATAAAATTTTCAATTTTTGTAACGCACAAGCTTTTTGCTAGAGAGCGCAAGTGCATATTTATGTTTACCTTATATTCGCAGCTGTTGGTATGCTTTCAAACGCCAGATCGAAAAATAAAATTTTAGTTACATTCTGATCAATACGAAAAACTTTTTGCTCGTATTTTCTGCCCAAAATAATGCACAGTTTCCCCTTTAGTGGGCGTAAAAGTATATTTCATTTTCCGTGGATTCCTTGTCTCTAAAAGTCGGATTTAAAAACTTCTTTTTCTGTGAAATACCGATCATTTTATAGGACATTTTGCGCGCATACGTATTTTTAGATTTTTTCAAATTGCGCAGTCGCACGTTAGGTGGCAAGTGTAACACCTTGTTTTCAACTCTATCTCCGGTTCTAAAAATCCGACTGATTTTTTCTTATTCTGTGTGTCATTGGCTATAGTAAGGGATTGCTGTCAATATCTGTTTCAAATGAACTGCTTTCGTGCTATCCCATCGCATTGCTCCCGCCGTACAGAATATGTTTGCGTATGTTATCTGCTTTTTCCTAATGCACTGCTGTTCTATCCCTAGGTAGTGCTGGGGGCATCACGGTAGACATTTTTTGAAAGTGTATATAAAATTCTAAACTTCCTATGAAAAAAATCCTTTTGTTGATAAGATACTCTTTATTCCCTATGAAGAACATTTTGCTCCCTTTTTCTTTTTTCGAGCAACAGTTTTCTCACTAAGAGTCGTGAGAGTGTATTGCATTTCCAACCAACTTTGCCTTTGATTATTCAATTTAAAAAATTCCATTTACTTTGGATATCGTCTCTTATGAGAAATATTTTGCGCACAATTACGGTTTTCGTAACGCACCTTCTACAGCGAGTTGATGCATATTGCTATCATATTGAAGGTACACCTTTAAGTGTTTTGCTGATTTTAGGAATTCGGTTTAAAAAATTGTTATTGGTATCATTCCCTGTGAAAAACAATGTGAATACTGCGTATTTTGAATAACGGGGATTTTTTCTGGAAGGCGGGGCACATGTGGATTTGTTTTCCCGTATTGTCTTCCGCTTCTAAATATCAGTATTGAAAAATTCTTTTTTGTGTCGGAAAGGAATGTAAAGGTATTGTGGTCATTACACGCGAGAATTCGGTGTCGTCTTTGCTGTCTTTTGCTAATGCAAGGTCGCATGTTTTGCAGTCCGTGAAACTATTGATTCCCCACGTTCGATAAAATTTTGCGCTGACAACATTTAGAAACGCTTAAAGATATTGAAGTTGGGGCAGACTTCAATTGAAGACCACAAAGTCACTCAGTGGCTTTCAAGGACTCAAGCCTTCCAATTAGATGAGGACTGGTAATTGAAGAGAAAAGAAACTATTCTTAAATGCAAGGCTGCCCCAGTAGCGCAGTGGTTTAAGCGATGGCTTCTATTCACTTGTCCGAGATGGGTCTGGGTTCAGATCCCGGTGAGGCATTGATGTTGTGTTTGTCTTACGGCACTGGCTCTCCCTCTTCCCAGGAATAAGTGGCCCTAAATTAGGGAGCGGCGACTGCTTATAGCCCACTGAGTTGCTCACGGTGGTCGTTAAACCCCCAATCCAAAAAAACAAATAAATAAAATTAATAAATACTAGCTCATTGTCCGTGCTATGCACGGGTGAAAAAGCTATGACTGAATTTTTTATAACACGAAGCGTAAAATACATATACACAGCTATAATAAAAGGTTGAATTATTAATGGGCAGTCTATAAGATACGTTACCAACAACAACATTTTCGTAATTCTTTCAGCTTTAGCTTCTTCCACCTTGTACTACAAAGAAAAAATTCCACGGAACCCATAGTTTTTTAAATATCCATTACAGTGGAACAAAACTACGCCTGTAGTTACTTTCTTACAATTTTACTTGTTCCTTTTTATGAAATAAAATAACGCTGATTCCTTTTTATGAAATTATTCTGCAGTTTTATGCCTTTTTATGAAATTACTCTCCAATGCAAAGAAAATGAAATAAAACACCACATAACACCTACGTAACAAACCAAACGTCAGAATATTCAAGCAAAGCAAACTGAATTTGCTTGTACCACTTACTGGTCATCTATGTAACACTTCACAGAAAACTTGTACATTTCACAGTCCTGGACTGGGAATCGAACCCCGGATCTCTCGATTACCGGTGAAGTATGCTAGAAACAATAATTTCTTAAATTTTTATCATACATATACACAACTACACTGCTGGACAATTGCTAAGGACGGATCATAAACGGCTATATAGCGCATAAAAAAATAAGTGTGGTTGCATGCCAAGAGAAATAAAATAATGTCAGAATGCCAGAACATTACAAGAAAGACAATTTATTGTGCTCTGAAATCCAGAAGGCTTTGGAACGTGTTCAAGGGACAAACAGGCCATTTTGTGCAGAATACGTAAACGTGAAAAAAATGCAATTACCGTCCACAGGCGTTCCGGCGTAAGATGTCAATACGGGATATGGCCACCATGGAGGGCGATGCAAGATTCCACACGTCGTGTCATGCTTTGCACAACATTATCAAGCAGCTGTTGGGATAATTTATCCCATTCCTCTGTCAGTGCACGGATGAGGGTGTCCTTGTTTATTGGAGGGCATTGGAGATCAGCAAGACTCCTCCCCAAAGCATCCCACACATTTTCAATGGGATTCAGATCTGGAGAACGTGCTGGCCATACAAGGCGTTGAATATCCTCGCTCTCAAGACATTCCTGGACAGCGACTGTTCGATGACATGTTGCGTTGTCGTCCATGAAAATGAATCTATCACCGACAGCACTACGGAACATGCGAACATGAGGTAGCAGAACATCATTAATGTATCGTTGGCCAGTCATAGTCCCAGTTGGAAGCACATAGAGGGACGCACGGCCATTGATCATGATGCCAGCCCATACCATGACACTACATGTCGGATATCGGTCCCTTTCCTGTATGTTTGCTGGACAATATGCAGGACCACTATCACGCCAGATTAGTTGTCGTCGACAATCAGATAATAGACTGTATCTACTCTCATCTGAGAAGAGGACAGCAGACCAGTCGTTATCAGTCCAATTGCGATGTTGATGGCACCATTGCAAACGGGTGGTACGGTGACGTCTGGACAATGGGATGCACACAACAGGACGGCGGGCGTATAGTGCTCCTTCATGCAAACGTCTGGCGACAGTTTTTCGGGAGATCCGCTTACCAGTAGCAGCCATAAACTGATTTGCTACCTCATTAGCTGTGCTGCGCCAGTGTCTTTTTGTTGATAGCACTATGTACCGATCTTCTTCAGGTGTCGTACTGCGAACACGACCTCCCCCGTAACGTTTGCTACACTCTCCATTTGTTTGAAATGATTTCCAAAGCCTTGAAACAACACTGTGGCTGACGTCGAACTCCCTGGCAACATCTGTTGTTTTTTGCCCTTCTTCAATCTTGCCAATAATACGGCCACGCGTAAAATCATCTAGGTGATGTCGGGAAGACATACTGAAAATTGCAAGTTCGCCAATTGATTCTTTCCCTTTCAACTTTGCGTTTGAACAACAACGGTCAATACGCGTCAAATCCATTATATCTCTTATCAGCGTTATGACGTCACGAACAAGTTCGGCAATCCAAAATTTGCATACGCACAACACGTCTTACTGTATCCCGCACTTATGCTAATTTCCACATTTTCCTGTCTTCCATTTTATGGTTGCTATCGTTGCTATTGTCATCCGTCCTTAGCAATTGTCCGGCAGTGTATAATAAACGGTTGAAATATTAATGGGCATGAATAAAGCTGGTTGTATACGTTGTTTAAATTATGTTTGTAATAATGCAAAAGCTTAGCCGAAGCTTTTTTCTATTTGCCCTGTTAGTAAAAACCGTAATTGCTAGCATACTCGATCGGTAATCGGGAGATGCGGGGTTCGTTTCCCGCTAGAGGACGGTAAAATCTTAAAGTTTTCTGAGAAGAGATACATGGATGACCAGTAAGTGGTACAAGCAAATTCAGTTTGCGTTGCTTGAATATTCTGTGAATTTTCCATGTATTATGAAGAATATTTCTTCCTTCATTGATAGAACAAACGTCGCAGACAGTTGTTCGAGCAGGTGAATGTTCCCGCGGATGAAGTCGTCTGTCTTTCTAACTAATTTCCGGTATTTCTTTCTGATTTTACAATCGTGCGATAGCGGTGAGCTTAGTTCCGATTTCGGCCACCGGATAAAAGCAGATGGCGCTGCAAGTACTGAATAACGTCAGAGCGTTAGGGACAGACGTAGCCTATTAAATAGATTTTATTTAAATCGTTATCAATTTTTAAGGACTTGTTCATGAATAATGCTGGTTTTGTACGTTGTTTAAAATACACTGAAGTGCCAGAAAAACTAGTACAGACGAACTTATGCATAAGTCGCGTTTCCAACTGTATCGGGCAGATGGAAGGATTCGTGTGTGGCGCAAACCCCATGAAGCCATGAATCCCGCCTGTCAACAGGGAACTGTTCCGGCTGGTGGGGGTCTGTAGTGGTATGGGGTGTGTTTAGCTGGTCTTCACTGGGACCCCTGGTACGTCTACAAATGTCTGTAACCGGCCAACGCTATGTGCGCATCCTTTCTGACGAAATACACCCGTTCATGTCCTGCATTCATGCTGATGGGTTGTGCCTGTTCCAACAGGACAATGCACCTCCACACAAGTGTCGGGATGCCACATTATGTTTAGAGGAGCATTCATTTGAGTTTGGGGTGCTGCCATTCCCACCCAGGTTCCTAGATCTGAACGTGATGCAACTCATTTGGGAACGCACTATCGAACACAGGAATCCGAGACTTCGGAATACACCCGAATTGTGGAACGCTCTGCAAGAAGTATGGTGTGCATTGCCTACAGCATATTTCCAGAAGCTAGTGGAGTCGATGCTCCGTCGTATTTCTGAAGTTCTGTGCTCCCGTGGGGGACCTACCAAGTATTAGACTGGTGTACCAGTTTTTGTGGCACGTTAGTGTATGTCTGAAACGTTTGTAATAATGCAAATCTTAGCCCAAGCTTCCCCCCCCCCCCCATTTTTCCTGTTGGTAATTAATAAAGCATTTCAAATAAGTGATTGAGTTGCCTAAGGCGTTTAGTGTTCATTCCTAAAGTATCCGACTGCAATGTGCCAATGAGGGCAGCTTGGAAAACCGACTTGTAACTTTGCTGTAGTGCCAGGAGCTCCAATAATATATCATACTTAGATATCAAGATGATGTGATATTCGTACTAGCAAGGACCGCGTTCCGCATTCAACCATCTCATAAGCTCCCACTTGGATTTACTCAGCCTTTGGGCTTAGAAACGCATACCTGCACATTGTAACGTTGGCCGTGAGCTATGTAATCTTCGTCTCCATGCATTCAAGCTGCTCAGACTCGGCCTTGCGGCTTCCGTCTGTCACTGCGAACTTTCTACTGGTCACGGTGTTAATGCCGAAGGCAAGGTTACAATGTTCTAATTACCCAACGCGTTCAACGGGCAAAAGTTCGAACATGCCGAATGACAGCCTTCGTTTATGAGCATAGTCATGTACTGATCAACCTACGGAAATTCTGACCCTGGTTCTGGAGCAATTGATTTTGCAACAATGAGTCCTTTTGCTGCGAGACCATACGATTTGTGGTTGAGTTAATGCTAATTGCTAAGAACACTTATGGATAAATATAGGAGCACCAAACTGGTAAAACTTCTGAAACGTTGTGACGTACCTGCCAGCAGGACGCACACGACATAAAGGCAGATAGTAGTCAGAACAAACGTCTGCGTAGCTCAGTTGGTAGAGCGACTTGTTCCGGAATAAGCGGACTCGGGTTCGAATCCCGGCGTAGACCAGAAATAACGGAGAAATTTACTTCGTTATAACGTCAACCTACCATAGGACAACTAGCACTGCCCTACCATTAACATCCGGTCACCCGTCTATTGATAGAGAATTCAGTCCTACGCAAGCACAATATCATAGACTCAACTATAAATATGCTCGTATAGCTATGATGAGACAATAGCTCAACCATAGGCACCGACTTAGTGGGTTCGAGACACTTTTTGAACCCCCAGTGATTTTGTTGTGGGTTCCTGGAACCCCTAATATTTTTGCGCGTATTTCGTGAGAAAAATACACGTACGCGTATGTGTATAAGTTTTGTTATTCGTTATCAAATCTCTCTTCAAATGTTTTATTATGCATTCCCTGTTTACTATATATAGAAAGTGTGTATAGAAATTTACCCCTCACACTGTTTATTGTGCCTAAAAAAAAGAATCAGTGTTTGTTCGCGCTCATCAAATTTGGCGCAACAGACAATACCTCAAGTTCCGTTGTTTAATAGCATTTAAAACTGCATCCTTTATAAAAAAAAAATATGTTTGGTTTGACTGGGTTCCCACAAAATACAAAAATCTAGCTTTACATTCGGAGACGAGATTCTATTCGAGGTCGTAGTGACAAAGGCGGAAATGTGTTGTACAGTCAGTTGACCCACCCTATCTTCGGACAGTCGGGGACCAAGAAGGTTAGAAGAGAGAGGAATGTGGCATCAACAGCCACTGGTAAAGCCAAATCTGATCATCTGGTTTCTTGCGCTTTCCGGGTGGAGAGGGTTCAGTGACGTGACGTCACTCCTGAAGACCTGTGCTGCACATGTTGATAGCGGCTGTCTCTTACTCTCTGCAGCAGTCCCTGAAGGTCAACAAGGCTCCCACAGCTTCAGCAAGGTCGTGATTGGCTAATGCGCAATGTGCACTGGCGCTCTACAAAGCATAATTTTTTTTTGAATACTAAACAGCATTTCTATAACTTTTTGCAAATTTTTAGTTATGTGCATGTATGCTTCAGTCTCATTTTTTCCTGACTGTACATGCTGCACAAGTGCCTCTAAAACTTCTTCAATGTCGACGATTTCTCCGTAGAAAGTACAGAAGCATAACAAACCCTGTGTGAGACTCTTAAGAGAAGTACAGTATAGGGTGCAAGAAGTTGAACGAGAGTTGTTACCACGGTGGAGCCAAAGACATCGGCGAGAGATAGGCAGGTAAACATAAAGCTGGAGGTTCTGAAACGACGCAGACCGATTGAACGTGCAGCGCCATCTATGAGTGGGGGGAGTTGGCAGTGAACTATTGGAAAGAAAGAATGTTTTATTCAATTCACAATGTACTGCAGAAATTAAGTAGACTCGCGCTCTTTGTTCAACCACAAATTGCATTTTTTTTTCACGAATACAGACACAGGTTTTAAAAAATGAAACATATTCTTTGAGTTTGCTTGATGGTAGTTGAGGTGCGCGTTCCTTATCACTGCAGTCAAAATAATTGCCATCTAGCGTGATTTTTTTTTTACTTTACAGTTCTAGTCTTTTTTCCGGTCTTTTTTTGTTTTTTTTTTGTTTTACATACATACAGACTGATGTCATACTTCAACTGTTTCGGCTCCCCGTTTTCGGTTTCCACTTTTTTTTCTCCATTTATAATCGCCTATTCTCCTTCGCTGGTGTTCGATTGTAGGCACTTCTTACCGTGATGAATAGTTATGCCCTGCCGCTTTCCCTCTCAAAGCAAGGAGCACCAGAATCCCGTCAAAAAGAAATAATTTTCTTGAGCAAAAATATTGTAAAACCACTAGACGAAAAACAATGAAGGAAAAGATGTTGAGAGCTCTTTCACTCTCTGCGCACGCGCAAGGCTTTTAAACAGCAGCTTAACATATCATAGTCATTTACCAAGTGACGAACATGGGTTTAAGTTTTTGCCCAACTACAAGGCGTAGTTGGGCAAAGAGTGACGTAGGCGGAGGCCACCTACGTCACTCTTTCTTTCTATATACTGTATATATATTTTTTGTAATATTCTTTAAAATTTTATGTTTCTCCGAAAAGGGGAGGGGGGACAAACACGCACACAAACAGGGCATATTTCTCTCTTCCCTAGCCCAAAACACTAACAAGCCTTATCACCATGTGGCAGAGAATCATTAGCGCAGCTGGTCCTACTGATTCACCTTTAAAAATAATTTCTCTTTAGTTACGAGGGTCCTAACAAGAGTTCTGCACACTGTCCATTTTTGAGCAAAATGTGAAGTAACGGAGAAAACTTACCTTATTGCCGTTCAATGTACTCCCCTTTGCTACTAATGACAGCTTGCCAGTGGTGAGGTAGGTCCTGGATGCCCCATAGTACGCCATCTTTGTTCAGCTGTCGTATTACTCGGGTCGCGTCCAATGACAGTTCGCCCAGCGATTCGTAGCGGAAGCCACGAAGCCGATTTCTTAACTTTGGGAAAAAATCAAAGTCGACTGGACTGAGATCGGGGCTGTATGGTGTGTGGGATAAAGTTTCCCAGCCATATTTCGACAAAAGACTCCGTACCGACGCTGCGCCATGACACGATGCGTTGTCATGCAGCAAGATCGCTCCCGCTTCCAAGAAGTTGGGGTGATTTTCGCGAGTTTTCGGTCTCAACTTTGTCCTCAGAAAGAAATTGTGCTTCGATCAAGAGTTCTTTCCCCACAATATTCTTGCAAGGCAGTATGGATCTGTGTTAGAGTTTTCCCCTATAGAGTTTCTATTTTCACGCATGAGCGCTGGTCTAACGCCGCGACTCGACCTGAGGAGCTGCACGCTTCCATTTTCAAACCCTCCCACGTCCGCACAACAAATGATAGCACGCCGTTCTGATACCACTGCGTTGCTGAGAGTCTGACCTTGACATGACACAATCATTTTCCCGACTGCATCATCCGTTTCCGTTTTAGATTAACGTGGGCAGAAATTTTGTTATGACCCTGGTGTTCTTCATTTGTGCTGTATCAATTCAATTTTTCTTGTTTTTAAAAAGTGTAATGCACGACAAAATCGCCTGTCCTTAATTTAGGGTCACTGACTCCAGGCAAGGGAGAGAGCCAGTGCCGTAAGACAAACGCAACATCCATGCCTCACGGGTTTCGAACCCGGACCCCCTTTTGGACGAATGATCAGAAGCCATCGCTTAGTCCACTGCGCCAGCCGTACGGCACAGCTGCGATTCGTTGTCTTTCCTGTAAATCCGCTTTTTCTGTTTTGATTTTTTATCTCTCATGTCGAAATGCTTCCCTATGCAAGGCTGCAGCAAAGAAATATTGACATACGTTGCTGAAACAGTAGACATTGACGTTTTCAAAAATTTTGTGCAGGCTGAAATGATTCAGAAGTATATCTGCAAAATTTGAAGAATACAAAAATGAAGAGATACATTCATGTTTTGCGGTTGCAATGACTGACAGAAAATGTATGCTTTAAGCAAGAAAAGCTTAAAAAAAAAAAAAGATAGACAGCTCTATACGTACTACGTAGACTTCAAAGTAAAAACAGATGGAGGGAGAAATTATTGCATTATGCCCAAAATTCTGAAAGTAAAACTGAACAATTCATATAAATTTTAACTGCGATAAACAACAGGGCAATAAACTGCGATCGACAACAGTGTAGTCAATGGAAATCATTAAAAAAATCAACCGCATTTCAACAATAGATAAAACATCTAGAAATAGAAAATAGATACTTTCTCCAATAAGCAGATGAAAAATATGTTACATAGCTAAAGGAACATCAGAGACAAAAGGATTTTCAAATCAGACAGAAGAACAGATATAGAGGAAAACAGGATATAACTTTATGCACCTAACGGAATAATTCTGAACGATAGAAAAACAGAAAATATACGTAAACTATTCATGGCAGAAGTTATGCTAAGGGAAAAGAATTTTTCAAATACATCTACTGGATGTAGAAACAGCGAGAAAAAGGTTTTGACATCAATCAACTCCCCCCCTCCCCCAAGTAAGAAAACCGTATATTATTTAAAGAGCATATTATTCCCCATCTTTAGTTTTTTAGAAGCGGAGATACAGCAGCAATCAGAAATGCACACTAACACCACCTAGCGCCAGAACTTTGCCCTACAAAACACAAGAGTACATGCAAAATGTTCCACAAAGAAAATAGTATCTGACGTTAGAAAAAAAACTAATCGGCTTTTTAAAGCAGAAATATCAACAAAAACCGATTAAAAATGTGTGCCGTCTAGCGGAAAAATTGTGAATTATGCTGCGTAGAAAATGTACACAAAATGTTTTAGCAATTAGTAGTATCTGATCGAAAAAATGTTTTTCAATCAAGTTTTTAGACACTCTGATATTGCTGCTAATATGTTGCAAACAGGAACTTGAACTTATGTCCTCTAGTGGTCCACTTCTGAATTAAGAAAATTTTGAAATTATATGCAGCACATTTCGCACCGAAAACGCTGTCCGGCAAAAAAAGACTTTTTCAAATTGGACTATTTGGGAAGAGAACTATCGACGAAAATAAGACATATATCTATTCTCCTTGCGGAAAAACTGCACACTGTTTATAGCAGAAGGTATTCTCAAAATGTTTACCATGAGGAGCGGAATCTGACCGCGAAAAAAATTTTAAATCGAATTTTCAGAAGCCAGATATTGCTGCAAATACATCAGAAACTTAGGCTTACGCCCCAGGCGGGAAAACCATTTCTTACCTTATACTGTACTAGATAACACATGTAGAACATTTCCCATAAGGAGCTCTATCCGATGCGAAGAGAATGTTTCATACCGGACTTTTATGAGCAGAGATATCGGGAAAATCGCAATTTAACTTTGCGCCCTCTAGCGGCAAAACGATGCATTACTTGAAAAAAAAAAAAAGAAAAATATAAATAGTCTTCATTACAACTGATATTGAATGTAAGAAATAATTTTTTCAGTTGGATATTTAGAAGCACTTATATAAAATAAAATATATCTTGAATTCGATAGCATCTGCATTTATGACCTCTAGCGGCGAAGTTATGCATCGTAAAGAAAAACAAAAAAACTCCGGAAAGCAAAGATCATTATTCTCATATTTTGGGGTTCTCAATGCAGAAAGATTTTTTCAAATCGGACTGATGTTTACTGTGATATGGTGTTTACAGAAGGACAGACAAAGTGATACCATGAGCATGTTGTTGTTTTTTCACAAAAAACTGGCTAAAAACGCCTTTAGATTCATTTTTGTTTAATCATTTTTTGCAAACATTCAGTAAAATTTGTCAATGAAGTCAGTATCCTTTCATTGCAACAGAAGAGCAAAGCTCCATATTGAGAGCCCCAAAAATGTCGATTCAGCACTAGTTCCATCATAATACGCACATGTTTACTAGTTCCCGATATCCGGTAGCTTTCCCGCTTATAACGACGATTTACTGCAATTACTCATATTTATCACAAGTACGCAATTACAGAAAGTCAGCCCTGCCGAAACAACTTTTTCAAAATATTTTCTTCTGCAACTATATTTAAAAATTATTTCAGAGACCTGGTGTCAGTCATTTTCCTACTAAAAAACATTTTTAAAATATTTTCTTGGAAGAAGAAGAATTATTCGAGTCATGGTCCACTGCTGGACGAAAGGTCTCTCCAAACCTCTTAAACAACGGTCTGTTTTGTGCCAGTCTTCTCCATGTTACTCCCGCATACTTTCGAATTTCATCCACCCATCTCCCATGTGGTCTTATTCTGGGTCATTTCCTGTCCCTTGGAATCCAATCTAAAATTTCGACTGTCCATCGATGGCCTGTTCTTCTGGCAGTATGTCCAGCCCATTGCCATTTCAGGGATTTAACTCTGATCATGATGTCTTCCACTCTTGTCATTTTTCGGATCCACGTGTTCCTCTTCTTATCTCTCCTGGTTACACCAAGCATGCACCTCTCCATGCTGCTTTGAGTTGTCTACAGCCTTTGTATGTCTCTTTTAGTTAAGGTCCATGTCTCTGTACCATACGTATGCACTGGAAGGATGCATTGATCAAACACTTTTCTTTTAAGACATAATGGCATATTGCTCTTGAAAATTACGCTGTTTCTTCTAAAAGCTCTCCAGACAAGTTTTATACGCCGATTAATTTCTTCATCAATGTGACCCTCACTTGATATCTGTTGTCAAAAATCAACGTACGCATCTGTTATCTCCAGCTTTTCTCCATCAATCGATAAATGTTCATTTCTTCCAAGAGCATTGTACATCACTTTTGTCTTCTGAAAGTTCATTTTTAATCCCACTTCTTTACTCTTGTCAGCAAGTTCCTGGATCATACTCTGCAGCTCTGATGGGGTAGTTGCAAAAATTACTACGTCATCAGCAAAACGAACGGGAGTTAGATAATCTCCATTATTCTTTATCCCTTTGTTTTCCCAGTTCAGTGATTGAAAGACATTTTCCAGTGTGGTATTAAAGAGCTTGGGAGATATAGTGTCTCCGTGTCTCACTCCAGTTCCAATTTTTATGGGTGCTGTATTCTCAAATACATGCAAGTGTATTCTCACTTGCATTTTCATAGATGTTATTAATAATATTAATGTATGCATCTTCAATACCGCAGGATTTCAAAGCCATTGTAACTGCTGATGGTTTCACCGAATCAAAGGCCTTTTCATAATCGATAAAAGCCATGAAAAATGGAAGTTCATATTACCTCGCTCTTTCAATTAGTTCTCTCAAATACGTGGATATGATCTATTGTGCTGTAGCCACTCCTGAATACAGCTTCTTCTCTCGATTGAGCCATGTCCAGTGTCACCTTCAAGCGGTGTGAAAGAACTTTAGTGAAGATTTTATAAACCACTGATAGGAGGCTGATAGGTCTGTAGTTCCTGGGATTCTCAGTGCCACTTTTTAATGTAGCAGGATCATTGTAGCGTTGTCCCAATCCTCAGGATTTTTTTCCTTCATTAAGGCATAGAGTGAAAACTTGGGCTAGTACTGTTTCAATTTCTCCACTTGCTTCTTGTATTATGTCTACAGTAATTCCATCTTCTCCTGGTGCTTTTCTCCGCTTCATGTTCTTGATTGCATGTGCAACTTCTGCTGGAAGGACTGGAAGAACTCTGGTACTGGTACCTTTCATGATGTCTGGAGTACATATATCATCCCTTTCATATAATTTGGAGTAGAAATCTTTTACTCTTGTCAAAATTTCGCCTCTATCTCTTGTTACAGAACCATCTTCTTTTCTCAGTGCCATAATTTGTTTTCCTCCCTTACTGAGATGTCCCTTTGCTATCTTTAGGCTTTGGTTGTTTTCAATTGTTTTCCTCACTAGTTCACAGTTGAATTTCCTTACGTTTTCAGTGATACTTTTGCGTACTGTTTTGCATAACTCTATATATTCCACTTTGGAAGTCGCATCTTCTTTAGTTTACCTCATCTCTCTTCTTTTTTGCATCAACATTTTGGTTTTTCCTGATATTTTTGTCCACATGGAACTTGTTCTTAGACCTAACTAATTTTATTGCTGTTTCCATAAGAGCTTTGGTTACTTTTCTGTTAACTTCAGAAATATCCCCTTCTTCCGATGTTAGGCCTTCTAAAGCACAGAATCTCTTCTTCAGTTCCAACTTGAAGGTATTATGGTGTTTTTTAAGGTTGGTTATGTCAATACATTTTGTTTGTCTTATGAGCTTGCTACGTTTGAGTTTAGTTTTGAGGTGTCTCTTACATCTCACCAATCTAAGGTCACTACCTGTGTTGAACTTGTTTAGCACACCGCAGTCTTCTATGACGAATTTTTTGTTACACATAATAAAATCAATTACACTTGTCGTCCCATTTAGATGTCTCCATGTCCATTTCCTGTGTGGCTTTTTCTTGAAGAAGGAGTTCAAGATGAAAAACATTTCTGCCTCTGCAAACTCAACGAGAGTATTTCCACGCTGGTTTCTGTTGCCGTGACCGAATTTACCTACTGAAGTTTCATTCTGTTGCTGTTGCCCTATTTTTCCATTGAAATCTCCCATAATTATCTTTAAGTGCCGCTTGCCTTTATTATTTAGATGACGTATTTCCTCATAAAAGTCTTCAATTTCTTCTTCAGGGTGACTTGTGGTGGGTGCATAAGTTTGAATTATCTGAGCCTGGTAACCTCTCGAGAGTTGGATAACGAGTCGTGCAGCTCTGTCAGAGGAACTTTCAACTTCTACAACTTTATTCTTCAGTTTCTTGTTTATCATAAATCCAACACCACTAGTTCTGCCAGTATCTGTCCCACGATAGTAGAAGAGATGTCCACTTTTCAGTTCAATGAGATCTTCTCCTTTTCTCCTTACCTCACTTAACCCGACGATGTCCCACTTGATCCTTTGTAGTTCCTCTTCCAATTCAAGAAGCCTTGATTCAGAAGATAGGGATTGTCCATTGTAAGTAGCCAAGGTCAGCATCAAATGGCAGCCTAGTCCGGTCCTC
The DNA here is from genome assembly GCA_039090855.1 of Macrothele yani. Classification (NCBI taxonomy): domain Eukaryota; kingdom Metazoa; phylum Arthropoda; class Arachnida; order Araneae; family Macrothelidae; genus Macrothele; species Macrothele yani. The sequence continues at coordinate 173,468,516 of CM076990.1, forward strand.
CGGTTATTCTTAGCACCCTCTGCCTTCATGTCGCACTGGTCGCTGCCTTGGACAGGTATATTCTAGCTGCCGGAGACTGAAAGCCAAGATTTATGTTGTGGAATCATTTTGGAGGGTTTGGCCATAACTCACCACGCTGGCCAAGCGGTTTGGTGAGTGTGGATAGAATTTCCTCTAATCTTGATGGTATAGTTATACCGCTATTGGCGGTCGTCAGAGCGCCTTTAGTTGGAACAGGATGCACCACGAGAAGGCGCGGTTGACGTTCGTCAAGAAGAGGCTGTGATGTTGCGTATCACTTGACCTTACATCCCCCAAAAATACATATATATATATGTATATATATATATGACTTTCTTAAATAATTCTTTATAACTATGAATCCTTTCGGAAACCAAGCACTTCTAGTGTAATTAAAATATGAAGTAAGTAAAAATAAAAGAGCTCATTCCCATGCTGCTTACTTTCCTTTCTTCCCCCAAAAAACAAAATAAAAAAACTTGACATCGTTTGCAAACGCAGTCATGAAATTTACATAAATCACTGTTCTTGTTGCGCTCATAATAAATGAAAACAATCAACACAAGAGCTCTATGTTTTATGTTTTCATTCTCTTTCGCTCATGCGAAGCGTATGTTTTTAAACGATGACAGAACTTGTCAGAGGTTTCATCAAAGCGTTCCATTGATCCCTCCCTAAGATCAAAGTTCATGTCAGCGTTTAGAAATTGGGTGTGGTGAAGTTTTGAATGAATATGGTACCAGCTGTGTTGATGGCTGAAATTGTTTCGTGCAGCAATCTCTTATATCAATGTGTTACATGGGTGCCTTTATTTTTCATTTTCAAATTCAAGCGTATCAGGTCGTTTTTTTTAACTAGTGACGTCATTTTCCTGTGAAGCCATTATATTTCACAACAGTTGTCTCGGATAAACTTTCTTAAAATGCTTCTATAGAGCATTTGTTGATGAATTTTGGGTAGAGTTTGCTTTTTGTTAGATTACGATACAATTCTTTGCACCATCAAAAATTTTCTGAAATTCACGAGCTAATTTCCGTGATTACTTTCGTATATTAACGGGAAAATTATGCTCTCACTTTTTCTGTACCCATATGACGGAAAATTTCTGGTACTAGGTACAATTCCCGGAATACTCGAGGTTTGATTAACAATTAAATTCCAATCATGAGTTTGATTTTGAAGTTCCGTAGTGAGATCTGATGTTGTGGGTAGCCTATCGCATGACATCTTGTTTGTTGTGGTACCGGATATTCCTTCCCTGCTCCCCCATTTTGTGCACTAGATATTATACAGGGTGTCCCACTCGCTGCTGAACCAGGCATTTCTTTAATAATAGTAACACAAATTAAGATATTGCAAGGAAATTTGAAGTGGACTTACCTCATTTCGTGCGAAATCTGATGACATGTTAACATGTGCAGGAAGTGGCCACTACTTGCGTCCAGATAGCATTCAACCCGTCGCACCATATTGTGGAAAGTTCTTGCCAGTATGTCCGCCGTCACTGCCTGAATTTCTTCGGTGATATTTGCTTTCAAGGCATTTATGGTTCGCGGTTTGTTTTAGTACAATCTCCCTTTTAGATTTCCCTATAAAAGTCATCAGGAGGGAGACGCACGTAGTCGGCCCTTTATATTCTGTATCGTTTCCCTGACATTTGTGGACGACCTCCTGCATGGTCGTCTAATAAAGCCCCTTTGGTTTCCAACTTCTTCGACATCAATATTGGGTTGTCCGAAAAGTCGTGACGTATTTTAACCATGTTTTGCAACGGTCATTTATTGATAGAAAGAACGAAGATCAATCGATGATATAATGCCCGTTTTTGTTCGATAACCTTTTGCCATCTTTCAGTGAGCTGTTCATGGAAAAACCTGTCCTTCATGGTGAAAAACTGTACAAGGTTCTGATTTACAGCCTCATCTTAATTGAACGTTATACCACACAAGGACTGTTGAAGAGGGCGAAACAAGTGGAAGTCTTTCGGCGCAAAGTCAGGCGAGTATGCTGCGTGTGGCAACACATCCCACCCAAGCTCCAATAATATTTGGCGGGTGATCAAACTTGTGTGTGGTCTCACGTTGTCGTGATGGAACACAACACCTTTACGATGAACGAACTCTGGACGTTTCTGGATGATGGATTCGTTCAAACTGTCCAATTGCCGACGGTACACATTCGAATTGATTGCTTGGTTCCGTGGTAGGAGCTCGAAAAACAAGACCCCTTTAAAATCCCACCACACTGAGACCAGAATCTTCCGCTGATGAATGTCTGCTTTGGGTGCTGTTCGAGACGAAGCAGCACGTCGCGACCAAGACCGTTTGTGCAGCACATTGTTGTACACAATCCACGTTTCGTCACCAGTTATCAGCCGCTTCAAAAAAGGATCGTTTTCCTGACGTTTAATGAGCATATCGCAGATGTTTATACGCGCCGACAATTGAGCTTCTTTGAGTTCATGAGGAACCCACACATCGAGCTTGGTTACGTATCCCAGCTTCTTCAGGTGTTCGTGAACGCTTGAATGATGGGTGTGCAATGTGTCTGCAATCTCTCGTGTCGTGTAACGTGGGTTTGGCTCGATCAATGCCTGGATTTGGTCGCCATCAACCTCGGTTGGCCTCCCGGACCGAGGAGCATCGTTGAGGTCAAAATCACCAGCACGGAATTTTGCGAACCACCGCTGGCACTGACGCTCTTGTAGAGCGTTATCACCGTGCACTTCATGCAACTTTTCACAATCTTGACGCGCATTCTTCCCTTTCCGGAAGTAAAACAGTAAAATATGGCAAAAATGCACAGTTTGGTCTTCCATCTTCAACTTGATGTCAAATCTCCGCAAATCAACCAAATCGCTGACTATTTCTTTTAGATTGCAGCTAGAACTGGCACCTGTCGAATGCCATAGCGATAACAGAGCTGCGCATGCTTCTAGAACTTCCAAAACCGCCCAACAGCCATCGGGTGCCAAAATACGTCATGACTTTTCCGACAACCCAATAGAATCGATAAAGTCTTGTCAACAACAATTCCTGGATAGGTTTGCGGATGTTTACATGCAAACCTGCCCAGAAATTGCTGTTGACAAGACTTTATCGATTCTTTTTTTACAATAAGTTCGAAAAATGAACACTCGCACATGTACGCGAACAGCCACGAGCACTAGCATTCACTATCAACAACAGTATTTTATAGACACGCTCAGCTAAATGGCGTAACAAAGCAGTAGAGAGGCGCTTCCGGCTGGCTGGCGAACTTCTTCTCAATGGCGCCACACTTACGAATGTGTCTGCCACTAAGGAGCACTGCGGCTAGCTGGCGGACAGCGCCGATTTCAATGCTGTCTGGACGCAACTGGTGGCCACTTCCAGCACATGGTGGGATATCATCACATTTCGTACGAAATGAGGTAAGTCTACTTCAAATTTCGTTGCAATATCTTCATTGGTGTTAATATTATTAAAGAAATACCGGGTTGAATAGCTAGTGGGACACCCTTTATATTGCTGATAACGATAAGAAACAGGGTACTTAAATTTTTATACAAGTGACTGTGTGATGTCTATGTATCAGCCTGTAGACCTTTTAAGACAAAGGCTATTACAGCTATCAAGAGTAAATTTTATATTTAGAAGTTTTCTGAAATAATATTTTTTTTATTTGTGGGTTTAACGATCACCGTGAACAACTCAATGGGCTATAAGTAGTCGCCCGTCTCTAACTTAGGGCTACTGGTTCCAGAGAAGCGAGAGAGCCGATACCGCATGACAAACACAAAATCCATGTAACCACTATTTCGAGATGGGTTCGGGATTCAAACCCGGACCGATTTCGGGCAGGTGGACAGAAGCCAGCGCTTTGACCACTGCGTCACCAGGGCGGCAATAATACTATAAAGAAGTACATTGTACTTTTTCTTAAAGATAATTGAAAGTCATTATCAATCCAAAAAGGTCATAATTTATTACTTTTTAATTATAAGTAATAAGTAAATTATTACGAGCCTATTTAGAAAAATAATGACCTCCAACAGAAAACAAAATTAGTAATTGACCCGCATTAATAGCCAAAAAAGAAATCCTTATTGCACAACTAGAGTTCTACGTGATACGTGAAGACGCTTTATGTGGCTTTCTGGATCGATGGTAGTACACGCGTTTTCAGTTGAAAACAAAGCCGAACGAGGCAGGTTCGATTCCCTACCAGGGGTAAACGGAAAGTATCTGAAAATATCAAAATTTAAGATTTTGAGAAATTTCTGCATAAATACGGAAAACCACAAAATGGACATTTCTGAAATAAGCGGAATTACCGACTACGGAAAATCTGTCGAAATAAGAAAGTAAGATGAGACGGGACTTTTAAAAAACGGAAATTTTGCTAAATGACGGACACGTACCGGCAACTTTGCAGGCACGTCATTTTCAGGAATGTTCCGTGAATTCACACGATTTATTTTTTACAATGTATCCTAACAAGGAACTAGGATGGTTTGCTAGGTGCATGTACTTGGAGCGCCACTTTACGAAAATAAGAAATCAACGCCGCCAAAGTTTTGTACACCCAAAAGAAAATTTTGTACACCACCGAAAGTGGTACTTTTCGGCTCTCTAAAAGTGGCACTCCAAGTACATGCTCGAGAGCCACAAAGGAGAGTCAAAAGGAACCACTTCCGGTGGTGTGCAAAATTTTCTTTAGGGTGTACAAAACTAGTACAACATTCTGGCAGTGTTTATTTTCAATTTTGGAAAAGTGGTACTCCAAGTACATGATCGAATGCCACAAAGGAGAGTAAAAAAGTACCACTTCCGGTGGTGTACAAAATTTTCTTTTGGGTGTACAAAACTAGTACAACATTCTGGCAGTGTTTATTTTCGATTTTGAAAAAGTGGTACTCCAAGTACATGATCGTGAGCCACAAAGGAGAGTAAAAAGGACCACTTCCGGTAGTGTACAAAAGCTTTTTTTTAATGTGTAAAAACCTAGTACAACATTCTGGCAGTGTTTATTTTTGATTTCGGAAAAGTGGCAGTCCAAGTACATGCTCGAGAGCCACAAAGGAGAATCAAAAAGCACCACTTCCGGTGGTGAACAAAATTTTTTTGGGGTGCACAAAACTGTACAAAACTGGTGCAAAACTCTGGCAGTATTGATTTTCGATTTTGAAAAAGTGGCACTCCAGCATATACTTAGAGTGCCACTTTTCGAGAGCCGAAAACTACCACTTCCGGTGGTGTGCAAAAATTGTTTTAGGTGTACAGAACTGTACAAAACTAGTACAAAACTTTGGCAGCGTTGTTTTCTTGTTTTGGAAAAGTGGACCTCCAAAGAACATGTACCTCGGTTTGCTGCATCTACTCCTGCGAGTTAAAATAATGTTTTTCACCTGTTTCCTCTGGGTTACACGTAGCAGTTGATTAATAATAGCATTCCTGTTTCTGGCACTTCATGTCTTGAACAGGTGGTCATGCAGCTTCAGGTGAACGCGTGCTGCATACATTGGGATACTTATAGCTCTTTCTTATATTTCAGTCATTCATCATCTCTTGCTGAATTTATTTTTTAGTACATATGGACTTAAATAAATCGAAGAACAAGCAAGACGTTTAAAAGCTCCCCAGGGCATTGGAATGTCAGCTTTCAAAATATATCTGTGGTAAAAAAAAAAAAAAAAAAAAAAAATGAAAAAACTTCTGAGAGATTAGTCGTTCCAATAAGATGAAAATGGCTATGAAAAGTAAGGCATATTTTAGACGTCCCTTAACAGATAAAAAGTAGCAATAGCAATACGTAACTTATGTAATAAATACGTAATTAACGTAGAAATACGAAATTAGGGGTGAATCAACAGATGTCTAATTGTTGCTGAAAAGACTAGATTTAAACTTTTCTGTGGATCACACCAAAATGGTTTATACGGAAGATTCGTGAATGAGATGTGCATCTAATAAATTAATTCATTCCACATGGTATAGCGTTTATGTGTAGCTCACTTACTAAAACACGACATAGATCAAACATTTTTCACCTACAATGAAATACGAGTCACTCAAATAAAGTTCAGGAAGTTGTTGCTTAAAGCTAATCCTTTATTGCTGTTAATAAGCACTCGATCATTTGTATTTCAACAAGGTGAAATCACGAAACTTGTGTTAATCTCCACAATAACAATTAACTATGAAGCACAACACTTTCAATAACGTAGAACACGTAGCCTTCAAACTACTTAAACGGCAAGTGAGCAATCTCTTATCTAAGAGGAGCATTAACGTTCACCATCAAAATCCTCCACACAGCTACTGCGTAGCCATTATGCACTATATTGACAAAAGTCACCGGACACCTAGAAGAGAAACACAACATAGCATTTATTGACATACATTAGTACGGTGTTGGTCCACCTTTAGCCTTAATGCATGCCCTGACCCTTCGAGAAATGCTCTCCACAAGGTTTTGGAACACAGCGATAGGTATGCGCTTCCATTCAGTACATAATGCTGCCGCTAGCAGTTGCTTTGCAGTAGGACTTGATTCCAAACTTCTTATGCGGCGCCCTAATTCATCCCATAAGTGCTCTATGGAATTAAGATCAGGGATCTGTGCTGGCCAATCAACACGATACGGAATCATCGCCAAACCACTCCGTAACAGTCGCACTGGATTGTGGTGTGGGTCGTGGTCCAATCGCTTGGATGCTCCATGGGGGCCACATGGTCATCCACTACCCAACGCTTCCTGGGTGTGCACTTAGGCGCACCACAAGCTATATCCAGTGCAACTCGCACGGAACTCCATCTTCGCCTCCTCCGCACAGCTGCATTCTGGTGTCGTGCGCAGTTCTGTACGTCCTACTACCAGCGTGCAAATCTCACCAGGACATACCTTCTGTCCATCTGCAAGCATTCTTGGATTGCATCTACGACCCCGCTTTTCTGTCTCCAGGAGGTTACACGCTGCCTTACTCGAGTAATGTGGGCGGGTCATCACTGGATTAACGTCCACAAGCTCTGTGCTCCTCCCTCCTACGGTGGTGCTGGCCTACCTGATGTCCCGCTGGGCTACAAAGCAAGCCGAGTGATCAACTTCATTCACCTTTTCACGGCTCCAGTGGCTTCCGCAGTTCAGGTACGTGACGTTCTTGCCTCCTTGCGTAACCCACATTTTTCCTTTCTTTCTTTAGTTCTCATGGATTGCTGTCCTTTCCCCCCCCCCTCCAAACTCCCACCTGCATATTCTGAAGCCCTCACTCACCTTCGCTCTCTCCCCCTCATTCGCTCCCCTCCCTCTTCAACTCTAGAGCTTCTTTCTGAACCCCTCTTCTTCAACTCCCTTGTTCATCCCCCCCATCTCCCCTGTTTTTCAATCCCCTCTTGGCTCCGAGCAGGTGTAGTAACTGTACAAGACCTCACTAACTCGGATCTATCCTGGCGCTCTTTCTCTGGCCTCCCCCTGCTATTCTCTCGTCCCCATCCGCCCATTTGGTCTATGACTCTCTGCTTACTGCACTTCTTTCGTTTTTCCCTGATCTTGTCTCCCCCACCGGTCTCGTCTCTGTCTTTTCTGGCCCTCTTCCGCTGCCGTTTTTCCTCCGACTCACAAACTCGGTTCTTCCTCTCTCCTCTCTCTCCTCTAAATCTCTTTATCGTTTTCTAGTGCACCTTGCCACCCCTTCACCGCTTTCTATTCTGGAGGTTCCCCCTGCTTCCCTTCCTCTTGTCTGGGCCGCTGCCCGCTCACCCTTATCCGCCTCTCTTGAAATTAATACCCACTGGCTCTTTTTGCATAATCGCCTCCCTGTTCCGTATTTTCTCTTTCGCATGCCTCTTCTCTCCTCCCCTCTCTGCTCCTTCTGCGCACAGGAGGCAGACGTTTCTCACGTCTACCTTTACTGTTCCATCCTGATGCCTCTCCTCCACCAGGCTTTCCGGATTGCCAGTCGCTCTTGTTCTCAAGATCTTCCGTTCACTGCCTACAGACATCTTCTTCTGCGGGCTCATCCACCTACGCCTCTTCCGTCAGTATGTGCCTATCTTTTCGTGCTGGTTAAACACGTTATTTACGTATACCTTCAACAACTCCGCAGCGTTTCCTCGCCGGTCTCTTTACACCAGGCCAGCGCAGCACTTTTGTGCCATTTTCAAGATCGATTGCTTTCTCGACTCCGCCTGGAGTACCAGTCGGCTTCTTCCAGTCGTCGAGAAGCCACCTTCTATGATACCTGGGCGCCGGCCGCTCCATGGTTTGCGGTTGATTCTGGACTGCTACACCTATCAGCACCCTAGGACATTCTACACCTCCTTTGCTGAGTTCCGTGGCACGCTGGTGCCCCTCCTCCACTCTACGACTCGTGCAATCCACGCTACCGTTGAATTGTGAATGCTAATGCCATCTCAGTGTATTTTCATGCTTACTCGTGTACATTACTTACTTTCACCCCGCCTGTATTATGTTGCTTTGGTGCCCTCGTTAAATAACTTGCACAATTGTGCACGCTGTGTTTTTATCTCATATATGTAATGTTTTACCTTCACGGCGGTGTTTGTGCTGTTCTTTTTCTAATTGTGTACTATTGTTTCGCCTGTGTTATCCTGTAAATCATGCCCAACCAATGTCATGTGACACGATGTGTTTCTCTCTGTCACTTCGGCAATTTTTGTGCAATAAGCTTTGCTTGCAGCATTTGTTATTCATCCCCATTGTCATTGCAGTGTATATACCATCATGTTTTAACAGTTTTGTATTATTTCCCAGTGAGACGCCCAACACTGTACGTCTCCCTCTTATGTTTTCTTTTGATAAATAATAATAAAGCGATTTTGAAACCTTGCTTTATGGCTCGGTGCATTGTCCTGCTGGTACCAACAAGGCTCGGTTCCATAGTATTCCCACAGAGTTGGTAGGGCACAATTGTCCAGAATACCGAGGTAGACATGCTGATTAACAGGTTTGTCCACGATAACCAATGGGCCGGGACCATACCACGAAAAACACTGTAACGTACCAGGAGATGTGACGTACCTGCCAGAAGGACGCACACGACATAAAGGCAGATAGGAATCAGAATAAAACGTCCGCGTAGCTCAATTGGTAGAGCAACTTATTCCGGAATGAGGGGACCCGGGTTCGAATCCTGGCGCGGATAAAAATGACGGAGAAATTTACTTCGTTATAACACCCCCACACGAGTACACTGCCAGCTCCAAACTTGACCGTACGAACAGTACACTGTGGCATATAGCGTTTCCCCGGCTGCCACCGTACCACACACGGCCATCAGAATGACTGATTGTGTATCTGAGTTCATCAGTCCATAGGACCCGTTTCCATTCGATCTACCGTCCACGATAAATGTTCTTTACACCATGCTAAACGACGAGTAGCATTCCGAGTGGAGATGAAAGGCTTATGAGCAGCCGCACGACCACAGGAACCCATGGAATGAAGTTCTCTGTGAATGGTACGTGTACATACTGATGTTACAGCAAATTTACTCAGCTGTACACTGAGGTGTTGTGCAGTACTTCGTCGATTAGCTATAACGACTCTCCCGAAGGTTCGACGTCCTCTATCACTGATTTTCTTTGGTCTGCCGGTATGTTTTGCTGCTTCAGGCACGTCATGTGTCTTCCACTTATTCAGTGCATCCAAAACAGTTAATTTCGGTATGTTTAAACGCCTCTCGGTTTCTCTTATGGACAACCCACTAACATAACACCCAACAGTCTTTCCTTTCTCAAAGTTAGTTCACTCCCGCCACGACATTTTCATTCAACCTCACAGTGCGATATGATCGCGGTCAGCTGCAGGTTTGTTTTTATACCGTTTGTAGCTGTACCGCGTACCTTAACAACGCAGCGGATCCGTTCATTTGCCTTTGAAGAGTGTCCGGTGACTTTTGTCAATATAGTGTATAACTCGTCTTGTTCTTATCACATTCATACGTCTCTTACGTACGGACCTCATGGTGTTGTCAACTTCCATTCATGTGAGAGAGAAGGTATCACGTTAGGTTTGGAAAATGCAAAACAGAGCAAACTCAAATTTGAATAGGAAAAGGAACTAAAAGTGAAAGTTAAAATAAAATATACGTCACAGTAAAGAAAAAAACGTGGAGAAAAAAATGAATCTGCTTTTATCTGAATTCTGAAATGGACAGTTACTTTTAAGCTTTGGATCTTCTGCATATTTCCCGCAAAAGAAGTTTTTAATACGTCATATCTAAACACTCCTGACGCTGTCTTAGTGTTTTAATAATAAGAGGTGTCAAGTCGTTCCTGGACAGTTTAGCCATTGTTCTCTGGTTCGAATCAACGCTGCATGTTACTAATGTTACAAAAGGCAAGTGCTTACTTGTCAACAGAAGTAGCTGTAAATGATACGAGATTCCTTTAGTGAATCAGCAATTTATTTATTTTTGATTTATTCATTTTATAAAATTCTGCTGTACAGTATTATAGAAAAGTAATATAATAGTAACAAAATAATATGTGCCACAATCATAAACCAATTGTACAAATAAAGTAAACAAATTCACCAATGAAACTCACAAAATACGACAAATCACCATAACTTTCACAATAAATGCAAATTCTGCTCAACAACAAAACTCATTCCATTGAAAATTAATATCAGTCAAATAGACTAATTAACAATTGTTAACATGAATCAAATATTATATGTTAATAATAATTAAATGTACAGCAAGGAGCCAAGGAAAAAGGCTGAAACACTGCCTGACAAGCCCCTGATCTCCTCTAAATAAAAACAAAATATTCCAGTCCAGTCAAGACAACGAAAGCAATTTTACAATACGTTTCTTTTACAAATCATAAAACAATAAATTCTAATATTCAATTTCCCATCAAAAAGCTCTTTAGCACTCGCTTAAATACCGGAAAACGTGCCTTTGGTTTAATAATTCAACGGTAATCCATTCCACTCACGCAATCCCAACACATTGATATTATTAAACATTAAACCTGTACGAGCACACGGAACAGAAAAACCCGACCCACCACGAGTATTATAGGAGTGAGTGGTACGCCGTAATGCAATCAAGTTGGAGTATCTTCCTGCACAAATACGTCATGGACCATCAAATGATCATATGTAGAGGATTTTAGGAAGGGAGTGTCTGACCCCAGATCTTAAACAACCCTTAGAAATAGGAAGCTAGGAGATTTGGGCTAGAGTGCCCGATAGGAAAGTGACACGGAAGCGAAGTAGAAAGGAGGAGGAAGACGCCCTTATTTATTACCGGGGAAGTACCCGGCGTCCGACGGCTTAACGTGCCCATCCGACGCACGGCGGATATTTAGTGGATCGGGCGTTCGTACCCGCCTGGGACCGAACCTGAGGTCCTTTCCGCGGCAGTCACGAACGTTGCCCACTAGGCTACCCGTGGCCCTTATCATGGACCATTAGCAGCAATCTGTATTTATATAGTTGCTCAATAGTTAATATCTGAAAATGACGAAAAAGAACCTCCGATCCAACCAAATAATTTAACAATCGGACAGACTTCTTCTGCAACACAGATAAACGAACTATGTTACTCCTTGTAGTCGCACCCCAAATTAAAATGCAGTACGACAATAGAGGAAAAATAAAAGAATAGTATAAAATAAACAGAATTCTAACTGACAAAAAAACAGAAATCCGCGAAATCATACTAATGCGAGATCTTAAACATAACGCATGCCGATGACAGAGAAATGTTTCCAGAATTGATTTTGGTGAGCATTCCCTGACTTCAAATGCCACATAAACACTTGAAATTTCAGGACAATAACATCTCGAATTTACCGGATTTTTTGACAAAGATGATACAATTTTTCTGTATTGATACGCGGCCCGGATGATCAGTTAACGGCTCTTTCCCAGCAGTGCGGGGTCCAATAATAGTTTTAATAGCCTTTACAGAAACCTCAAAATGCATCCAATTCCCAACTGATATTACTCGTATATTCTACCCAACTGAGCTAAACAGACGTTTACAAGCTGAAATGCAGCTTAGATTATACAACATTCAACACTATGTGATAATTGAAATTAAAGCTCAAAATTGTGAAGAATCTGGACTGCTCTCCAACTTTTTATTGGGCATAAGAGGAGGGTTCAGTGAGAGAATAAACACTTTGCCCTTACACAAAGCTATTTGAATCATTGGTTTCGCATTTTGCAAAATGAAGCTGAGAAAAAAACCATAAAGTATCATCTTTCTCTACTTATCAATCTGTTTTCGACGATATCACAGGGTGATCAGATAGGTGTTTAATGTATAGGATATCGATTTCTTTTTCACGAAAACGCCTTAATCGATTTTATTGACACTGTCTTTAATGTGCTTTGGACAGTGAAGCAAAAGAGGAAAATGGAACTTCACGAAAAGATGCACATTCTTCGTATCTTGCACCAATTGACTTTTCACAGTTTTCAGCGGTGAAAAGTGAACTTAACTGCCCTCCAAGTGGCAGGAGCTTGGCAAGAGGCAATGCGAAGTTTTTTCACATGTGTAACAGAACACTCCCTTTTTGAAGTATTCGTCGTCGTTAAGATGCGCAGATGCATGCATTCTCGCTCCTATTAGTCTGAAAAGCTTTTGGACGCAGTATTGCTTTCTCCCGGCATTTGAACAAGTTTTCGATGAACGTATAATTGCGTCGTCGCCGTTTTGGTCACAGAAACCTCCGAGCGTATATACGCGTGCTTGCCACACGGAGGGTTAAAACTATTACTATCTTGGTTTCTTGCGACTTGTAGGTTTTAGCATACCCTTATGCGATCCTGCATGTGCTGTATTATTAACAGGTCCCCCGTATTCTCGGTAATGTTCCAAAATAGGCCCATGCGTATCTCAAAACAGGTGTCACCTTTTCTAGCTCCTGTCATGGAGAGTCAACATTGGTTGACTACTGTCATTTGCGGGATCGGTTAAATTCACAAATTCCCTTTATTTTTTTATTTACTCTCGTACCCGTGTGCTAAGCTTACCTAAGGACAATATAAAAAATTAAATTAAAAAAAAATTATATTCTACACTCGTCTCAGTAAATCCCATTACCCAACTCTCCATGGGAACACTAGCACAAAAAATAGCTCCTGCTCATGTAGTTCCATATTACTTTTTTTTTTTTTGCTTGGTTTCTAATGTTCTGTTTCACATTCGGGTGATGGCGTTGAATTAAACGTTTAAACACTTCATTGTTTTTTCTAGGTTTTATTTCGAAACAGTTCCTGTTATCCTAACCTCTTTTAGATAATACGATTTTACATTACCTTCATTGCTCAAACGTGAAAAAAAAATTGCCCAGGTATATTGTTTCAAAAGTAAATTAGGAACGTGCCCGACCAAAAACCTTCCACATTTTTTAGTGGCCTGCCCAAAACAGATTGACCACACAAATCGAAAGGTGGAAAATTTCATCTTTCGAAATTCTACTAAGTAATAAAATACGAGTATTAACATCATGCATTAAAAGAAAAAGCGAAAAGAAGATTTATTTCCAACAGAGACATAACAACCGGAAATTTGGTAGCTTAGTTTCGCTCGCAGAACAATTTTCAGGAAAATTAACGCATGATAAATCAAGTTTGTTTGAAACTTGGGAAAATTTAGTGGACAGATTCGTCTCAGGGATTGTCAAGGTCTTGCAGCGTCTTAAGACCACTTACTAAAGATTTGAAGCCTAATCGTCCGTGCAGTTAATGGTGTTTTTGAAGCCACTCCGCGATCCGTACAAATGACAAGTTAGCATCAGTGAGGGATAGCATTTCTGACTGAAACAACGACATGCCCTTCCACCAGAAGCACGTCACTCAAAAACTCATTCGGTCGAAAATAAATAAATGAAAAACAGCGTCGCCGATCTCTGAGATGTGACTGGCGCGTCTTTTGAAAAAACAGATTCAAATCTACTTATAGAATGAATTGTAGAGCTATAAAAATATTTTTCTTTGATTGAAAGTTTAACGATCACCGTGAGCAACTCAATAGGCTATAAGCAGTAGCCTGTCTCTAATTTAGGGTCACTGGCTCCAGGGAAGAGAGAGAGAGAGAGCCAGTGCCGTAAGATAAACACAACATCCATGCCTCACGGGATTCGAAACCGGACCTCTTTCGGACGAATGATCAGAGGCCATTGCTTAGACCAATGCGCCACCGGGGCTGCAAAAAATCATTTTGAAATCTGAAATGTTGCCAAAATATCAAAAACAACCTGCCCCAAAATTGAAAAGGATCACAAGTCATCTTTTCGTTTTAAACGGGGGGAAAAGAAGCCCTAGGCGTGTTTTTGCAGATCATCGAGTTTCAAAAGGAATTAAATCTTTGCAAATAAGTTTTGTTCAATATCTTCCCGCCTTTTTTTCCCTTTCTTACCAGGTTCCCTAGTGAGTGGTATACGAAGAAACAAGACTTTCCTCTCATTCTTATAACCCTACAACGTCGATGATGTTTGGGATTTAGTGACTGCGACTTTCTCTTTCCATGAACGATGCCTTCACTGGTTGATAACATAACAACACTTCTTCCATCTGCATACGAATGAACACGATTGAGTTTGAGCATTTTTATATATAAGCGCCGTACAAAAAATTAGTCACCCCTGTCAGAATTTACCTAAGAACGGGTGACAGAGCCTCTTGCCTTGAAAACACCATGAATCCGGTGTGGTAGAGATTCTACGAGGCTGTGGATGTACATATATTTGCAGACACTCGTACGTCAACTGGTCCCGACGTTCCGCCAGAGTACGTGGGTATCTATTCCGGCGTTTCACCATCTGTTTCAAATGATCCCACAGATTTTCAATAGGATTTAAATCTGGGGATTTGGCGGGCCAGTCGAGGTGAGACAGTGTTGCTGATCGTTCGTCGTGCAACTCAGAGAGTTTTATCCCTGTGAACACGGGAATTGTCGTCTTGGAAGACAAGAGTGGCAATGTGATGCTGCTCCTGGAGATGTAGGACAAAGGGCAACATATAGTTATTCAGAATGCGGAGGTACGCATGCTGGTACTTAATTCATCGTCACTGCAACGCGAGGGCCCTTTTCGTGGTACAAAAGACATCCCCAAAACATCACAGAGCCCCTCCAGCTTGAACAACACCTTCGACACAATCAGGATGAAATGCTTCATTGGGCCTGCAATGCACTTGTCCCCTCCCATTGGAGTACAAACAAAAACGAGACTCATCAGACCAAATTACTCGTTTCCAATCCTCCACATTAACGTTTTGGTGCCACTAAGCCCATTGATAACGCGCGACTTTGTGACTTGCTGTTAAACGAGGCCTCTTCCGTGATACTCTGCTCCAGATGTCCATCGCATGCAGTTCTCATCGCAACATCCTTTCGGAAATCGGTTAGAGTGGACTTTCATTGACTGTTTGGAGCAATTGTTGCCTGGTTTGAAACGGATTTGCAGTTACTAGGCGTGAAACATGGCGAAGTTTCCTGTTGGTGAGAATCGTTTTCCAGCCGCAGTTACGTCGCCGATTTTCAGTTGACTACGAACTACACCACCGTTTGTAGACCCGCTGGACAGTACGCTTCAACACACCAACAAATTGGGCGACTTCATTTACTTTGTGTCTGTGGGCACTGCCAAACACGATGGCATATTTTTGACACTCAGTAACGTCTGTCTTACGACCCATATTGCAGACTAAATTCAACACACACGTTGCTCTTCACCATTGCACGAGACAGAAATGATCCTGTAGACCACGTCAGTGCTATTTATCTTCCAAAAATGCTATCACGGCGACCTCTGTGCAACCGGTAACTTCCTACTGTCATTTCTGTTAGGGATGACTAGTTTTCTGTCCAGTGTGCTTATTTACCACATCTGTAATATAAATTACAAATTCACTAAGGATGTGTAATACTTAGTAGGCCTTGGTTCCAAACTTCTTATGCAGCGCTCTAATTCATCCCATAAGTGTTCTATGGAATTAAGATCAGGGCTCTGTGCTGGCCAGTCCACACACGATAGGGAAGTATCGTTAAACCACGCCATAACAGTCCTGGCTTTATGGCTCGGTGCATTATCCTACTGGTACCAACAAGGCTCGGTTCCATAGTATTACCTCAGAGTTGGTAGGGCATAATTGTCCAGAATATCAAAGTAGACGTGTTGGTTGAAAGGTTTGTCCACTATACCCAATGGACCGGGTACCATACCAAGAAAAACACCCCTACACGAGTACACTGCCAGCTCTAAACTTGATCGTAGGAACAGTAAACTGTGGTAAATAGCGTTCTCCTGGCTCCAACCATACCCACACACGGCCATCAGACTGATGGATCATGTATCTGGATTCATCAGTCCATAGGACCCGTTTCCACTGATCTACGGTCCACGATAAATGTTCTTTACACCATGATAAACGACGAATAGCATTCCGAGTGAAGATGAAAGGCTTATGAGCAGCCGCGCGACTACGGTAATCCATGGAATGCAATTCTATGTGAATGGTACGTGTACATACCGAGGTTCCAGCATTTTTACTCACCTGTACACTGAGGTCTTGTGCAGTACGCCGTCGATTAGCTGTAACAACTCTCCTGAGGCTCCGGCGTCCTGTATCACTGATTTTCTTTAATCTGTCGGTACGTTTTGTTGCTTCAGGCACGCCATGTGTCTTCCACTTATTCAGTACATCCAAACAGCTGATTTGGGTATGTTTAAACGTCTCTCGGTTTCTCTTATGGACAATCCACTAATATAACACCCAGCGATCTTTCCTTTCTCAAAGTCAGTTCACTCTCGCCGTGATATTTTCACTTAACCTCACAGTGCGATATGATCGCAGTCAGCTGCAGGCTTGTTTTTGTACCGTTTGTAGCTGTACCACGCATCTTAACAACGCAGGTATTACCTAATAAATATTAGCATATAAAAGAATATAATAAGAAGGGGAAATTACATTTTATTTTATATAAATAATGTTGTTACATAAGAATATTATCATTGTGAGGGCATTATCAGAACCGCCCGGTGGCGAAGTTGTCTATGTGATGGCTTCTGATCATTCGTCAGAGATGAGTGCTGGTTCGTATCTCGGTGATGTGTGGACGTTGTGATTGTCTTAAGGCACTGGCTCTCTCCTTTCAATGGAGTCGGGTGCCCTAAATTAAGGACGGGCGACTGCGTATATCCCATTGAGCTGCTCATGGTGGTCGTTAAACTTCAATCAAAAAAAAAAAAAGAAAAAAAGAAGAGGAAATGTCTTCGTGTAGCTTTGCTATCCGAAAAGAATTTCTACTGCGCAAACTCAGGAACGAAGTGCCGAAGATTTTTGTTTGCTGCGTTGTGAACTTACAGGTAAATTGACCATTCCCAGAATGACACAGTTGCTCGTCTTCATTTATTAATGATACTTAATCTTTATTTTAAATGTGGTTTATGATATTGGGTGAATTAAACTCGTACTTCCTAATCCTGATGCGAAGCTAATTTCTGATTTTGTCATTGGGATTTACAGTAGATTGGTTCCCTAAATCGTAATGAGTTTAATGATGTTATTAATTAATAATAGTAATAATCATAATAATAACTATCTCAGTTATATTATGACAAATTGGTGAAATTTTCTTGTATTTTACAGCTGGAATGGAGTCTACTTTCACCGTGAGAAATTGTCCTCATTCAAGGCGAGTGGAAGCTAAGCTTAGCGGTGTTGTGCGAGAATTTTATATCGCTGCTGAAGAGATCACCTGGAGTTATGCACCCACTGGAATCAATTGGTTTACTGGCTTGCCTTTGACCGAGGATCCGTAAGTTATATATTCATGTTATCAGTGGAATAATTCATTTATAACATTTGATTGGTCAACAACAGTCTCAGTTCTATAGCTTATGGCATTTCAAACATTGGGTTGGTGCGAATGAAATGTCCGTCGCGAAGGAGCATTGGAGACAGGGCCCCCAACACAGTGGAATGGAACCACCCACAGGTGTTGTGGGTATTACGTCACAGAGTTGCTATAAATAGCTAGAACTTGTGTGAAGAACAAGGTTCAGGCGTGGTTTGTTTGGACGTAACGTGGCTTGCGAAGGAAACATGCAGACGCCGGATTTGAGAGTCATCTTCCTGTATGAATTTAAACTGAGCCATTCTGCAGTAATTGCCGCTCGAAACGTTAACAAAGCGTTTCGGGAGAATACAGCCAACGAACGAACCATTCGGCGATGGTTTGGGAAGTTTCGAAGCGGAGATACGGACCTGCAAAACGAAGCACGTCATCACCAACCTGTTGCTGTTTCTGACGATGTTCTGTTATGTGTGGTTGAAGCAGACCCCCGAGAAACGTGTCGTGAGATAGAGGCAGAGGTAGGTGTCCGCCACACGAAAGTTGTTTGGCGTCTGGCTGCCCTGGGTAATGTCAAAAAGCTGGATATGTGGCTACCGCGTGAGTTGACAACTGCCAACAAGACTAGGCGTATGGAAGTCTGCACGTCGCTGCTTGACAGGAATAAACAGAAACCTCTACTGCATCGAATCGTCATCTGCGACGAGAAGTGGGTCCTTTATGATTATCGTAAAAAGATCTGCACAATGGTTAAGCAAGGCACAGCCTGTTGGGCAGCATCCTAAGCCACCCTACACACCAAGAAGATGATGCTCCTTGTCTGGTGGTCCACAGCCGGGATAATTCATCGGAGTTTCTTGGCAAGAGGCCAAACCCTCACTGCAGAACGTTATTGTGCTGAATAACACGAGATGCACCGGAAATCGCTGCAGAAACAACCGGCTTTGGTCAACAGACATGATGTTCTTCTGCTCCAGGACAACGCTCGCCCTCATGTCACACAACGAACGATGCTGACACTAAGTGCCTTGGGCTATAAAGCACTGCCTCATCCTGCCCATTACCCGGTCTTGTCACCGACAAACTATCATCTGTTTCGTCTCCTGGATCACTTCCTGTCCGAGAAACAGTTCACGGCAGTCATGGAGGTTCAACGTGCAGTTTATGACTTCTTCAGGCCCCAGATCACTTCCTGTTCAGGAAACAGTTCACGGCAGACAACGAGGTTCAACGTGCAGTTTATGACTTCTTCAGGCACCAGCCATAGGTCTTTTTTCGATCCGGGATCATAGCTTTGCCGGACAGATGGCAACTATGTATCGATGCTGTGGGGGATTTTTTTGTCTAGGTAAGTTGCCCTACTTTCCGTTCTCGCTGTCCACGTGTGCTGGTCCTTTGCTAGACATTTCATTCGCACCAGTCCAATACATGTATACATTCATGCACATTTCTTAGGCGATCTTCAGTGATGTCTACTAATTCAATTTCTGTTATGTGTAAAAAAGGTAAAAAAAACTGGCCAATTTTTTTCTTTGACGCTTGTGATTAAAACTTTAGAATACGCAGATGAAAGTTCAATCTCGAATAATCTTCGTAATATTTATTGCTTATGATGAAGCACAAGCAATGTTATATTGTTTCGCAAATAGCATCTCCTCTGTTTGTATCCACGACACAGGAACAAGAAAGTGTCGTGTGACTTTTGCCGTCCCAGAATACAGCAAGGACAACTTAAATTATTTACCGACGAATACCTTTAGAAACCCAAAAAATTGCAAACACTTCGCTATTTCTCTGGCATAGATAGAGCAGGGAGAAACAGGCGCTGAGACAGAAAAGGACTCCTGCCCCCGTCATTTTTATGCATGTTTTTATTTTGCGCCAAAATAAATGTTTTAAGCAAAGAAAAAATGTCATTTCCATCATAAAATTTAAACAACAAAGATGACACCGCATTTTCGGGTGTAATAAGCACGTCTTTTGAATCCGTTCTGACGCAAATTAAATTTATCAAATCTATTCAAAGTCAATGGAGCCGGTATGGAAAACAGTAGATCTGACGACAGAAAGAAGATTTTCAATCGGGTTTTTAAACCCTCAGATATTGCTGTGTTTTTTTTTTGTTTTTTTTTATTGGAGGTTTAACGACCACCGTGAGCAACTCAGAGATATTGCTGTAAACGGAATCGTGAGCTTACGAACTCTTAGAAACAGAGATATCGACAAAAATAAGATGTGACTTTACGTCCCCTGGTGGGAAAACCATGCAAAATTTTAGGAAGAAAGTATTCTCAAAAGGTTTATACATATAAGCGGTATCAGTCCAAGAAAACAAATTAGTCCAGTTTTCAGGAGCTCAGATTTTGCTACAAATACATCAGAAGCAGAAATTAACACTTTTGACCAGTGGTGGCCAAATCATTTTTTACCAAACATTTGAAATTATGAGAAAATTATTATCCATCAGAACTTGTATGCGATACAGAAATAATTTTTAAAATCGGAGCTTTAGGATTAGAAATAACGCAGAAAACGCAATTTACCATTGTGCCCCATAGCGGAAAGTCTATGATTTACTTGTAAAGTTTGAATTTATAGGAAAAACATTTTGCATCGGAAACATTATCCAACAAAGAAGGAATTTTTCAAATCGTACTCTTAGAAGTAGAGATGTTGACAAAAATAAGATATACATCTACGTCCCCTGGCGTAGAAACCATGCATTATTTCAAGTAGAAATTTTTCCTAAAAAGTTTGTCGACATGAGTAGTATCGGTCAACAAATGCCTTTTTTTAATCGAAATTTTAGAAGCTCACATTTTGCTGCAAATACATCAGAAGCGGAAATTAAGACTTACGCCACCTGGTGGCCAAACCATTTTTTACAAAAATTAGAAATTATGTGCAAACGATTTCCCACCAGGAGCTGTATGCGGTGCAGAAAGAATTTTCCAAATCGGAGATTTAGAAGCAGAGATATAGGGGGAAACGCAATTTACATTTACGCCCTCTAGCGGAAAGTCTATGAATTACTTGAACATTTTGAAATTATATGAACCACATGTCACACTAGAAACACTATCTAACAAAAAAAGAATTTTTCAAATCAGACTCCTAAAAGCAGAGATATTGACAAAAATAAGACATTCGTCTACGCCCCCTGGCGTATAAACCATGCATTACTTCAAGAAGAAAATGTTCCTAAAAGGTTTCTCGACATGAGTAGTATCGGTCAACAAACGACTTTCTGTTCAATCGAGATATTAGAACCTCATATTTTGCGGCAAATACATCAGAAGAGGAAATTAAGGCTTACGCCACCTGGTGGCCAAACCATATGTTTATAAAAATTAGAAATTCTGTGCAAACGATTTCCCATCTGGTGCTGTATCCGGTGCAGAAAAAATTTGTCAAATCGGAGATTTAGAAGCTGAGATATACGGGAAAACACAATTTACCGCTACGCCCCCTGGCGGAAAGTCTAAGAATTACTTGAAAATTTTTAAATTTCATGAAAAACATGTCACACGGAAAACACTGTCCAACAAAGAAGGGATTTTTCAAATCGGACTCCTAGAATTAGAGATATTGACAAAAATAAGATGTACATCTACGCCCCCTGGCGGAGAAACTGTGGAATATTTTAAGAAGAAAATATTCCGAAAATATTTGTCAAGGGGAGTGGCATCAGTACACGGAAGAAGTTTTTCATTCGATATTTTAGAAGCTCAGATTTTATGGCAAATACATCAGAAGCAAAAATTAACGCTTACGCCCCCTGGTGGCCGAAGTATTCTTTACCAAAAATGTGAAATTATGTGCAAAAGATTTTCCATCAGGAGATGTATCGGCTGAAGAAAACGAATTTCAAATCGGAGTTTTAGAAGAAGAGTTATCGGTAAAAATGTAATTTACTTTTACGCCCCCTAGCGGAAAATCTATTCTCAATTTGAAAAAGTAACTCTATCTAAAACACTCTTCGACATAAATGGAATCGAAAGATAAAATAATTTTTTCAATCGGATGTTTAGAAGCAAATATGTGGAATAAAACGTATTTTTGAATTCGACATCATCTGCATTTACGCCCTCTAGCGGCGAAATTGTACATCGTAAAAGAAAACGAAATAAAGGATCATCATTCGCATATTTCAAGCTTCCCAATGTAAAAAGAATTTTTCAAATCGAACTGATAGTTGCAGAGATATCGTGGGTACAGACGGACGGACGGAAAAACAGATAACATAAGCACGATCTTTTTTTACAAAAGACGTGCTAAAAAGCTGAATGTCTTTTTTGGCATTGGGAATGATTTAACCACTACCGGTAGCAACAAGCAGACGACCGTCCATAATTTAAGGCCACTGGTTCCAGGGAAGGGAGAGAACCAGTGCCTTAAGACAAACACAACATCAATGCCGCACGGGATTCGAACCCAGACCCTTTTCGGACGACGGATGAGAAGCCATCGCTCAGACCACTGTGCCACACGGTCGGCCTTTTGGGCACAGTGAAAGTAATATTTATTCAGTTAAAAGTGTAATCTCTACAGTGTCCCCAACTCTACGATTTCAAAGGTGGTACAGGTATAAAGTACAACAAACTCCCAGGAGAAGTTCTTACAATTTAAGCAAGCGCAGCTTCTTTTCTGCTGTTCCTGACAGACTGTGTTTTTGCTCTACGTATTACAGCCATTTCATAAAAATTTTGAAATTTGTAATTTTGAAAGGAAATTAAAAAATGTTAATCCTGCGAGACAAATTTTAGAAAAAACAGAAAGAATGGTATTTTTAAAAACTAGAGCACAAATGAAGAGGATTCTTTATAAATCCCAGGTCTACTTTAGCAACTGTAAGATGTTTATGATGTTTACTTTAACTTTAATCAAAAGCTGAAGAATCGGACGCATTTTTATTCTTGTATAATTATGATTCGATTAAAAACAAGAAAGATGACACCGAATTTTCGGGTATAATAAGCACGTCTTTTGAATCCGTTCTGACGCAAATTAAATTTATCAAAGCTATTCAAAGTCAATGGAACCGGTAAGGAAAACAATAGTATCTCACGGAAGAAAGAAATTTTTCAATCGGGTCTTTAATCCCTCAGATATTGGTGTAAACGGAATCTTGAGCTTACGAAGCCTTAGAAACAGAGTTATCGACAAAAATAAGATGTGACTTTACGTTCCCTGGTGGGAAAACCATGCATTATTTTAGGAAGAAAGTATTCTCAAAAGGTTCGTCCACATGAGCGGTATCGGTCCGAGAAAATATGATTAACGTGAAAATTTTGAATTTATAGTAAATACATTTCGCATCGGAAACACTATCCAACAACGAAGGAATTTTTCAAATTGGACTTTTAGAAGTAGAGATATTGACAAAAATAAGATATACATCTACGCCTCCTGGCGTAGAAACCATGCATTATTTCAAGAAGAAAGTGTTCCTAAAAGGTTTGTCGACATGAGTAGCATCGGTCAACAAAAGACTTTTTTTCAATCGAGATTTTAGAAGCTCATATTTTGCTGCAAATACATCAGAAGTGGAAATTAAGACTTACGCCACCTGGCGGCCATACCATTTTTTACAAAAATTAGAAATTATGTGCAAAGGATTTCCTATCACGAGCTCTATCCGGTGCAGAACGAATTTTTCAAATCGGAGGTTTAGAAGTAGAGAAATAGTGGGAAACGCAATATACCTTTACGCCCCCTAGCGAAAAGTCTACGAATTACTTGAAATTTTGAATTATTAGGAAAAACATGCCACACTAGAAACACTATCCAACAAAGAAGGAATTTTTTAAATCCGACTCCTAGAAGTCGAGATATTGACAAAAATAAGATATACGTCTACGCCCCCTGGCGCAGAAACCATGCACTATTTTAAGAAGAAAATGTTTTTAAAAGGTTTGTTGACACGAGTAGTTCGATCTACAAACAACGTTTTTTTCAATCGAGAATTTAGAAGCTCATATTTCGCTGCAAATGCATCAGAAGTGGAAATTAAGGTTTACGCCCCCTAGTGGCCAAACCATTTTTTTTTTACAAAATTTAGAAATTATGTGCAAACGATTTCCCATCAGGAGCTGTATCCGGTGCAGAAAGAATTTTTTAAATCAGAGATTCAGATGCAGAGATATAGGGAGAAACGCAATTGAGCTTTACGCCCGCTAGCGGAAAGTCTATGAATTACTTGAAAAATTTGAAATTATATGAAGCACGTGTCATACAGGAAACACTATCCAACAAAAAAAAAGGAATTTTTCAAATCGGACTCCTAGAAGTAGAGATATTGTCAAAAATAAGATACACATCTACGCCCCCTGGCGTAGAAACCATTCCCTATTTTAAGAAGAAAATGTTCGTAAAAGGTGTGTCGACATGAGTAGTATCAGTCTACAAACGACGTTTTTTTTTAATCGAGAATTTAGAAGCTCATATTTTGCAACAAATACATCAGAAGCGAAAATTAAAATTTACGCCCCCTGGTGGTCAAACCATTTTTTTACAAAAATTAGAAATTATGTGCAAACGATTTCCCATTAGAAGCTGTGTCTGGTGCAGAAAGAATTTTTTAAATCGGAGATTTAGAAGCAGAGATATAGGGCGAAACGCAATTTACCTTTACGCTCCCTAGCGGAATGTCTAAGAAGTACTTGAAAATTTTGAAATTATATGAAAAACATGTCACACGGAAAACACTATCCAACAAAGAAGTAATTTTTCAAATCGGACTCCTAGAAGTAGAGATATTGACAAAAATAAGATATACATCTACGCCCCCTGGCAGAGAAACTGTGGGATATTTAACGAAGAAAACATTCCGAAAATGTTTATCGATGTGAGGGACATCAATCAGTTCACGAAAGAATTTTTTCAATCGATATTTTAGAAGCTCAGATTTTAGGGCAAATACATCAGAAGTAAAAATTAACACTCACGCCCCCTGGTGTCCAAAGTAATTTTTACCAAAAATTCGAAATTATATGCAAAAGATTTTCCATTAGGAGAAGTATCTTCTGATACTTCTGCTAGAGAAGAGTTATCGGAAAAAATGTAATTTATTTTACACCCCCTAGCGGAAAATCTATGCGTAATTTGAAAATGAAACTATATCTAAAACGCTCTTCGATATAAATGGAATCGAAAGATAAAATATTTTTTTCAATCGGTTGTTTAGAAGCAAATATGTGGATCAAAACGTAATTTTGAATTCGACATCATCTGCATTTGCGCCCCTAGCTGCAAAATTGTGCATCGTAAAACAAAACGAAATAAATGATCATCATTCGCATATTTCAAGCTTCCGAATGCAAAAAGAATTTTTCAAATCGGACTAATAGTTGCAGAGATACCGTGGGTACAGGCGGACGGACAAACCAATAACAGAAGCACGAACTTATTTTTACAAAAGACGTGCTAAAAAAAGGAAAAGGAAAGATATTATTTTGATCTGCTTAAGTCTGATTGTTCTTTCTTTTTAGTGTTATCCTTTCTGTTCGTATTCGGATACATACATAAACCAAACATGTTCCCAAACATAAGAGCAGCAGTCTAGGATTGCTTATGAAACACTGGTAAGACCATTTGCAACATTGCGTAGTTTTACATTTGTTGTATGTGTACATATAGTGCGTCGCATAAATATAGAGACAGAACAAATTCTCGAATAAAAAAGAAACAACAAAGAGCTGAAATGTACACCTCATATTTATAGCAAGAATAGCATAGGACACGGAGCTGCACAATAGTTTGACGGAAACATAACAATTCCAACGCCAAGTACAAGAAAAAAAAACAGAAATACGCTGTCTCAAAAATATAAAGACTTGCTAGTTATGAGCACCTACGGTACGAATAGTGGAGCCGTTGTTCCGAATAACACTGAAAACCCGATTGGGCATGCTGTCCACCAAGTGATGTAAGTGTTCTGGACAGAGTGCGTACCAGCTTCGTTCAATCTGCTCTTTCAATGCCATCACACTTGAGAACTACCGTCCATTCGCATACACATCACGAGCTAGGATACTCCAGAGGCTCTCGTTAGGGTTCAGATCTGGACTGAGTGCTGGCCAATCCATTACGGTCACATGATGAGTGTTGAACCAGCTTTTCGTTGATGCAGACCGACGGATAGAGGCATTGTCTTGCTGAAACAGATAATCAACACCCGCTAGAGTTTCGGCAAACGGTAGAAGGTGACTGCTGAGTATGTCCTGATACGTTTCGGAGTTTTTTCAGCCTTGCAGAAAAGCAATATCCGTTGTCCCATTGAACGCAAAAGCTCCCCAGACCATCACAGATCCCCCTCCTTTCTGTCTGCTGAAAAAGGTGCGTAGCTCACGTCGTAAATCATGCCAATAGCAGTTCCAACCGTCGGGGCCGTCCAGGTTGAACTTTTTCTCATCGGAGAAAATAGATGTGATCCACTGGTCCGTCCAGTGCATGTAGCTGCTTGTATATAACAATCTAGCTTCCTTGTGGCGCCGCGTGAGGTGTGGCAGACGGGGCATTTTTAGGAGCACAATGTTGCGACTTTTCTTGATTCTTTTCTTGATCCTTTGAGACGGTGACACCAACAGTCCGAGAAACTTGACGTAGTGATAACCTTTGGGATTAAACTAAACGCACGATAGCACGATCACCTCGTTTGGTTGTTATTCGAGGCCTTCCAGGCCGTTTTCTGGCAGTTAACGAACCGCCTTTCGATAAAGTCCTATAAATGACTGCCCTACTCCTCCCCATGGCTTTACAAATTTTCGCTACAGACAATCCATTTGCTCTCAGTCTTCAAATCTTCTACACCTCCTCACCAGAAATTTGACTGCTGCGTGGCATTTCGGCAAATGAATGTCTAACAGAATTCGTCATTTTCATGTAGGACTTCCGTCCACAGGGAGTAGAGTTTAGGTCCCAGCCACCTACAGCGAGATCGCCTTTTAGGCAGGACACAGAAACGGAAGGAATGAGAGCAAGTCTAGCGACTTTTGACAGAACAGTTTGTAGTGAGATTAGAGTACAGTAGATGGCGCCACCGTACAAGTACGATATTGCACATAGATGGGTGAGAGAATTTCAGGGGGGGGGAGGGCATAGGAAAGGATACCCGTTTAACCAGTGGGTCCAGCCTGGGGGCCGTCACTTTACGTGCTCGTCCGATGCACGGCGGATATTCAGCGATTGTTAGTAAATCACACCATCTCTGAAAGATCAGCCCATACTAGAACCTGGGGACCCAGCATCGATAGTCTGAAACAATAACCACTAAGCCATCCGCGGCTCAATGAATGTCTGACGGCAGGTCCGCTGTCTTTTGTAGGCTGGACCGAATTGCGGCCCATGCGCGTGCGTACGACATGCTAATTTGCACATCTCATTTGCATGTGGCTATTTTACATAGTTGTCTTTATATTTATGAGACACCTAAAATTACACTATTTCACTTTGTGGTGTTCTTTTCACACAACCCGGTCATCTCGACGGATCGAAACGTTTGTTGTAGGGTTATGTCTAATTAGGTACCACTTCAGCTTCCTACCTATTTTCGCATTGCGTTCACGGCGCAAAGTCGACTGCCTCTATATTTATGTGACGCATCTTATCTGTACAATCTTTAAGAAAGGCGGCCAGAAGGCATGATACAGACTAAATTTTGTAATTGAATAAATACTTCATATACTGTAGTGTATACCAGAAAAACAGTATTTTATTTTAACTTGCTGTTTAGAGGGGGCATCTTTTCTTTGCTTCTGCGCAAAATAAAAACACGTCTAAGAATGACTGAGGGTTCCGCGTTTGCAAATAACAAATAAACCTACCAAAATCCGGGAACCCCCCTCCCTCACCTTTCTCAAAAATTTCTAGATGCGCTACTGGGGAGGAGTAGCACGCTTAAAATGAAATAAGAGAAAACACAGTACTGCCACGCCACCAAAATGCACGCCGAAAACATATTAAAATTTATTCTTCTTTCGTTGTTTTTTTTTTGGGGGGGAGTTAACGAACACCATGAGCTACTCAACGGGCTATAAAAAGTCGCTCGTCTCTAATTTAGGGCCACTGGTACCAGGGAGGGGAGAGAGCCAGTGCCGCCAGACAAATGCAACATCCATACCTCAGCGGTGTTCGAAACCACCCGCACCTGTCTCGGAAGAATGGTCACAAATTAATGATTAGACCAACATGTTGGCACATCGCGCAAATGTTGTATTGTTACGAACACTGCGGCCGCCCATTGGCACATCGCGCAATGTTCGTAACAACACAACAGTTAAAATGGCAAAAATGTTTACAAAAGATATTATCATAGTTATCGAAAAGTTACGATGTTTTTATAAGAGACCTTTAACAAATTTTTATCATCAATAATTTTTGCATCAGAAATCACGTAAACACAATCTCGCTAAGGAATCACAATACATGATGTTCAAACAAAAGCAAAAACAAAAGTTCTAATTTATTGTCATAAAGTTTTTACGTACAACAAAAATCGGGAGTAACTTACGCTATTGGTACTGCATCGCAAAATATGCTAACCAGATTCGTTTATTTTGTCGTAACAAAGTGCAGTAGGTCCTAATTTCTCGGCAGCTATAGTGCTGAGATAGTTCCTCTAGAACAGAAACTCTAAATCTATCATACATTTTTTAATACCGTTCACAACTGAAGTGAAGTTCTTTTTTGGGGGAGGGGCGGAAGTAACTTATGTCATTCAATCAAATACATGAAGTACAAATTCTGCTTTGTAGTTTTATCTACAAATACACCTCAACCATCTCATCAGCACCGTGTTGGTGGCGCAGTGATCTAAGCGCTGGCTGCTGACCGTTTGTACGAGGGGGTCCGGGTTCGAATATCGGTGAAGCATGATGTTGTGTTTGTCTTGCGGTACTGGCTTTCTCTCCCTTCCCTCCCAGAAGAAATATTATCACCAATTAGTGAGTGCGTATTTTTTCACCCAGCAGGCAGCACTGGCAATATGACAGTTCAGATTTTAGTCTTCCAGTTTGTTTGTTACAGGTTGGATCAGCTGTAAGTTGGTGTATTCACCTCCAGTTGTAGATTAGCGTGTATGTGTGTGTGTGTGTGCGCGCGCGCATGGCTCTGATGAATTTGCCCGACGTTTACTTCACCGAAGGGTCACTTGACCGAAAATCACTTCACAGGAAAGATTGTTTCACCGAAGGATCACTTGATCGAAAAGTTCATTTCATCGAAAGGTCTCTTTACCTAAAAGGTAATTTCACAGAAGGGGACAGTTTATCAAAAACTTTGGATTTCATTACAGAATCTATTGAAGCGTGATGCCAGTTCGGAAGACAGACCTCCGAAACTTTAAGGGATCATACTAAAATTGCACTTTTAGTTTCTCTGTGTCACACGGAACGCAAAGATTTAGTTTTAAGGCAAAAATAATTCATTTTTGGTCCCAAAGCTTCGGCTGAGGCCTTTTTAGCAAATTTTAATCGTGCGTGCTCATGCTCATAAAGATTACATAAAAAGTCAAGTTAATAATGTTGCACATTTGTTCAGGCAAAAAGAATCAATTTTAGGTCCCTAGGTTACGACGTAGGCCTTTAAATATTATATTTCAAAGGACCTACCTACGGAAAAGTGTTTCATTGAAATTAAAAATGCAATTTTTATACAATCGCATAACGTTTAGGTGGCCAGTTTTTCAAAAACCCGCACCACACTTCAACAAATCTCTAACAACAAAATTCTAAGTTTTCGATAAATTGACCATTCGGTGAAATGATCTTTCGATGTAATGAACTTTTAGCTGAAGTAATCCTTCGGTGAAACGAACTTTTCGATCAAATGACCTTTCGATGAAAGGAACTTTTCGGTCAAGTAACCCTTCGGTTAAATGCGCTTTTCGATCAAGTGATTTTCGGTCAAGTGGTCTTTCGATCAAGTGAACGATACCCGTATATGCATAATGCCTGTTCCACCATGGTAGAATTTTTAGAAAAATATCACCCGTATGTCATTCTTGAACCGAATTGTCGTGATCATTTCCTGATAGTAAACGTATATGTGTATAAAGAGTAAGTAAGTAAGAAAGAAAAAACGGAAGCAGGGTAACGAACTTTAGTGAAGTAGTTACCATTGTAAGTGGGGCATCCGTTAAAATGCAAAATGATGCAAAGTTTAGAGAAAGGCAAAAACCGCGGCATTTGCGCGCAAAACGTTTGGTCAACGCCCATGACCCGCCTTCATCGAGCAAAGGATCAAGATTTTTGGGTGTGAAACAGCGCTGTTGGCGTTGGGTGTGAGCTAAGGGTTTCTTTCATGCTCAGATTTTAATAAATTGCTATCTTAAATACTCCTCTGTGAAATACTCCAAGATCCCTTTCTTTCTTCCAGTCATGAATTAAATAACGATAAAAAGATATGCCCTATTTTAATGAATAAACCGATCCAGAAAAAGACAAAAATCAACGCTATCTTTTCTGCATCAGAAAGAAATCAAGATATAGGTTTCATAAAAAGCATGTTTTTATTGCTCCATATCCTATTTCTTCGGCGTATTTTTCGTGTTCTATATTCGTAACTTTTTGAAGTCAGGCTTGGTTTACTATTTTTCTCCGCAGCAAATTCAGCCCCAAGCGTAAATCTCTATGATGTTATCGGTGACAACAAACGAAGTAAAAAAAAAAAAAAAAAGCAGAAACAAGCCAATAGGGCCACCAAGTTCCCTAAGGCGACATTGATTTGATTATACGTTACCCCAAGATACGTCGAAGAGTGACTTTAGTTGAAAACAAATTCCCCACCTCCACCCTCCCCATTCCAAATTAAAGGAATAAACAGACGATGCAAATTTTCAAAATGCAGTATCAAATTTCCAGTTACTGAACATGAAAAATCCCTTCACGAAGCGTAATCTAGAATTTGGGTATTGTACGTAATTGTGGAAAATCACTCATCCGTGAATTTTAAAATGCAGGTAGATTCTAATGCGATTTCGGTTAAGGCGATTAGTTTTAATACCTTCTGGAAAGTTAGAGAAGATCATATTACGCGAAGTAACGTTGCACTTTAGATTCCTAAGGAAAAATTGGTTACAAGGCATGTCCAAAAAAATAACCAAAGTCATTATGCAATAATATTTTTCTTTCTTTCACCTTGTCAGCCGACTATCGTTAGCTTAATTATTTTTTTTTATTACAGTCATAGTTTCTCCTTTTTTTTTTTTTATAAGAAAATGCTGCTCACGGCGAGCAAATAAAATTAGCTGGTAGCCTTAAATCGAAATCAATGGGCCTTCGTCTAAGTCGTAGCTCTATTCTTTATTCTCTTTTCGCTATCTACATTATATTTTAATGCTGAAGATATTTCAAGCTCCACTTTGATGCAAGTTGCTTTACCTTAAATCGCTGCGTTTGCCACAAGACGAAACTTTCCGGATAGACCTGTTCGCTTCTAACTCACTGGCATTATCTACAGAAATTGTTATTTTTTTTTACAAAGTTTTAAGGTTTTAAAGGTTTGTATTTTGCCTATTGTTTGTGGTAACAACAGCTACTTTAGCATTTAAACAAATAAGAATGCACTCATTCAATAAATATTGAATATAGGAGAGGATCATTATCTCCAGCAGCAACATTTTCTGTACTTGTTTTAACATGAAACTGAGAATTTCATTGAAGATGTGAAATATCCTTTTGTAGTATGTACGCAAAAGCTGCTTCCTCCTTATCCAAGAAGTTTTACGCTACTGCGTCTCTGATCATAGATGTAACTGGGGGGGGGGGACTACACCTCCAACAAAATAATTATATCAAACAGAATTCATTGCTCCTTCCACGTTCATAAATAAGTCACAGAAAAATTCTCATCGGCCGCCACCGGGAATTGAACCCAGGTCTTCCAGTTACCCGCCGGACATGCTACCACTGCACCACAGCAACCTCGAATTCCCGTGACTCAATTCCCGAGAATTTTTCTGTGACTCACTTATAAACGTGGAAAGAGCGATGCATTCTGTTTGATGTTCCTAATCCACGTCAATTAATTATGTGTACTAAAATAATTATACTTCATTACCTAAAATAACGCATTTTTTAAACACTTAAATCGAGTATCAATTTAAAAAGTTAGAATTGCAACGAGAATTCACACACACACACACACACACACACACACACACACACACATTGTTGAATCTCCAGAAAATGATGGTTAATTTTTTTAATGCTACGTGTTCAAATTTGTTAGTTTGACCCAACTCCCTCAAGGAATTACCCAAGGTAGTCTTAGGTCCTAGTTTCCTATTTCTCCACTAATGAAATTTTAAAAGTGTCTCCGTCTTGTCATATTGATAACTACTTTTAATATCACGAAGCCAGGGCTAAAACAACATGGATTCCAGCAAATACCTGCCTATGACATTCTACTTATTCATGAACAATACTTTTACCTCTTACTTACGTTATTATGAATAATATACTTCTTTTTTTTTTTTTTTTTTTTTGTTATGGTCAGAAATGCCATGAAACCATTCCCCAGACCATAAATATGCCCCCACCAGCTTGTGTTCTTCCAGAAATGGTTGAAGAGTGTTCCTTCTCCGATGTTTCTCGCCTTATACGCCAACGTCCATCCGTTCGACGAAGCAAAAAACGTGATTCATCGGAGAAGGCAATACTCTGCCAATCAGTGGAGGTCCAATTCCGATACTGCCCTGCAAATGTAAGCCTTTTCTGCCGATGCACCTTCGTTAGCATAGGTGCAGTGACCATCCATGGAGCCTCATACGCAGCAGGGTTTGCTGAACTGTCGTTTTAAACACACTTCCGGTAGCCCCCTGGTTCATTCAGCACATGTGTTGTTCCACTGTAGCTTGTCAATTGGCTATGACACACCTTCGCAGCTGACGCACATCTTTCACATCAATGGCACGTGGGGCTCCGCAGTTTCCACGTCACTTATTCGCAATGGTGCCATTTCTCCAATCACGATACACTTTAACCATAGCAGCACGCGAACAGTTCACAAACTGCGCTCTTTCGGAAATACTGCCACAATTTGCCCGAAAGCCGGTAATCATCCCTTTTTTGCAAATCTGCTAAATCGCTCCTTTTATCCATGACAGCAACGAGTGATATGTTTTCAGAATGCCTACAGCATACCTTTTATGCTCTCCAAACCACCTCACGACACGTGCCTTCTTTCACTGGCCACGCGCTGTTGACGTCAAAAGTAGGAGGTCGTCACAATAATGTGACTCGACTGTGAATTTGCGTATTATATATTTTAATCATAATGTATACCAAATACAAGCGAAAACTTTGTTAGGGATAAGAGAAATTAGAAGAAAATTTAACAGGACCTTTATTAAACTCCATTTGAATAATTCCTAATTCCAAATTACTGAGCCCTACATTTAAATTCATAAAACATGAATTCAGTAGGTGAAATTTCAAGAAGAGATCTGACATATTGCGAAGCAGTAATAATCAACCATGGAAACAATGTTGATTCAGACAGACAGACAGAGAGCATAAGAGCAATGTTTTGGGATTTGTCCCGGGCGCAGAAATGCTTAGTTACAACTTCTGAATTCCAATTCCAAGGCCTTTACTGAAAAGGGTAGGGGAGGTTAAGTCGTAGTACTCACATTTTCAGTGTCACCCGCCGCCACTGCTCCATACCCACTCTTCCGTAAAGAAAATAAAACTGCAGAACTTTAAAATTGGTAGTTGTTACTTTTAATTTAACTGCGTTTTAAATTTAAAATAATTACATTAATTTCATTGTATTTACAACCAATGTAACCGTGAGATCTTCATAGTTTTCGGATTTGATTTAGTGCAGTGTTAATATTATTTAAATTTTGACCTTTTCCCCATCTTCAGAGGGGTTTTCACAATATGGAGATGCCCCCCGTTGCTTTGCTGCGGTGATGAGTATTGAGCGGTGCTGCAGTGGGCTCAACTTTCATCTGTTTTGGAAGATTTTTATTTGTGGCCTTTGTTAGGAAGAGCAACAAATTCTTCATGCAGACAATATGGGAACCAAATTTTTAGTTTTATTGCCTCCCGGAATTTAAACAAAAGACAGAGTGAATTGTGGACATTACGTGTTCTCTACGTTTTTGGCGGGTGGTCTGATTTATTCGAGTAGCGACACCACGGGATGCACTGGCTTCGGAGCCAGAGCATTCTAATTTAAGGGCAATTAATAGCAATAAAGACAGAGAGACCCACGGCAGGACAAGAAAACTATGCTTATAATACAAAACTTAGCGTACGAGAATCAAAATCTCGCAGCGTCTAAATGATCTAAATGTTGACCAGGCGCATATGGACTATGACCAAAGAACTTATGACCAAAAAAAAAAGAGAAAGAAAAAGAAAAAAAGAAAGATGTATACGAACCTCATTACACACCGGACGATCAGAAAGACGGGTCGTTGACCAAAAGGTGGTTTCTTCAGGGCCGGTTCAACCATTAGGAGAACAAGGCGGCTGCTTAGGGCGATAAAATTTGGCGGGCTCTAAGATTTAGAGTTGATAATATCGAATGAGAAATAAACGAGAAAAAAATAATAAAAATGATAAAAATAAAGACAATTTTATTTTCTGTTGTGCTTTAGATAAGCGAATGCATGCTCCTTGAGTAAGCGAAAAACGGAGACCTGCGCCTTTATCTGGGTAAGTCAGCTTGTAGTAAAATCCGACGCGAAAGCAGGTATTTATCAAAAAAATTGCCATAAATCAAGTCCGCCCGTATGCAGCAGGCAAGTCAGGCGACATCTGAGGGCGGCAATTTTTTTATTTTTAAATCTGTTCTGTATTATCCAGCTTTCAATGAAAGCATCAAAACTGTCCCCTTCTTCTATCACAAATAGTGGCATTACTTTCTAATGAGAACAATGACATGACTAAGAGAGGCTCTACCACTACCACTATATTCATTCCGTTAAAATTCTTGTTTCTTTTTTTTTTCTTTTTTTTTTTTTCGTCTGTCAGTAGATCCAAGAAACGGGAATGAACCTTGTTGGGTTATCGATCGAACAAGAAATTGCTCGTTACGTGGATTTGAAGGCACTACTTGGTAATTTTGCGGCGAACAATAAAGAGTGTAATATGAAATACTTTAATTTATATCACTAGTTAGTAAATAGATGTAGTTTCCATTAGTTTCTTTCTATTTAGTTTATATTGTAACACATTACATTTTTGCATCTTGAAATTTTTGAATAAATGCAATAAGTTTACCACACAAATGAATAACATTGGGGTGCAAGGCTTGCCTTGGCCTAGGACTTGCCTTGGGCCCTAAGCACAGGCCCTGGGTTTCATGTGCCCTTCGGTAGCTTATAATAGTGAAATGTAAAATTTGTCATTGAATTTTTGTCTTCTTTGTTTATTTATTTTTTGATAATTATTCAGTGACTTCAAATAAATAAAATAATAATAATAATAATAATAGTAGCAGTGCAGACGAACCATGTTAACATGAACATTGAAGGAACCCAAAAATTTATTTGCGTTAAAAGTAGTTTCTGTTATTGATATGTAATTACGCACATGTGAAAGTGGTTGGAGAATCAAGAAACAGTTCGCTGTAAAAGTAATGAGCGTTAAACGTGTTCACGTTAACGACATTAGACTCTATTCCGAACGTGGCGAAGGTTTAAAAATGTATGTTTTAAACTTAAATAAAAAACTTATTTGGAGAATATTGTAAGACTATTGGGGGCTTCATCACCCCCCTCTCGGAAATGGTCTAGCCATACCCCTGGATCCCAAAAGAGCAATGCTCTTTCTTTTTCTTTTTTTTTTTTTTCAGATATAGAGAAGAGGTCTGAGTCGTCGTTTTCTTTTTTCTCTGAGTCATCAGAAACCTCTTAATTTCGATGTTATTTCTCGGTAAAACATTTCAGTTTTGACAAGGAAATTATTAGAAAGCAATGAGCCAATTCTTTTCTTTCCTCTTTTCCATTCATTTTTTTTTTTCTATAATTAGCATTCACATATTTCCAAGCCTCCTAGCTTCCGAGCTTGGGTTCAAGTTAGAACTCTCGTAACAAAAAAAGCGCACAACAAGAAGTGTCTTAACAAAAAAGTGCGCAAAAAGAGAAGTGAAGTGCGATGGGATATTCTGTGTGCGTGTCTTTCCTCCACCACTCCCCAGCGATACTGCAGCGAAAACAGTTTCTTATTAATCTTGATCAGCTTCACAGAGGATCCCGACAAAATATCCAATAAGTTGATATTCTCTTTTCACGCTTTGTGGCGCCATCTATAATCATTTATTGTTACAAACTCCTTTTTGTTTATCACCTAATTTTCTTTAGAATTAGGATAACTTACGGAAATCCAAGGCCACTTGAAAACTTCAAATTTGAATGTTAGCAATATGGTGAACTCAAAAACAAGAAAGAAAGAAAATCATGGAAACTGAAAATTAATAGCTGTGCTTTCAAGCCAGGAGCCATTGATAGCAGTTTAAAAGGGTCAGTCAGTCGGAAAACATTTTCTGAGTAGCATGAGGTAAACTTTTGACCGGGATCATATACTTTGGCGCTCAGTCTTGTATAATATACACTCATAATCAACAAAATAGATTTATGGAATTAAGTAATAAAATTTGCTTGCTGCATACCGACAAAACACCGATTGTTTAGATTGCAACTTTGATTACCTTTTAAAACAGAATAACTCAGTTGAGTCTTGAATTGAAATTCTCGGCAAACAAATTAACTACGTCATTCTGTGAATTTTGATTTCTGTATTCCAGCTTAGGAAGGTAGGAGTTTTTTTCTTCTCATCATACATTCAATAATTGGAAGTTTTTAAGCAACATTAGAAGTTCATCAGTTGTCAGATACCATGATCACAGTTCTCCATGCCATCTCCAGCTTTCCTGAGACAACAAAATTTCCATTCCGTCACCTAAATTTTGATCTTGAGTTGGCCAAAATTTCAGCAAGTTGGATTAAAATATTAGCTTCAGATAAAAATTTTCTCCAATAGGTGGCGCAACAATCCATTTCTTTATAATATCTTCATGAGACTATGTAAGAAGTCAAATTATAAAAATTCGTCATCTGATTGCTTTAACGCATCCATGATTTTCAACGCATTCTCTCCTTTTTTTTTTCTTTAGGTTTAACGACCACCCCACGGGCAGCTAGTAGGTAGGATTACAAACAGTCGTCCGTCCTAATTTGGAACCATTAGTTTCGGGGAAGAAGCAGTGATGCAGAAGAGCTGTAGCGCGGCTTAACGACTCTAAAGCATTTTTTCTGTGTATTAAAGGCGCTAAGGCAGTTTTTCAGTATGTTAACAGAGCTAAGGGCCATTTCGTGGTTAGCTGGGAAGAAAAGCGGGGCAAAGAATTGTTTTACTCGTAGATGATCATATAAAAAGAAAATTGATTTATATGAAAGCATGCTCAACTCTAGGATCACGCAGTAAAGCTTGATCATTCACGTAGACAGAACGACAA
This sequence comes from Macrothele yani, assembly GCA_039090855.1. Lineage (NCBI taxonomy): Eukaryota > Metazoa > Arthropoda > Arachnida > Araneae > Macrothelidae > Macrothele > Macrothele yani. Next base: position 173,505,828 of record CM076990.1, read on the forward strand.
GTAGCCGCTACGGGAGCGTAGGCTACTCATCGTTCATTTCGGTGGGCCTGGGTTCGAGTCCCGGCACAGGTTGCCAGCAGTGTTACTTTCAGGACTTTTTGGCCGAAGGGGCAAATGGAACCTTAGAGGGGGAAAGTTTTCCATTTGCTATATATATATAATTTTAACTACTATATTTATATATATAGAAGTTATTACTATATATCTAGCACAGGGGCGCATTTAGAGCCCCCCCCCGCGGAAAATGCTTCATTTTTTTGTTTTTGGTTAAAATGCGACTTACATTAAAAAAAATGCCTTAATTTAATAAAAATGTATCAGCTTACATTACAAAAAAAAATTCTTTCATTTTTCTTCAATTTTTCATTAACTTTCATTTTGTTCCAGATGGTGGATTTCAAAAACTTCCTTTTTTCCCCCTCCTCCCCTCCCAAATAAATTCTATATACATACCTGATATATGATATGACTTACTTCTCCAAACAATTCAGGAATAACAAACTGCTTTCAGCTAAAGGAGGGAAGGCGGAGGATCCGCAGGCTTGAAATTTTTATCTGCTAAAATACATTCAACGCACTCTTGTTCCTGAATCACGATTCCCAGACAATTAGGTATGATTAGTCTACTTATTATATTTTGAAGAATACCATGCGTCGTAATACACTTTTAAATAAATAAAATAAACTATAACCAGTACCATTTGAACAAATATTTTAAAAAATAAAATTGAAGAAATATTTGTAACATAGAAAGAAACGAAACTTCCTTTTTCATCATAGCCTGAATTTATTAAAATTTGGCTCGGTAACCTAAAATGTCTCCGGGGGGGCGAATGGTCGTTTCCCGGAGGGCTTCGCCCCCCTGGATGTATGCCTGAAAGAAACACTGGTTTCCAGTGACCCTACATTAGGCACCAGGGCCGGATTAAGGGGGTCTTACGGGGCTATAGCCTAGGGGCCCACCATTACTAGGAGGCATGCCGCTTAGCACCGCACATAATACGAACCTTATTTATTTATATACAGCGAGAAGTAAAAGAGCTTTAGTTTATCCTTTTTTTTTTTTTCCTGGTATGATTTCCACCCGATCACAAACAGTGGCTAGAAGACATATTTCAAGGCAATGACTCACTAAGGGTAAACGTTCATGTCGCTGAGTACAGTGGGGTCGGCGAGACAGTTTCAGCTTGTTCACTATCATCCACCCACACTAGAGGTCTGCACGGGCCTTATTTGGTGAACCCGGCCCGGCCCAAGCCCGTGCGTTCAAGTTACAGCCCGGTCCAAGCCCGTGCGTTCAAGGTACAGCCCGGTCCGGCCCCGTCAATTGCATTTCTTATTTAGGCCCGGCCTGTGATTTGCCATTTGGTATTATTTTATCTTTTTATTGCATTTCATTAAATTGTGAAAATTATATAATGAAATATTATTGAAAATATTTAGTTGAATGTAAACCTAAAAATATTAACTAGACTTTAACAATTATCGAATAATATAACTTTTAAAGACAGACAAAAAAAAAAAAGACTAAACGGGTTCATAATCTTCTTTTCTCTGAACTAGCAAGTGGTACCACTACAAAAGGCAATCCCCATAAAGATTAATGATAGGAGAAACAATCGATGTTTTTCCACTCTCTCATACCAACACACACACCCCACATCACTGCAGACCCCGCCCCCGCCCCCGTCTTTCCACTCCACACAGCACACACATTCACTCGGGGTCGAATCTTTTTGTTGTCAACAAGCCTTAAAGTGGTTTTACCATCTTACTACTTACAGATGGTGAAAACACTGTAAGTGCCTCTCCTTGCTTTTGTGATTACGCTCTGGGCTATGTCATGGAAGTAAGTAAATCCAGCGAAACAGTTAAACACACCAGGAAATCGGGGAACACCACTTTTTTTCTTTCTTTACCATTGCTCTAAAAAGAATGGGTCGACTTGGCAGGGCCCGGCCCGGTCGTAAATGTCTGGGGAAAAAGCGTGGCACGGCCCGTTGCTTTCTTCTCTAAACTAGAAAAATCCCGACCCGGCCGACGAGACGGGCCAGGCTCGAGCTGGCTCGTGCAGACCTCTAACCCACACTACCCTGTTTGCGCTTGGAATCGTTAACGGCCGAAATCCATTGTGGCTTCACATTGCATAACAAAAAAGATGCACCAAGAAAAATATACAATGCTAATTTATTAAAAATTCCAAGATAAAATCTAGGAATCTTAAGCTTTTAACTCATGTTCTTGAGAGAACAGTAGAAAATACCGTGACTTTTTATGAAACACTGCAGGTAATTTATTAATTTGAAGAATTCACTACACACGTGTTAATTATCACAAGCATATTGCTTGAGTTTCATGTTTAAACGAACTTCAATAATGAGCGTCCGTCATCATTTTTTGGAGGCTCACTCAGACGCCTTAGCATCCCACTAAGATGTTTTAGTCTAGGGGCCCACTAACGCCTCAATCCGGCCCTGTTAGGAACGATCGGTTGTTTATATTCCTCAGAGTTCCTCATAGTGGTCGTTAACCGCGCTCTCCTCCAAGGTAACAAGAAAAGAGCATTTCAACTAAACTCGCCAGTGGCTCCAGCAAAAGTAAACCCATCAACACATTCTGTGATTCCTTATGAATAAAGCAAACGAACGCTCCGGGGATCCGAGTGGTCAGAGGTACTGACTTCTGGCCAATCGCTGAAGATGAGGTCCGGGCGATGCGGCCGTCCTACGGCTCTGACCATTCCCGGAACCAATGGCTCCAAATCAGGATGATTGCGATGGTCATTTTACCCAAAAAGAAACAAAAATCAACACAACAAAAGATATCCACCACTCTCACTCCATAATCTTAACATATGCTGCATATAAATCACGGGTATCCAGTGGTTACTGACCCATATTATTCAAGAATATTTGGAACCGTGCAGAATAATCGAACAGTATCCAAAGGTAAACTTCACATTCTTAGAATCTGATTTCCACGTAACTTTTACCTTTTCTTTTAAAATTGCTCAATTACAGCAATTTTAATAAAAGTTGATAATAATTAGTAGTAAAACTTTAGTAAAAATACTAACTGATGCAACAACAAATGAAATTCTAAATTGCTTTTGAAAATGTTGAGGTTCTTCTTTTTTCTTGGAACTGCATCACTGGGAGGAAGTAAACCTAGCACCATCAGACAAAACACCACCCATCACTTATCAGGGAACTGAACTCATGTCGTCTTGGACGAATCTTCAGTGGCCAGCGCCTTAGGCCACTCGGCCGCAAGTGCAGCCCAGGCCTGATCTGTCATTAGCCTAATAAGGCCTATAAGCCTTAATTAATGCCTTCATTCTTTTCGGCCCTTTATTTTTTAATATATAAAAGGCCTTTGATTTTGTGAAACCATCAGCAGATACAATGGCTTTGAAGTCCTGCGGTGTTGGAGATGCGTACATTAATGTTATTAATAACATCTATGAAAATGCGAGTGCAAAGATTCGGCTATTTGAGAATACAGCACTCATAAAAATTAGAAAGGGAGTGAGACAAGGTGACACCATATCTCCCAAACTCTTTAATGCTACACTGCAAATGTCTTTCAATCATTGAACTGGGAAAACAAAAGGATAAAGCTTAATGAAGATTCTCTAAATCACCTTCGATTTTCTGATGACGTAGTCATTTTGCAACTACCCCATCAGACATCCAGGAACTTTCTGACAAGAGTACAGAAATGGGATTGAAAATGAACTTTCAAAAGACAAAAGTGATGTGCAATGCTTTTACAAGAAATGAAGATTTATCGATTGATTGGGAAAAGCTGGATATAACCGATACCTACATTTATTTACCTTGGACAACAGATATCAAGTGAGGGTCACATTGATGAAGAAATTAATCGGCGTATAAAACTTGTCTGGAGAGCTTTTGGAAGAAACATTTCAAGAGCAAAATGCCATTATGTCTTAAAAGAAAAGTGTTTGATCAATGCATCCTTCCAGTGCTTACGTATGGTGCAGAGACGTGAACCTTAACTAAAAAAGATATACAAAAACTACAGACAACTCAAAAAGGCATGAAGAGGTGCATGCTTGGTGTAACCAGGAGAGATAAGAAGAGGAACTCGTGGATCAGAAGAATGACGAGAGTGGAAGACATCATGATCAGGGTAAAATCCCTGAAATGGCAATGGGCTAGACATATTGCGAGGACAGACCACCGATGGACAACCGAAATTTCAGACTGGATTCCAAGGGACTGGAAAAGACCCAGAAGAAGACCACATGGGTGATGGGTGGATGAAATTCGAAAGTATGCGGGTGTAATGTGGTGAAGACTGGCACAAGACAGACCGTTGTGGAAGAAATTTGGGGAGACCTTCGTCTAGCAGTGGATTGATAATGGTTGACAATGATGATGATTATATATATATATATATGTTATTATTGTATTTTTTGGGGGGGACCCTTATTTTCTTAAGGAAGGGGAAAAAGACGAGCTGAGCTGTTCCAAAAGAAATGCATGTTACCAAAGCCCCGATTGTTCTACTTCCGATCGAATGCTAATTGGGGTCTTGGGGACAAGAATTCCAATCCGTGCGTCAAGTGCATGTGCAACTGGAGAAGGGTTCGGTGGCGGAGGACGCGTGTGTGTCAGTTAAGAGAACCCATCGCATCGTAAGAACAAAGAGCGTAGAAGCAGAGGAAGGTACAGTCACGGAGGGAGTAAATAGCAACGTAAGCCAATCAAAATGACTCATTTTCTCGGATTCAATGTTTTTTTCAGTATATATATATATATCATCATCATCATCATTGTCAACCATTATCAATCCACTGCTGGACGAAGGTCTCCCCAAGTTTCCTCCACAACGGTCTGTCTTGTGCCAGTCTCCTCCATGTGACTCCCGCATATTTACGAATTTCATCCACCCATCTCCCATGTGGTCTTTTTCTGGGTCTTTTCCTGTCCCTTGGAATCCAATCTAAAATTTCGGCTGTCCATCTATGGTCTGTCCTTCTGGCAGTATGTCCAGCCCATTGCCATTTCAGGAATTTAACTCTGATCATGATGTCTTCCACTCTCGTCATTTTTCGGATCCACGAGTTCCTCTTCTTATCTCTCCTGGTTATACCAAGCATGCACCTCTCCATGCTACTTTGAGTTGTCTGCAGCCATTGTATGTCTCTTTTAGTTAAGGTCCACGTCTCTGCACCATACGTAAGCACTGGAAGGATGCATTGATCAAACACTTTTCTTTTAAGACATAATGGCATATTGCTCTTGAAAATTATGCTGTTTCTTCCAAAAGCTCTCCAGGCAAGTTTTGTACGCCGATTAATTTCTTCATCAATGTGACCCTCACTTGATATCTGCTGTCCAAGATAAACATACGTATCTGTTATCTCCAGTTTTTCTCCATCAATCGATAAATCTTCATTTCTTGTAAAAGCATTGAACATCACTTTTGTCTTCTGAAAGTTCATTGTTAATCCCACTTCTTTACTCTTGTCAGCAAGTTCCTGGATCATACTCTGCAGCTCTGATGGGGTAGTTGCAAAAATGACTACGTCATCAGCAAAACGAAGGTGGGTTAGATAATCTCCATTAATCTTTATCCCTTTGTTTTCCCAGTTCAGTGATTGAAAGACATTTTCCAATGTGGCATTAAAGAGCTTCGGAGATATGGTGTCACCTTGTCTCACTCCCTTTCCAATTTTTATGTGTGTTGTATTTTCAAACAGCCGAATCTTTGCACTTGCATTTTCATAGATGTTATTAATAATATTAATGTATGCATCTTCAATACCGCAGGATTTCAGAGCCGTGGTAACTGCTGATGGTTTCACCGAATCAAAGGCTTTTTCATAATCGATAAAAGCCATGCACAAGGGAAGTTCATATTCCCTCGCTCTTTCAATTAGTTCTCTCAGTACATGGATATGATCTATTGTGCTGTAGCCACTCCTGAATCCAGCTTGTTCTCTCGGTTGAGCCATGTCCAGTGTTACCTTCAAGCGGTGTGAAAGAACTTTAGTGAAGATTTTATAAACCACTGATAGGAGGCTGATAGGTCTGTAGTTCCTGAGATCCTCAATGTCACCTTTTTTATGTAGCAGGATCATTGTAGCATTGTTCCAATCCTCAGGAATCTTCCCTTCATTAAGGCATCGAGTGAAAATTTGGGCGAGTACTGTTTCAATTTCTCCACTTGCTTCTTGTATGATGTCTACAGTAATTCCATCTTCTCCTGGAGCTTTCCCCCGCTTCATGTTCTTGATTGCATGAGCAACTTCTGCTGGGAGGACTGGAAGAACTCTGGTACCTTTCATTATGTCTGGAGTACATGTATCATCCCTTTCATATAATTTGGAGTAGAAATCTTTCACTCTTGTCAAAATTTCGCCTCTATTTCTTGTTATAGAACCATCTTCTTTTCTCAGAGCCATAATCTGTTTTCTTCCCTTACTGAGATGTCCCTTTGCTATCTTTAGGCTTTGGTTGTTTTCAATTGCTTTCCTCACTAGCTCACAGTTGAATTTCCTTACGTCTTCAGTGATACTTTTTCGTGCTGTCTTGCATAGCTCTATATATTCCACTTTGGAAGTCACATCTTCTTTAGTTGTCCTCATCTCTCTTCTTTTTTGCATCAACATTTTGGTTTTTCCTGATAATTTGTTTACATGCAACTTGTTCTTAGACCCAGCTAATTTTGTTGCTGTTTCCATAAGAGCTTTGGTTACTTTTCAGTTAACTTCCGAAATATCCACTTCTTCCGATGTTAGGCCTTCTAAAGCAGAGAATCTGTTCTTCAGTTCCAACTTGAAAGTATTATGGTGTTTTTTAAGGTTGGTTATGTCAATACATTTTGTTTGTCTTATGAGCTTGCCACGTTCCAGTTTAGTGTTGAGGTGCATCTTACATCTCACCAATCTATGGTCACTACCTGTGTTGAACTTGTTTAGCACACTGCAGTCTTCGATGACGAATTTTTTGTTACACATAATAAAATCAATTTCACTTGTCGTCCCAATTGGATGTCTCCATGTCCATTTCCTGTGTGGCTTTTTCTTGAAAAAGGAATTCAAGATGAAAAATCCTTCTGCCTCTGCAAACTCAACGAGAGTATTTCCACGCTGGTTTCTGTTGCCGTGACCGAATTTACCTACTGAAGTTTCATTCTGTTGCCGGTGCCCTATTTTTGCATTGAAATCTCCCATAATTATCTTCAAGTGCTGCTTACCTTTATTATTTAGATGACGAATTTCCTCATAAAATTCTTCAATTTCTTCTTCAGGATGACTTGTGGTGGGTGCATAAGTCTGAATAATCTGAGCCTGGTATCTTCTCGATAGTTGGATAACGAGTCGTGCAGCTCTGTCAGAGGAACTTTCAACTTCTACCACTTTATCCTTCAGTTTCTTGTTTATTATAAATCCAACACCACTAGTTCTGCCAGTATCAGTCCCACGATAATAGAAGAGATGTCCACTTTTCAGTTCAATGAGATCTTCTCCTTTTCTCCTTACCTCACTTAGCCCGACGATGTCCCACTTGATCCTTTGTAGTTCCTCTTCCAATTCAAGAAGCCTTGAATCAGAAGATAGGGAGCGTCCGTTGTAGGTAGCCAAGGTCAGCATCAAATGGCAGCCTAGTCTGGTCCTCCGGGGATTCTTAGCACCCTCTGCCTTCATGTCGCACTGGCCGCTGCCTTGGCCAGGTACATTCCAGCTGTCGGAGACTGAGGGCCAAGATTTAAGTTGTAGAGTCATTTTGGAGGTGTTTGGCCATAACTCACCACGCTGGCCAAGCGGGTTGGTGAGTGTGGGATAGCATTTCCTCTGATCCCGATGGTATAGTTATACCGCTATTTGCGGTCGTCAGAGCCCCTTTAGTGGGAACAGGATGCACCACGAGAAGGCGGGGTTGACATTTGTCAAGGAGAGGCTGTGATGTTACGCATCACCTGACCTTACATCCCATATATATATATATATATATATATATATATATATTTGTGACTTCCAAAGTGGAATATATAGAGCTATGCAAGACACTAAGAAAAAGTATCACTGAAGACGTAAGAAAATTCAACTGTGAACTAGTGAGGAAAGCAATTGAAAACAACCAAAGCCTAAAGATAGCAAAGGGACATCTCAGTAAGGGAAGAAAACAGATTATGGCACTGAGAAAAGAAGATGGTTCTGTAACAAGAAATAGAGGCGAAATTTTGACAAGAGTGAAAGATTTTTACTCCAAATTATATGAAAGGGATGATATATGCACTCCAGACATCATGAAAGATACCAGTACCAGAGTTCCTCCAGTCCTTCCAGCAGAAGTTGCACATGCAATCAAGAACATGAAGCGAGGAAAAGCTCCAGGAGAAGATGGAACTGCTGTAGATATCATACAAGAAGCAAGTGGAGAAATCGAAACAGTACTCGCCCAAATTTTCACTCGATGCCTTAATAAAGGAAAGATTTCTGAGGATTGGAACACCGCTACAATGATCCTGCTACATAAGAAAGGTGACATTGAGGATCTCGGAAACTACAGACCTATCAGCCTCCTATCAGTAGTTTATAAAATCTTCACTAAAGTTCTTTCACACCGCTTGAAGGTAACACTGGACATGGCTCAACCGAGAGAACAAGCTGGATTCAGGAGTGGCTACAGCACAATAGATCATATCCATGTGCTGAGAGAACTAATTGAAAGAGCGAGGGAATATGAACTTCCATTGTGCATGGCTTTTATCGATTATGAAAAAGCCTTTGATTCGGTGAAACCATCAGCAGTTACAATGGCTCTGAAAACCTGCGGTATTGAAGATGCATACATTAATATTATTAATAACATCTATGAAAATGCAAGTGCAAAGATTCGGCTGTTTGAAAATACAACACACGTAAAAATTGGAAAGGGAGTGAGACAAGGTGACACCATATCTCCGAAGCTCTTTAATGCAACATTGGAGGGTGTTTTTCAGTCGCTGAGCTGGGAAAACAAGGGGATAAAGATTAATGGAGATTATCTAACCCACCTTCGTTTTGCTGATGACGTAGTCATTTTTGCAACTACCCCATCAGAGCTGCAGAGTATGATCCAGGAACTTGCTGACAAGAGTAAAGAAGTGGGATTAAAAATGAACTTTCAGAAGGCAAAAGTGATGTTCAATGCTTTTACTAGAAATGAAGATTTATCGATTGATGGAGAAAAGCTGGAGACAACAGACACGTACGTTTATCTTGGACAGCAGATATCAAGTGAGGGTCACATTGATGAAAAAATTAATCGGCGTACAAAACTTGCCTGGAGAGCTTTTGGAAGAAACAGCATAATTTTCAAGAGCAATATGCCATTATGTCTTAAAAGAAAAGTGTTTGATAATTGCATCCTTCCAGTGCTTACGTATGGTGCAGAGACGTGGACCTTAACTAAAAGAGACATACAAAGGCTGCAGACAACTCAAAGTAGCATGGAGAGGTGCATGCTTGGTGTAACCAGGAGAGATAAGAAGAGGAACTCGTGGATCCGAAAAATGACAAGAGTGGAAGACATCATGATCAGAGTTAAATCCCTGAAATAGCAATGGGCTGGACATACTGCCAGAAGGACAGATCATCGATGGACAGCCGAAATTTTAGATTGGATTCCAAGGGACAGGAAAAGACCCAGAAGAAGACCACGTGGGAGATGGGTGGATGAAATTCGAAAGTACGCAGGGGTGACATGGAGGAGACTGGCACAAGACAGACCGTTGTGTAGGAAACTTGGGGAGACCTTCGTCCAGCAGTGGATTGATAATGGTTGACAATGATGATGATGATGATGATGATATATATATATTTGTCAACATTGCTAATATCCCATTAAAGGGTTGTTTTTTTTTAGCTCATTTCCAGCTCTCCTACCCTACTGAGGATATGTTGTTCAATTAAAAGATTTAAAAAAAAAGAAAGAAATTATTTACTGTGCTGTTTTTTTTTTTTTTTTTTTCACGGATAACTGGGTTATAAGTCATTCTATAAATATGAGACTGTGCGTGGGGGAGCTGAATACATTTCGTTAATGAATAATTTCAGTCCACAGTTGGAAAATAGCCTTAGTCCTCTGATACATGCGGGGCTAATGTCTGCAGATGTATTTTCCAACTTTTCGGTTACGAAATTCTCCTGCTAGGTAACGTTGAATTATGCTTTATTGTTGGAAACTACTGATTTAATAATTTAAATTAGAAATAAAAACTTTGATATATTTGTGAACAGTTTCATTTTTGTTTTAACAAGCCGACGTCCTCTAAAATTTGGCAGTTTCCTTTGATTTCCACAATGATGCATTCAGTTTCGATGTTTCTTTATCGATTCCCTTATGGAATAAGGTCAGTCATTAGAACGCTATGAAACCAAAGTAAATGCATCTGAATAAGCATCGTTAGTCAACGCTAAGAGGAGCAACGGAATGGTTACGCCATTGGCTTGCGACGGCTGGCTGTCATATTTACGGTTGTTCTACAACAAAGCAGCAAGAAAGTTCGTTTGTTTGTTTTAACCCTTTTACTACATTCATGTTGAAAATAAATATTTCAAATTCAAAAGATTTCGATGCATCAAAAGCACTGGAGAGCCACAACTTTTTGGAATTTTCTAATATGCTTAATGTGCTACATTTTCTTGAACGCTAAGGTTTGAAAACTGTAGTTAATATGTTGCTTTACAGTTACTGTACTGAGAGATATTTTTTTTTTGATCGAAGGTTTAACAACCACCGTGAGCAACTCAATGGGCTATAAGCAGTCGCCCGTGCCTAATTTAGGACCACTGGTTCCAGGATAGGGAGAGAGCCAGTGTCGTAGGACAAACACAACATCCATGCCCCACGGGATTCGAACCCGGACCCTTCACGGACGATTGGTCATAAGTCATCGCTTAGATCACTGCGCCCCCAGGGCGGCGGTAAATATTTCCAACCTCGACGTTAGTGAGCGAAGAAGGAAATAGGATTGGATTTTGCTATTAATTCAGCTCTTATAGAGATTCTTTTTTAATTTAATTGCCTAGAATTACATGATATAGCAATCAAACGATATTCGAATAAGATTTCAGTTCCGTGTATTACGGGGTTTTTGTTTAGCCTGCTTTCTTTGACATTCACCATCCCCCCCCCCCCCCGCAGTAGAGCACTGGCTCACTCTCTTCCCTGTAATCAGTGGCCCTAAATTAGGGACGGGAGACTGCTTATCGAGTTGCTCAGGGTGGTCGTTCAACCCACAAGCAAGACATCCAGCCCCATGAGGTGCCATACAGGAACTGAAGTCGTATTCGAATGTCGTTCGGTTGCTATAATCATGTAATAAAATCATATCGTTCGATTGCTATATCGTGGAACTGAAATCATATTCCAATATCGTTCGATTGCTATGTCCGTTCACTTTGTGACCAACCTCCAAATAGAGTGATGTTGCTTACATAAGTATCATCCCTCAGTTGTTTCTCTAACATCGTTTTTTTTTTTTTCTCGCTTTGTCGGAAACTCATTGTCATTTTTGGTTTTTGACATGTTGTGATGTCATACTTCGCTTTGCGCCAGAACCTCGGAGACGAAAATCATATTGAGCATACGTCACCTTGTGAATAATGTCGAGTGAAACAATGGGATGCTGCATAATTACAGACACGTCAACATCAATTCATATAATCTCTTCATCGAATTTCATATGAGCATGATGAAGTGCTACCAGGCGCAAGATGTTAAGTTGAAAAGCACGAAAAAATATAACATTTTCGTCAGTCAGAACAGGGAAATTTCATATCACAGATATCAAAATGAATCAGCTGTTTCAGGTGCCAGTTCTCAACGTTCGAGCTTAAATTTATTGTATTTCAATTAAATGGCGATATCTTATAAATGACTTGTCGTCTGAAATTGGCATCAGTTTGAATCCACGATGAAACATGGATAGTACGTTTCCCTTACGACGCTCTCTCTCTCTCTCTCTCCTAGAACCAGTGGCCCTAAATTAAGGACGAGGGTTACATATAGCCCTTATAGCTGCGCACAGTGGTAGTTAAACCCCGAACCAGAGAAAGTAAACAGAACTCAAGTCCTCATTTGGGATGATGTATAATACTATTTCACTTTCTGGCATATTGTCAGAGACCTAAACATTTGATCAGCTGAAACATAATCAGCAAACGGACACTTACGAAACGCCCACACGTCACTTGGAGATTATAACTACGATGAGACGATGCGAAACACAGCCATGGACGCTCATAGCTTTCTTTTCAGGAGGGGACAAACAGAAATTGGAGCTACGAATATGAGCACCATATACTAAAATTCCCCTCACTGTGTCCTCTTGTTATCTAACAGTTTTTACCACACTCTCAACACATACATTTAATTGGAAACCAGAAGACCCAAAAACTACATGAAAAAGGTGGATAAATGAAATCAGACAGAATGTTAGGACATTAAGGAAATTTCTTTTTCGTTCTTTTGATTCTTTTAGCCACTTGTGTCATAAACAGGACGAAACTCCAAGGATCACCCGAGGGCTTACAAAGAGTGAATTACCTCAAGACAATAGTTCTGGCGAAATTTTTGGGAGATCTTTCTTAAGCAGTAAATAGCTGCCGTAGAAGGATATATATCTGTGACGGCTTAAAATGAGTATTTTTCGTTTCTTCGTCTTTCATACTTTTCCATACAGTTCCAAAATACGATGGGAAATTTCATTATTACTTTCTATGTGACGTGCCTGCCCCGCAGTAGGCACACGACATAAAGGCAGATGGCAGCAAGAACGAACGTCTGCGTAGTTCAGTTGGTAGAGCGACTTGTTCCGGAATAAGTGGACTCGGGTTCGATCCCCGGCGTGGAACAAAAATGACGGAGAAATTTATTTCGTTATAGTACGCAACCCATTAACACAGTGGTGAAGATAAAACACATAGTCTTTTTTAAACATGTAGTGTACTGAAACTGTCCCACGATTATATGGAATTCCACACAAACGCGCCAACACTAACACGCAAATTAGCCTGGCGTCAGAGCAGGATAAATAGTCGGTAAGCGTGATGAGATTGATTCACTTTTAACAATGCCACCTGTGAAAGAGCCGTCAGCGGAGGATATAATTCACGTTCGGGAGCTGCACGGTCGAGGAAGGAAGGTAAGTGAGGTTTCAAACAAATTAAAACGGTTTAAATCTTCTATTTATAACGTTTTAAGTGGTAGCAAAACAAATCTAGCTAAGAAACGAACTGGACGGCATAGTAATGTTTCACCTCAAATGTAACAACATATCCGGAAGCTCGATGTGCATGATAATCTATCTGTACGGAATATAAGTCAACATGGAGACGTGAAAATGTCGAAAAGTACGGTTCACAGAGTATTGCAGCAGACACCCCTCGTGAAATATGCAAGACTGTTAAAGAAACTGCCTTTAACTGCACAGCGCACACAAGCTCAATTAAACTGGGCCAAACACCATATGTCATGGAAGGACGAATGGCTCCAAGTATTATTTAGTGATGAAAAGAAATTTAATTTAGATGTCCCAGACGGCGTGAAATATTATTGGAATGCTATGAGAACGGAAAAATCCCAAATATTTAGCCGACAATACGGAGGAGGTTCCGTGATGGTATGGGCCTCTTTTTGGATTCAATGGGCGAGGTAATCTCTGCGTTTTGTCAGGACGCCAAAATGCCGTAACATACCAGGAACTTTTAAAAGACAGTTTGCTTTGAGCTGCTGCTGAAATAGGTGGTTCTGGTTAGGTTTTCTCGCAGGACAACGCGAGCATTTACAGAAAATCCATCATTCCTAGCGACGCCACCGGGTATTTCAGAGCTTTAATGTAATCCCATTAGTATATCACTCGTCGATGTTTGGGTACCGGGATCACATGTCATTGACTCTCCATTGGTTTACATTATGAAATCGTTTCAATCTGCGTCGATTCCGATAACGCCGCGCTGCCCCGGTGGTGCAGTGGTCTAAGTGATAGCCTCTGATCATTCGTCCAAAAATCCATGTTGAGGCATGGATTTTGTGTTTGTCTTACGGCACTGGCTCTCTTCCTTCCCTGGAACCAGTGGCCCTAAATTAGGGACGGGCGACTGCTTATAGCCATTGAGTTGCTCACGGTGGTCGTTAAACTTCCAAAAAAAAAATGACGCCGGTTCGTCCTGGAGCACATACCTGTCGTAAATCCAGGACGACCTGTAATTTAGTCGGCACAAATTAACGATGAATGGTTAAGGTGCTGTAATAACTGTCTCCTCGCTGTAGGTGGTTCTTTGCAGTAATGGACTAAGTTTAAACTTCATATTGGGCATTCATCGAATTTTAAAGAAACTGAAGTACAGAAAAATGATCAAGTATTGGATTTTAATTAACTTCTGAGAAATTGATTTTGGTCTGGATACATTTACCGAGATCGAATGGCTGATTTTTAATTAATTATACATTAATTATTCATTAACTTTTAATTAATTTCTTTAATCGTAGTGTAATTTTTCCTTGAATTGCTGGATCTGTGCCGAAAACAAAATTACAGGATCGTTGAAAGATCTTTTTTTCTCTGTTTTTCTCCCTCTTCTTCTCGCATTTAGCGCAGTTAGTTTTACATAGAGCTCCATAGCTAGTTATGAACTGGGTGGGTACTTATCGAATTAGTTGCAATAACGCTGGCAGAGTTCGATGTAATCATACTTCGAAATGTCGCCATTAGATCGTTATTTTAATTCATTACACCGAACAAGAGCCTGAGAGACTTTTTCCTCTTGCTGTTTATCAGTCGACTACATTCCAATTACGCGTAGTATGTCTTTCCTGGAGAGAGTTGCAAAACTTGTGGCCATGACTTTCTTTTACCCCGAAGGATACTTATGCCTTACGTAACAACCTGAAGTCTGTAGCTTAAACTCTTAATTTCATCGAGTTTTTCGCAGCGTGAAATACATATTTTTGCTGAATGGATTTATAATAGAAAAAGTAATTCCAGAAGGGTGTAATTTACTTTGCATTAAAGCTTTGCTAGATGTTGCTAAATCGATTAGTACACAGCGACCTACTGCTGTAATGCAAGTCTAAAGCCATTTGATCTTCCGATTTTCATCTTATTTGTTTGCTGAAATTTTTCCGAGGTCCATTAATCGCAACCAAAAACAAAAATAAAAAAATGGTATGCAATTTTCAGCGTTCTTAATCGTTCAAAACCTGTTTTACGGCTAGTTGCCGAAAGAAAGAGAAAAAACATGTATCCAGTTCTCTTTTAAAAGATTGTAAAAAAATGTGTGAATACTAAATAATAATAATAAGAGAAAAAGGCTGTCAAAAGCAAAGGCTACCAAATTACTCAGGATGGGTAAACAAATTGTGTTAAACGCATTTCTCATAGAAGATTGCCCATGCGTTTACCGTATTTGCGTTCCAAACTTGTTTAAAAAATCGATTGTTTTATCGGTATATAATGGGATTTAAAAGTTATTCGTTTTATTCATCTTTTTTTTTTCTTTTTGGAAAAAAAGATCACTTGGAACGGTGAAAGCATAAGATCTCAAAGGAATAATTTATTTTGAAGTCGATGGGGCTAATACTGTAAACTAATCACATTGCCAAACTTGCTTGTCACTAACCTCCTTTAGCATAATTAGTAACTACTCTAAGATTATCGTACTATCGCCATTTTTTTGTTATTGGAAATTTAAATATGGTTAACACACATAGATACTCTTGATACACAGTATACATACATATACACAGACGAGTCACATTATTGTGACCACCTCCTACTTTTGACGTCAACAGCGCGTAGCCAATGAAAGACGGCGCGTGTCGTGAGCTGGCTTGGAGCGTATATAAGGTGTGCTGTAATCCTGTTATTCTATCCTGGCTGCGGGTGGCCTAGTGGGCAACGTTCGTTACTGCCGCGGAAAGGACCTCAAGTTCGATCCCAGGGAGGTACGAACGCTCGATCTGCCGTGCGTCGGATGGACACGTTAAGCCGTCGGACTTTCTACTTCCCCTTTCTACTTCCCTTCCATGTCACTTTCCTATCGGGCACTCTAGCCCAAATCTCCTAGCTTCCTATTTCTAATCGTTGTTTAAGACCTGGGGTCAGACACTCCCTTCCTAAAATCCTCTAAATATGATCATGATCATTTATTCTATTCTGGGCCGCGAGTGGCCTAGTGGGCAACGTTCGGGACTGCCACGGGAAGGGCCTCAGGTTCGATCCCAGGCAGGTACGAACGCTCGATCCACTAAATACCCGCCGTGCGTCGGATGGGCACGTGAAGCCGTCGGCCCCCGGGTACTGCCCCCCCCGTAATAAATAAGGGCGTCTTCCTCCCCCTTTCTACTTCGCTTCCGTGTCACTTTCCTATCGGGCGCTCTAGCCCAAATCTCCGTCAGTTTCCTGTTTCTAAGGGGTATTTAAGACCTGGGGTCAGACACTCCCTTCCTAAAAATCCTCTACATATGAACATATTATTCTATTCTGACCGCGGGTGGCCTAGTGGACAACGTTCGTGACTACCGCGGAAAGGAACTGAGGTTCGATCCCAGGCAGGTACGAACGCTCGATCCACTAAATATCCGCAGTGCGTCGGATGGACACGTTAAGCCGTCGGACCCCGGGCACTGGCCCCCCGGTAATAAATAAGGGCGTCTTCCTCCCCCTTTCTACTTCGCTTCCGTGTCACTTTCCTATCGGGCACTCTAGCCCAAATCTCCTAGCTTCCTATTTCTAAGGGTTGTTTAAGACCTGGGGACAGACACTCCCTTCCTAAGATCCTCTACATATGATATGATATATATATGGGATGTAAGGTCAGGTGATGCGTAACATCACAGCCTCTCCTTGACAAATGTCAACCCCGCCTTCTCGTGGTGCATCCTGTTCCCACTAAAGGGGCTCTGACGACCGCAAATAGCGGTATAACTATACCATCGGGATCAGAGGAAATGCTATCCCACACTCACCAACCCGCTTGGCCAGCGTGGTGAGTTATGGCCAAACACCTCCAAAATGACTCTACAACTTAAATCTTGGCCCTCAGTCTCCGGCAGCTGGAATGTACCTGGCCAAGGCAGCGGCCAGTGCGACATGAAGGCAGAGGGTGCTAAGAATCCCCGGAGGACCGGACTAGGCTGCCATTTGATGCTGACCTTGGCTACCTACAACGGACGCTCCCTATCTTCTGATTCAAGGCTTCTTGAATTGGAAGAGGAACTACAAAGGATCAAGTGGGACATCGTCGGGCTGAGTGAGGTAAGGAGAAAAGGAGAAGATCTCATTGAACTGAAAAGTGGACATCTCTTCTATTATCGTGGGACAGATACTGGCAGAACTAGTGGTGTTGGATTTATAATAAACAAGAAACTGAAGGATAAAGTGGTAGAAGTTGAAAGTTCCTCTGACAGAGCTGCACGACTCGTTATCCAACTATCGAGAAGATACCAGGCTCAGATTATTCAAACTTATGCACCCACCACAAGTCATCCTGAAGAAGAAATTGAAGAATTTTATGAGGAAATTCGTCATCTAAATAATAAAGGTAAGCAGCACTTGAAGATAATTATGGGAGATTTCAATGCAAAAATAGGGCACCGGCAACAGAATGAAACTTCAGTAGGTAAATTCGGTCACGGCAACAGAAACCAGCGTGGAAATACTCTCGTTGAGTTTGCAGAGGCAGAAGGATTTTTCATCTTGAATTCCTTTTTCAAGAAAAAGCCACACAGGAAATGGACATGGAGACATCCAATTGGGACGACAAGTGAAATTGATTTTATTATGTGTAACAAAAAATTCGTCATAGAAGACTGCAGTGTGCTAAACAAGTTCAACACAGGTAGTGACCATAGATTGGTGAGATGTAAGATGCACCTCAACACTAAACTTGAACGTGGCAAGCTCATAAGACAAACAAAATGTATTGACATAACCAACCTTAAAAAACACCATAATACTTTCAAGTTGGAACTGAAGAACAGATTCTCTGCTTTAGAAGGCCTAACATCGGAAGAAGTGGATATTTCTGAAGTTAACAGAAAAGTAACCAAAGCTCTAATGGAAACAGCAACAAAATTAGCTGGGTCTAAGAACAAGTTGCATGTAAACAAATTATCAGGAAAAACCAAAATGTTGATGCAAAAAAGAAGAGAGATGAGGACAACTAAAGAAGATGTGACTTCCAAAGTGGAATATATAGAGCTATGCAAGACAGCACGAAAAAGTATCACTGAAGACGTAAGGAAATTCAACTGTGAGCTAGTGAGGAAAGCAATTGAAAACAACCAAAGCCTAAAGATAGCAAAGGGACATCTCAGTAAGGGAAGAAAACAGATTATGGCTCTGAGAAAAGAAGATGGTTCTATAACAAGAAATAGAGGCGAAATTTTGACAAGAGTGAAAGATTTCTACTCCAAACTATATGAAAGGGATGATACATGTACTCCAGACATCATGAAAGGTGCCAGAGTTCTTCCAGTCCTCCCAGCAGAAGTTGCTCATGCAATCAAGAACATGAAGCTGGGGAAAGCTCCAGGAGAAGATGGAATTACTATAGACATCATACAAGAAGCAAGTGGAGAAATTGAAACAGTACTCGCCCAAATTTTCACTCGATGCCTTAATGAAGGGAAGATTCCTGAGGATTGGAACAATGCTACAATGATCCTGCTACATAAAAAAGGTGACATTGAGGATCTCAGGAACTACAGACCTATCAGCCTCCTATCAGTGGTTTATAAAATCTTCACTAAAGTTCTTTCACACCGCTTGAAGGTAACACTGGACATGGCTCAACCGAGAGAACAAGCTGGATTCAGGAGTGGCTACAGCACAATAGATCATATCCACGTACTGAGAGAACTAATTGAAAGAGCGAGGGAATATGAACTTCCATTGTGCATGGCTTTTATCGATTATGAAAAAGCCTTTGATTCGGTGAAACCATCAGCAGTTACCACGGCTCTGAAATCCTGCGGTATTGAAGATGCATACATTAATATTATTAATAACATCTATGAAAATGCAAGTGCAAAGATTCGGCTGTTTGAAAATACAACACACGTAAAAATTGGAAAGGGAGTGAGACAAGGTGACACCATATCTCCGAAGCTCTTTAATGCCACATTGGAAAATGTCTTTCAATCACTGAACTGGGAAAACAAAGGGATAAAGATTAATGGAGATTATCTAACCCACCTTCGTTTTGCTGATGACGTAGTCATTTTTGCAACTACCCCATCAGAGCTGCAGAGCATGATCCAGGAACTTGCTGACAAGAGTAAAGAAGTGGGATTAAAAATGAACTTTCAGAAGACAAAAGTGATGTTCAATGCTTTTACAAGAAATGAAGATTTATCGATTGATGGAGAAAAACTGGAGATAACAGATACGTATGTTTATCTTGGACAGCAGATATCAAGTGAGGGTCACATTGATGAAGAAATTAATCGGCGTACAAAACTTGCCTGGAGAGCTTTTGGAAGAAACAGCATAATTTTCAAGAGCAACATGCCATTATGTCTTAAAAGAAAAGTGTTTGATCAATGCATCCTTCCAGTGCTTACGTATGGTGCAGAGACGTGGACCTTAACTAAAAGAGACATACAAAGGCTGCAGACAACTCAAAGGAGCATGGAGAGGTGCATGCTTGGTATAACCAGGAGAGATAAGAAGAGGAACTCGTGGATCCGAAAAATGACGAGAGTGGAAGACATCATGATCAGAGTTAAATCCCTGAAATGGCAATGGGCTGGACATACTGCCAGAAGGACAGACCATAGATGGACAGCCGAAATTTTAGATTGGATTCCAAGGGACAGGAAAAGACCCAGAAAAAGACCACATGGGAGATGGGTGGATGAAATTCGTAAATATGCGGGAGTGACATGGAGGAGACTGGCACAAGACAGACCGTTGTGGAGGAAACTTGGGGAGACCTTCGTCCAGCAGTGGATTGATAATGGTTGACAATGATGATGATATATATATATATATATATATATATATATATATATATATATATGGGATGTAAGGTCAGGTGATGCGTAACATCACAGCCTCTCCTTGACAAATGTCAACCCCGCCTTCTCGTGGTGCATCCTGTTCCCTACTAAAGGGCTCTGACGACCGCCAATAGCGGTATAACTATACCATCGGGATTAGAGGAAATTCTATCCCACACTCACCAACCCGCTTGGCCAGCGTGGTGAGTTATGGCAAACCCCTCAAAATGACTCCACAACTTAAATCTTGGCCCTCAGTCTCCGGCAGCTGGAATGTACCTGGCCAAGGCAGCGGCCAGTGCGACATGAAGGCAGAGGGTGCTAAGAATCCCGGAGGACCGGACTAGGCTGCCATCTGATGCACTTTGACTTTGGCAACGTACAATGGACGCTCCCTATCTTCTGATTCAAGGCTTCTTGAATTGGAAGAGGAACTAAAGGATCAAGTGGGACATCGTGGGGCTAAGTGAGGTAAGGAGAAAAAGGAGAAGATTTCATCGAACTGAAAAGTGGACATCTCTTCTACTATCGTGGGACAGATACTGGCAGAACTAGTGGTGTTGGATTTATAATAAACAAGAAACTGAAGGATAAAAGTTGTAGAAGTTGAAAGTTCCTCTGACAGAGCTGCACGGTTTGTTATCCAACTCTCGAAAAGATACCAGGCTCAGATTATTCAAAACTTATGCACCCACCACAAGTCATCCTGAAGAAGAAATTGAAGAATTTTATGAAATTTGTCATCTAAATAATAAAGGTAAACAGCACTTGAAAATGGTATGGGAGATTTCAATGCAAAAAATAGGGCAACGGCAACAGAATGAAACTTCAGTAAGGTAAATTGGTCACGGCAACAGAAACCAGCGTGGAAATACTCTCGTTGAGTTTGCAGAGGCAGAAGGGTTTTGCATCTTGAACTCCTTCTTCAAGAAAAAAGCCACACAGGAAATGGACATGGAGACATCCAAATGGGACGACAGAGTGAAATTGATTTATTATGTAACAAAAAATTCGTCATAGGGCGGTGTGCTAAACAAGTTCAACACAGGTAGTGACCATAGATTGGTCAGGATGTAAGATGCACCTCAACGCACTAAACCACTTGAACGTGGCAAGCTCATAAGACAAACAAAATCTATTGACATAACCAACCTTAAAAAACACCATAATACCTTCAAGTTGGAACTGAAGAACAGGTTCTCTGCTTTAGAAGGCCTAACATCGGAAGAAGTGGACATCTCTGAAGTTAACAGAAAAGTAACCGAAGCTCTTATGGAAACAGCAACAAGATTAGCTGGTCTAAGAACAAGTTGCATGTAAATAAATTATCAGGGAAAAACGAAAATGTTGATGCAAAAAGAAGAAGTGAGGACAACTAAAGAAGATGTGACTTCCAAAGTGGAATATATAGAGCTATGCAAGACAGTACGAAAAAGTAGTATCACTGAAGACGTAAAAAATTCAACTGTGAACTAGTGAGGAAAGCAATTGAAAACAACCAAAGCCTAAAGATAGCAAAGGGACATCTCAGTAAGGGGAAGAAAACAGATTATGGCACTGAGAAAAGAAGATGGTTCTGTAACAAGAAATAGAGGCGAAATTTTGACAAAGTGAAAGATTTCTACTCCAAATTATATGAAAGGGATGATACATGCACTCCAGACATCATGAAAGATACCGGTATAGAGTTCCTCAGTCCTTCCAGCAGAAGTTGCACATGCAATCAAGAACATGAAGCGGGGAAAAGCTCCAGGAGAAGATGGTATTACTGTAGACATCATACAAGAAGCAAGTGGAGAAATCGAAACAGTACTCGCCCAAATTTTCACTCGATGCCTTAATGAAGGAAAGATTCCTGAGGACTGGAACACCCTTTACAATGATCCTGCTATAAGAAAGGTGACATTGAGGATCTCGGAAACTACAGACCTATCAGCCTCCTATCCGTGGTTATAAAATCTTCTACACTAAGTTCTTTCACACCGCTTGAAGGTAACACTGGACATGGCTCAACCGAGGAGAACAAGATGGATTCAGGAGTGGCTACAGCACAATAGATCATATCCATGTGCTGAGAGAACTGATGAAAGAGCGAGGAATATGAACTTCCATTGTGCATGGCTTTTATCGATTATGAAAAAGCCTTTGATTCGGTGAAACCATCAGCAGTTACAATGGCTCTGAAAACCTGCGGCATTGAAGATGCATACATTAATATTATTAATAACATTTATGAAAATGCAAGTGCAAAGATTAGGCTGTTTGAAAATACAACACACATAAAAATTGGAAAGGGGAGTGAGACAGGTGACACCATATCTCCGAAGCTCTTTAATGCCTCATTGGAGGTGTTTTCAGTCACTGAGCTGGAAAAACAAGGGGATAAAGATTAATGGAGATTATCTAACCCACCTTCGTTTTTGCTGATGACATAGTCATTTTTGCAACTAGCCATCAGAGCTGCAGAGTATGATCCAGGAACTTGCTGACAAGAGTAAAGAAGTGGGATTAAAAATCAACTTTCAGAAGACAAAAGTGATGTTCAATGCTTTTACAAGAAATGAAGATTTATCGATTGATGGAGAAAAGCTGGAGATAACAGACACATGCGTTTATCTTGGACAGCAGATATCAAGTGAGGGTCACATTGATGAAGAAATTAATCGGCGTACAAAACTTGCCTGGAGAGCTTTTGGAAGAAACAGCATAATTTTCAAGAGCAATATGCCATTATGTCTTAAAAGAAAAAGTGTTTGATCAATGCATCCTTCAGTGCTTACGTATGGTGCAGAGACGTGGACCTTAACTAAAAGAGACATACAAGGCTGCAGACAACTCAAAGAAGCATGGAGAGGTGCATACTTGGTGTAACCAGGAGAGATAAGAAGAGGGAACTCGTGGATCCGAAAAATGACAAGAGTGAAGACATCATGATCAGAGTTAAATCCTGAAATGGCAATGGGCTGGACATACTGCCAGAAGGACAGATCATCGATGGACAGCCGAAATTTTGGAATTGGATTCCAAGGGACAGGAAAGACCCAGAAGAAGACCACATGGGAGATGGGTGGATGAAATTCGAAAGTATGCAGGGGTGACATGGAGGAGACTGGCACAAGACAGACCGTTGTGGAGGAAACTTGGGAGACCTTCGTCCAGCCGTGGATTGATAATGGTTGACAATGATGATGATGATGATGATATATATATATATATATATATATATATTCTATTCTCTTCCTTCCATTCATAAACAAAAAAAAAACAAAAAAAAACTACAAAAAAAAAAAAAGCTCTTTAAAAAAAACAAAAAACTCAGATTTAATTGTTGTGTTGTGTATATTAGTCAAAACTCCCCAGCTCCCTTCAGCACTGTGGTTAATTAATTAACCTTAAAGGACGGCCTCGGCTGTCCAATCTCCGAAGATTAGAATCACTAAACATTTTTACTTTTCACTCCTTCCCGCTATAACTCCTCTCCCATGATTTTTTCGAAGTCCAATTTTACTATCCTCACCCGTCTCTCTTACGTTCGCAACCTTCTGTGATGAACTCGGCTCTCAAAAGAGCCCTTTCTTTTTTCTTTTTTCTGCAACCCGACTTCTGCTCCAATTTGTAATTTGTAATTTCCACATTTCCTGTTTGTGGGAAAAGACCCAGATTCATTGCCCAACGTGCTTCCACCATCGAAGCCAATTTGCAATGCAGGAAAATTTCCAATAACTGAAAATATCTTCCACAAATAATTCTTTAAAACCACCCTGAGCTGTGAGAAATTTCACCGTCACCCACACTAAACCACTTCCCCTGCGGTCCGCTCTGCACCTGTCCTTTTGCTTCACGTAGTTTCAATAAATATCCCTGCTGGAGCAGCAGAGATCCAACGAGCCGCGGATGGCTTAGTGGTTAGCGAGTCAGACTATCAATGCAAGGTCCTCAGGTTCGAACCTGGGCTGTTTTTTCAGAGAAGGTATGATTTAATAACAATCGCTGAATATCCGCCGTGCATCGGACGAGCACGTTAAGTGACGGCCCCCAGGCTGGACCCACTGGTTAAATGGGTATCCTTTCCTATTCCCCCTATAATTCTCTCACCCCTCTATGTACAACATCGTACTTGTACAATGGCGCCATCTACTGTACTCTAATCTCACTACGAAACTGTTCTGTCAAAGTCGCTAGACTTGCTCTCATTCCTTCCGTTTCTGTGTCCTGCCCAAAAGGCGATCTCGCTGTAGGTGGCTGGGACCTAAACTCTACTCACTGTGGGCGGAAGTCCTACAAAAAAATGACAAATACTGTGTCTTCCCTCAGAGCAGAGATCCAACTTTTTGAAACAGCTCTCCCTGCAGCCCGCATCTCACGTGTACTTTTTGCTTCATATCATTTCACGAAAACTAAATCAGCGGCGTCAATGCGTTCTGACTAAGTAACAAAAATAAATTTCTATTCACCATTGATTTCTCTGGTACGGTTAGTACACCTGAAGTTCAGCCCCCAACGCCGGAATTTAATAAGTTAATTAATTCTTATTTCCCAAAATCTCACTTGGCCCCAAATTGTGCCCTTGTTTTTCGTGGCTGTCCGAACTTCTTCCTATTTCAATTTCTGCATTTCCAATTTCCGGGACATTATCTCCATTCCAAACATATTTATCTCCATTTCAAATTAAGTGTCCCTAGTTTGGCCCTTAAGAGGATTAACTCCTTAGCTCCTAAATTCTCCCAACTACTCGTAAGCAATTCATCCCATTCGTTAAAAAATGATAAACAAAAAAAAAAAAAAAAAAAAAAAAATAACCTCACACAGGTAAGTAAAATCTCGAAATCTACTGCTTTGAGTAAAAATCTCACTATTTCCCTATTGCTTTCTCCATTACAAATTTCCTGTGCACCACCAACTCTACACGCCAGCTCCCCTGGAATTACCAAATCACCAGGAATTACCATGTTCAATCATCACCAGCACCCATCGTACTTTCCATCGTTTCGTCAGGAAATCATCGGACTGTCCCTTAGCTCTGCCACTTTCTCGCCGGTCAGACTGACCCTGCTTCCCTGTTAGTGTCAGGAGTTGTTACTTTTTTCTCAACTGTTAAAAGTGCAATTCCCTCGCGCTCACTTTTAGCAGTATGAATCTACAACTCTATTTTCCTATTCCTCTTTAAAACGTATCCAATCAGGGGACTCTACCCCGAATCTATCTACTTCCTCTTAGCACCATACAACTGAATGTGAATTGGTCCTAAACCTTATGTATGTATTGTGTGTGTGTGTGTGTGTGTGTGTGTGTGTGTGTTTTGAAAGCATATCTCTCGTTGCTGTCATGGATAAAAGGCGCGATTTATCATATGTGTGAAAAGGTATGACTATCGGCTTTCGGGTTAAGTGTGGCAGTAAATATCATCCCACAGGTATTCAATTGAGTTAAATTCTTGGGCAATTTTAACACTTTAGACCTAAAATCTGCCAACGTAGCTGTACCAAATGGAGCCCAAAATCTTCCGCGCTTCTCAAACAGCGGTCGGGTTGTGTGGCGCCCAAAATCTTATGCGCTTCCCATTCACACAGCGGCCGGGTTATGCAAAAGCTACGGCAAAAGCCATTCCTTTATCCCTCTTGTCTCAGAAGTACCGACCACAAACTTGCCACAGGTGATAAGTGATTTCTTCCAGTCCTTTATCTTCTGCTCCAAGGAAGAACGGTGAAGTGGTAGTCCTTTTGACCCACTGGGTAGAAACAAGTGACTTAATCTACCACTGGTAGAAACAAGTGACTTAATCTACATCTACTCTCTCTCCTTTCTTAGGTTCATTGCCAATGCTTTTGCCTTTTAGCAAGTAATAAGATAGAAAGGATTAGTGGCAATCTTACCGATAAACGACCACTTTGAATAACAAAGCTATGGGAAACTCTTTCTGATATCAGGTTTACCCCTTCCTGCTGCGTTCAGCCCGCTTCTTAGACAGCGAATATATCACTTCGATGAGATTTCTGTCCGTTTTGCTAACCCCGTGTTAATTAGTTCCAGCCAATAAAAGGGTTAGATCACTGTCGTGTTCCTAGAACCAATGCATGCCGATCCGTGCCTTGTGGCATGTGGATCCTGCAGGAAGTAGCCCCTCTTCATCACGAAACACCATACACATGTACGGATGTGCATATCGATAACTTTTTTGGATTAACGTGCCTACAAAACTTATAACACAGCGTGCGAGCGGATTGAAGACTCTGTTAAAGTAAATACCGTTCGTGAACTTAGGTTTTCTTTTCACATCGCCATCAAATCCTTCGCATATAAAGATTTTTAAAGCTTCGACAAATGGCAGAAATCACAAGAATCAATTCTGGCGAATAGGGTAAAAATTTCTTTTGTTTGTGCCTATTCTGTTGATTGGAACAGCGGCGCCTACGGAACTATTTGGAGCCACGAATTTATATTTTGAATTGTGTCTGCAATCACTTCAGGGTATCCAAATTAGCACGCCGCACCGTTGGCGCAGTGGTCTAAGCGATGGCTTCTGATCATTCGTCCGAGAGGGGTCCGGATTCAAATCCCGGTGAGGCATGGATGTTATGCTTGTCTTAGAACGCTGGCTCTCTCCCTTTCCTGAAACCAGTGGCCCTAAATTAGGAACGGGAGACTGCTTATATCCCACTGAGGTGCTCACGGTAATCGTTAAACCTGCAATCAAAAAAAAAAAAAAAAAAACGTGTCAAAGCTAAACGTTTAGCTCTGATATGAACCGGACTGACACTGTATTTCGAAAGGCATAGCTGCCGCCCAGGTGGCGCAGTGGTCTAAGCGATGGCTTCTGATCATTTGTCTGGGGGGTTATCCGGGTTTGAATCCCCGTGAGGCATGGATGTTGTGTTTGTCTTACGGCACTGGCTCTCTCCCTTCCCTGAAACCAGTGGCCCTAAATTAGGGACGGGCGACTGCTTATAGCTCATTGAGTTGCTCACGGTGGTCGTTAAGCCTCAAATAAAAAAAAGGCGTAGCTATAACTGAAGGGGTTATAATCTGTTAAAAGGGCATAGCCGCCTCGGTGGCGCAGTGGTCTAAGGCGTTGGCCTCTGATCATTTGTCCGAAGGGGTCCGGGTTCGAATCCCGGTGAGGCATGGATGTTGTGTTTGTCTTACGGCACTGGCTCTCTTCCTTCCCTGGAACCAGTGACCCTAAATTAGGGACGGGCGACTGCTTATAGCCCATTTGAGTTGCTCACGGTGGTCGTTAAACCTCCAATTAAAAAAAAAAAAAAAAAAAAAAAGGGCATATTAATAACTTGTGTATTTTCTTCTAGTTTCATAACGGGTATGTAAAATAGAAAAAATTAGTAAAGACTCCATTCAGTTCCTTTTACTTTTAGGTATTTGCTCATAAGTTTTGCGATCAGTTTCTCAGTGGGCAAGGTGTTACAAGTTAATTCTCAGAATGGCTGCGGAGTGTCGCCCTTGTAGCGATGTAGGCATAATCACGTGCAAATGCGTGTTTGGACATATTTCAAGTCGTGCGTGCGTTAACCTCAGGCCAGTAGAGCCATTTGTGAGTGAGCAGTTGGGAAAGCAATGCAAGTATGTGAGTGAGTTTTGAGATAAAAATGAGTGATAGAAATTTAGAACAGCGCGTTGGCATTAAATTCTATGTGAATATCGATGCAAGTGCTATTGAAACGTTAGAGCTATTAAAGGTGGCGTATTATGAGGATGCTATGAAAACGTCAAATGCCTTTGAATGGCGTAACAGCCGAAAAGAAGCACGCGTGTGACGCTCGCAGTTCAAGACCGTGCTTGTGTGTGTGTTTTTGACCACAAGGATAATAAATAGTTCATCACGAATCCATTAAACAGGGACAAACTGTCAACGAACAATGCTATTTAGAGATGTTGAAAAGGTTACGGGATTCGTTTCGAAGAAAAAGAGCTGAACTGTGGCCAGACAATGCCAGAAGCTATGATGCGCTCAGCGTTCGCGATTTCCTGGCTAAGAAATCAATTACCAAATTGGATCATCCACCCTATTCACCTGGTTTAGCCCTTTGTGATCTCCAGGTCTTCACAAAAATAAAAACTGCCGTGAAAGGACAAAGATTTTCAGACATTTCTGACATCCAGCGTAACGTGACGAAGGAACTGAAGAGAATTTCAGAATCAAAGTTCCAGGTATGCTTCCAGCAATTACAACAGCGTCTAACTAAATGCATAGCTGAGGAAGGGGATTACTTCGAAGGTGACGGTAGACCCTAATGCACAGGCACTGTAAAAAATTGCCGTGAATAGTCAGTGTTTCACCTGGATTAAGACGGTTTACAGATCGTAAGCACGCCACCTGGCGGTCAACCGTAAATTTTCTGTAGATAAACTACATGTTCCCGGTGTTTAAACTGTTTGAACCAAGGAGGTTATATTACTGGAGACACCACTCCTATCCACGCAGCACTGGTCGCCATAAGTCACCGTCTGTGCTGCAAATGACGTCATGAGCAGGCACGACGCAGCCGCAGAAAAGAAGCTGCTTGGAAACTAATGGAACAAAAGCATCTAAGCGTATAAACAGATAAAATGAGTAATTCAATAATCTTTATCAATGATACACAAGCTTACTGTTTCATCAACGGTATAATTTAGTTCATTTTTGCCTGCTTGTGACGTCACACCACAGATTAGCTGTGACCTATGGCGGCAGAGCCAGTGGTGTCTCCAGTAATATAACCTCCTTGGTTTGAACTGTTACTGTATTTTAACCTTGGCAATCTAGAAACGTTCTTCTTAAAGTGGCTATGTAGCTGTTTTTTCATGTGCAATCAGTCGACTGGCAACACCTCTGTGGGCAACGCGTTTTTATTTCCCGGTCAGTAGACATGTTAATGAACATTACGGCATTAGACGTTTTTATGTACCATTAGATATGTTAATGAACACAACATATATTATTATTTATTTGTCATTAGGCATGTTAATGAACATTATGGTCATTAGACGTTTTTATTTTCCAGTCATTAGGCACGTTAATGAGCATTATCGTATGGTACTGTAAAATTACGGGTTATTGACTGGCCACTCATCTGCCGGTGTATCTACGGAAATTTGACCCTGCGATTTTTTACAGTGGGTAACATGACAAAGCAACTCAAGAGTATTCTAGAAACATAGTTCCAGATATGTTTCCAGCAATAGCGTCTAACTAAATGCATAGCTGCAGAAGGTGATGATAAACGCTAGGGCACAGGTAACATGATAAAGGAACTCAAGAGTATTCTAGAAACAGAGTTCCAGATATGTTTCCAGCAATAGCGTCTAACTAAATGCATAGCTGCAGAAGGTGATGATAAACGCTAGGGCACAGGTAACATGATAAAGGAACTCAAGAGTATTCTAGAAACAGAGTTCCAGATATGTTTCCAGCAATAGCGTCTAACTAAATGCATAGCTGCAGAAGGCGATGATAAACGCTAGGGCACAGGTAACATGATAAAGGAACTCAAGAGTATTCTAGAAACAGAGTTCCAGATATGTTTCCAGCAATAGCGTCTAACTAAATGCATAGTTGCAGAAGGTGATGATAAACGCTAGGGCACAGGTAACATGATAAAGGAACTCAAGAGTATTCTAGAAACAGAGTTTCAGATATGTTTCCAGCAATAGCGTCTAACTAAATGCATAGCTGCAGAAGGTGATGATAAACGCTAGGGCACAGGTAACATGATAAAGGAACTCAAGAGTATTCTAGAAACAGAGTTTCAGATATGTTTCCAGCAATAGCGTCTAACTAAATGCATAGCTGCAGAAGGCGATGATAAACGCTAGGGCACAGGTAACATGATAAAGGAACTCAAGAGTATTCTAGAAACAGAGTTCCAGATATGTTTCCAGCAATAGCGTCTAACTAAATGCATAGTTGCAGAAGGTGATGATAAACGCTAGGGCACAGGTAACATGATAAAGGAACTCAAGAGTATTCTAGAAACAGAGTTCCAGATATGTTTCCAGCAATAGCGTCTAACTAAATGCATAGTTGCAGAAGGTGATGATAAACGCTAGGGCACAGGTAATATGATAAAGGAACTCAAGAGTATTCTAAAAACAGAGTTCCAGTTGCGTTTCCAGCAATGCCAACAGCGTCTAACTAAATGCATGGCTGCAGAAGGGGATTACTTCGAAGGTAACAGTACCTACTAGTGTACAAATACGCACACATTATTTCTACATTCCGGTGATTAAATGCCGCACCTCGCACGCTATGGCAGAATTTTTTTTTTCTTTATAGACATTGCGTAATGTTTCTTCTAGTAACGCACTATAGCATTTCCTCTCAGAAGGGTGTCGTGCAAAGAGTGAGAGAAAGGGATAATTGTAGATTTCTGGTGATTCCGTTTTCACTCTTTGTTTCTTGAAGTACTAGTACGAAATTTGTGCGCATTAGTAACAGTGAATTAAACAGTACTATACTTTCCTTTTCAGCGCTGGTTCAACGTACTGTGTCCGAAATGATACCAGAATTGGATGCGAATACAGGAAAGCTGTTTATCGGGAGTACTTGGACCGTGGTTTCAAGAAACGTAAGCCTCGTACTTACGAAGACGCTCACCTGGGGCTTCTAGGACCGACGATTCGAGCGGAAGTTGGAGATGTTGTGCGAATTGTATTTATGAATAAAGCTTCGAGAGGTTATAACATGCATACCCATGGTGCATCCCATCCAGTTGGTAAGTACATCACATTTTTCGCTCGTTGAATAGAACAAATGTGACAGCCCATAAACTGCGCACACATCAAAAAATTTTCGTCTGGTAGCTGATATCTAAGTCATCGTCATCTATTAAAAATGCCTTTTCCGCGCATACTTACACATGCACATCCATCTTGTATCATAAGATCATGACTGGTTGTTCCGAGTCACATCACTAAACCAACAACACCACTAGGAAGAATTGCTATGCTAAAAGTGTTCTATCTACTAAAGCGAGTATGAGGTACAAGTTTCTTGATCTGAAAGACTACAGTCTTGTGACGATTATATACACTATCTACCAACAAGTAATTGAACACCTGTGATAACAAAGGAAAACGATGTTTATTCACCTTCAATAGTTGGTGGAGCCTCCACGAGCGGCGATTATAGCTGCGACCTTCCGGGGCATACTCTCAACCAGGCGTTGTACGACGGCTAGCGGTATTTTCTTCCACTCGGCTTGGAGAAGACAGGCCAGTTCCTTCACCGATTTCGGACGGTGGGGGCACCCCTTAAGTCACCGCTCCAACTCGTCCCAGAGGTGCTCGATAGGGTTACGGTCCGGGCTCTGCGCAGACCAGTCCATTCGATTAACCCCATTGTCACCATACCAAGCCATGGTGGACCTCGCAACATGACAGGTGGCATTGTCATCCTGAAAGTAACATGGATCCACCCCGTATAAAACTGCCACAACGTAGGAACCACATGGTCATCCAAAATAGTGCAGTAGGTCTTGGCGTTGAGTCTACCAGGAATTGCGACCAAGGGTCCCGTGCCATACCAGGAGAAACACCCTCATAGCATAATTCCACCGCCGCCGAACTTCACAGTTGGCACAATACATTCCGGCAGGAGGCGTTTTCCAGGCAGACGCCAAGCCCAGACTCTACCATCCGAACGATAGAAGGTGAACCTTGATTCGTCGCTCCAGAGAATCTGTTTTCACTGTTCAACGGTCCACTGTGGACGTTCTTTGCACCACGTTAGCCAAACAGTGCTATTGGACTTGGGGATCAAAGGCTTGTGGGCGGCAGCACGTCCATTATACCGAGCAGATGGGCTTCCTTACGGATGGTATTCATCGAAAGAACACTCCAGGATGGCTGTTGAAACTCCTCGCTGATGTGGCCCATCGATTTGGTGCGGTTCTTCCGAATTGTCGTCCAGTATATCCCGGTAACGTTGACCTGTGAGGGACGATATCACACGTACCAGGGGGTCCCATTTCAGTCGACGTAAACAGTCCCCAGACGAGAATGCCACCGCCACCAGCTTGAAGAGTACCCTGCTGGCAAGAAGGATTCATCGCTTCATGTGGTTTGCGCCGTACTCGTATCCTGCCATCCGCATGCACCAACGCGAATCTCGACTCATCAGTCCAGCTAACATTTTTCCACGTGTCTAGGGGTCCAGTGGCGATGTTCCCGCGCCCATGCTAATCTTTGCACCCTGTGATGTGCGGTCAGCAGCGGTACCCTCGTGGGACGTTGGCCCATAGCGAGGAGATGGTTCTGGATAGTGTGGCTGCTTACACGTTTTTGTGCACCAGCGTTAAATTGCCGAGTGATTTCTTGCACTGTGGTGCGTCTATCCGCTGTTACAATGCGAGCTAACCGACGATGACCCCGCTCATCCACATGCTGTTGTCCACGGCAGTTGGCCCTTGCATGGATGGTTTTACCGGATTTGATGTACTCACGGTGCACCCGTGACACAGTGGCTCGTGAAAATCCCAGTGCCTTCACGACTTCCGTGATGGAGTGACCCATTCGTTGGGCCCCGACAATTTGCCCACGATGCTTAGATCCTTCGTCTTACCCATACTGCATCCGACTCTTACTGATTCCCGTCGCATCACTCCTTATATTGTCGGATCGCTGCATACGGCATGTCGTTTCCGTTTACAGGGCCACCCACAGCGCCACATTTGCATAACGCCAGCTGTCTGTAATTCAATTGCTCTTCAGTATAGTCCTTTTGGTAGGTAACCAGTCAAAAACGATTAGTGTCAACCATCGTCCTGAATGGTCAGTTTCAATAATACAGCTAAGTTCTAGCAACGCTTTCTGATGCGCAGTTCACTCGCTCCAGCCGCGTTCTGTCCACTTCTTAGGCAGCAAATATATTCGCTCGAAGTGATTTCAGCTCGGTTTACTAACCCCGAGTTAATTTGTTACAGCCAGCTAAAGGGTAAAGACTGAACACTGCATTTTTAAAAATATTTTTATTATTATTTTTTAAACCGTTTCAGGTAATGCAATAAAATTTCAACGTCAGAATATTCCAGCCGGTCATTAATGATTCATATTTAATGCAGTTATCCCATTTTGTTTTTTTTATTTTAAATCTGGAAGGCACGTTTATTTTTAAAGCATCTCGCATTTCTTTTCCGGAGAAAACGTTTGAAAACGAATGCAGAAGAAATATGTTTTTTTGATGTTGTTCTGAAAATCAGTTTCTTCAGCGAATTGAAAGCAGGCTTACGTATGGAAGAACAGCCTCGATAAATCAAAAGTTGGGCATTCCTCCCTACAGACAGAAAACAGGGGTAATTTTTTTCTTTCTTGTTTTTTAATTCGTTTCTACATACGGTATTTTTATACGCTGAGCTGCGGTTCCTCTACTTGCTAGGGTACACGTCTCAGCTTTATCTCAGCGTGATGTTTCCTGAGGGAATTTTGATCCTCGCATCTTGCTTCTTTCTTCTCTGCATAGGCGTTACCGTTGCCCCTCAAGGGATGGCAAAGCTTATCTCCCCCAAGCCAACCACTGTCCTATGTATATATTCATGTGTATGTGCGTGTTTATATGCATGTATGCAGAGAGAGAGAGAGAGAGAGAGAGAGAGATCAAAGCTGTTTTAAAGTGCAAACGGCACATCTCAATCATCTCGCAATCGTTTCGTAAAAGTGATTCATAAAAGGATTACCGACAGATTAAAAACAAGCGCATATGTAATGGATTTTAAAAATTTGAAGGAAGTACTAATATTTTGATGCTATGCATTTTTTCCGACAGCAGTAAACCCCAAATAAAAAAATTCAGTATAACGAAAATGGGTAACGGAAGCAGCTGGTGAGCCACTTAATTTGATTTTCTCGAATATCTCGAAAACGATGCGTCGTTGCGAAATTTTGCTTCCTCTCGTCCACCTCAGGGGGGGGGGGGTTGCCTGCTATTGAAGAGAGCTTTAAAATGATGGACATATAGAAGAGGCTGTAAGGGCTGTCCAAGCACGATCAGATTAACTTGTTACAAAACGCACCCACCACACTTCCAAATTATCTTCTAAAGACGTAAGGTTTAAAAAAACCGTCTTTATTTACAATTTCAAAATATGGTAGTTTAAAACTTTAGCAAGCACTTTCGCGACCACTATGGTCGCATTTTCAGGCCGATGAGTGAAATCATATTAGAGCGGCACATGGTTTAAATAGTATCAGACATGAACACAGAAAAAACATAGTATATACACTGGCGGAAAGTGAAAAAAGAACACCAAGAAGAAATTGGCGGACTATCATGAAACTTACATATGTTAATGAGGTCGAGTTTACGTAAGTGTGATGTTAATTTCGGGACCAACCGGTGAGCGCTTACGCCACAGCACGGCATAATATGCAAATTATCGTCGGTGGTATTTAAGGAGGACGGCGAAGTGAATGTAATCAGTCGTCGGCGTACGGACACGTGCGAAGATTCTAAAGAAGCTGCAATGCCTGGGCATGGAAGACGTGTACGATTTCAGCAGTTATCGGACTTTGAGCGAGGTCGTCTAGTCGGACTCCATGAGGCCGGGTGGTCGTATCGTCGTATTGCGGAGCGAATTGGACGGGAAGTATCGGTGGTGGTACGATGGGGGCGTAGATGGTCCGAGGAATATTCCCACACGAGAAGACGTGAAACCGGGAGTAACAGACGGACTAATGAGCGGACCAATCGACGCATAAGAAGAACAGCGTTGTCAAGCAGAACATCCACTGCGCCTCAAATCCGAGCTGCCGTTGCACCTGTGGTGACTGTGCGAACAATCCGCAACCGTCTACTGGATGCAGGAGTACGTGCACGTGTGCCTCAGGCATGTGTACCTCTGACTCCAGCCCACCGTCAGGAACGGCTGCGGTGGTGTCGCCAACGTCTGCACTGGAGAACGCAATGGCGATCTATCGTGTTCAGCGATTAAAACAGATTCTGCTTGGGAGCCTCCGATGGCCGTATGCGTGTTCGCAGACGCACAGAGGAGCGTCTCCACCCTTCTTGCATCGGCCAGCGACACACAGAGCCTACACCTGGTCTCCTGGTGTCGGGAGCGATCAGCTATAACTCCAGTACACAACTAGTGTTTGTACCGGGTACGTTAAACAGCACCTCCTACATCAACAACATCATTCAGCCCGTTGTTGTGCCATTTGTAAGGTCGGTCCATCGTGGTGTTTTCCAGCAAGATAACGCATGCCTACACATGGCACGTGCAACGCAACATGCACTTCAGGGTGTGAGACAATTCCAAGGCTTGCACGTTCACCGGATTTGTCCCCCATTGAGCACGTGTGGGTTTTCATGGGACAACGACTTATCCGGTCTCCACGGCCAGCCACGACCATCCCCGATTTACGCGTCCAGGTTGAGGATGCTTGAAACTCAATACCCCAAACTTACATCCAACATCTGTACGACAGACTCCATGCCAGAATTGCACAGTGTGACGCAGTTCATGGCGGTTCAACCTCGTACTAACCATGCTACATGGAAAGGCTATTTTTCTGTTTACCAGCAAATACAGATGTATTTTGCCATAATGTTTTGATCACGTTATCCTCTGTATTCCGTTATTATGCTGTATAAATTTCGTTGGTATCAGACGTCTCTTTCTTGGTGTTCTTTTTTCACTCTCCGCCAGCGTAAATAAGAAAAGACATATAAATCACTTCCATTCACCACAAACTGTTTAAAGCCATTAAGATTATTTTGGTGGTTCCTCCCATGAGTATTGTAAAACGAAATTTCTCCAGGCACTAGGGATATAGACAGGAACGTCTTCATTTCAGCACTTAGCTTCTAATTTTATATTATATAGGTTTTCAGTGAGAAGCATAGAGCTTTTTGTAGAAACTGTTGATAGCAAGTTCGCATTTTCCTAGGCAGGTCTTAAGTCCCTTTCAATGACAGTCTTAGACAATGTCGAGGTAGTAGCTCCTTTACGGATTGCATATTTGTGTTCAGCCCACCGAATTCCCAAGCTTTTAAAGGTCCAACTCACATAACAGAGATCCGCAGATTGTCCATTAATGGCCATCAGGGGGACACTATATACACCAAAGCGGGAAACAGTTGGCATTATATCTCTGTCATGTCTGGACATATAGCATGAAGGGCTGTAAGCCGTAGATATCCTAGACTAAAAGTTACCAAGCCCACCCCCTCCTTACACACACACTACGCACTTGCGATCAGCTTTGCTCTCTATCTTGAGGTCAGATTTTATCTTGCACATGCGCAGATGGACTTTCGTAGCTACATCACATTTCATTGGTGTCAGGGTCGTCTCTTACGCTCGTCTAAATGTGAATACTATATAATAATGATAATAAAAATAAATATTGCCTTTGAAAAACTAAACAGTTGAAATGCTTATTATTGCCGCTGCCGTAGTTTAGTTAATATCTACTTTTATGACTCACATATCTTCTTTCATTGGTTTTACGATAATTACGTTCATTAATCCTCGTACTTAAGTACCGCTCAATATTAGGAATTAGTAAACCTTATTGTTTGTTCTTATGATTTCACTCCCCTAAGTATACGACCATACTGTGGTTCGATTTGGTCGTGAGTGTGACTTGAATAAATGCAATGTGTTGCACGTGAATAAATGCATGCCCTCGAATCATTCATTTCATTTCACACCCACGAAGATCTTGGCATGCGAAAGATGTATGGCATAAATTATCTACAAAGAGTACCAGGGTACTTTTGACTCTTTGTTCTCCGTCTTTAGTTGGATATGCTTCTTTGCAGGTGCACGGAGATAGTCTCTTCTTACCCTGGTCAACAACCAAACCTTTCTACCCCACTCAAACATCAAAAGCATTCAGATTCCCGCCCCGTCGGAAAGCACTTCTTCCATACATGCATGGCAAAACCATTTCTCATGACCGCTAACGATGAACAGGAAGGAGTTGAACGCTTTCTTCTTTATCTATCTCTCTCTCGCTGTCTCTCTCTCTCTCTCTCACACGCACACACAAAGATTTCTCTGTAGCACTGCTTTACATCGCCTGGAGAAATATATTTAACTAAAACGTTCCCACTGCAGCTCTTCCGTTGTAGATACTTCGCCGCCTGGATTTTTTTTTTTTTTTTTTTTTTGCAGAAGCTTATCACCTTTAGTCACTTACCAAGTGATGAACAGTGTTTCATCCGAATTGCGCAATTACACTTCCACCTACGCCTCTCTTCCCAGCTTTTTTTTTGTTATATTATTTTATATTAAACTTTTCACTGAAAAAAAAAAAAAAGGATATATCTTTTCCTTGACCCTTAGCGACAACATATACCCATGCAGCATAGAATCATTGGCGCAGCTGTTCAAGCTGATTCACCCCGAGAAGTAAATTCTTTTGGGTTGTAAATCGTTCGTGCTATGGCACTTCAATTTTGCTTTTTCTAAAAACGTGCAATGCACGAAAAAATAAGGTAAAAATACTTATGATTATAATGATCCCGCTCTCCTCTCTGCACCATGACCCAAGGCATAAGGGGGGGGGGGCGACTAGTCCTCCTGACGCGGACATCATTGCACTGGGTAGAAGCTACTGGTTGAAACATCTTTCTTCTTTCTTAGGTTCGTCGACATTGTGATTTCTCTTTTAACCAGTAATCATTCAGAAAGGATTGGTGTCAATGATCCCCCATGAATGACCGCTACGAATAACATAGCTAATGGAAATGCAACGCTTTCTGAAACCCAGGTTCACTTATTCTAGACATGTTCTTCACACCTTTTAGATGCAAAATGCATTCGTTCCTGATGATTTAAGCCCATTTTTGCTAACTCCGAGTTAATTCTTTCCAACAGATTAAAGTGTTAAAAAATCTACCATCCTTCCGGTTGTTACCCATGAGATCTGGACATTATTTGCCGACGAGATCTGGATATTAATTTTGTTTGCAGACAAAATCTGTACAGAAATAAAATCAGACGCCTAGAGATTTCAGTCGGCCTAAAGAAATACGCAGAAATGTGTGCTTAGAATTACTAAGAAAGATACGAAACTCCTGGATCAGAGAGCAGATGTATATATCAGAAATCATCAAGAGGATAAAAAATCTAAAGTGGCAATGTGCTGGATACATTGCGTGCAAAATGGACTATTGTTGGACAGCCTGAACTTTAGGTTGGATACAACATAGAAGGTGAATGTACCAGATCAGAAAATGCGCTGGTACAACATGGGATTGGAAAACTCAGGACAGAGATTTGTGGAGGAAACTTTAGAAGACCTACACAATGCACAATGGATCGAAAAATGTTGATGATAATTCGAAACCACGGTCAACCATACGAGAAGGAAGAAGTACATTGATCAAATATACAAGTAATTATAATTTGCCATCATAAGAAAAATACTTATTGTAGGGGGCGGCGTGCATTAGGGAATCCATTTCCATTGTTTTCAGGGATATACCTACAAGTTAAGATATCTGGACTTCAAGGTGTGACCCAGATGTCTGTGGAGAATGAACAAAATATTTGAAACTTAAAGCTTTTGCATCACATTACTCAGATTTCAGATTTTGAAATGCTGAGTTCTAATTTCTGTATTTCTATATTAGTCTTCTTCATAGCGCGCGCGCACACACACACACACACACACACAAACACAAACACCATTTTGTATCGTCAGACGTATTTTCTGGACCATTACCTAGAGAGGGTTAAGGTCAGCTGTCAGAAATTTTACTTTCTGCTGTGAAAGATATCCATAGACTTCCTCTTCCTCTCGATAGAATCATCTGTTCATGTAGGATTTCCTTCACACTTTTTTTCAAGTTTTGACTATATTCTCAAGTATCTAAGGCAACCCTTATCCCTGGTAGAGGATCGCTGTTTCCCGGGAAAAGAGACAACCTGATGGGACAAACACAACACC
This sequence comes from Macrothele yani, assembly GCA_039090855.1. Taxonomy (NCBI): domain Eukaryota; kingdom Metazoa; phylum Arthropoda; class Arachnida; order Araneae; family Macrothelidae; genus Macrothele; species Macrothele yani. The sequence goes on from CM076990.1 coordinate 173,544,743, forward strand.
CGAGTCGCATTCGCCAGTTGCATCTAGGCGCAGCTCTGACGATTAGCCAGAATTCTGTGCCTCTGACCACTCGGCCACTAGCGTCGCGCAAAGCGACTGGAGTTGGATTGCAGTTCAGATCTGCGAAGTCATTTTGCTTTTGAGCACTTTTTACTGCACTTTTTATCCCGGCTATCTTTGAATGATTATTAGGGTTCATCCTCTACGATAGATGGCGCAAAAAATCACTGGGCGTCGCTTTTACGTCTTGAGGGGCTGTCCCAGAAGTTGGCGTCAGCGGATCGCTGCAGACCTCGCCATATTCAGAATGGAAGCGGTCTCTCATTGGTTCCACAATGAGAAGACAAAATACGCGCTGTTACGTTTTAACCAGTGACGTTATTTGGGGGCGCAGCTTAGTAGGCAGGCGGAGTTTCCATAGCTCAAATTCAGGCGTTCTCTGCTAATGTACACATTTTCTCTTCAAAAAATGAACATGCAGTAGGATTTATGGTGATTTATGGGAGACAAGATTCCAGTCTCACTTTTGGCCCCATTTAATTATTTTTATTTGGCTTAGATAATTAAAAAAATCAGACAGAAGTGAGAGATTTCGTTTCTTGTAGACAGAAACAATGCTAAGCTAACTTATCACGCCATCTAGCGCCCAAATTGGAATACTTTCGAGTCACATAAATAGAATTTAAAAATAAATTCTAACAATTTTTTCGGAGGAATAATAACTGCAGCACGTATTGGCTGTAGGTAGTTTTTATTTGTTCTCAGAATTTCAAATACTACAAAGTAATAGTCTTCGAGAAAATGTGTACAAAAGAATTTACATTGCAGATATAGGATAGAATTTCTCTCACACTCATACAAAGATAGTCCAGCGAAAAAAAAAAAAAAAAAAAAAAGGAGAGGAAAGGGGGAAAAGAACCAAAAAAAAAAAAAAAAAAAAAAAAAAAAACCCGGGAGCAAAGACCTTTCAACGTCTATACCAGGAAATTGTCAGAGTAACTTAGGCAATTCAAACTCATTTTCTGGATATGACAGGCACCGCATTAGTTAAGACCTTACAACTGAATATTTAGATATCATTATCAAATTTCATTATCTATGATGTAATACAGATGTGTGCTAGTGTTCCATGACTGATTCTTTCTTTGAATGTTGCAGACAACGATCCTGTTTATCCTGGCGATTCGAAGACGTACGTATGGACTATCGCAGAACAATATGGTCCTACTCCTTCAGATGCCCAGTGCATAACATTCAGATATTATTCAACGGTGGAAGTAGCACGAGACTTCTGGGACGGACTGGATGGCACGTTGCTCACGTGTAAACCGGGATCCCTCGATAGCAAGGGAAAGCAGGTATGCGTCTTAACTTGAATTACAATATCTTCGGCTTTTTAATCTAGTAATACAAAAAGAAAAATCAAAATAACGGCAGGTAACATTTTTCCACCAAAAGTTTTCCAGTTTGCCACAACAACGAAAATGAAGTATTTTAAACAGGAAAAAATTCTTTGAGAAACAGAAATCTTTTAAGGCAGTTTATAAGGACGGATTGATTCTTTCTTTAGTGCTGAATTAGATACAGAAAAACTCGCTTAGGGACGCTCTTCGGATATTTATTTTACGGTGAAAGAGAGAGATCTTAAAAATGAGTTTTTCGTTATTTCTACGGAGTGTTTCGCTAGGTAGACCCTAAAGAATTATCTATATTTTGCAGCACACTCTTCTTAGAAACATGACATGTGGTTTACAACGTACCTTAGTTCATGGGAATGTAGCTACAATCACAATAAATGCTGGAAATGACCTCCACCTTCATCCAAACACACTCGAACGCGACGCTGCGTATCATCCGACGTCCTCATCATCAATAGTCCGGATTGTTGCTGATCATCGGACATCCTCATCCATCAGTAGTCCAGATTGATGTTGCTTTTTAAATCTCCTAACCGCGAGGCTTATCGCTGCAAGCACGAGACTTCAAATATCACTATAAGAAAAAAAATCGGGACGAGTCAAAGTCTGGTGAAAGAATTGGCCACAGGGCGTGATTTAGGCCTAGGGCCCCGCATTTTAGGGGGTCCCAGAACCACAATGTGAAAACAAAAAAATATATATACATTTTTATTATGGTAAAAATATTCAGCCGCCTGTCACATGGACGTTTCTGTCTTCTGTCCAGTTGTGCTCGAAGCTACCTTTTCAATAAAGTGCCTTTGTATCCTTTGGATTCCTTGTTTGGACGGTTTTGCTCACTTGTCCCATATTCTTACAACTTGGGGATCTTATGGTATGATTTGAGTCGATGTCATTCGAAAAATCGTCTCGTCCTTAACTTTTGCACGCCAGTGTATAAATATGCACAGTCGAGTCACATTATTGAGATCACCTCCTACTTTTGACGTAAACAGCGCGTAGCCAATGAAAGAAGGCACGTGTCGTGAGCTGGATTGAGAGGTATATAAGGTGTGCTGTAGGCGATATGAAAACACATCACTCGTTGCTGTCATGGATAAAAGGAGCGATTTATCAGATTTGGAAAAAGGGATGATTGTCCGCTTTCCGGCCAGGGGTGGCAGTATTTCTGAAACAGCGCAGTTTGTGAACTGTTCGCGTGCTGCTGTGGTTAAAGTGTATCGTGATTGGAGAAATGGCAACATTGCGAATAAGCGACGTGTAAACTGCGGAGCACCACGTGCCATTTATATGAGAGGTGAACGTCAGCTTCGGAGGAGCGTGAGGGCCGATAGACACGTTACAGTGGAGTAAGTCACTGGCCGAATGAACCAGGTGGGAGGGGGCTACAGGAAGTTGTCTAAAACGACAGTTCAGCGAACCCTGCTGCGTATGGATCTCCGATGCAGACGGATGGTCACTGCACCTATGCTAACGAAGGTGTTCCGGCAGAAAAGTCTTACATTTGCATGGCAGCATCGGAATTGGACCTCTGCTGATTGTCAAAGGATTGCGTTCTCCGATTAATCACGTTTTCTGCTTCATCGAACGGATGGACGCTGGCGTATAAGGCGAGAAACATCGGAAAACAAACACTCTTCAACCATTGCTGGCAGAACACAAGCTGGTAGAGCAAGGGCAGTGGTTCGAAGAACACAAGCTGTATGGTCTAGGCCTCTAGGAAATGTTTTCGTGTCATTCTCTGGGTCCACTCATAGTGTACCTATGGAAGGCACTGTGGGCTGAATTCGTTCTGAATCCGTCCTTGCAGATCACGTACACCCATATGTGCTGATTGTCTTCCTTCGGGTGGATGGAATCTTCCAGCACGGCAGTGCGGCGTGTCACACAGCTAGAAATGTCCGAGAATGGTTGGAAGACACGACACGAAGATTTCAAAGTACTTTCCTGGCCCCCTAATTCTCCAGACTTAAACACAATTGAGCATTTGTGGGACCACCTTGATCGTGTTGTTGGCTGTATGGATCCTCCACCACGCACTCTTCAGCTACTATCAGATGCACTGCAGTCAGCATGGCTCCACATACCTGTGAACACCTTCCAGCACCTTATTGAGTCACTCCAAGCCCGTCTAGCTGCTGTCCGCGCTGCACACGGCTGTTACTCTGGATATTATTATAGCTAGTGTTGTCACAATAATGTGACTCGACCGTGTATATAATAATATAAAGACTAATGATAGCATTAAATTTAAAAACATAATTTTAAAAAGTAAAATAAAAAACTTTGTCTACCGTTTTTTTTTCCAGCTTAGTTTTCATGAATAGTCAGTTTCGTTTAATAAACTCCACCAGAGCAACTAAAAATATTCTATGGCTGGGTGAAGATGTTTTAAATGCGGCATTCTCTAAAGCTCATTTTGGTTTGCGGTTTTTTCCACTAGTGATGGAAATAGGTTACGGATCACGGGGTACAAGGAATCGAGATCCCCTTTTGAGTAACATGAATCGAGTCGAAAATTCCTGGCCCTTTTCTGGTCTCGATTTATTTTTTAAATGAATTGAATTCCTATAAAGAAAAATGACAGATCTATGGGTAATTTCATGCACAATAATATTCCCTGCTTTCTTTCTCCTTCTCTTTTCCGCGTTCCGTGTGCAGAGTTGCCCTAGAAGAAGCTATTTTTCCCAACCCGATGACATCGACGACGCACCTGTTTTAAGGATGGCCGCTTGCCGCACTGGTGGCGCAGTGGTCTAAGCGATGGCCTCTGATCATTCGTCCGAAAGGGGTACGGGTTCGAATCCCGGTGAGGCATGGATGTTGTGTTTGTCTTACGGCACTGGCTCTCTCCCTTCCCTGGAAGCAGTGACCTTAAATTAGGGACGGGAGACTGCTTATAGACCATTGAATTGCTCACGGCGGTCGTTAAAACAAAAAACGATGGCCTCATTCCCTGTGAATGTTTCCTTCATTAGTTTATAACATTATTTTCTACCAGTGCACGAATGAATAATGTCATATTTCTGTATCACGATATTTTACATATTCTTTTACTAAATTATTAGTCTCCACATATTCCGTTTGTTTTCGTAAACATGAATAATTTACTAGTCCAGTGATTGTATTCTTTCTATCTCAATAGCGTCGTATCCGGAAAAAAGGTAAATTTATGTAAATTGTATTTAATAACACATTTTATGCAACGAAATTGCTTGAAATCTGAAAGTGGTCAATTCAGAAATTCTAAGCGCGGTTGATAAATAATTGCAACATACATTTTACTTGCGACATTCGTACGCAGTTAGAGAAGTATTTCTCTAGAGATATGCCATCAAAGAAAATTGTATTCTGTAGCGAAGCAACTTGTACTTCCCAACAGATTAATAAAAAAGAAAGAAAGAATGTGATCTACAATAAAGTTTGTATTACTTTTTCAGAGATATAAAAAAATTAAATAAAGTAAAATAAAACTAAAATATATAATTCTCAAAGAAGCTACTTGTATTTACCGAAATATACACCAAAGAATAAAAAGTACACCGGAGAACCAAAAAAATCTTTCCACACGCCTAATATGATTTTGATCCTCCACATGCAACCAAAAAAAAAAAAAAAAAGCTCTTACCAGGTGAGGTATGGACGTTGCAAGATTTCGAAAGGTGCTTTGTATCTGATATCAACACGTTACCAGCAGATCCTTTAACACGTTCGCTACCGCTTTGCTATTTTAACGGCGATCACGCGATGCTAATAAGAAATTCGGGTAAACCTCCGGAGAATCCACAAGGCATCACACGGCACCACGTGGATGAGCTTCTGTGCATTTAGATCAATCTAGCCGTGTTCAGATCTCATAGCTTTGCATGATTCCGCTATTCTAAAATACGCGAAAATTTATCCATAATTGATAATTGTAATTATAACCTTCAATCACTCCAGGGATATAAATACGTCAACAGCATAAGCTTATGCTATAGACGTACATATCCTATAAACGGTAACTAATAAATTGTAAAATTCTTCAGTCTCAAAAAAGATTAAAGAATTCGATTGGTTCAATACCTGTCATATTAATTTTCAGTCCTTGTACACCAGTGAACAGAATTATTCTTGTGGCGTCGAGAACATCATACCAATGTGTAGCTAAAATCTGTTGAGGCGGAGTATGAAAGGGAACGTCGCATTCTTCATTTTCACTTTCACTGCTGGTCGTACTACAGCTACTAAAAGAATACGTTTCAGCATATGATGACAAATTATGGGAATCATCTATTTACACGGCAGGATGTGACCGCCGATGAACTTTTGGTTGATAGGGACCGGATAGGCTGTCTGAATATATCTGTTGTTTCCACAAAACTAAGCATTGAAGTCAATATGGGTTTCCTTGATATTCCTTTAGCGTCTTCAATAGGCCGCCCTCTCAATATCTAAACAGCAAAGGCTTTTTATTGCTACTCAAGCATTTATTTATTGATAGTTCCCTTCACTGCGAAACCAGTGACGTTCAAAGGAAAATAAACATTGCCGTGTAAAGCGCACGCTGTGTTAATTCTATATGGGAAGTCAACTTACTTTCCATTCCCTAAATCATGTGGAAAAAATCCTCTATCCCAAAACCGCGGTCATTTTTAAACAGTTGGGTACTCAGTCTCAGTGCCAGTAACAAAACAGGTAACTCTCTTCAAGTGCCGAAGATTTTAGGAAGGGAAATATTAAGCCACAATCACGACGCCGTTCGACGTCACGCGTCAGTGAAAGTCTGTAAGTTATGTGATTGAGCATCACAGATCGGATTTGCTGTTCAAATGAAAACCACAGATGCTCAATTAGATTCATGTCCGGGGAATTTGGGGGCCCACAGCAATACCCGGAAGTCTTCCTCATGTTCCGCGAACCATTCTCGAACGATGCGGGCAGTGTGGCGTATTATCCTGTTTCAGGAAGGCGCTACTAGACGGGATCATTGCCATAAAAAGATTTAACTGGTCTGTAATGATGTTTAGATGGGTAGTAGATGTCATAGTTTCCTGCATGTGAATGACTGGACCCAAGGCCTCGAAGAAGAATATGCATTACAAGAAAGCATTACACTTCCTCCACCGGCTCGTTTTCGTCTCAAAGTGCATCTTGTTGCCAAAACTTCCCCGGGTAAACGACACACACACACACACACACACACACACACGTACCAGGCGGTCCACATAGTGCAACAGGAAACGCGATTCATCAGACCAGATGACCTATTTCAATCATTCAAAGTCCAGTTCTGCTGCTCTCGTGCCTATTGTAGGCGGCGCTTTCGACTGTGAACCGAGGTTAGCATGGGCACTCGAAATGGCCTGTAGCTGCGCATCCCTATTTCCAGAAGCAGGTTCGATGTTCTGTGTATTGTGACACACTACTCCAGTTGGACACATTACTCTGCTGGCTAGAATTACGGTGTTTACACTGTTGGCTCGTACCATGCGGGATAGTCTTCACTCATCTGTAGCACCGATGAACCGCGGCTGGCCGACACTCTGCAGGCGGTTAGTGGTTTTTCCCTCCTCGGACCATTTCTTGAGGTACTGACCATGGTTGACCATTAACACCCCACAAGCTTTGCCATCTCGGAAATGCTCTGACCCAGTCTTCTAGTCTAGCTATTACAATATGACCTCTGTCAAACTGAAGAATTGTTTCAATAGAGTGCAAATATTGCTACAAATGCATCAGAGAAAGAAATATACACTTATGCCCCCTAATGGCAAAACAGTTCTTTACCAAGAAGCAGGGATTGTATGCAGAACATTTCCCAGCAAGAACTTGGTTTGATGCAAAAATAGTTTTTCAAATCGGACTTTTAGAAGCAGAAGTATTGGTGAGATTAGGTTTTCGTACCTCAGCGGAAAAACTATGCATTACTTGGAAACGAAACTGTGCCCAAAACTGTCTTCTTTATAAATGGTTTCTAAGAGAAGAAAGATTTTTTTATTGGAAGTTTAACCACCACCGTGAGCAACTCAATGGGCTATAATTAGTCGCCTGTCCATAATTTAGGGCCACTGACTCCAGGGAAGGGAGAAAGACTCTGCTGTAAGACAAACACAGCATCCATGCCTCACTGGATTCGAACCCGGACCACGGATATTTAAAATCAATGATATGAAATTAATTTTCTTTAATCCGATAGCTTTTGCATTTAGTAGCTGCGAAGTTATGCTACGAAGAAAAGCAAAAAAAAAAAAACGAAAAGCAGGGATGACCGTTCTGACACGTCGGGCTTATCAATGCAAAAAGAATTTTTCAAATCTCACTAATATTGCGAAGATATGGCATCCAGAGGCGGACGGGCCGACAAAGTGACACCAAAAGCACCCACCTTTCTTTTTTTCCCCCAAAAGCCTAAAAAACCATTGGGAGGTGCATGCTCGGTGTAGCTGTCCCCGTGGCGCAGTGGTCTAAGCGATGGCTTTTGATATTTCGTCCGAAAGAGGTCCGGGTTTGAATCCCGGTGAGGCATGGATGTTGTGGTTGTCTTATGGCACTGGCTCTCTTTCTTCCCTGGAACCAGTGGCCCTAAATTAGGGACGAGCGACTGCTTATAGCCCATTGCGTTGCTCACATTGGTCGTTAAACCTCCAATCCAAAAAAAATAAATAAATAAATGCTTAGTGTAACCAGTAAGGACAGGAAAAGGGACTCATGGATCAGGAAAATGGCAAAGATTTATCACATCATGATTAAAGTAAAGACCCTGAAGTGGAAATGGGATGGACATACTTTTAGAACTGAGTACCGCTGGACAACATAAATGCCAGAGTGAGGGCCAAGGGACACGAGAAGATTCAGAAGAAGACCACGTGGGAGATGGGTGGATGAAATTCGAAAGAATACAAGAGCTACATGGAAGACAATTTCTCCAAGACAGAGAGCTGTTGAAGAGGCTTGAGGAGGCTTTTGTCCAACAAAGAACTTCGAATGGTTGATGGTGATTATTATTAGGGAAAGGAATTTTAAGTGCCAAAAAACAGAAAAATATTTATTTTTTACGTGCTAATAATTTCAAAATTGTTTGATAAAAATATAAAAATATTTGTTAAATAAGTATTTGCTGAAAACAAAGAAATCGCTAAAAATAAAAAAAATATATTTGCTAAAATAAAACTATATTTTCTTCAACGATAATGTAATTGGTAATTTTCTGTGATAAAAGGATGTTGTTAGTACTGAACTTACTAATCACAGCTATACATTTGATGGAAAAAGTTCTTTGGAGTTGCAGTGGATGTTCGTTTTGCGTTTAATCTGGACTTATTTTCTTCCTGGACGATAATGCTATATGATGTCATATCCACCCTAGTTTTCTTTTCTTCCTTTTTTTCCCGATGGAATGCTTTTACGTTTTTGTTATTTTTCTTGGACTTCGGATTCGAAGGACCCTTTTCCACTTACAAACTCGTAATAAAGAGGGAGAACACTAGTTAAAACTCAACACAGAATTTATTCCGCACAGTTATACAGTTACTAGAAATAATCAACTTAGCGCACTTTACAACCGCACTTTATCAGGTATAGAAGCAGAATAATATTACAGGAAGAACATGCTGAACGAAGCAATTCAACAGAACCTCATCAACAACAACGACAATAATGCGAGCGGCGTAGATACTCTCCGTGTTGAACTTTGAGACTTCTCTGTGTTACTTAAGTTCCGTGAGTACGGGATAACTTCTGGTTTTGCTTCTCCGAGTGGAAAGAGAAGAATTTATTCACCAACGTCCTGGAGCTGATGAAAAAAGTCCTCACGGAGGGAAACAGGGGAGTGAACTCCACCCGCTCGTTACGATATTATTCCTTTATTATTATTATAAAGTAGAGATGATTCTCTTCCTAAGGTTTTCTTCTCCTCCTTCCATTTCTTCCTAAGATTTTCTTTTCTCCTCCTTCCGGGACGGGTACGACGTACCAAGTCTAAGAAGTGGTATTTCTTTCTCTCAGTTGTCCAGGAATTCCTTACTATCCTACAAGTGTTCAGGATAGCTGCCTTCTGTAGTTCCATGTACGTGTTAGGTTGAAGGTCTAGTGTCTATGTAGAACTGTGAATGCTCTTAGGTGCAACTCCAGTGGCTAATATTACTGTGGAGACCGTGGTGACGTTATCCATATGCCACATTTCCTTCACTTCGTATCTTAGATCGTTATACTTTGAATGCTTCTCTCCGTGCGTCTTCTGGATGTTGCACGTGTTGGGCACGGCTGTTTCAATGAGGTATGTTGACTTCTCCTCCTTGCCGACCAGGACGATGTCGGGCCGATTGTGGGGACTGGTCTTATCTGTTCTGATCAATCTGTCCAAGTACATCTTGTGTGTGTTGTTCTCTAGAAGCGTTGTTGGCTCATGCATTCATGTAGTAGGGGACAGGCTCAGGTGTAATGAGGTGGTGCTTTCTTGCCAATTTCTGGTGGAAGATCTTGGCGACTTGATTGTGCCTGTTCGTGTACTCTGTTTGTGTGAGGACTCTGCCTCCTGCTGTGATATGTTGGATGGTTTCTGGCGCTCGATGACACTGCTGACATGCGCCGCTTTCCACTGGTGTGCCCTTCAGGATATAATTCCAGTAGTTTCAGGCGTTTACAACTTGATCTTGTATAGCCATCAGAAACCCTACGGTCTCGAGGAAGAGCGATCCGTTTGTTGGCCATGCATTGGAAGCAGTCTTATCCACATATTCCGATTATTATTAGTATTATTATTACTATTATCTTTTATTCGAAATATACGAAACACAGCCTATAACAAATAAACAAACAAAAATTACCATTGACTGGTGTTGTTGAACTGATACGAGTTTCCGCCGTAGACCTAGGTATCAGTCAAGTATCGGCGTAATATATATGATGTCTTCCAAGTGAAACTGTTTTGCAGTTTTGTGGGTGGTGTATCAGAGCTGCTATTTTCTGAAATGATTCATAAAATTTTTCGAAATTGTTCCAAGTGTTCCCATGACAACGTAGACTACTGCTGTGTGCTTAGTCCATAATCGGATATCTCCTAGGGCCAGGTCTCTATATTTGGTCATTTTTTCCAGTTCTTTTTCATCGAATCTGGCATTTCCAGAATTGCGATATCAATTATCCAGACTTTCCGATTTTCAATTACTGTTATGTCTGGTGCATTATGTACAAGGTACTTTTCAGTTTGAATTCAAAAGTTCCACAACATCTTGACCTGATCATTTCCTAAGACTCTCTCAGCGTGATGTTCCCATGAGTTTTTCGATCCTGTCAAATTGTGCTTTCTACATAATGACCAGTGGATCAATTCTGCAAACCTGTCGTGTTTAGCTTTGTAATCTGTCTGTGTAATTTGGATACATTCACAAAAAAGGTGAGACACAGTTTCATCTTTTTCTTGACAAAGTCGGCGCTTTGGATTTTCACTGACTTCCCGATTTTAGCCTTCATAACATTTGTTTGCAATGTTATGCAGGCTAAAAGGCTATTATTATTATTATTGCGCAGCAGAAATCAGACTTTCTGTTTCTTTCAAGATGGGACCAAGTTTCAGCAATGCCCAGGTCAAGTTGTTGTCACTTTTTCCTTCAAAATTTTCAGATATTGTGTATGCAGTGGCTTGTTCTTTCAGTCATTTAGTCTGCTTTCAAACTACTTCTTGTATTCCGCCTTGCTTCTGTTGTTTTTAATATATTTTCATTTTTCTCTGCCTGAAATAGCTTTTCACTGCTTCTATTGAGGTAATCATTTAGGTTTCTTTCTTCTTCCTCTACTACTTGTTGTACTTGTAGTACTCCTCTGCCTTTTATTATTATTATTATTATTATTATTCTGCATTGAACATTTATTTCGTGTTTATTTACAGTAAAAAATTAAAACTATGGAGGAAACATGCAAATTTATGTATTTACGAAATTTTGGAAAATATGTGTTTTTATGAAAAAATATTTATTTACCTAAAAGTCCATTCCCTAATTATTATATAACAAGAAATAATAAAACACCGATCGTCAGCGAAGTTGGGTTTGCTTTACTAAACCTGTACGAAAAGAAAATATATGAATGAAAATAAAAAGTAAAAAACCTACAGGTGAGGAACTGATTCGTTAAGATGAATTTCGTACTCAAATTCATCATTCGCATAAAGGTTAAATCTCTGTCCTATCTCAACTATTCTAACTACTGGTCTAACTCCATAGTTAATGAGAATATGATCAACAATCTGTCTCTATCTGTTTAGTACTTTCCCATCCATCATTCGTGCAACCTTTGCTTCTGTGCCAATAAAATTTCAAGTTGTTGACCCCTCCTTTTTGATGTGTGATGTTTAGCAAAATTACTTACATTTTATCAGAGCTATCTGGTCTTTCCTATGAAACAGAATGACGACACTTTCTTAGCGAGATGTCATCATTTTCGCAATAGCTGAAAAACGCAGATGTTCTAATTCCCATCTTGCGTCATTTCTTACTTCTTACGCAACAGATTTTCGTGTTGGGGAACTAGAATTATGGCTACTTGGCCGCATGCGATAAGAATATCTGGAGCACATCTTTCCTTATTTATGTTTTCTTCTCGAGAGGAGAATAGCAAATGAAACAAAGTAGTATGTATTTGAGTTTCAATCTTGTTTGTCTTCAAGGGGATGCACTATCAGTTGTCCTGTTGTTAGATTCAGAAAAACAATGGGCTTACATTCATAGAGGTTCTTATCATATGGGGCGCGCACTGGGCGTTCCATTTCGTTTGGTTTGGGAATTAACGATAATTTCAACAAAACGGATCGTATTAAAACGGGCTGAGGTATTATACAATTGTTTTAGCTGGCATGACGCGACTGGTTTTTTCTACGGAATACTCTTTTACGAAAGATAAACGGTGCTAATGAAACATGTAGGATGAAAAGAGCTATTCACGCAAGAGCGTTCATCTGCTTGTTTTAATCGCCTTCTGTTTTCAAGCTTCTAATCATAATAGAGATCAATGACCTTGATCTGGCAAAATATAATAAAAACCAAGAGAATGGAGAGCTGAGAAAAGGGGAAATAAAAAAAGTAAGAGAGTTATTTTGCAGAAGAAACTTCGACGTTTTGAAAGAAAAATAATCTTTCTTCACCTTTTGTGATAAATTGCAATTTGAATACTTTTTCTGCTAATATTCGAAGATTTCATTTTCTGGAATAAATTAGAAATTTCAGAAAAAAGGAAGAACTACATGGCATGTCAATGGCATAATTTGAACTTTCTAAGAAGACTCCGATCTCAAAATATTTTAAATGAAGTTGTGCGATTTCCCATTTTTAAAAGGTAAATATCCTATTGATACTCGCAAAAAAAAAAAATAATAATAATTAGAAAAGCTACAAACCAAAATAGTAGAAAGATTAAAATGAGCATATCCAATTCTGCAAACATTTTTGGAATTTTTTTTTCTCAGCGTCTGTGAAATGTTCAGTTCGGTTCGTTTCGTCTTTTACAGTGTCCTATATGAAGTAGAACTTTAGGAAAAATGCCTTCCGGAATCCATTTGCTAGGAGGTCCCAGTATTTATTCAAGTTATATTTAAACATGTACATTATTTACATACTTCATAGGTTATATCCCACACAACAACAACAAAACAAAAACAAAAAAAACCCCATGACATCTTTTCCCTCTCTCCCTCTCTCCTTGCGAACCCGTCCACGTTTTTGGAGGTCGCATTGTTGACACCACGTAACGAATGCTCCTTTAGTTCCACCTCCAAGCATGCAAGAAAGCGTACCGAATATCACCATGTACTTAACAACCCACGACTATCTTACCAGTTGGAGCAAAATGGCGTCGTTGAGGAGAAGTTTCACCAAAGTGTCCAGAAGTGGGTTTGTAAGAACAAATTGTCTGTCTCATACAAGATATCTTACAATGCCGTTACTTGAACACGTACACATACACAAAACAACAAAACAAAACCATATTCATCACTGTAAGGCAAGTTCGAATAATGCATCAATTAAATATTTAAACCTTATTTAAATATTTATGAAAACCTCTCGTTCGCAGAAATCCTCACAGCGTCAAAGCCAAGAGGTGAAAGATCATTTTCTGTGCTGACAGAATATTATCTAAAAAAAAAAAGTAAATCTGAGGAAAAACTTCGTAACTTAGCCTTATTAAAAATGAAATTAAAAGTGAAATAGAAAATCAAACTTAATTGATCAAATGTTTAAACTAAAAAGCTGAAAATTCCATGGTTACTTTTATTTGCTAAATGCATTAGCGAGGAACAAAATGGCTTTTTGTTCTTTATTTTTATTTTACCAATATCAATTAGTGGGATACCGTTTGGTAAGATATCCACTTTAGTTCCCCGGACCCAATCCGTCCACTCTCAGAATGCAACAATGACTCCCCTAACACACATAAATACAGCTTGTATATACACGGTCGTATTAGAATAATATGACCACCTTCCTAATAATGGGAATAACCACCCTTGGCCCGGATGTCGTGGTATGGACACAATGAGGACCTGGAAGGTTACCCGAAACACACGTGTCCATTCCGACTGCATCAAAGAACGGAGTTCCCGGAGATGATGCGGTTATGGGTCGGCACGTCGAACCTGTCGATCCAAATAGTCCCACAAGTGCTCTACGGGATTGAGGCCGGGCGATTTCTCTGGCCAAGGAAGCACGGAGACATTCCTGTCGTATTTCTGGAACCAGGCAAGCACCGCCTTAGCGATATAGCAAGCGCATTGTCCTGTTGGTAGACACCACCACCACCAGGGTAATCGCCCCGATGCATGTGGTCAGCGAGGATGGACAGGTAGCCATTGGTGTTCAGGGACCGACCCATACAGTGGTACCAACGGTCCCAGGTCATACCAGGAAAACATACCCCAGACATCCACACTGCCACCGCCGGCCTGTACTTGACCGACAAGCGTGTCCGGGTGTTAGTTCTCGTGTGTCTGACGTCATATCCGCCACCGCCCGTCACTTCTGTGAAGTAGAAACCTCGATTCGTCGGAAAAAGCAACCGTTTCCAACTCTTCCACAGTCCAATGATGGTAGTCCCATGCGAACTGCAGGAATCGTGGCCGATGGACCTGGGCTAACATGGGCACGTTGACGCAACGTAGACTCCGGAGACCCGTGCGTAACAGAGTTCACTCTACTGTTATCGGGGACACGTACCTGGGTTCCCCCAGTGTTCATTTGCGTTGTCAATTGATGCACTGTTGCACCTCTATTGCCGTATACAAGTCGACGGAGGCGACGTTCTCCTTTGGGGTCGAAGGACTTTGGGGCTCCACAGTTATGGAGTCGGGAGGTACGTGGTGTGCCAGAGGGGTCCATTCTTGGTCCACCCTTACTACAGCACCTCGCGAACAGCCCACGAAGTCTGCTGTTTCTGAGATTCTTCCACCCTTGGCGCGGTAGCGGGTGATCATTCCTTTTTGCACGTCCGTCAAATCACTACCTCTACCTATTGTACTCACTATGGCTCATCTGTCCTGGCCGGTCGCTTATATCTCCATGTGGTGGACCTTGTCACAGATTCCCGGGGTGTGATCATGTTATTCTAATATTTCTGTGTATGTGTGTGTTTTTCTTTTTGGAGAACTGATTAGGCTTTCTTATTTGTTAAAAATAGATGAAAGTTCGTGCTGAGTTAGTCATGGAATAAAAGATTGCCATCCTATGCACGATTAAAATAACTAAAAGTTAAAAGAACTGATGTTCCTGTACACACCAAATGCGGTGAAAATGATCTAAATGACAGATTAAAACAACATAAGATCTTTCGATCCCTCTTGGGATCATCCTCAGATGTGTTCACGAATTGGTGATTCCGACCTTAAATAACAGAAGGGCAGGTGTCATGATTCGATTTGTGCGTTCACTGCGCATACCTGGGATTATTCACGGGAGGATCCGGGTCGCCGAGTGGGTGGTTATGTCATCTGGTGTTAAAGTATTCAAGGTGTTGTCATTCTGAGTATTATTTGATTCCTTTGGCAGGATATTTTTCCAAGGAATGGGGATGTTCATTGGTAGAGTTTGATGATATTCATCAAGGGTAATCAATGTTGCAACGACTATCTACCAATGAACATCCCCAATCCTTGGAAAAATATCCTGCCATAGAAATCAAATAATACTCAGAATGACAACACCTTGAATACTTTAACACCAGATGACATAACCACCCACTCGGAGACCCGGTTCCTCCCGTGAATAATCCCAGGCATGCGCAGTGAATGCACAGATCGAATCCTAACACCTGCCCTTCTGTTATTTAAGGTCGGAATCACCAATTCGTGAACACATCTGAGGATGATCCCAAGAGGGATCGAAAGATCTTATGTTGTTTTAATCTGTCATTTAGATCATTTTCACCACATTTGGTGTGTACAGGAACATCAGTTCTTTTAGCTTTTAGTTATTTTAATTGTGCATAGGATGGCAATCTTTTATTCCATTTCCTATTTATTTCATTTTAGAACGTGAAACTGCTTCAAAGTAGTGCATGTGCCTGTGATTTAAATTTACGACACAGTAAATTCCAGTTAATTGGACCATCGGTAAAACGGGGACGCATTTGAACTTAGTGTGTGTCTGCGCGGAGAAGGAAAAGCTTCTTTAAGAACTATAGATGCTATATATTTATTCGGGACAAATCATGAAGAACATCCCAAATTACCTCTTTTTTTTGGGGGGGGGGTTGGAGGTTTAACGACCACCGTGAGCAACTCAATGGGCTATAAGCAGTCGCCCGTCCCTAATTTAGGGTCACTGGTTCCAGGGAAGGGAGAGAGCCAGTGCCGTAAGACAAACACAACATCCATGCCTCACCGGGATTCGAACCCGGACCCCGTTCGGACGAATGATCAGAGGCCATCGCTTAGACCACTGCACCACCGGGGCGGCGACCTCTTTTGGATAAAGCTTGGGATAATTGGCGCAACAGCTAAATCGGGCCAAAGTGTTCTATCCCCGATGTGTTCCAACTAGCCGCAGTCTACTGTATTTTGATGTGAGGGAGTGACATGCGAAAGCGATTACTGCTACACTTATTTTGGCTATTATAAAATAGATATTACATGAGTGTGGGCGGGAACTGTTAGTTCTTAAGAAAAACGTCCGTGGTAACAACGGTAAAAAGTACGAAGAGATGCCACTGCTAGATCACGGAAAAAGACCTGAGGAGAAGAAATGAATAACAGGTTGTCCATTTCTTCTTCAACTCGGTTGCGACTCAAAATAAAGGGACCGCATCACTGTAAACGAAAGTCGTGCTACCCCATGAAAGCATTAAATAATTATCTAAGTAGTGCCACTAAGTATTTCACGCTATATCCGAGGTGCCGTTATAACCGAATTCGACTTTATTGTTTTCTGCATATCATCAAGTACGAGGACTAATTTGGGTGAACTGTCACAAATGCGGGAAAAAATACTGTATGGTTGTTCACAGTACACACATATGCAACATATAGTCACGTATGTAAGCGCAGCATATAGCATTAGTGTGTTCATACCGTTATAAAGCATGTCTAATAAACTAAAGTGTACACATACACGTGTTAATAAGGCACAAACTGAATTTTTTCTCATTGTAAAAATATAATGTTTAAAGACATATACGTATCAGTGCAGAGGTGGGCCGAGTCCGAGTCCGAAAGCCCGAAGGGGAGCCCTGGCTTGAACCAGGCTCGGGCTGGATAATATTTACGACGGTTCGTGTTCGGGCGGGCTCGAGCTCAGAGACAGGCAGACCGGACAGCCAGAGAGAGAGAGACTTTTTTTCAATAAGATTTTGTATGTTTTAGTATACGAGACTCTTTTTACACTTTCCAGCTGATAAAGCCCCCCCCCTTCCCCGGTGGCGCAGTGGTCTAAGCGATTAAGCGATGGCCTCTGATCATTCGTTCGAAAGGGGTCCAGGTTCGAATCCCGGTGAGGCATGAATGTTGTGTTTGTCTTACGGCACTATCTCTCTCCCTTCCCTGGAACCAGTGATCCTAAATTAGGGACGGGCGAATGCTTATAGCCCATTGAGTTGCTCACGGTGGTCGTTAAACCGCCAACCCACCAACCAACCAACCAGCTGAAAAAGAGAATTCTTCGGCTACTGAGTCTATGCGGGGAGTGAGGAATGGAGAGAGAAGGGCTATTTATTTCGAGAATTGGTAGAAATTGTCATGAGCTAGAGGTTTGCACGGGCCTAGTTTGCTGAACCTTACCCAGCCTAAGCCCGTGCGCTTAAGGGCCCAGCCCGTTTCAAATATCAGACACTCAGCCCGGCCAGGGTCCGTCAGATGCAGCTATTATTTAGGCCCGTCAGGCCAGTCAGATGCAGCTATTATTTAGGCCAGGCCAGGCCCGTCAGATGCAGCTATTATTTAGGCCCGGCCAGGCTAGTCAGATGCAGCTATTATTTAGGCCCGGCCAGGCCCGTCAGACGCAGCAATTATTTAGGCCCGACCAGGCCCGTGATGTGCAGTTTTAGTATTATTTTGTCTTTCGATTGTATTTTATTAAGTTGTGCAAATTAAAACATGAAATAATATTGAAAATATTTAGTTGAATGTAAGCCTAAAAATATTAATTAAACTTTGACAGTCATCGAGAAATATAACCTTTAAAAAGAGAGAAAAGGGAAGATTAAGTGCGTTCAAAAACACCCTTTCTCTGAACTAGTAAGCTATAACACTATAAGCGTCAATCCCTATAGAGATTAGGGATAGGAGAAAAAATCGATGTCGTCCCACTCTCTCATACAAACATACACACACACACACACACGCGCGCGCGCGCGCGCGCTCTGCTGGTCGAATCATTTTGTTTTTAACAAGCCCCAAAATGGGTTTATCATCTTAGTGCCTGTAGATTGGTAAAAACATTGTGATGCCTCTCCTTGCTTTTATGATTACGCCCTGGGCTATGTCATGGAAGTACGTAAAGTCAGCGAAACAATTAAGCACACCAGGAAATCGGGGAACAAGACATTTTTCTTTCATTACCATTGCGATAAAAAGAATGGGTCGACTTTGTGCGGCCCGGCCCTGTCGTAAGTGTCTGGGGAAAAGCCCGGCCCGTTGCTTTGTTTTCTAAATTAAAAAGTGGCCCGACCCGTGCAGACCTCTGCCGTGAGCCATGTATTAATGTGTCTCTGAGGCCAAGGAAAAGCTTTTTCAAGAACTACAGATGCTAGATACTACGCCTAGAACATTTTGGCCCCTTGCATCAGCTCCCTGCTATTCTATTGAGCAAAACACGTGGTTTGCAGCGCCGCCTGATCTTTCTGGTAGTTCGGCCGCACGAACTTTTCGGGAAGAAACGAGTGGCAAAAAATATCGTACAATTCTACTGTAAAAACAGATAGAGATCCCTTCCCACTCCCCAGTTGAGAAAGACATAGGTTGAATGTAGGGGGAAGGGAGCTTGGAAGTCTGACAGAGGAAATTCTTTTTCTCAATGCATAAACAGGCAAGTTATAGTTTTGGGGCTTGTTCGGGCCCGGGATCTATCTTGCAATATAAAGTTTGGGCTCGGGTGAGGTCAGGCTGGCATACTTGGGGCTTGAACTCACCACTGATACTTATGTGGATCATATTTCAGAAAACTACGCCCACTTATCCCTAAACTGCTCTCATGACCTCGGAACTGACCAACTGCGCTGAAGGGTATAAAAAAGGCGTAAAGCGCCACGTTTCTGCACATGAACCAGGAGATCATTTTTATCTAGGATCCAACCTGTCACTAAATCCTATTAGAATTCGTAAACCATTGTTAAAAATGGCAAAACCGATTAGTACATCGCGGTTTTTGTTACAAGCCAAAGTTCAAAATCATTTTATTATGGGCTTGTATGTATGAATCTCAGTCAAACGACACCCAGCCAGCATATACTGCATGGCAGCGCGATATTTTTCGGGCATGCGCAGTGCAGCCTGAAGTGCGCATTAGATGTTAAGTCATACGCATCGTCGCTTTGTTACTTGCTTTCCGAAGGACCTGTTCCTGTTACCAGGCTTAAAGGCGTCCGAATAAGAGTAACGTGCTGTGGTACGTTTTATGGTGGCTGAGAAGGAGCCGCGGATGACTTAGTGGTTAGCGAGTCAGACCACCGATGGAGGGTACCCAGGTTTAAGCCTGGGCTGATCTTCCAAAGATGGTGTTATTTACTAACAATCGCAGAATATCAGCCGTGCATCGGACGAGTACGTTACATAACGGCCCCCGGGTTGGAGGTTACGTTGGGAATCCATTCCTACACCCCCACTTCCCTATCAGCAACGTCGTACAGTGGCGCCATCTACTGTGCTATCTCTCACTTACAAACTGTTCTGTCAAAGTCTCTAGACTTGCTCTCACGCCTTCCGTGCCCTGCCCAAAATGCGTATCCGCTGTAGGTGGTTTGGATCTAAACCTTCTCTGTGGACGGAAGTCCTACATGAAAATGCCTAGCTGAAGGAATTGTTACTGAGAAGGCTTAATGTTCTGCGATATGTAAACTCATGACAGTGTTGGGCGCAGTGGCGTCGGAACTCTTTTTTGCGGGGGCAAGATGGCGCAGAACAAAATGTGTTATCATTATCCTACTACTTGTAAAAGAAGACGTGCTGATTTTTTTTTTTCGATTAAACATTCATCTAAAAAAGACACTTTCATATCATATAGTTTCTAAATGTAAACTAACGGTACGCGTAAACGGCGTTAAACTACAAATTTGGTACTTCCGGATTGATACGAATTCCGCAGGAATTGTAGCCGTATAGACGCTATAATTAAACGTTGAATGAACTTATATCTCATTTCGTGCCCTACTTTCATTTACTTTTACTCATTTTTTTAGAAGAAGACTAATTTGTTACACCTAATAAGACACAAAACGTTGCTGTTTTTCAAACGGGAACCAGCCCTCTGGACTGTTTAACCCTTTAACGACCATGACCCAAAAATCTGGTATCACTCTAAATACCATAACGCCAGAAACTGTCTGCTGTTTCACTTCTTTCTTTAATAACAACAATAGTGACTGAGGGTGACTCCTGCTGATCCCTCATAGGTCAAGAAAATTTGAAGAACAAGTAAGGGTAAGAAATCTGTCTCACTGTAAACAGGCGTTTCGGGCGGCATTGCCGTTTGTACGTACGCGCGTTTTGGGCGTTATGGTCGTTAAAGGGTTAATAATTCTAGTATTTCTTGGCCTCTCAGGAGTGGCATTAAAAAATATTCAGATTTCTAGATAGTTCATGAAAAAAATTAGGAACGATACTCAATTTTTATCAAAATTAACTCCAAGCAAAAAACTGAATGTTTGAGATTTCCAATCACAAACATATGTAACTTGGAAAGGAAGGAAACTGAGGGGGCAAATGTGATGTTTTGCCTCTACACTCATTTGAGTGCGGGGACAACTGCCCCCTCTGCCCCCGCGGTTCCGAAACCGCTGTTTGGGCGAATACTGCTTGTCTAAGGAGTCAACGTTTCCGAGAAGGATGAACGTCCTTTAAAGATGATACACGTCGAGTACAGGTCATCATCAAAGAGGACAATGTTGCGAGGGTGAATGGCAATTGACGTTTTACTGTGGACGCAATAACACAACTGCTCTGGGCACTATGCATACTATGCCGTTTGCAATTGTGTAATTTTGAGAGATTACCAAAAGGCAGCGCGTTTGGGTGCTTGTTTAATATACAGTATTTGACAAATACTCGTGCTACTGTAGGGGACAATAACATTCCTGCCTGGATACTCGCTAGGAATGAGTCATGGTGGCGTCTTTACGAGTCCGAATCAAACGATCATGCATGCAATGGGAACATGTCCCTTCCTCGCCTCCACAGAAGTTCAAGGCACTGCCAACAGCGAGAAAGGCGCTACATTTTTTCTTTCCCATTAAGAACCACTTTCAACTGACCGCTATAAACGGTGCCTCGCCGTTACTGTTGAACGATATTGTGTGACACATAAACAATCGCGCAGGGCTCTTCTCCAATGAAGTCATGTCATGCTTCTGAATGATAATTCTACACCCACATACCTCCCACTTAGAACAGAATCCCTTAAAATGTTAGGTGCGAAGAATTCAACCATAATGCATACATTCCAGATCTATCACTTTGTGATTATCACATTTTCGTACCTCTCAATAAAAACCACGTGGTTTTTATTAAACTAAAATTCTCTGCCTAACTTAATCGTTTCCGTGATTGTGCCATATAATGGGTCTCGGCCAGGTTTCGTTTGGTTGACCCGCTTATTTGCATTTGCACCTGATAAAATTAAAAACATCGATTTTCGTTGTTTTAAATGCATCAGTTGTCTACAATTTTATCAGCTCAAAAAATTTTCAACGGTAATATTAATATATCCACATGACACCTGAATGATTTATGATTAAAAGGACTAACAACAATACAGTGAAATTCATATTCTTTTTTCCGGTGCAAATTTCTACACAAGCTTTGAACCAATGTTTCGTATATTACTTCGCTTCAGCATAGCGTAAGCTCTTGGGATTATTAACTTATTTTTTAAAGTGAGACACTTTAGTTAGATTAATGGAAGTAATCACTGAAGTTTTCCCTGTTACACAGCTTGCGACAGATTTGTAGGATTGTGGGCTCAATTGACCTGCTGGGAGTTTGGGAGGGAAATAAAATGAGCTCAGTTGAGCTATGTGTATCTGCGTGTATTCGTTCATGGTATTTTCAGAAGATACGAATCCGTGTAGAACTTATTAAACCCCTTCCGTATATGAAAATGGAATGTAATTTATTTAAAAACCGCGTTTATAAAAGCTATGAACTACGTTCCTAAGGATGTAGTACTGGATGCACAGGATCTGTTGAAAGTAGTCCAGAAGATTTCAATAATACAAACTCTTTTAAAGGAAACGCATATCATACATGATTGAACATTACGCTTGATGTAGATTCTTTCACTTTTAGACAAATTCTTTCGCGGTTTTACAAATAAAAAAAAATGTAGTTACGAATTCAAATCTGCAGCATACTTCCGAATAAATTAAAACGATTTGATAACACGGGCGATTTCATAATTCTGTTATTCCACAATTTTCGTTTCTTGAAATTTCTCGGGAAGTTTATTTCGAAAAGCTACTGACGTAGTTAAGTAATTTATTTCTTGTATTTCTTTCTTTTTTTATGTTTTCGCAGAAACGAGGATGAATTCGCCCAAATGTATTCGTTACCGAAAATAAAACATACACACGCACACACATACCGGATTGAAGTGTGTGTGTGTGTGTGTGTGTGTGCATTTGAACGCGAGCTATACTTTCCCCACCCCTATCCCATAGAGGATTAATATAAGACAACGGAAGATTAAACTATGAAAACTGCAAAAAAATTTCATTCGCTGCAAAATTTAATGAATAATTAATCTTTAAACAAATATCAAACAATGAGATCATTATTTTCCATGCGAAAATGTTATCACAAATTGTCATTCATGCAGCAAATTCGGGGCCGCGGGTGGCCTAGTGGTCAACAATCGTGACTGCCACGGAGATGACCTCAGGTTCGATCCTGTGCAGGTACGAACGCTCGAACCACTAAATATCCGCCGTGCGTCGGATGGGTACGTTAAGCCGTCGGACCCCGGATACTGGCCCCCAGTAATAAATAAGGGTGTCTTCCTCCCCCTTTCTACCTCGCTTCCATGTCACTTTCCTACGGGGCACTGTAGCCGAAATCTCCAAGCTTCCTATTTGTAAGGGTTGTTTAAGACCGGGGGTCAGACACTCCCTTCCTAAAATCCTCTACATATGATCTATGATCTATGCAGCAAATTCTACAGGAAACTATTACTTTATCTCGCTCATAGCGAGAGGTCAGTTTGAGTATGCTACAAATAAGCTACTGAGAACAGTACATCCCTTCCACTTATTTGTTTCGGTTATGCGCTAAATCGCCGCCTACATCTGTTTGCTCGGGACAAATTTGTTGTCTACATCATATTCCGTGTTTTTAATTACATTCAGCCGGAATGAAGAAAACGCATATTTCAGGTAATTAAAAAAAGCATACTGTTCGAAATGTCTGACTACAAAAATTCTTACTGTACTTAACACAGGAGAGAATGTGCATTAAAAGATTGCAGGCGTATCTTTCCTCCCACTTATCCGTCGATACGTCTATCTAACTTTCTTTCTCCAGAAACGATATCTTCGTTAGTAAAAAGTCGGGTTTCACATATTTTTCCTATGTCTGAGGCAGCGCATGTGACCAAGGTTATCCGTGTATTCATTCACCCATCAGCCCATCTATAGAAAGGACATTTGCGCTTCCAAAGGTTAATGAATCATTTCCGTATGCAACAAAGCAATACTTATGCAAAAGGTTATCGATATACCTGCCCTTCTGTTCATCTACCAGTCAGCCTGCCTACCTGTTTCGTCCTCATACCTCCTCCTCGAACTGAAGCTATAGTTTCCCGTCTCTCGCAAAGTCAATTGTGTTTTTTTTTTTTTTTTTTGTATTGAAGGTTTAACGACCGCCGTGAGCAACTCAATGAACTATAAGCAGTCGCCCGTCCCTAATTTAGGGTCACTAGTTCCAGGGAAGGGAGAGATCCAGTGCCGTAAGACAAACACAACATCCATGCCTCACCGGGATTCGAACCCGGACCCCGTTCGGACGAATGATCAGAGGCCATCGCTTAGACCACTGCGCCACCGGGGCGGCAAAGTCAATTGTGTGTGCAAGATTTTAGATATATCTGTCTTTCTCTTCATCCGTCAATCTCTGTGTTGGTCTGACGATTTGAAGATATAGCATGTCCTCTTTCGAAAATGGGATCAAAGAAATTATTTCCGTGTCTACTACAGAACATACTGAAGTGCCAAAAAAAGACTGGGGTGCCTCTCTAACACCTAGTTGGTCCACCTCACGATCGGATAACGGCAGCAGCGCGACGGGAATAAACTCCACAAGCTCTTTGTAGTACTGAGTAGACAGTGCATACCATGCTTCACGAAGAGTGTCCCACAATTCCGTAATATTCGCCGTTGGGGGATTCCTGGCGCTAATGGCATGTTGAACAGCATGTCAAATGTGTTCGATGGCGTTTAAATCCGGCAAAAGAGGGGACCAAGTCAGGATGCCAAACTGCGTAGAATGTTTCTCCAGCCATAATCGGGCGATTGTGGATGCGTGCGGTGCAGCATTGTCGTGTTGGAAGAGGTCGCACCCTTCGGAGTAGTTACATGATATGAACGGTGGTAAATGGTCTTCAAGGGTTGGTACGCGGCCCCAACCGACCAGAGCTGTCTTCAGACGTATGACGGGTCTTAATGCGTACCAGCTGAAAACACCCCAAATCATAACAGAGCTACCACAGACTTGCACCCTTCTTTGTAGGCATGCAGGATCCATTGCCTCATGGGGTTGTAGCTACACACGGAGTCCACCATCTGCCCGAAACAGTTGGTACCACACTTCATCTCATCAGGTAACACGATTCCAGTCACCTTGCTTCCAATGGAGCTCTCTCCGAGCCCAGACGAGGCTCACAGCCTTGTGTCGTCGGACCAGGCTACACGTTTCCAGTCATCTTCTGTCCAACGGCGGTATTCCCAAGCCCAGGCGAGGTCCACAGCTTTGTGTCTTCAGACCAGGCTACACGTTTCCAGTCATCTTGCGCTTAATGGAGGTGTTCCCGAGCCCAGGCGATGAGCACAGCCTTTGTGTCGTCGGACCTGGCTACACGTTTCCATTCATCTTGCGCCCAATGGCGGTGTTCCTGATCCTAGGCGGGGAGCACAGCCTTGTGTCGTCGGACCAGGCTACACGTTTCCAGTCATCTTCTGTCCAACGGCGGTATTCCCAAGCCCAGGCGAGGTCCACAGCTTTGTGTCGTCAGACCAGGCTACACGTTTCCAGTCATTTTGCGCTTAATGGAGGTGTTCCCGAGCCCAGGCGATGAGCACAGCCTTGTGTCGTCGGACCAGGCTACACGTTTCCATTCATCTTGCTTCCAATGGTGGTGTTCCTGAGCCCAGGCGAGGAGCACAGCCTTGTGTCGTGGGACCAGGCTACACGTTTCCAGTCATCTTCTGTCCAACGGCGGTATTCCCAAGCCCAGGCGAGGTCCACAGCTTTGTGTCGTCAGACCAGGCTACACGTTTCCAGTCATTTTGCGCTTAATGGAGGTGTTCCCGAGCCCAGGCGATGAGCACAGCCTTGTGTCGTCGGACCAGGCTACACGTTTCCATTCATCTTGCTTCCAATGGTGGTGTTCCTGAGCCCAGGCGAGGAGCACAGCCTTGTGTCGTGGGACCAGGCTACACGTTTCCAGTCATCTTCTGTCCAACGGCGGTATTCCCAAGCCCAGGCGAGGTCCACAGCTTTGTGTCGTCAGACCAGGCTACACGTTTCCAGTCATCTTGCGCTTAATGGAGGTGTTCCCGAGCCCAGGCGATGAGCACAGCCTTGTGTCGTCGGACCAGGCTACACGTTTCCATTCATCTTGCTTCCAATGGTGGTGTTCCTGAGCCCAGGCGAGGAGCACAGCCTTGTGTCGTGGGACCAGGCTACACGTTTCCAGTCATCGTCTGTCCAACGGCGGTATTCCCAAGCCCAGGCGAGGTCCACAGCTTTGTGTCGTCAGACCAGGCTACACGTTTCCAGTCATCTTGCGCTTAATGGAGGTGTTCCCGAGCCCAGGCGATGAGCACAGCCTTGTGTCGTCGGACCAGGCTACACGTTTCCATTCATCTTGCTTCCAATGGTGGTGTTCCTGAGCCCAGGCGAGGAGCACAGCCTTGTGTCGTGGGACCAGGCTACACGTTTCCAGTCATCTTCTGTCCAACGGCGGTATTCCCAAGCCCAGGCGAGGTCCACAGCTTTGTGTCGTCAGACCAGGCTACACGTTTCCAGTCATCTTGCGCTTAATGGTGGTATTCCCGAGCCCAGGCGATGAGCACAGCCTTGTGTCGTCGGACCAGGCTACACGTTTCCATTCATCTTGCTTCCAATGGTGGTGTTCCTGAACCCAGGCGAGGAGCACAGCCTTGTGTCGTGGGACCAGGCTACACGTTTCCAGTCATCTTCTGTCCAACGGCGGTATTCCCAAGCCCAGGCGAGGTCCACAGCTTTGTGTCTTCAGACCAGGCTACACGTTTCCAGTCATCTTGCGCTTAATGGAGGTGTTCCCGAGCCCAGGCGATGAGCACAGCCTTGTGTCGTCGGACCAGGCTACACGTTTCCATTCATCTTGCTTCCAATGGTGGTGTTCCTGAGCCCAGGCGAGGAGCACAGCCTTGTGTCGTGGGACCAGGCTACACGTTTCCATTCATCTTGCTTCCAATGGTGGTGTTCCTGAGCCCAGGCGAGGAGCACAGCCTTGTGTCGTGGGACCAGGCTACACGTTTCCATTCATCTTGCTTCCAATGGTGGTGTTCCTGAGCCCAGGCGAGGAGCACAGCCTTGTGTCGTGGGACCAGGCTACACGTTTCCATTCATCTTGCTTCCAATGGTGGTGTTCCTGAACCCAGGCGAGGAGCACAGCCTTGTGTCGTGGGACCAGGCTACACGTTTCCAGTCATCGTGCGTCCAATGGTGGTGTTCCCGATCCCAGGCGAGGCGCAAAGTCTTGTGTCGTCGGACCAGGCTACACGTTTCCAGTCATCTTGCGTCCAATGGCGGTGTTCCCGACTCCAGGCGAGTGCACATCCTTGTGTCGTCAGGTCAGCAATGGCACCCGGGTGGACAGTCGGCTCCGGAACCCCATAGAACACAAGAAAGGTTGCACTGCCCGAAAGCTGATGGTACTACTGACTTCATCACTGAATTGCGCTGTAATTTGCGGCAAAGCTGCACGCTGAACGGATGTCACAATGCGTGCCAGACGCCGCTGTCCGTGATCATCCAGAGCTTTTCTACGGCCACACCGGTCTCGCACTCTGGATTTTCCCCCTGAGCTTGTGTAGTCCAGGTACACAGTTGAAATTGTTGTCCGTGTAAATACAAATTCCATGGTATTTTCCGAGATAAAGTGAGCCATTTCCTGAACGCCGACTGTTACACCCCGTTCGAAATCCTTAAATTCTGATAAGCTGCCATCTGAACTGTGAATGCTACTACTTGAGCTTGCAGAGATAACGGATGCCTCTATATATACGTCGTTTGCGGACGATACAATTTACCGCATGGATGTGGTGGCATGTAATGGAAATAATACCGCGCTTCCCAGATTTTTTTTTTTTTTTTTTGAGCCTCGGTGTATATATGACATAAAATTAGAGACAGGTCTTAACTCCCGTTCATTCGGCACGCAATCTGTCTGTCTTTTCCATTTCAAAAATCATGTCATATGTAGAAAGATTTTCTGCCATTTGGCCTTCAAAGTAAGCGCTATTGTTTCTGCTCGACTGGCCAACTCACGAATACAAATGGAAGAACATATGTGACTCAAATGGTTCTCATGATTTCCTCTGTTAGACACGGAAAGTACTATTTCCATTCGGCAATCCGACTCTGAAGTGGAGATATCGCTTTTTCAGACTGATAGATAATGGAGTGACTAATGCATGATAGGAAGAACAGACATATGGATAACATTGTATGCACATACTTTCCTCTAACTGTCACATAATTTTATAAGACTTTTACAAGCAGCGGTATGTTTTTCAATCTCAGATAGACAGACAATCTTAGATAAACAGGACAGATGACAGATTTTATGAAATTTTGGGAATAATCTTTTCTCTTTCATGTACGTCTTTTGATAGCTGATACAAAATTTTGCAAACAGAGTGATTGAGAGACGTATGGGAAAGACATCACAACAATTCTGTGGACATATCGTCTTCTATGATATACGGACGGAGTTTTGTAATTTGAACAAGAGAAATGGAAATATCTTACCTGAAAACAGACATACAGGCAAACAGACTGATGAAGGAGTTACGAAAGGATAAATACCTTGCAGCCTTGTAGAAATGCCTTTCTCTAACAAGCACAAAAACAATTTCTTCAACGGTGTATTGTTTCTTCTAGGCGATTAATACACAGGACTGATGGAAGGGTGAACAAAATGACGTGAATATTGACAGCGCTGTGCATGTTCCTTTCTCTATCAAACAAAACAAAGGAATTTATTTAGCTCAGTCTTAAGAAAAGGATATATCACGACAGCGCTGTGCATGTTCCTTTCTCTATCAAACAAAACAAAGGAATTTATTTAGCTCAGTCTTAAGAAAAGGATATATCAGAAAAGGATATATCACTTCGTGAAACTGACAGATAGGTTAACTGACCGACTTGTGCCACCGGGAATCGGCCGATGATAATTTTTCTGTGACTCACTTATAAACGTGGAAAGAGCGATTACTTCTATTTGATGTTCCTGGTCCACGTCAACTGAGTATTTATCATAAATGACTTCCTCCAACAAATAAGATGTCTAATGAATGCAGTATGTGCCGTAAATCAGAGGCAGACCATCTCTTTCAGCGTGCGATTGAGGATTGGAACAGGCAAAACGAGTGATCTGGACGACTTTGAACGTAGCACGGTAATTGGAGTTAAGCGTGCCCATTGGAGCATCTACCAATCGGCTGTTCTTCTGGGTTTTTTTTTTTTTTTTTGATTGGAAGTTTAACGACCACCGTGAGCAACGCAATGGGCTATAAGCAGTCGCCCGTCCCTAATTTAGGGTCACTGGCTCCAGGGAAGGGAGAGAGCCAGTGCCGTAAGACAAACACAACATCCATGCCTCACCGGGATTCGAACCCGGACCTCGTTCGGACGAATGATCAGAGGCCATCGCTTAGACCACTGCGCCACCGGGGCGGTCTGGGTTTTTCACGTAGAACCGTAGCAAGGGTTTAACATGAACGGTGTGACACGCAAAAAGATTCCAGCAATTGACGATTCTGTGGGCGAAAATAGCTGGTGAATGAAATGGGTTAAGGGCAACTGGCAACATGATCATCAGCGGTTGCAGACCATTTGCGACATAATTTGACATGTGGTACTCCTCTGATACACTGCTTGTGATAAAACACAAGATCTATTGAATGATTATTATTTGCTAAAAGATGCCATCATAACATCGACGCAGCCGTTTTGCACAAATTAATGTTACCATTTGATTTTCCAGTAAAAGTCAAAAAATCAGAAACGGATGAATGATGTCCACGACGTTTTACAATTTCCGATTTCTTCTTTTCTCACGAGAAGATCAAAAAAGTTTATTTGTGAATATCAAGGATGTGTTTAGATTGTGGCTTTGTTCTTGTGGAAGTACATCCGTCATTCACCCAAATGAGTCATTCATGAATGGTCATTCAAAATCTTTCCCTTTCAACTCCCGGTTGTCTTGTGACGTACCTACCTCAGAGGTGGCGCACATGTCAAAACGGAAATTTGCAGTGATAAGCCCTTGCCGGCGTAGTTCAGTTGGTATAAGGTCCGACTCCGGAGGAAGAAGATACGAGTTCGAATTCCCCACCAGCAGAAAAGGGGCCGCTTTGTTATATCGGCGCTCGAACGCAAAAAAGGAATCTCATGGCCGTGACGCCCGAAAGAAATGTATAATGCTTCTTCCACACGTCGTCCGGAATTAATCAAAATTCCTTCTTCTGTAGAGAGCCCTTTTAAGAATAGTTTGTCAGCTGACCCGAAACCCTGCGATTTCGTGAATCCGCCTGTCTTAAGAGAGGAGGCGGATACACTGTTAAAAATTGTGTAGTAGGTTGCACCAAAATGTGGTGCTACACCAGCTGCATCACTTTCTGAAAAATGACACACCATTATGTGGTGCAAACAAAATCCAGCAACATGGTGGAACTTTGAACCACGTTATAGTACAAGGCTGTACCATGCTGTTTGGTTTTTTCGGCCACACAATGGAAAATTTTTCTCAGAAAGTGGTACAGCACCACTTTTTGGTGCAACCTACCTCAAAAGTGACGTACATGTCAAAACAAAAAGTTTCAGCGATAAGCCTTTGACGGTGTATTTCAATTGGGAAAAAGTCCGACGCAGCCCCAGTGGCGCAACGGTCTAAGCTCTGGCTTATGACCATTCATCCGTGAAGGGTCCGGGTTCGAATCCCGGTGAGGCATGGAAGTTGTGTTTGTCTTACGGCACTGGCTCTCTCTCTCTCTCTCCCCTTTCCTGGAACAAGTGGCCCTAAATTAGGGACGGGCGACTGCTTATAGCCCTCTGAGTTGCTCACACTGGTGGTTAAACCCCATAACAACAAAAAAATGTCCGATTGCGGAGGAGGAAGATGGGGTTTCGAATGCCACCGCCGGCAGAAGAGGGCAGTTTTACTTCAGTTTCATTCAGCAAATCATTATTTTCTCCAAAGCGAAAACTGGCACACTGCCCAAAAATGCAGGAGCTTAGTTTACAGATACATTGTTCAAGAGAGTTCATCGCGAACACACCATTCAAATGAAAGGCATTCACGTTTCATTCCCATTCTTAAGTTTCACCATAGTTTCTAGCTCGCTCACTCACACATAACGGTTGACATTTATTAATTCTCGATATTAGTTTTCTTATTGGGAATCCTTTTCTGAACTCATGGCAGCGAAAAAAAAAATAACGAGCGGCGACTTCAGTGTGAGTCACAGTAATGGCGGATTGAATGATCATTCACAGCGGTGAGAACGAACCATTCACGGTGAAGAGTCATTCGCTGTGAATGAACTATTCAAAAAAATTAACGTGCGGCTACTTCAGTGTGAGTCACAGTAATGGAGGATTGAATGATCATTCACAGCGGTGAGAACGAACCATTCACCATTCACGGTGAAGAGTCATTCGTTGTGAATAAACGATTCAAAGAAATTAACCTGCGGCGACTTCAGTTTGAGTCACAGTAATGGAGGATTGAATCATCATTCACAGCGGTGAGAACAAACCATTCACCATTCACGGTGAAGAGTCATTCGCTGTGAATGAACGATTCAAAGAAATTAACGTGCGGCGACTTCAGTGTGAGTCACAGTAATGGAGGATTGAATGATCTTTCACAGCGGTGAGAACAAACCATTCACCATTCACAGTGAAGAGTCATTCGTTGTGAATCAATGATTCAAAAAAAATAACGTGCGGCGACTTCAGTGTGAGTCACAGTAATGGCGGATTGAATGATCATTCACAGCGGTGAGAACGAACCATTCACGGTGAAGAGTCATTCGCTGTGAATGAACTATTCAAAAAAATTAACGTGCGGCTACTTCAGTGTGAGTCACAGTAATGGAGGATTGAATGATCATTCACAGCGGTGAGAACGAACCATTCACCATTCACGGTGAAGAGTCATTCGTTGTGAATGAACGATTCAAAGAAATTAACCCGCGGCGACTTCAGTTTGAGTCACAGTAATGGAGGATTGAATCATCATTCACAGCGGTGAGAACAAACCATTCACCATTCACGGTGAAGAGTCATTCACTGTGAATGAACGATTCAAAGAAATTAACTTGCGGCGACTTCAGTGTGAGTCACAGTAATGGAGGATTGAATGATCATTCACAGCGGTGAGAACAAACCATTCACCATTCACAGTGAAGAGTCATTCGTTGTGAATCAATGATTCAAAAAAATAACGTGCGGCGACTTCAGTGTGAGTCACAGTAATGGCGGGTTGAATGATCATTCACAGCGGTGAGAACGAACCATTCACGGTGAAGAGTCATTCGCTGCGAATGAACGATTCAAAAAAATTAACGTGCGGCTACTTCAGTGTGAGTCACAGTAATGGAGGATTGAATGATCATTCACAGCAGTGAGAACGAACCATTCACGGTGAAGAGTCATTCGTTGTGAATGAACGATTCAAAGAAATTAACGTGCGGCGACTTCAGTGTGAGTCACAGTAATGGCGGATTGAATGATCATTCACAGCGGTGAGAACGAACCATTCACGGTGAAGAGTCATTCGTTGTGAATGAACGATTCCAAGAAATTAACATGCGGCGACTTCAGTGTGAGTCACAGTAATGGAGGATTGAATGATCATTCACAGCGGTGAGAACGAACCATTCACCATTCACGGTGAAGAGTCATTCGCTGTGAATGAACGATTCAAAGAAATTAACGTGCGGTGTCTTCAGTGTGAGTCACAGTAATGGAGGATTGAATCATCATTCACAGCGGTGAGAGCGAACCATTCACCATTCACGGTGAAGAGTCATTCGTTGTGAATGAACGATTCAAAAAAATTAACGTGCGACGACAGTGTGTGTCACACTAATGGCGGTTTGAATGATCTTTCACAGTGGTGAGAGCGAACCATTCACCCTTCACGGTAAAGGGTTATCCTTTGTGAATTAACTCTTCACGAGGATCCATCACTATTGGTAAATATATCCTAAACGTTTTATCTGCGCATTTCCCTGACTTTTCCATTTTTCTCATAACAGAGTGACATAGCGACGTCTGGTCAGTGTTTCCGCGCTCTCTCTCTCTCTCTCTCTCTCTCTCTTTCTCTCTCTCTCTCTCTCTTTTCCCCAACTTTTGGATAAACAAATGACATGAAGCCATGTAACGTTGATATTTTCACAACATGAAATTATGTGATCATTGCAAGCTCTTTCGCTTTTTTTTTTCATGACAGTATTCTTTTATTATTGCTTTCAGAAAAATGTTGATCGGGAATTTTCGTTGATGTATGCCGTGATCGATGAAAGTCAGACACACTTCATCAAAGAAAACATCGAGATCTATACGTATCGACCAGATCTGGTGAACATGTCGGACCCCGGTTTTGTTGAATCGAATCAAATGCACTGTAAGTTTATGCTCATTATTTTAGAGTTTATTCATACTCTTGAGCGAGAAGTTTGGTTTTGTTGAATAATATGAAAATTACTCTGTGTATAATTTTTGTGCTTATGTTGCCTTTAATATTTCTACTCTGCTTTAACCGAGGTAGAGCGCGAACAAAAGTGCAAACATTTTACCTAAACTTTAGTCTGTTGAGGATTTCTATACCTACCTCCTTTGTTTGACGCTCAACTGCCCGAAACAACTTATGTTTAATATTTACATGCAAGAGAGCTATCAATTCTGCTGTCACTGCGCAGAGATTTCCTCCTTCGCGCGGAAACTATGTGCCTCATACTATAGTCATTCTCGAGTATATTTTAATTGCGCCACAAAGATCGCGAGCACTTTCGCTGTAGCGAACATCACAGCTCCCCAGTGAATTCTGCGAGACAATGCGCTTCTGTGTTTATTATTAATGGCACTTTCCTTGCCTATTGTCCTTTAATAATACGATCGCACTAGGAGCAAACAGAAAACAAAGGGAACAATATAGAAACAGTTAATTGTAAATGCCTTTAAACTGGGCTTTATCCTACACATGAGTTCACATTGACGACTAAGCGTTCATATTTAGATGTTTAAAAATTGAAGTAATGTGACAACGTACTTGGCATTAGGTTAATATGTAGACGAACCATTTAGCACTTAATTAAGACCTCCGAAGGTTGAGGAAGATAAAAAAATAAATTTGGGGGATGATGAATATCATTATTTGGAAAGTTAGTTTTAAGAGTATTGAGACTAACAACAACGCTTTCTTCCTTGGTCGTTTCATTTATTTATTTGATTCGGGTAGTGGTTTAACTAGTATAACGTGCCCCCCCCCCCACTCGCTAGATTTACTTCAGCACCCCTAAACACAGTAATTTTTCCAAGATTTCGAACACGAGGGCGGTTGCATTTCTCGCGGTGTGCGTGTGTGTGGTGGTTGGGGGGGGGTTAAGAAGTCATCCCTGTAGTTTTAGCTTTTTAAGTAATAGATTTGACAATACAGTATGTGTAATTGCTTTGTCCCAAACTAAAATAAATCTCTTGAAGAAATCACCCTCTTATACATCGCACATCTACAGCTGCTGTGAATAAATGTTGATGTCTGTTGTGCACGCAATCCTAGGTAACTGACTGTTTTCCCACATCCTCCACGGGGAATTCCACTATTGCCTCGCGCTTTTCCTCAGCAACGCAGAGAGAGGGCGTATTATTTACAACCCATTACAGAGCGATACTATTACAACCCGAAGTCAAAGTGCCGAACACTTTCAATCTGTAGGACAGTCAGTGTTTTAAAAGTGAAGCTAGGCATTTATTTAGGCAAAGCTAAATATAACTGAAAGCAAAATATGAATCTTTGGGTTAATTATTGTGTGTTTTCGAATTATACCATAAAAATATAACTGGCAGCTGCAGTACGCCCCTTCGTTAGCTGCGCCCCCCCCCCCCACACACACACACAAATGCGGAGGCTGCGGGTGTGGTAGGTACGCCACTAAATTCGGGGCTTAACAACCACCAAGCCAACTCTAAGGGATATATCTACGCACCTTTCGCTTTGTATCCATCTAACATAGGACACTGATTTTTATGCATTTCACTTTGTGTAGGGTGACCAGATGACTTTTTGGAATGGGAGGACATTTTCATTGAAAAAGGAGAACATTTTGAGAAAAAGCAGGGCACAATAAATTTGTACAAAAATAAATATGAATGCACATATCCTGTTTTTAAATTTTACAGTTTGAGAGTTTATACGTATAGAACTTTAAAAAAGAAAGAAAGATTTTAGTCTGCTGGACAGAAAGAAAACTTTTAGTCTGCTTTTACTTAGATTTTTCACAAGAAGAGATTTTCTTAAGTAGATAGGGTTTCTTTAACAAATATTTGTAAAATCCAGACCGTGACATGTCTTTCGAATTGCATTTAACCACCATAAGTCATCCTGAAGAAGAAATTGAAGAATTTTATGAGGAAATTCGTCATCTAAATAATAAAGGTAAGCAGCACTTGAAGATATTTAAGAGAGATTTCAATGCAAAAATAGGGCAACGGCAACAGAATGAAACTTCAGTAGGTAAATTCGGTCACGGCAACAGAAACCAGCTTAGAAATACTCTCGTAGAGTTTGCAGAGACAGAAGGGTTTTCATCATGAATTCCTTTTTCAAGAAAAAGCCACAAAGGAAATGGACATGGAGGCATCCCAATGGATGGACAAGTGAAATTGATTTCATTATGTGTAAAAAGAAATTTGTCATGGAAGACTGCAGTGTGCTCAACAAGTTCAACACAGATAGTGAACATAGAATGGTAAGATGTAAGATGCACCTCAAAGCTAAACTCGAGCGTGGCAAGCTCACAAAACAAACAAAGTGTATTGACGTGACCAACCTTAAAAAGCATCACAATAACTTCAAATTAGAACTGAGGAACAGATTCTCTATTCTAGAAGGTCTAACGTCAGCCGAAGTGGACATCTCTGAAGTTAACAGAAAAGTAACCAAAGCTCTTATGGAAACAGCAACAAAATTAGCTGGCTCTAAGAACAAGTTGCATGTGAACAAATTATCAGGAAAAACCAAAATGTTTGTGCAAAAAAGAAGAGAGTTGAGGACAACTATAGAAGATGTATCATCCAAAATGGAATACATAGAGCTATGCAGGGCAGTATGAAAAAGTATCACTGAAGACGTAAGGAAATTCAACTGTGAACTAGTGAGGAAATTGAAAACAACCAAAGCCTAAAGATAGCAAAGGGACATCTCAGTATGGGAAGAAAACAGATTATTGCACTGAGAAAAGAAAATGGTTCTGTAACAAGAAATAGAGGCGAAATTTTGACATGAGTGAAATATTTCTACTCCAAATTATATGGAAAAGATGATACATGTACTCCAGACATCATGAAAGGTACCAGTACCAGAGTTCTTCCAATCCTCCCAGAAGAAGTTGCACATGCAATCAAGAACATGAAGCAGGGAAAAGCTCAAGGAGAAGATGGAATTACTGTAGACATCATACAAAAAGCAAGTGGAGAAATTGAAACAGTACTTGCCCAAGTTTTCACTCGATCTCTTAATGAAGGGAAGATTCCTGAGGATTGGAGCAATGCTACAATGATCCTGCAACATAAAAAAGATGACATTGAGGATCTCAGGAACTACAGACCAATCATCCACCTATCAGTGGTTTAAAAAATCTTCACTAAAGTTCTTTCACACCGCTTGAAGGTACAATAGACATGGCTCAACGGAGAGAACAAGCTGGATTCAGGAGTGGCTACAGCACTATAGATCATATCCACGTACTGAGAGAACTAATCGAAAGAGCGAGGGAATATGAACTTCCATTATGCATGGCTTTTATCGATTATGGAAAGGGCTTTGATTCAGTGAAGCCATCAGCAGTTACAATGGCTTTGAAATCCTGCGGTATTGAAGATTCATACATTAATATTATTAATAACATCTATGGGAAAGCAAATGGATAAAGATTAATGGAGATTATCTAACTCACCTTCGTTTTGCTGATGACGTAGTCATTTTTGCAACTACCCCATCAGAGCTGCAGACTATGATCCAGGAACTTGCTGACAAGAGTAAAAAAGTGGGATTAAAAATGAACTTTCAGGAGACAAAAGTGATGTACAATGCTTTTACAAGAAATGAAGATTTATCGATTGATGGAGAAAAGCTGGAGATAACAGATGCGTACGTTTATCTTGGACAGCAGATATCAAGTGAGGGTCACATTGATGAAGAAATTAATCGGCGTATAAAACTTGCCTGGAGAGCTTTTGGAAGAAACAGCATAATTTTCACGAGCAATATGCCATTATGTCTTTAAAAAAAAGTGTTTGATCAATGCATCCTTCCAGTGCTTACGTATGGCGCAGAGACGTGAACCTTAACTGAAAGAGACATACAAAGGCTGCAGCCAACTCAAAGCAGCATGGAGAGGTACATTCTTGGTGTAACCAGGAGAGATAAGAACAGGAACTCGTGGGTCCGAAAAATGACAAGAGTGGAAGACATCATGATCAGAGAAAAATCCCTGAAGTGGCAATGGGCTGGACATACTGCCAGAAGGACAGACCATCGATGGACAGTCGAAATTTTATATTGGATTCCAAGGGACAGGGAAAGACCCAGAAGAAGACTACAAGGGGGATGGGTGGATGAAATTCGAAAGTATGCGGGAGTAACATAGAGGAGACTAACACAAGGCAGACCATTGTGGAAGAGGCTTGGAGAGACCTTCGTCCAGCAGTGGAGTGATAATAGTTGACAATGATGATGATGATGATATATTTATATCATCATCATCATCATTGTCAACCATTATCAATCCACTACTGGACGAAGGTCTCCCCAAGTTTCCTCCACAACGGTCTGTCTTGTGCCCGTCTCCTCCATGTCACTCCCGCATACTTTCGAATTTCATCCACCCATCTTCCATGTGGTCTTCTTCTGGGTCTTTTCCTGTCCCTTGGAATCCAATCTAAAATTTCGGCTGTCCATCGATGGTCTGTTCTTCTGGCAGTATGTCCAGCCCATTGCCATTTCAGGGACTTAACTCTGATCATGATGTCTTCCACTCTTGTCATTTTTCGGATCCACGTGTTCCTCTTCTTATCTCTCCTGGTTACACCAAGCATGTACCTCTCCATGCTGCTTTGAGTTAGCTTCAGCCTTTGTATGTCTCTTTCAGTTAAGGTTCACGTCTCTGCACCATACGTAAGCACTGGAAGGATGCATTGATCAAACACTTTACTTTTAAGACATAATGGCATATTGCTCTTCAAAATTATGCTGTTTCTTCCAAAAGCTCTCCAGGCAAGTTTTGTACGCCGATTAATTTCTTCACCAATGTGACCCTCACTTGATATCTGCTGTCCAAGATAAACGTACGTGTCTGTTATCTCCAGCTTTTCTCCATCAATCGATAAATCCTCATTTCTTGTAAAAGCATTGTACATCACTTTTGTCTTCTGAAAGTTCATTTTAAATCCCACCTCTTTACTCTTGTCAGCAAGTTCCTGGATCATACTCTGTAGCTCTGATGGGGTAGTTGCAAAAATGACTATGTCATCAGCAAAACGAAGGTGGGTTAGATAATCTCCATTAATCTTTATCCCTTTGCTTTCCCAGTTCAGTGATTGAAAGACATTTTCCAATGTGGCATTAAAGAGCTTCGGAGATATGGTGTCACCTTGTCTCACTCCCTTTCCAATTTTTATGTGTGTTGTATTTTAAAACAGCCGAATCTTTGCACTTGCATTTTCATAGATGTTATTAATAATATTAATGTATGCATCTTCAATACCGCAGGATTTCAGAGCCATTGTAACTGCTGATGATTTCACCAAATCAAAGGCTTTTTCATAATCGATAAAAGCCATGCACAATGGAAGTTCATATTCCCTCGCTCTTTCAATTAGTTCTCTCAGTACGTGGATATGATCTATTGTGCTGTAGCCACTCCTGAATCCAGCTTGTTCTCTCGGTTGAGCCATGTCCAGTGTCACCTTCAAGCGGTGTGAAAGAACTTTAGTGAAGATTTTATAAACCACTGATAGGAGGCTGATAGGTCTGTAGTTCCTGAGATCCTCAATGTCACCTTTTTTATGTAGCAAGATCATTGTAGCGTTGTTCCAATCCTCAGGAATCTTCCTTTCATTAAGGCATCGAGTGAAAACTTGGGCGAGTACTGTTTAAATGTCTCCACTTGCTTCTTGTATGATGTCTACAGTAATTCTATTTTCTCCTGGAGCTTTTCCCCGCTTTATGTTCTTGATTGCATGTGCAACTTCTGCTGGAAGGACTGGAAGAACTCTGGTGCTGGTACCTTTCATGATGTCTGGAGTACATGTATCATCCCTTTCATATAATTTGGAGTAGAAATCTTTCACTCTTGTCAAAATTTCGCCTCTATTTCTTGTTACAGAACCATCTTCTTTTCTCAGTGCCATAATCTGTTTTTTCCCCTTACTGAGATGTCCCTTTGCTATCTTTAGGCTTTGGTTGTTTTCAATTGCTTTCCTTACTAGTTCACCGTTGAATTTCCTTACGTCTTGAGTGATACTTTTTCGTACTGTCTTGCATAGCTCTATATATTCCACTTTGGAAGTCACATCTTCTTTAGTTGTCCTCCTCACTCTTTTTTTTTTTTTTGCATCAACATTTTGGTTTTTCCTGATAATTTGTTCACATGCAATTTGTTCTTAGACCCAGCTAATTTTGTTGCTGTTTCCATAAGAGCTTTGGTTACTTTTCTGTTAACTTCAGAAATATCCACTTCTTCCGATGTTAGGCCTTCTAAAGCAGAGAATCTGTTCTTCAGTTCCAATTTGAAGGTATTATGGTGTTTTTTAAGGTTGGTTATGTCAATACATTTTGTTTGTCTTATGAGCTTGCTACGTTCGAGTTTAGTGTTGAGGTGCATCTTACATCTCACCAATCTATGGTCACTGCCTGTGTTGAACTTGTTTAGCACACTGCAGTCTTCTATGACAAATTTTTTGTTACACATAATAAAATCAATTTCACTTGTCGTCCCATTTGGATGTCTCCATGTCCATTTCCTGTGTGGCTTTTTCTTGAAAAAGGAGTTCAAGAAGAAAAACCCTTCTGCCTCTGCAAACTCTACGAGAGTATTTCCACGCTGGTTTCTGTTGCCGTGACCGAATTTACCTACTGAAGTTTCATTCTGTTGCCGTTGCCCTATTTTTGCATTGAAATCTCCCATAATTATCTTCAAGTGCTGCTTACCTTTATTATTTAGATCACGAATTTCCTCATAAAATTCTTCAATTTCTTCTTCAGCATGACTTGTGGTGGGTGCATAAGTTTGAATAATCTGAGCCTGGTATCTTCTCGAGAGTTGGATAACGAGTCGTGCAGCTCTGTCAGAGGAACTTTCAACTTCTACAACTTTATCCTTCAGTTTCTTGTTTATTATAAGTCCAACACCACTAGTTCTGCCAGTATCTGTCCCACGATAGTAGAAGAGATGTCCACTTTTCAGTTCAATGAGATCTTCTCCTTTTCTCCTTACCTCACTTAGCCCGACGATGTCCCACTTGATCCTTTGTAGTTCCTCTTCCAATTCAAGAAGCCTTGAATCAGAAGATAGGGAGCGTCCGTTATACGTTGCCAAGGTCAGCATCAGATGGCAGCCTAGTCCGGTCCTCCAGGGATTCTTAGCACCCTCTGCCTTCATGTCGCACTGGCCGCTGCCTTGGCCAGGTACATTCCAGCTGCCGGAGACTGAGGGCCAAGATTTAAGTTGTGGAGTCATTTTGGAGGGGTTTGGCCATAACTCACCACGCTGGCCAAGCAGGTTGGTGAGTGTGGGATAGCATTTCCTCTAATCTCGATGGTATAGTTATACCGCTATTGGCAGTCGTCAGAGCCCCTTTAGTGGGAACAGGATGTACCACGAGAAGGCGGGGTTGACATTTGTCAAGGAGAGGCTGTGATGTTACGCATCACGTGACCTTACACACACATATATATATATATATATTTATTTATTTATTTATGTGTTATGTATATATTTATATGATAATATATAAATATATATTATATATATTTATTATATTAATATATTATATTAATATATTGTAATTTAATATATATAAATGTATTATTTACAAATAAATTATTATTATTTTATATTTAAATAATAAAAATAATTTTTTATACATTTTTTATATTTTCTCTTATATTAATTATTTTGATTAATATTAATTTTTTTGGTTTTTATAAATATAAAATTAATATAACAGATTAATATTAATAATAATATTAATCAAAGAAATAAAAATAAAATAAATAGAATTTAATCAAAATGTATTTCAATTATTCCTCATTTAAAAACCGGACATTTAGGCTATTTTCCTTAATACCTGGAGGACAGAAGGACGTGATAAGAAAAGGTAGACATGTCCTTCAATAGCCGGACGTCTGGTCGCCCTGACTTAATGTCCATCTGACTAAATGCAGATCCGATTGCTTTACTGACTTATTCTGTTGTCGATTTCCTAACGAGATAAATTATTACCTAAAAATTGCTCTCTTCAGACCTTTGAAGCAAACGAGTTTCCGTTTAGCTCGAAGAAGGAAGTTGAAGCTAATATTTTGAAAATTATTGCGACGTGTAACAGGTTTTGTGCCGCGCAATCATTTCTCCAGTATAAAAAATTAAAAAAATATATTGAGTGGCGTCTGTTTATTTGTGTAATTTAATTTCAGTTCTTGGTGGAAATCGATTTTTTAGTTGCTCGCTGATTCAGTAAGTAAGCATATTTGGATTACTACCATTTGTTTAATACGGTATTTTCGCTGCTTAGCATTTTATGTTACATATGACCAATCTTCGTAAGTTTCGCTTTCCTAAATTAAATACGCCATACAGATCCGCCGTTAAATTTATCAGGTACAAATCGGGGGGAACAAAGACAAAATATAGTCATTTTCATAGAATTCGCATATATCTGCTGATTCAGTATCCAGTGCAGCCCAGTAACAATGTCTGCTTGGGTATGTAATAAATAGTTCTAACTGATAATTTGAGGGGAGAAGTTGGACTTAAAGTCATAGAATACAGTTCGGAAGCATAAGCTTCGCTTTGAAATTTTTTTAGTTTACTAATTACCGGTTACATGAAATTTCAGATCAAATGATCATATGTAGAGGATTTTAGGAAGGGAGTGCCTGACCCCAGGTCTTAAACAGCCCTTAGAAGTAGGAAACTAGGAGATTTGGGCTAGAGCGCAGGATAAGAAAGTGGCACGGAAGCGAAGTAGAAGAGGGGGGGGGGGGAAGACGCCTTTATTTATTACCGGGGGGCCAGTACCCGGGATGAAATTTCAGAAATGACGTTTGGTTCAGATGAGTAACGCGGTATTATGACTTTTTGATTGATTTTTTTATGACTTTTCATTGAATTTTAATGATATTTTCATTGATTTTTGATGTTTTTTTCATTGATTTTTAATTATTTTTTCACTGATTTCTTTTTTTACGATTTTTTCATGATTTTGTTTTTCATTTGTGTAAAATGAGCTTTTCGTGAATGAAATTTTTTGATGAAAAGATCCTTCCATGAAATGAACTTTTCCGAGTAACAGCTCTTCGACAGAAAGAACCTTTCGGAGAAACGAACCATTTTTTAGAACAGCCCCACAGTCAACTGAATTTCTGCGAAGTTATCTTTCGGTGAAATAATCGGTGCTGGATATTTTATCGAGGTTCTTTTTTGTCATAAGGAGCTGCAAGAGTATTTTCGTTTCGAACTTTGTCAAAACTTTTGAAAGTTCCGTTTCGACTTTTTTTAAGCAGCTTTTCTCATACACAGTGAAACCTCGGTTGCTCGTTTTTATAGTGGATGGACTTAAAAACGTACAAATGTAAAATCTGTATAAATGAAATTTCAAAATATCAAATACTATTGCTGATTCTAAGCTTTAAAGGAGTATAAAATGTTCCTTAATAACGATTTATTCAAAGTCGAATTGGCTGCGAAAGAGTAGAAAAACATTAGAAATTATAACAGGACGGCCGTTCCATAAAAACTGAGAGTAAAATCATACAAAATAAAAAATATATATATAGGTACAACAAAATATATGTTATTCTTTCTCAAAGTATCTTCTCTCGGATGATATGCAACGGTCCCATC
The DNA here is from genome assembly GCA_039090855.1 of Macrothele yani. NCBI lineage: Eukaryota > Metazoa > Arthropoda > Arachnida > Araneae > Macrothelidae > Macrothele > Macrothele yani. Next base: position 173,587,657 of record CM076990.1, read on the forward strand.
GTTCAGTCCACTTTTCAAAGCATATGGCAAAGACATTTTGTGGAAGCTGCTGTGGCGCCATGTACCCATGTACAGCTTGAGTAACGTCAGCATCTGTGTTGAATGTTGCGCTACGGAAATTCTCCTTCATTGTTGGAAACAACCATAAATCGCACGGGGCGATGTCAGGACTGTAGGCAGGCTGTAGCATGATTTCAATACTGCACTTCGTAAGAAACTGTTGAACACAAGCAGACACATGTGAACGGTCGATATCATGGGGTAGGGTCCAGTTCCGGTCGCTTAATCGATATGTGTCGTCTCAAACGCTTCAAGACTGAAATGCAATACTGAGCATTGATAGTAATTTGTGGAGGAACTGCATGCTGATAGACTACACCTTTATGATCAAAGAGAATTATCATCATCACCTTTCCAACTGATTTCGTTTGGAGAACTTTTTTCGGAGGAGGCCGAGCCTGTGTGTTTCCAGACACTCGTTGCGCGCTTTGTGAGGGGATCGAAATAGTGGACCCATGTTTCATCGGCAGTTATTACTGTGTTTAGAAAGTCTGGATCCTTTGCAATAATTTATTTCCACTCATGATACACTTGAACTCATGCTAACAATTGTCCTCTCGTCAGGTGATTGGGTACCCAACTGGAACATACACGATGCAGCAGTAATTTGTAGCGTAGAATGCGGAATGCTGACGTTTTCGAAATATCAGTTGACGCCGCTATTTCTTCACATGTCATTCGTCGATTTTATTGCAGAATTTCTCAAACAGTGTTAACAATACGCTCCACAATAACACTTTCAGATCGACTAGGCCTATGAGCGAGTTTTGCCGACAAACGCGCTTTTTTTGAAATCATGGTGCAATTTAAAAATCGTTGACTCACCCAAACATTTATCTTTGTAAGCTGTTTTCATTAAATCAACTGTTTCTGGAGCCATTTTACCCAAACGGTAGTAAAATTCTATCGCACAACGCATTTCACTTCTTTGAATCACTCACCTCCATAGCTCTATGGCAAAATGCAGACGTACCTTAAACAACTGCGCAATAACAAAACCATAATCGTCTGCCACGGCTAATAACTGTTGCCATAGATACTTCCTTAATTCAGTTAGTTGCCTGTGTGGTTATTTTTCCCCTTCGTACTGTTGCCAACTCAAGCAAATGTTCTCAGTTTTTAATGAATGTCCTTTGTATATTTTATCGCATTGCAAAGATAATAAAGCTTTATGAAAATCAAACTTCTCTTTTGATGACTCTATTTGTCTATAAAAATCCTGATTCTAGATTAAGTGGAAACCTCACAACTCAAAATCTGAGTATAGTGCTTCAGTATGGCGCAATGAATTAACTACCTTTCTTTTCTGCGGATCCTGTGTGCATCCATTTGAAACCAGAATGTTCAATATTGATGATGCATTTAGGATTTTATTCTATTACGCCAATGAGCAACAAGTTACGTCCTAGAGATTTATCAGTTTTTAAATAACGCATATGTGTGTGTGTGCGAGTCACGAAATTCGAAACCAATATTTCATCCAAAGACAGTATATACTTCTCTAATGGGATCAAGGTTCAAATTTGACTGCACCACGAGGGAACACAACAGCCAGAGACCGATTTCCCTATCGGTCGATTATGCCTGAGCCTAAGGCGGCAAATTTTAGTAGTGATAAAAATCAATAATTTGTTAAAAGCCCATAAAGATAATGAAAGAAAATTTTTAAATTAAAATAAAAGTAGAAACTAACATTTAGTCCCAAAAACTGCTGTACACGAGATTTTGTTTCCGAATTCCCGTAATCCCCTTCCTCTTCGACTTGAGTAACCATAGACAAACATATGTTTATCTGTTTGACTATGCTTAAGAACTGGTGAATACGAACGGATGGTGGAAGGAACGAGTGGGGTGTTAACGTTGCTCTTTGGAGCCCGATGAAAGTTTTCTGGCTTAGATAAAAGATCGCTTTGGGCTTTAGAGGTAGACATTTCCAGGATATACCCAAAGCTATTACATCTTCCTTCAGAATGAATACTATGGTAGGGGGCAGGGCAAGGACTGAATTTTAGCACCATCAGCTATATATTTCCCCCCACGCCGACCTCAGTGAAGGTGACCCTTGACCACTTCGGTTCTCTGTATACAACTGCTTCATTATAAGTTACAGGCACCTTGTAAAATTTCCTACAAACGTTAAGGAGATGCTGAGAAGTACTTAATTGGCTCATGCCCTCTTTAGAATGATAATCGCAGTCCCCAAAGCTTCCAATACTGTTTTCTGGCAGTCCTTCTAATTCCCACTATTGCTGTATTGCGTATTTAAATAGTTTGTTGAATGTAGAAGAAAACGGTAATATTCGTCTCTCAAGACTAATCTAACTATGAGCAATGGAAGGAACATACTGAGTGGAGTTCAGTACAAGAAAAAATTGCTACTGCTAAGAAAAATGAAATTTGCTGAAGAATTACTAAAATGTCAAAAAATTGATAAACATGTCACTGTTAAATGCGCTGGATCAACTACAGATACCAACGAAGAAACCACTACAGTTGATGTTGATGTCTTAAATGCATCGAAGAATGTACTTGAAGAATCAAACTAGTTTTTTTTTTATTGAAGATTTAACGACCACCGTGAGCAACTCAATGGGCTATAAGCAGTCGCCCGTCTCTAATTTATGCCCACTGGTTCCAGGTAAGGGAGAGAGCAAGCACCGTACTACAAACACAATATGTATGCCTCACCGAGATTCGAGCTCGGACCCATCACGGACGAATGGTCACAAGCCAGCCCTTAGGCCACTGCGTCCCCGGGGTGGCGAAATAGTTTTGTAGCCATCAAATTCTTTATTTTAAAGGGGCTATAAGCAGTCGCCCGTCCCTAATTTATGCCCACTGGTTCCAGGTAAGGGAGAGAGCAAGCACCGTACTACAAACACAACATCTATGCCTCACCGAGATTCGAGCTCGGACCCATCACGGACGAATGGTCACAAGCCATCCCTTAGGCCACTGCGTCCCCGGGGCGGCGAAATAGTTTTGTAGCCATCAAATTCTTTATTTTAAAGGGGCTATAAGCAGTCGCCCGTCCCTAATTTTTGCCCACTGGTTCCAGGTAAGGGAGAGAGCAAGCACCGTACTACAAACACAACATCTATGCCTCACCCAGATTCGAGCTCGGACCCATCACGGACGAATGGTCACAAGCCAGCCCTTAGGCCACTGCGTCCCCGGGGTGGCGAAATAGTTTTGTAGCCATCAAATTCTTTATTTTAAAGGGGCTATAAGCAGTCGCCCGTCCCTAATTTATGCCCACTGGTTCCAGGTAAGGGAGAGAGCAAGCACCGTACTACAAACACTACATCTATGCCTCACCGAGATTCGAGCTCGGACCCATCACGGACGAATGGTCACAAGCCAGCCCTTAGGCCACTGCGTCCCCGGTGCGGCGAAATAGTTTTGTAGCCATCAAATTCTTTATTTTAAAGGGGCTATAAGCAGTCGCCCGTCCCTAATTTATGCCCACTGGTTCCAGGTAAGGGAGAGAGCAAGCACCGTACTACAAACACAACATCTATGCCTCACCGAGATTCGAGCTCGGACCCATCACGGACGAATGGTCACAAGCCAGCCCTTAGGCCACTGCGTCCCCGGGGCGGCGAAATAGTTTTGTAGCCATCAAATTCTCTATTTTAAAGGGGCTATAAGCAGTCGCCCGTCCCTAATTTATGTCCACTGGTTCCAGGTAAGGGAGAGAGCAAGCACCGTACTACAAACACAACATCTATGCCTCACCGAGATTCGAGCTCGGACCCATCACGGACGAATGGTCAGAAGCCAGCCCTTAGGCCACTGCGTCACCGGGGCGGCAAATTTGTGTAGACCCAGGGGCAGAAAACTGTAAACTTGTTTCTGACAACAACGCTGTCTCAATTCTCTCAAAGTTGTAACATATCGGGTTACGTAAAAAACAAAATCTAAGAACCGTGTATTTTTGATAATGTGAAATTCAAATTTTAAAATATGGTAGCAAAAAACGTATACAGGAATTACTTATAACCGAGTTAAAAAGCGATAGAAACTACAGTGAAGTATCGGGACTAACGCAGAATTACGTATAAAAGTGAAAAACGTATAACTGAGAAACGTATAACCGAGGTTCCACTGTAGATGTAATTCTGGTTTTTCGTTTAACCATTACTTGGTTTTTACTAGTTGGATTGAAATAATTATTTTAACGTTGTCAAACTAAAATAGCTCTCAATATTTCTACACGTCTTCTTGTTTTCCAGATGCATTATTTAACAATTCATATGTGTTTGTCACTATATCTGCTCTTCTGAAAGTAGTTTTTTAATTTCGTACGATTGCTGTTACCATTACTACAATTTTTAATGCACTGTGAAGTCGTTTCTTTGATGAAATGTTTTCCTGTTATACATGAGAGTTCGGTGTCTTTCTTCTTGTCTTCGTATTAACTCTGAGTAAACAAAGAATTTTTTTTTAATTAAATTGTAACAAATTGCTATTGTGTTCAGTAAGAATCAAAACACATATCTACTTTCTTTGCAGCGATCAATGGTAGAATTTTCGGAAATCTTGAAGGACTCAACATGTGCCTGGGTGAAACTATCAGCTGGCACGTATTTACTTTTGGAAGAGGAATTGATCTCCATACAGCCTATTTCCATGGACAGACCTTCCAAACAGGTGGCAGATTCAGAGACACTTTAGCTGTGGCGCCGAGCACTCACCACACTGTTGTTATGTACGCCGACAATCCAGGTACTGTACACAATGTTCCGAATAAAATGGCAGCTGTCAACCTTACACTTTTGCGTCTCTCGAATTGAATACACAATTTCATAGGCTTGTAGAACGAAGCTAATCATTAACAATAATGAACTACTGTATTCATTATTATTAATTACTGTGTTCATTTTAATTTATTATTATTATCAGTAATGCATATAGCAGTTCATGTTGTTAACAACAACCTTTGCTTCACAGACAATAGTGTACTGCCACCAAATTGAATACACAACGATTTCTTGTATTAATAAAAATAGCTCAGTACGAGAGATGTCTGTCAAACATAAACTATTATTAACAATAATGAGCATAGCAGTTCAATATTGTTGATCATAATCTTTGCTCCACGTACAGTACAGTATTGCTATCAAATTGAGTTCAGTTACTTCTAGCGTTAATAAAAACATTCGTTTTTTCCACAGACTTTGCTGCATACCATACTGAACATGCACACGTACGTATTGACAAATCGGACAAAACCAGAAAATGAATATTTGCACCAACTAAAGAGGGCAGGTCACCTAGTAATATGGGCAGACCTGGCTAAACCATAAGATGAAAAAATGTGCTGGTTAAACTAATGCAAATAGACGGGTCACCTAATCATGAGGATAGATCAGTCTAAACTAGAAGAGGAATACATGCGTTAGTTAAAGTAATGCAAATCCGCTGGTCACGTAGCCTTTTGGACATATCGGACTAAACCCGAAGATGAATTAATGCATCATTAACTTAATGATATTTGACTGTTCACTTAATCCTAAGGGCAGATCTTACTAAACCAGAAGACGATTTTATGCACTAGTTCAAGTGATGCAAATGGGCAGGTCACCTAAAAAATTGGGCAGATCCGAATAAACCAGGATATGAATTAATACACCATTTAAGTTATGCAAATGAGCGGGTCACCTTGCCCTATGGGCATATCGGACTGAACCAGAAGATTTATTAATGCACCAGTTAAAAAGATGCAAATGAAAGGGTCACTTAGGCTTTAGGGCAGATCAGACAAAACTAGAAGATGAATAAATGCATCTGTGAAAGTAATGCAAATGGGTGGGTCACGTAGCCATGTTGGCATATCGGACTAAACCAGTAGACAAATTAATGCACCAGTTAAGTAATGCAATAATTTACCCAGCCTAGGTAAATCGGACAAAACTTGAAGACGGACCAATGCACATATCCCATTTTCCTGTCTGATTTGCCCATGGAAATGGACAGGTCAGACAGGAATATGGGATATGTTGTAGCAGAATGACTGTATGGTACGTTAAACAGAGACGCCGAAGAATAGGAAGACCCAGAAAGGGATATTTGGATGAGATAAAAAAGAACCGTGGGAGGAGAATTGAAACAATTGAAGAGAAATGAAAGTGGCCTTCGTCCAGTAGTGAACTGAACCAGACTGATAAGTAAAGGAAAGTGAACGTATCGTTTATTAAGCACATAAAATTAATAGGCACATTGTTCAGTATCTCAGCGTCACAGGTATTTACCTAAAATGTAAAAATGTTTTGAAGATGACAATCTTTCATGATGTAAAAATGTGTTATCTTGTTTGTTTTGTTTGTTGCGTTTGCAGTTTATGTTGTCTATAGTGTGTGTTTCATAAGAGCTCCTATTCCTGTAAAATATGCGCAGTTGGTTCCCTGATCAAAACATTCAAACTCGCGCAAGGAAATTCGCTTTTCAGAATCGTTATTATAATCGAATGATAAAATGAACTTTGTTTGCAGTGTTCCTTTTCCTGAATGTCAGCTGTTTCAATCCTTTTGTTATACCACACGCGTATTTTTGACCATCTAATGTGTGCACGGAAAATTCCTGATTGTCCAGTTCCTCACTGTCTTTTGCATTCAAAAGATGTTTACGCAAGTGATGAATGCGCTGAATTGTTGCATATGTTGGAACAAAATTTCCTGCACGACATCGGCACAGCCTGCTTGATGAAGACATCATGCTTCACACACAGGCATTCTCAACCAGTCCTGAGATGCATAAAGGATTTTTAGTATTTCCTTGAATACAGATTTATGTGATGTGTACAAAGAGAGAAAAATTTTTTCTCGCATTACCTGAAAAGATGTTTTAGTTCAGCGTGCCTTTTCAGTTGGAAGAGGAAATAAAAAGAGCGGTTAATAAGTTGGTAACCTCACGCACAAATACTCGAATTAGAGACTTCAAAACTTTACAGGCTGCTTAATCTTTCTCTTCAAAGGCACTGTCTACAACAATGCACTTTTTTTCATTTAGAGTTTTTGAGTATAACCTCTCATTTTGAGCTGCAAAAACCAGGATTCAGTCTCATGGATAACGTCGTTATGCTCTGCAGTGCCAACCGCGAAAGTGTTCTTTATTTAATGGAAGAGGGAGAAATCGCACGGTGATAGATCAGGAAAAGAAGATGGTGCTCTAGTATTTCATAGCCACATTGGTATACGAACTGGGACTCAAGGGTTGCTGTGTGCCTACACAGCACACAGCAATCCAGTTTGTCTTGTGCGCTTTCAGTAGAAAGCAAACACCTATGAACAACATTCCTGGTCTTTTAGCTATATTGCCTCCCTTTACTTAGCTAGCAGATTCTAGCAGCACGTGCTCCAAGTGATCGTTTAACCTTATGGTAGGCAATCTGCTATATTGTATTACCTTTTGTGATCCCTAAAACGTAATTATAATGTTTTGTTCTTGGAAAGAGTCTGTATCCTGTCCTCTCGTACATTCTTGCTTATCTCCGGCGGCGGTGATAAGCAAGAATGTTTCCTACCATTTTATAAAGTATAAAATTATGAAAAAAATACCTGCTGAGCGGTACATGTGACAATGCGTTTGTGATGAATCACTAGATGTACTTTAACACATTCAAAATAAACTCACCTCATCACATAAATGCATCTGCAGTAAAACCTGCTTATAACGAGCAGCACGGAACCAACGGAAATCTTCGTTAAATCAGGGCGCTTGCAAAATCTGTTACGGGGTGAAAGTTCCCACCATGCACAAATGTTTATAATACGAATGCATTACAATAAGTTATACTTGAAAGGTTTAACTACAGTACAAATTCTAATAAAATAAGCACTTACATGAATACATAGTGAGAGCGAATCCTGAAAACATGCTGTTTTTGCACAATATTATACTTGCAGTTAAAGTAATTCAAGTGAAATACCTTTAAACATCATAAACATGCAACTTTAAATATATATATAGCGTTAAAAACCACATAAGATATTCCGACCCTCTTACAGGGGTCATCATCAGATGTAAGACGTAGTACCCAACAGCGGAAGTCTTATATACCGTAAAACATGATGCCACAGATAAAAACCGAAAAACTAAATAAATTGAACAGATAAATTGAAATATTTTTTTTTATTTTTGCCTTACCATATGCATTGTCCCCTTCCTGGAACTTGAATATGTTCTGTACAATTTATTTAGTTTTTCGGTTTTTACCTGTGGCATCATGTTTTACGGTATATAAGACCCGTGGTTGGCTACTACGTTTTGTAACTGATGATGACCCTTGTGAGAGGGTCGAAAGATCTTATGTGGTTTTTAACGCTATATATATTTTTTAACATGTACGTTGCCGCGCCGATGGCGCAGTGGTTTAAGCGATGGCCTCTGATCATTCGTCCGAAAGAGGTCCGGGTTGTGTTTGCCTTACGGCACTGGCTCTCTCCCTTCCCTGGAACAAATGGCGGCTTGTAGCTAAAGTTCGTGGGGTGCTGCTTCAGAAAACGTTTATCCATTGCCTTAATATTGCGTAAAACGAAACAAACACATATAAAAAGAAAACTTATACATAAAAAAAATATTTTTTACTTGCTAATAGCCTAAATATTTACAGTTCAAGCTTGATCCATTCATTTAAAAACGAAATCCATTCTTCTTGTTTTAATTTGCGCGAAAAGATTAATAATTTTCTCCTTCATCTCTGGATGACTTTTGAGGAAATTTCGCTCCATTGAAAGCACTGCAAGTGCATTTAGTCTTTCAGGATTCATAGTGCTCCTAAAGCAGCGTTCTAGTTCTGCTGTTGTCATGGGAACTGTCAAGATGATTTTTATCAGTTCCGTAATTTCACTAAGAACATCATCTAGATTATTTTCCATGATAAATTTCAGAAGGTCAATTAATTTGCAATATTCATGCATATCGGATCTACAATAGAATACTTTTAGTTCAGTTTCAAGCTTTTCTTTGTCAATCATAGGATGTGCTTCAGCGGTCAGTACTATCTCTTCTATAGGCAGTTCATTCTTAAAACCAGTGAAGCTTTTCTTGTTAAACAATTTAGCAACTACTAAGTGTTTAGTGGAAGAATATTCGTCCATTATATCAACACATATACAGTCACGCACTTCCTTAGCTTCTGCCATGAGTGTCTTTGAATGATTCTCACAGCACTTCGCGTTTCTTATTTCTAAAACAGCAATTTTGAAATCTGTTATATATTCATTGACTTTAAACACACTAATTTCTCCAGATTGCATTTGGTTGTAAATTACACTGCTGGCCACCCAAAATGCAATACCAAGAAGGACACGAGATAGCAAAGCCAGATTTACTGGACACATAACAACAGATACAAAGATAAAACAATTGAGCTTACAGGCCAATGCTACTCGCGGAACACGCAGACATCAATAGTTCCTGTGTCCCCCATGGCTTGCAATAACTGCCATTACACGCCGCGGAATCGAACGAAAGAGGCTTTGGGTGTGGGCTTGGGGTATGTCGGTTCAGGCTGCTTCCACACGTTGCCGCAGTTCATCAGGCGTAGCCGCGGGTGATGCTTGCCGGGCCACTCGGTTGCCGATCAGCGACCAGACGTGTTCGATGGGCGACATATCGGGAGAACAGGCGGGTCACGGCAGCAGTGACACCTGGTGGGCAGTGAAGAATTGTTGCACGATGCATGCCACGTGCGGGCGCGCACTGTCCTGTTGAAACGTGGCCGTTGGCAGGTCCTGCAGGTAAGGGAGAACTACAGGCTCCAAAACGTCGGAGATGTAGCGGTGGCTATTGAGTGTACCGGCGATGCGTACCAGAGGGGTGCGGGTGTCATATCCAATTGCGCCCCAAACCATAACGCCAAGCGACGGACCGGTATGGCGATGCATAATGCAGGCGTCAAACAGTCTCTCGCCGCGGTGCCACCACACGCAGGTCCGACCATCATGGTGTTTCAGGCAGAAGCAGGATTCGTCGGAGAACACAATGTCGTGCCATTCCGTAGTCCAGGTGCGTCGTTCAACGGCCCACTAATGCCGCACTCGCCGGTGGTGTGACGTCAATGGTAATCGGAGCAATGGGCGCCGTGCGATAAGTTCCCGCTCCTGCAGACGACTTCGAACGGTACGTGCTGACACAGGTTGTTGCGCAACGCACCCTAATTCCTGCGCTAACGTTCGTCGTGATGTGGCGGTGCGAGCCGTCAATGCCCGCCGCACAACATGCAGGTCCTCTCGTTCGGTGGGGTGCCGCGGCTGCGGCAATCGCTCACGGAGGTCCGTCCGTCCCTCCTGCACCCACCGAATCCATACTCGCCTCACTGAGGCTGGATGTCGTCCCACACGGACGCCGATGTCTCGGTACGATAAACCGCTGTCGCGATAAGCCACTATATTCGTCCTCTGTCGAACTCCCAAACGTGCTGGAATGACTGCCGTATTCTGCGACGAGGCATCAGTAAGCTACCCACGCACAGGTCCGGCAGCACAACACACTTCCACTACTTACACCCTGCCTTCTGTGCACCCTTCTTATAGTGATTCTCGGTAACGTGCCGGGCGCACATGATTTGCATATGCCCTGTAATGCTAATCGTTTGCATGTCCTCTCGCGGGCGACGCAGGCTGCGAATTTCAGGCCAATCGGATACTTCCTTCTTGGTGTTGCATTTTGGGTGTCCAGCAGTGTACTTAAACATGAGGCATAATCTGCTGAAAATACTCTAACCGAAACATGAAATTATCATCATTCAGGTATTTTAAAATTCCTGTAGCTTCTGCAATGGTTCCATCTGCATTTGATTCTGACTGAATTTCAGTAGGGCAGTTTTTTAAAGGTTGCAAATTTTCATGAACTCTGTTTACGGTCCGTATGTTAAAGTTCCGCCTTGTAGAGGATGGACGTGGAATGTTGACGTTCATATGCTTCTTGAGAATGAATACACGCTGAGGTGATCTTGAGAAGAATGTTGGAATAGCCAAAATGTTAGAGAAAAATATTCTTGCGTTCCGTGTAATACTTGTTGCATTTGTGCATTACTATAAACTACTTTTATTTTTGCTTGAACTTCTGCTTTTTTACCTTTCATGATATTTGCACCATCAAATGTCTGAGCTATCAATTTTTGTCCATTTTCTTGAAAGGTTATGTCTAATTGCTCTAGAATACGTTTCGATATGCCCTCTGCAGTTTGATTTTCTGGAATAAAGAATCCCCAAGAACGCTCAAATATTTCTCCATTCAACACGTAACGTAGAACAAGGACCATTTGAGTGTGTTCCGATACAGTCATCAGCCATGATAGCTACAAAGGAAGCTTCTCTAATTTCTGTCCTTATCTTCTCATGGTATATTTGTAGCAGGCAGTCAAGTATCTCATTCTGAATGGTCTTAGAAACACCTTTGAAGACCATACTGGTTTCTAAGTGATTCTTCAAATCTGGATCTAATTTAGATGCAAAATTTATTAATCCTCTAAATACCACTGGATTTACTGAATCGTCTTTTTCATTATGTCCACGTAAGGGAGTTTCAAAGTATCAGCAAAAGAAAATACAGTCTATTATTTTGGATAAAATTTCACGGTTCTTTTCAACCTTTATGTTATACTCATTATTGAAAGTCTGTATGCCTCACTAAGTTTCTCCTTAATATTTACGTTCCCTAAAAGTGACAGTGAAACCACATTTTCAACATGCTTCTTTGACTTCTCATGTTTTTAAGTTGTTTTTTTTTCATTTTGTTTATATTTCTAAAACCGTCTTTTTTCCACGGTACATCACCTCCAAACAGCAAACACGGGAAGCAAAAACAATGCATGTTTTACTTCACAGCCGCAAAGCAAACTTTTCCGTTGGTACCATTCAGAATTAAACTACGAATATACTTCTTGTTGTTGCTTATTCCTGACTGAGATATTTGAATATCAGGTGTTGAACGGCCTCTTTTCTTCACTGTAACTTTCTCATAACTGTGAAAACATAAGCTGTTGAAGTTCACTTACAGTCACAGAACTTATTTCTTGGGGATGCAAGGAGGCCATGGTTAAATTATTTAAATTTTCTGTAAAATAGAAGAACCGAAAAAAACCTATGAATTAAATAGAATAGCTGAAAGCATCACAAATTCACAATCATCTAATTCTACACTTTATCACATTCAAGAAAGAATATGGTGCGACGGTTTTTAAGAGCAATACGCGTGAAGCCAAAAGAAACACTACCTTACGCTTGCCCAACAGGGTCGGCACTGCGTGATCGACAGTGCTCTCTCTACCTAGCGTGCTGCCTCCTATCTCGAAGCTCGGACGTGTGCGCGTGCGCACAACAGCCAAACACCACGTCGCTGGAAATGTGAAACGCACAGTTTCATACAAGAATGTTTGTAATTTTTTCATGAACTAGGGGATGGACACTGACATTAAGCTTAAGGATTATATAATGTACTAGTATAAAGAAAGAATTAAAGAAAAAAAAAGACACATTACATTAAATGTTATAGAAAATATCGAGTGAAAATAGGGGGTGCTGCAGTTCCGCAGTGTCTATACAAGAGCTGCGCCTGCCAGTGACCCTAAATTAGGGACGGGCGACTGCTTATAGTCCATTGAGTTGCTCACGGTGGTCGTTAAACCTCCAATAAAAAAAAACTAAAAAAAACTTGTATGTTGTAATGATTAAAGGTATTTCACCACCTTTGGACTACTTTAACTGCAAGTATAATATCGCGCAAAAAAAACAGCATGTTTTAATGTATTTTGACTTCTGTGCACGACGATTTCAACCTCATCGGTCATGTGGAAATATTTTTAAAAGAAGAATCTAGTTTTCGTTTTTTTGTTTTGTTTTATACTTACGTTCTTTCAATTTTTTGCTGAATGGCACTTACTGCATTACCTAACTCATTATCGCTGTAGGCTGTTACTCCAAAAATAAATTCGAGATTTTCAGCACAATCAGTGGCTATTGCATAACAAGGTGGCAGAGTTTCTCCTCTTCGCTTTCTTCACTCGTCTCAGCAGTTTCTGACGACTTATCTGCCTCTAATATATCGTCTATAGAAAGGATACCAGATATGGTTATAGTGTCATCTACATTAACAAAGTCGTCAATTGTGGGAGCATCATACAAATGTGTTATGTTCTGACATTGCAACCAATCAGAGACAGGAAGATCACCCATTTCATCATCAAAAGTTGGATGAGCTATCCAATCCAGCTCTTCTAAAGCAGTTTGGGATGCGAGACTGTGATAAGAGTCCCTAAGTGTCAACTACCAAAGCAAGAATCTCTTGCACAACTCGTTTATTTAGCATTTAACGTACACGCGCCCATTGCTTATCTATCAACATTTGTGACGTACCTGCCAGCAGGACGCACATGACTTAAAGGCAGATAGGAATCAGAATACATGTCTGCGTAGCTCAGTTGGTAGAGCTGCTTGTTCCGGAATAAGCGTCCTCGGGTTCGAATCCCGGCGTAGACCAAAAATGACGGAGAAATTTACTTCGTTATAATGGCGCCCGAACTACCCGGATGACCCGACCGTTCAAAATCTCGCAATGGTGTGATGTTCTTTCCACACCGCGAGATAGGAAAAATCAGAGAATCCCTTCTCCAGTGCTTCGAAAAATAAATGTGTGTGACGTTGCATTCCACACACCAGATTGACTGGGAGTTCTCAAGTGCACGTTCTACAGTGGTTGTCTGCCTGCAGCGATTCATGGTCACGGCTGATCCGTGGACCATGCCCCCGGCCCTCTTTCGGGGGGGGGGAGATGAGACGTACCTGCCAGCAGGACGCACATGACTTAAAGGCAGATAGGAATCAGAATACATGTCTGCGTAGCTCAGTTGGTAGAGCTGCTTGTTCCGGAATAAGCGTCCTCGGGTTCGAATCCCGGCGTAGACCAAAAATGACGGAGAAATTTACTTCGTTATACATTCTTTCATCAGTACACAAAGATTTTCATGCGTTACTGCAATTTCGTCGTGTACGCCACCAATATTATCCGTTCATTTCAGGACAGTGTGCAGCATATTTTCCCTGCTTCATTAAATATGGAATTTCTTAAAGTTTTTGCCTGGTAAAAGTTCTACGTTAAATCCGGCGATTTTGTAAAATGTATCCATTAAAGACGGTCAAATTTATCTTGAATTTACATTGTATCACCTGTTTAGGTTGTTAAATAAATCCAGGGTATCTCTAAATACCGGCTCGTTATAAGCGAACTGTACTGTTATTTGATGTTTTGGTATGCTACTTTGTCTCATAAGATATTGTACAATTTCAGGTGATTGGCCTTTGGATTGTCGAACGAACGACCACTTTGCCAATGGCATGCGAGCAGTTTACAGAGTAGAAGATTGCGGCAAAGATGCGGTACTTGCCTCAGATGAGTTCATTGGTCACCCGAAAAAGTCAGGGAGTATTATATTGCCGCTGTAGAGGAAGACTGGAACTACGCTCCAATTGACAGGCATATCATTGACGGTAGTCCACTCGAACAGAACAAGTAAGTTGAAATATACCTTTCTACTGCATTTCTCACTGCAGCCCCTAGTTGTAAGCAAGTGCTATTCAAAATATGCAAATCTCCTATAATTCGGCAACATTCAGTTTGCTCAAAAGAATGGTGATTGAGCCACTGTGTAACTCGTGAAAAACCAATCCAAATTTACTGAATTATTTGCTTCTGTGGATTTGCTTTCCATTCATATTTACGTACATGGTGATTGAAAAGTTTTCATATCGAGTCCTTTGACTGCAAATTCATGATCAGGAACGGGATGACCATTGGGCTAACCTTGGTTTGTGGCCCATGTCTATATTGAAGGAAGCCAAAATTTTGAGGGTACAAACTAAAAAAAAAAAAAATTGCAATGAAATGACATTTGGCATTTCTACAAATAACACTGTGAGTAGTATAATACAGTTAGTACTTAACGTTGTAATTGTATTAGTTCTCTTTCAATTTATTTATCTCTATATTCTAAAAAAAAGTAGCTGCCGCCGCCATTAGGAAAGCGCGACACTTTCGATTTCCTAATTAGCAGCGCAAAACGTATTGAACACAAAAATATGAAATTTACATCGTTTGTAGAGAACTGTTTGGAAGACGCGCTGAAATAACCCGTTTTTCGATTCTGGCGATACTTCAAGAGTTATTGTATTTCAAACTTAAGGTAAGCAAAAAAGTGCTATCAGGTCGCGTTCCGGACACCCTAACAGCAACAGAACCATCAAACTTTGTAGGCATGTAGGGCTATGGACAAATCTTTGCATCTCGTCGCCCCTTTTTTTTAATTTAGATTTAGTTTACGAGATATATTTTTTTTTAATTTCACAAAATTCTCTATTTTGCGATGGGATCCATTTTAAAAAACGGATATATGGCAAACTATAAATCATACTCCATTCCAATTTTTACAGCATAAAATCACAACTATCATCCCTTTTTTTAATAAAATAAAAAAAATCATTTTTTGATTTTTAAGCATTTTTTTAAAGACGCAAAGAAAAAGAACGAACGGCTTCCTCTGTCTTCAATGGTAACCACACAGGGAAGTTCTGGTCCCGTAACCTGCTGTCATGACGATGCAGCTATTTTTAGCGCTCTCTTCTCACTGGGTGAAAGGACAGGCTACAATCAAACTGGTAATAACGCAATGCTTAATGACGTAGCGACGCTTTTAAAGTTCAGCGTTTTCCACCGGCATACGTGAATACTTATGTAAATCGCGCTTTCCCAGCTCGCAGCGCAAAAAGTATTGAACAACGGGGAGAACATTTTCATTTCGTCAGATGGCGTCACCGGACATTTTTGCTGTGTTTGTATAACCATGCCACTTCGGAGGAAAAAGCAATTGGTACGTAAGAAAATGAAAAGAATAAAATTTTTATACAAAACAGCATTTGCAAACGTGAAGAAGATAAGTTAGAACCGACACGTACTGTTAATAGGGCCGAATATATGTCAGAACATCGATTAATGATTTAAAAAATTACTTTACATATCTTATATTATCCCGTCATTACTCATGGGCTTTCACCTAGTTATTATGAATAACAGTTCGTTTTGAAACAACGACGACACGACCCACTGGATAAGGTGGGTTCAGTAAGCCAGTGAAGTTACTTCTTTCTGGTAAACAACTCAAATGAAACGGAGAGCGAGAGCCGACATATCTTTAACAGAGCTCTCTGAAAACTGGGAGTGTGTGTAGGTCTTAAAGGCTGGAGCGTGTAGTTTTTAAAAGACAGTTTAAAATATTTGAAATCAATAGGAAGCCCAAATTTCGAAATGGTTTATTCCATGGAGCAGATTTCTTCAACATCAAGGCCCCAAAAGTACTGTGAGTGGCAGGAAAAAAGAGCGATCTGGTTACACAATACATTCCGCAGCGTACAACCCCAGTTAGATTACTTACTGAAATTCGAAAAAGAAAGTCTCCCCCTTTTTGAGAAATTTTGGCATAATTTAGGTAGGCCAGTGCAGTTTCAAGTGTTCCTGTTGCAGATACGTAGTAATATCACTAAGGAGAAAAAAAAAATCTTCGACTTTTCCTAACATTGATGTTATGCTAACGATTTACCTATGCGCAGTGTCGTAACTAGGCAGGTGCACAGACACAGGGCCCAGTACGAAGGAAGGGGGAGGGGGAGGTGGGGCCTGAAAGCATCGGATGAAGGAAGTAGCATGACACCCGAGGAATTATTTAAAATGCAAATTTACTGCGTTTCTGACACTCTATTCTCAAATAGATTGGCATTTTGAGCAGCTGAGAGCTGTGTGTGCCTATATTACTTTCTGACGACTTTGCTTTAAGTTTGAAGCCTTGACTTTAATACAAAACATTAAAACTGCAGCTCCGCTTGATATTTCCCAAACTCTTCATGACTTTGGATTAAGTGAGTAATATCCGAAATTTAATGTTGTTCTTCGAATATTTCTCACTATTTCCATTCCTACTGTTTCATGTGAAAGAAGTTTTAGCAAGATAAAATTAATTTAGAATAATTTAGGATCGGTCAAGAACGATTTTCCAATCTTTCCACAATTTCGATTGAATGTAATATCGTTAAAGATGTTAATTATATATAATGATGTAATGAATTTTCTGAAATAAAACGCAGAAAAGTGCAATTGAAATAAATATTTTCATTTGTAAATACACGTGAATGATCTTGTATATTTCTTGTGTACACAGAATTATTTATAGGTTATTGAAAAAAGTAAGGGGTCCAAAAATAAAACCTTGCACAGGGCACATGAACAGTTAGTTACGGCACTGCCTATGAGTACTCATAAGTAACGCTTCTGGAGAAACGAAGTCTTTCTCTTTTGAAAACAATTCATACATATTTGGGAGCATTTAGTTCTCGGAAAAGAACAAGTGCATTTGCAGCTTTTTCACTCAGAACGAACGTCAAACTTGGAACTTTGATGATATAGCAGAATATTTATCTACAAAAAAATCGAAGTAACAAATCATTTAGTTGTAAGCAATTTTACTAATTTATTTTCAATTACATCTTCTTTCTCTCAGTCATCCAATCAGTTTATAACGAACATTGGTAGCAGCTCTATGTTCGAAAAGAATCCCAATATTTCTTACGATGAAAATTTAAATGCAAAATTTGTTGGCAAATGTTTCATAAGTATGTTAAAATCAAACAATTTCATTTGTAAATATGCAATTTGACGGTGAAGGGAATTTTGAAAATTGTGCAAATGAAACTTGCGAGAATACGATATTTAAAATTTGTATTTCAATGCTCAGTTTTAAATAATACATGTGCTAAAACTTCTGCATAGTTATTCCTAAGAATATGCTGATCCTTTTTGTATTAAAAAAAATATTTTTAATTGAAATACGGTATGTAAATTGGAAGTAAATTTTTTTGCATTAAATTATGTTTAAAAAACCCTAAAAATAGAATTGCTTACGGTAAAAAATTTAAATGCACAATTTGCATGCAAATGCTTTTAAAATTAAGAAATTTCTTTTGTAAATATAAACATTGACGATGAAATAAAGTTTCGAAATTGTGCAAATTAAACTTGTGAGAAAAAGATATTTAAAATTTTTATTTCAATGCCAAATTTTAAATGACACATGAGCTAAATATTCTGTATATATAATCCTGAGAATATGATTTTTTTTTTCGTGATAAAAATTGTGGGTATAATTTAAATACGGTATTTAAATTCAAAGTAAATTTTTTACATTAAAAATACGTTCACTTGAGGGCGTTTAATTTTTCTTGGCCCAGGGAGGGATAATGTTTTAACCCACCTATTTTTCAAGATGCAAGACACAAATCACGTGATGCGTTCGTCTTAAACACACAAATTCATAACAGCTGTTTTAAAAAATCAGAGCAGACGTCTTAAGTGATCTAGTTTCTCCGATGTTGCTGAACGCACACGAATCCTACGGTGTTGTGAATGCATGTTACAACGGGAACGTTCATAAACGGAACGTAGTAACTGTGTTCTCTATTGCTATTGATGAGTGAGATTATTCTCAACTTCTTCTTCAGATAACGCAGCAGATAAAAAAATGAAAAAGTGCTGACATGTTAGGTCTAGCAATCGTGATAAGCTCAGTCTTTTCTAAATCTCCCCAACACTCAACATGTGTTACCCACGATTAATAGAGAAAAGTTTGAGGAGTTGCACCAGTGTGTTGGAAAACGCTTTCTGTACATTCCTCGTGTTCAGGTGTTCAACAACTGCTTCATATCTTGCAATGTTAATCGAAATAAAAAACAAGGCTGACAATCGGTTGATGCGAGATCATACCTAGTTCTTATTCGAAAGTAACGTCACTTAATAGAATATGTACGGGTTTTCTGTAACCAGTAGGTGTGAATTGATATTGTTTGCCTTACGACCACGAAACGATATGGTCAAGATACGACCGAGAAACACAAACTGCTGCCGTGTTCATGCAAATACTGCTCAGAGAGCTCTCGCTTCAGATTGTACTGCTGTCACTGAATTATAAGTGTGAGTACCTCTGAACCTTATCCACCAAAGATAGCCGTATAAGAATATGGAGTAACAGCCAAAAGAATATGCTAATCCATTTTGCTATCGCCAAATAACCTGAATGGCGCGTTCAGAAAAAAATGCCTCGACGATTGTTGTTTGTACCATTTGAAGTATTAGAGATACTATTTATGATAACCACAGTTCAGTACAGTTATTGCTGTGCAAATATCAGCAGTGTCATTCCGAAGAACATTACTAATTTGCATATCAGTTCTGTTGTGTTTGGAAAAACTAAGTTATTGTTTGCTTTTCCTTAGGGACAGCCGAATATATGTCGCCCAAGGACCTGATCGCATTGGCCGTGTTTACAAGAAAGTCCTGTACAGAGAATTCCTTGACGACACTTTCACTGTGAGAAAGCAGAGGTCCGTAGAGGAAGAACATCTGGAAATAATGGGGCCCTACATCAAAGCAGAAGTGGGTGACACCATCAGAGTAATTTTCAAGAACATGGCCTCCCGCCCTTACAACATTCATCCCCATGGAGTACTCCTGGAGAAACCACTTGATTCATCGGACACGAGCCACGTGGAGGATGAACAACCTCCTGTATATCCCGGAGATACGGCAATCTATGAATGGCCAGTGCCCGAAAGGGCTGGCCCTGGAAGGTCAGGATTCAACTGCACATCTTGGGCGTATTATTCTTCCGTGAATGTCGTCAGGGATACCAATGCAGGACTCATTGGTCCACTCATCACATGCAAACACGGGATACTTTCAGAAAGCGGTAAGTGACACAATTTATTATTTGTAAAGCATCCGTCATTAAAGAAATTATTTATCAGTGACTAACTTCTGAATACAGTGAAGCAAATCCACGTCTAATATAAGATGTACTAGATTCCTCGCGAAAAAGCATATACCCTGTTGACCAGCTTATACACTGACGGAAAGTGAAAAAAGAACACCAAGAAGGAGACGTGACGTCTGATACCAACGAAATTTATACAGCATAATAACAGAATACAGAGGATAACGTGATCAAAACATTATGGCAAAATACATCTGTATTTGCTGGTAAACTGAAAAATAACATTTCCATGTAACATGGTTAGTACGAGGTTGAACCGCCATGAACTGCGTCACACTGTGCAATTCTGGCATGGAGTCTGTCGTACAGATGTTGGATGTAAGTTTGGGGTAATGAGTTCCAAGCATCCTCACCTGGACGCGTAAATCGGAGATGGTCGTGGCTGGCTGTGGAGACCGGATAAGTCATTGTCCCATAAAATCCGACACGTGATCAATGGGGAACAAATCCGGTGAACGTGCAAGCCATGGAAGTTGTCTCACACCCTGAAGTGCATGTTGTGTTGCACGTGCCGTGTGTGGGTGTGCGTTATCTTGCTGGAAAACACCACGATGGACCGACCTTACAAACGGCACAACAACGGGCTGAATGATGTTGTTGATGTAGGATGTGCTGTTTAACGTACCCGGTACAAACACTAGTTGTGTACTGGAGCGATAGCTGATCGTTCCCCACACCAGGAGACCAGGTGTAGGCCCTGTGTGTCGTGGCGTATGCAAGAACGGTGGACACGCTCCCCTGTGCGTCTGCGAACACGCATACGGCCATCGGAGGCTCCCAAGCAGAATCTGCTTTCATCGCTGAACACGACAGATCGCCATTGCGTACTCCAGCGCAGACGTTGGCGACACCACTGCAGCCGTTCCTGAAGGTGGGCTGGAGTCAGAGGTACACATGCCAGAGGCACACGTGCACGTAGTCCTGCATCCAGTAGACGATTGCGGATTGTTCGCACAGTCACCTCAGGTGCAACGGCAGCTCGGATTTGAGGCGCAGTGGATGTTCTGCTTGACAACGCCGCTCTTCTTATGCGTTGATTGGTCTGCTCATTAGTCCGTCTGTTACTCCCGGTTCCACGTCTTCTCGTGTGGTAATATTCCTCGGACCATCTACGCCACCATCGTACCACCACCGATACTTCCCGTCCAATTCGCTCCGCAACACGACGATACGACCACCCGGCCTCATGGAGTCCGACTAGACGACCTCGCTCAAAGTCCGATAATTGCTGAAATCGTACGCGTCTTCCATGTCCAGGCATTGCAGGTTCTTCAGGGTCTTCATACGTGTCCGTACGCCGACGACTGATCACATTCACTTCGCCGTACTCCTTAAATACCACCGACGATAATTTTCATATTATGCCGTGCTGTGGCGTAAGCGCTCACCGGTTGGTCCCGAAATTAACACCACACCTATGTAAACTCGACCCCATTAACATACGTAAATTTCATGATCGTCCGCCAATTCCTTCTTGGTGTTCTTTTTTCACTTTCCGCCAGTGTAGTTGTAGGGCAAGATCTTTCCACAACTGCTGGCCACATTTTATTTTTAAATAAAAAGGAGCGGCCCGGGAGTGTAGGTTTTAAAGACGAAATGCGGGTGCTTTTGAGAGTGTAGAGAAAAAACAATTATGATAAAGTATATGCATTTATTTTGTAATGTTTTTAGTGTAACTGGTTACACATATCGGTTAACTGCCTATATTACACGAAAACAACAGCCGTACTTCGATTCACGGGTGCCCGTAGCGAGGGGCAAGAGAGGGCACTTGCCCTCCCCTGAAATTTGACTGCCGTTTCACTTCTTGAGAGGTTCAACAAACATTTCCGTCACAGCATTCATTATGATTGCTAATTTTAATATTGAACTTCTGGAGTGTGCGTTTAGTCGGAAATTCGCAGTAGAAAGTAATAACATAAAAATCTGCCACTGCTTGTTGGAGCATAGAATACCTGAGTACGCAGTATAAGGCAGTGTGAAAGATAAAAAAAATAAAAAAACATATCATTCTCTACAACGGCCGTTTGCTGTTGGACAAAGAGTCCGGCAAGTTTTCCTTAGAACTTTGCCTTGGGTGATTTTTCCTTCTTGATCAATTGAGTGACCATTGGAGTTTTGTGGTGCATGGGCACAAGTTTCCAAAAGGCACAAGGCTCAGAAGAACAAAAAAGAAAGTTTTTTTTTTGTCCCAACATGCTGTTGAACAACATCAATTATTTTTATGCAATTTTGTCGTCTGGTTTTCAAATTAAATTTGTCTAGGCGTGTGTGGTAAAAATGGTTAGAAGATACAGACAGAACAGTGAAGTTTATATATCTTTGTTTATGCTATTTGTGTTTACAGGTTCTATTTTTGCCCCCTCCTGAAAACTAAGCTATGGGTGCCCATGCTTCGTTGTAAATACTCTTCGTGCTGCAATGCTTTGTAAAGCTTATATTGTGCTCCGAATAGCTTAATTATCATATACAACACTTAATTAAGCGCTTAATAGCATTAACGGCCAGAAAAGTTAAGTCTACTTCCGAATTTAACCTTTTATTGGTCTCGACGGGCATTTAAGTCAACACATCGAAACACAATTCTCTTCGTATGTAATCATCTAGTACTTCGAACAGTATACATAACACTTCTCCAGTTTCGTATGAACTCAACAACGATTTAAGCCTTCAATATCAACGAAGCGTAATATTCAACGTGAAAGAATTAACCATTGACGGATTGGCTGAGCTCTTTTAACGTCTGTCTCCAACGCAATTACTGCGATCTCACAATGAAGATGACTTCTACCGAGAGCTCTCATACATTCCTGAACATCACTTTTATCTTTCTGGTTAACATACGTCATTCAGCTTTCGACCTCAAGTTAGGTTGTCACAAAAAACATCCAGCGAGAGAGACAACGTGGGGTTCAATTGAGAAAAGGTTTAGGGAGAATGAACCAAATTTTGCATAAGATAACAGGAACCAAACAGGAAAATTTAATTACAGTATATGTTTAAATATATATTCCGAAAGAGTTACTTTCAACTTAGAATACTTAGAAAAGCACAAACAAATGTAACTTGAAAATGCATATCATACCAGAAAATTATTGCTTAGAAGATCAGATACATTAAAAATACTAATTGAAAGCATGAAAATATCAGTAGTAGGAGGAAAACATTATGACACATTCCTTCCTCCCTTACTTGACTTTTGGATCATTTCGGCGAGGCGGTACACACGTGTGAAGGTCAAGAGCTAATTCAGCGCTATCTATGACACGTGCAGTATCATTCGAACCTGAAATGGTTGTTGTAATGGGGCAAGGGACGGAATTTTGTCCCCTAGGAAAAGGCTATGATCATAGGATAAAGCGAAAAGACGACAATTCCGGGAAATGCTGAACTTCGTTGTCACGTGCTGACGGAGTTCAAGTAATCCGAGAGTGGATGGAAAGAGGCGCAACGCTTAACCGGCTGGTGGATGGAAAGAGACTCAACGCTTACTGGCTGGTGGATGGAAAGAGGTACAACTCTTAACCGGCTGGTGGATGGAAAGAAATACAACTCTTAACCGGCTGGTGAATGAGAGAGGCACAACGCTTAACCCGCTGCTGGATGGAAAGAAGCGCAGCGCTTACCGGCTGGTGAACGGAAAGAGGCGCAATGCAAAACTGGCTGGTGGATGGAGGGAAAATAGACTTGCCACCTTGGCATAGATGTTCATGGCCTACAACCAAGAAGCAGAGAAGACTGTATCAACAGTTACAATGCAACGAATCCGTCCAACACATGTAAATGCCTATGGTGTAAACGCATGACCACAGCACATCATACGCAACGACTGGAGTTTGCCAGAACACATCGAGAGAGGAAGTTTGGAAGAAAGCTTCTTTCTCGGACGAATCACGTTTTCCACTTCATCGAGTGGGTGGACGTGGGCGGTGGAGGTTAAGGCGAACGGCTGCGGAGAAGAGGGTACAAGATGTTGTAACCCAACAAATACAGGTATGTAGCAGGGGTGTAATGATCCGGAAGATGCTCTCATAGGACATTCTCAGTTCCCTGATAGCGGAGGATGGCTTCCTGAACTTCACCGAGTACCTGTCCATCATTGCACACCGAGTTCATCCGTTCATGCTGATTAGACTGAAATGAGGGGCACCAACACGATAATACCTCGTGGTGTCATACAGCTCGTGTCGCATAGGACTGTTTCGAGGAACACGATGATGACTTGTATGTTCTCCTATGGCCGCTCATGTAAGCCGACATGAATCCTATTGAACATATTTGATAATATACGGATCGGAAGCTGTGGCGTATGGGCCTTCCGCCACAAACACTGGACGAGCCACGCGTAGCAGTTATACAGATATGGTTCGGTATACCAGAGGACTTCTTCCAGCGGCTTCTGAGCCTCATGTCTCGTTCCATGGCCACAGTGGTGGAGCCTCACAGAGGACCTACGCAGTTCTAGGTAGGTAGTCACAATGTTTTGTTCCTGCAGTAGACATGGAGAAGGATTAAATCCACATAGGCGCAAAACGAAGAAAAAATATGACTTTTTTGGAGGGGGTTACCAACCCCCGTGAGCATCCCCAATTTAGGATCACTAGCTTAAGAGAAAGGAAGAACAGGCGCCGTAGTTTAAATTCGGGATTCGAGCCCGTCCCAGCAGGCCTGTAAGTACTCGGCTACCTGTAGGGGGTTGACTTATGCATACAGTCCCCGGGCCATGGGTACCCAATTTTCTGGAGCCCTTTAAAGTTCTTCAAAGGCAACAAACATTTTGCTCTATCTCCAAAAGTAAGGGCTTTAATTCGAAGGTAGGTTCAGAGTCAAGTAATGTCTAGGTCGGGCCTTTGCCACTAAGTCGAGAAGTATGGCATAGATAGCATACGGTTACAGGGCTTGGTGCTGAGTTATATTACAGCGTCCTGTGTGAACGGTTCGTTTAATACTTTGCTGTAATAAAGTTTTGAATCGGGGGTTTGACCCGTATTTCTCCCGACTTGAGCAGATAAATAAAATATCAACCAAAGTATAAGCTCGCTTTTGCAGAGAGGAAGGTGTTTATTCCGATGCAATGGGGAATGCATCAAAACATTGTCCTGATTTTCTTTACTGCATTCTATTCTCATTTACATGTTGATTGCCTGCCCGCTTGTGGCTCGCTTCCTACTTTTTCACTCTCCGTCGATCCTCAGCATTTCCCCCGATACCCACTTACGGGCCAGATTTCACACCTTCTCTCTCCATTTATTCCCACCGAACCTCTGCCACCGAGTCAAACGTCCTCTTGCTGAGAAACCCCCCAAAAGTCTTCTCTTCCGAAGAGTGAAATCCTCACTCTCCAAGAAAGCGTGGACACTCCTTAAAAATATCTTCTCTCTGAAGACGCAAAGTTCCTTAATTGGCTTCGCTGTCCCCTCTTCTTATTTCCTCGCAGGAGAGTATCACGAGACTTTCAGTTTGTCCACGTAACAACTCCCTCCCCTTGCCGGGCACGGCTGAAAAGCAATAATGTCCTGTTCACCTTTTCTCACATCCACGAAACCATAAATCTAACTTCCCTTCTGCAGCGATGCTGATAAACGTGAAAGTCGTGCCCACTGACCAAAGCATCGAAAATTGGCGGGAAAATGTGCTTACAATTCGGTATCCTAAAACGGTTACTTAGCTTCACTTCTGATAAATATGAATGTCCAGGTTACAATACTATCAAAATATTATTCACCATGCCAATCGATATTCGCGTTGTCTAGTAGAAATTCTGAGAGGTTGTATATCGTTTGCTAAACTTCAAAAGAATGTGTGCTTGAACAAATTCAAATCTCAGCATGGAAGTGTGCCGTCAACTGAAAGCTATAAAATTAACACGAACAGTCAATTTACAGATGCGGCTCTTAGACTGAAAATCACGAGACTTTCAGTTTTTGAGTTTTGTAAAACAGATCAGTGTTTATGTATGTATCATCTTCTCTATAAAGATATTTGTGATTGAAGATTGAATAAATTCTAGGTCCTTTTTTCAGAATAAGTATACGGATTTCTTAATTAAAAACGAAGGAAACACTAAAGCAGTATCTTTCTTCCCTTTTCCAGATCGTCGTGTTGATGTATATCACGAGTTTGCAGTCCTCTTCACAATATTCGACGAAAACATGAGTTGGTACCTGCAAGATAACATAATGCGATTCACCACAAATCCAGCATCAGTAAACGTAAAGGATCATGATTTTATTGAGAGCAACAGAATGCACGGTGAGTAAAACATATGGTGCAATCTCTGACCCTTTATTAACTGTTATGTAATCTTTTTCGTAGTTCTAAAATAATAAAACTTCCCATTTATTTATTTTTTAAATTTGCATTTAATTTTTTTTTCTAAGGACACTTGCATTTTATTTTTTTCTAAGAAAATCAATAAAGGAAGAAATATTCCACATAATACATGGAAATCAATAGAGTATTCAAGGCAAACAGAATGTAAATTCTGAATTTGTTTGTACCACTAACTGGTTATCGTTCTGGATCGGAAGTGGGTCAAAAACGCTATGAGGAAGCAAAGAAGTTTCGACAAGCGAAAACTTCAGGATGTTCAGATTCCTAAGCTATGTTTGCTCAGCCCCAGTTGCTTGGAACTTCACTGTCCTGGGTGGTGTAACGGTTAGTATATTCGAACGAAAATTGTGAGAGGCGGGTTAAATTAGCGCTCCAGGGGGATGAAATTTTCAAGTTTTCTGAAAGGTGTTACACGGATGACCAGTAAGAGGTACAAGAAAATTCAGAATTTATATTCTGTTTGCTTTAAATATTATGTTTTTGTAAGAACACTGGAATTTAATTTTTTTAAAGAACATTTCATTTTTTTTCTAAGAACCCCTGCATTTCATTTTTTTCTATTTCTAAGAACACTTGCATTTAATTATTTTCTAAGAGCACATCGAATATCCATTTAATTATTTTTTAAGATCCCATCGAATATCCATTTAATTATTTTCTAAGAACACATCGAATATCCATTTAATTATTTTATTAGAACACATCGAATATCCATTTAATTATTTTCTAAGAACACATCGAATATTCATTTAATTATTTTCTAAGAACACATCGAATATCCATTTAATTATTTTCTAAGAACGCATCGAATATCCATTTAATTATTTTCTAAGAACACATCGAATATCCATTTAATTATTTTCTAAGAACACATCGAATATCCATTTAATTATTTTCTAAGAACACATCCAATATCCATTTAATTATTTTCTAAGAACACATCGAATATCCATTTAATTATTTTCTAAGAACACATCGAATATCCATTTAATTATTTTCTAAGAACACATCGAATATCCATTTAATTATTTTCTAAGAACACATCGAATATCCATTTAATTATTTTCTAAGAACACATCGAATATCCATTTAATTATTTTCTAAGAACACATCGAATATCCATTTAATTATTTTCTAAGAACACATCGAATATCCATTTAATTATTTTCTAAGAACACATCGAATATCCATTTAATTATTTTCTAAGAACACATCGAATATCCATTTAATAAGAACACATCGAATATCCATTTAATAAGAACACATCGAATATCCATTTAATAAGAACACATCGAATATCCATTTAATAAGAACACACGGAATATCATTTTAATTTCTAAGAACACATCCACTAACCATTTAATTCACTTACTATACACTGTATTTAAGATATCAAAGCAGTCTGATCATTGTTGGAGGGGATATCCAGAATGTTTCACTAAAAAGACACATGTTCATCGAAATAGGAAACCTGGTAGAGGAGTACCTTTTTCAGGATGTACCCTCCTGAAGGACGGGATCCAAGGAGCCAACTGCTTTAATTTCTTCGTTCGGTCAGCTTATGTGTTAGATCTCTACATTCTGAGAGATGTTTGCTCTTTCTGGAGATATTAGTAATATAATGATGTGTCAGGGTGGTGTACTTAATGCAGTTGATATGACAACTAACAAGATTGAACGCATTACCAAGGGTTCAATACACAGTCGAGTCACATTATCGTGACCACCAGCTAATATCCAGAGTAACCGCCGTGTGCAGCGCCGACACCAGCTAGACAGGCTGGGAGTGACTCAATAAGGTGCTGGAAGGTGCTCACAGGTATGTGGATCCATGCTGACTGCACTGCATCTGACAGTTATTGGAGGGTGCGTGGTGGATAATCCATAGAGCGAACAACACAATCGAGGTGGTTTCACAGATGCTCAATTGAGTTTAATTCTGGGGAATTAGGGAGCCAGGGAAGTACTTTGAAGTCTTCATCGCGCTCCTCCAACCACTCTCGGACATTTCTAGCTGTGTGACACTTCGCATTGTCGTGCTAGAACATCGCATCCGCCCCAGGGAAGACAATCAGCATGTATCAGCATGTATGGGAGTACGTGGTCTGCAAGGATGCATCCATAACGAATTCGGTCCATAGTTCTTTCCACAGGTATGAGTGGACCCAGAGAATGCCACGAAAATATTCCTCAGACCATAACGCTGGCCCCACCAGCTTGTGTTCTTCCAGCAATGGTTGAAAAGTGTTTCTTCTCCGATGTTTCTTGCCTCAACGTCCATCCGTTCGATAAAGCAGAAAACATGACTCATCGCAGAAAGTAATCCTTTACCAATCAGCGGAGGTCTAACACCGATGCTGCCGTGCAAGTGTAAGCCTTTTCTGCCGATGCACCTTCGTTAGCATAGGTGCAGTGACCATCCGTCTGCATCGGAGCTCCATACGCAGCAAGGTTCGCGGAACTGTCGTTTTAGACACACTTCCGGTAGCCCTCTGGTTCATTCGGCCAGTGAGTTGCTCCACTTTAGCGTGTTGATCGGCCCAAAAAAACTCTGCACGTGTAGGCTCAGCGAAATTGTTAAAAATTCGTAAAAAAAAAAAGTATGCCTGGGCCCCACATAAGGACTTCACTTACAGGTTCTGTATGGCTACTATTCCATATCGCGTGGAAAAAGGCTACAAAACCTAGGTCCGAGTTAAACTGAAGAATTACCCCCAGAACAATTTCTTTAAACTGTGAATGAATCAAATTTTTATATCAATGAGAGAGGATATGGCATTATATCGTGCAGTTATTTACACATAATTACTCATCGTTCAGAATATAATGAGCTAAAATGATGTTCTTCGGGTTAACTATAAAAAAGATACCTGTGTCATTTATTTTTATAACAGAGTAAAAAGAAAATACTTTTACTATGTGCAAAACATTGTGACATTAAGTGTGTTTTTTTATATTCAAGACTTACAATTTAGGTAATTTTACTTTTTTTGTGCCACAATTTTTAATTGTTACTTTTTTATTTGCTTACATATGTTCTTTATTTTCGTGTTGGTAGGAAAAGGTCATTAGATACTGTACATGGCCGTTACGTGTTGTGTGTTCGGTCGTGAGACATTTAAAGATGCTGCCCTTAGTTCTCTAAACGAAAAAAAAAAAAAAGCCGCCCCGGTGGCGCAGTGGTCTAAGGCGTTGGCCTCTGATCATTCGTCGGAAGGGGTCCGGGTTCGAATCCCGGTGAGGCATGGATGTTGTGTTTGTCTTACGGCACTGGCTCTCTCCCTTCCCTGGAACCAGTGACTCTAAATTAGGGACGGGCGACTGCTTATAGCCCATTGAGTTGCTCACGGTGGTCGTTAAACCTCAAAAAAAAAATTAAAAAAAAAAACAAAAAAAATTTGCATAATATGATTAACTTTGTCCTAAGTATTTTGTAAAACACTCTCGAGTAACATTATTGGGACCACCTCCTACTTTTGACGTCAACAGCGCGTAGCCAATGAAAGAAGGCACGTGTCGTGAGCTGGCTTGGAGGGTATATAAGGTGTACTGCAGTCATTCTGAAAATACATGGCTCGTTGCTGTCATGGATAAAAGGAGCGATTTATCAGGTTTGCAAAAAAGGGATAAGTATCGGCTTTCGGGTCAACGGTGGCAGTATTTCTGAAAGGGCGCAGTTTGTGAACTGTTCGCGTACTACTGTGGTAAAAGTGTATCGTGATTGGAGAAATGGCACCATTGCGAATAAGTGAAGTGGAAACTGCGGAGCACCACGTGTCATTGATGTGAGAGCTGAACGTCGGCTTCGAAGGTGCGTGAGGGCCGATCTACACCCTACAGTGGAGTGGGCTACAGGAAGTGTGTCTAAAACGACAGTTCAGCGAACCTTGCTGCGTATGGGGCTCCGATGAAAACGGATGGTCACTGTACCTATGCTAACAAAGGTGCATCGGCAGAAAAGGCTTACATTTGCACGGCAGTATCGGAATTTGACTTCCGCTGATTGGAAAAGGATTGCCTTCTCCGATGAGTCACGTTTTCTGCTTCATTGAACGGATGGATGTTGGCGTATAAGGCGAGAAACATCGGAGAAGACACACTTTTCAACCACTGCTGGTAGAACACAAGATGGTGGGGCAGCGTTGTGGTCTGGGGAATGTTTTCGTGGCATTCCCTGGGTCCACTCATACCTGTGGAAGGCACTATGGGCCGAATTCGTTATGAATTCATCCTTGCAGACCACGTACATCCATACATGCTAATTGTCTTCACTGGGGCGGATGGGACCTTCCAGCACGACAATGCGACATGTCACGCAGCTAGAAATGTCCGAGAGTGGTTGGAGGAGCATGACGAAGACTTCAAAGTACTTCCCTGGCTCCCTAATTCCTCAGACTTAAACCCAATTGAGCGTTTGTGTGACCACCTCGATGGTGTTGTTCGCTCTGTGGATCCTCCACCACGCACCCTCCAGCAGCTGTCAGATACACTGCACTCAGCATGGCTCTACATACCTGTGAACACCTTCCAGCACCTTACTGAGTCGCTCCCAGCCCGTCTAGCTGCTGTCAGATGCACTGCAGTCAGCATGGCTCCACATACCTGTGAACACCTTCCAGCACCTTACTGAGTCACTCCCAGCCCGTCTAGCTGCTGTCCGCGCTGCGCACGGCGGTTATCTGGATATTAGCTGGTGGTCACAATAATGTTACTCGGCCGTGTACTTTGTACAAGTATAAAACTAGGACAATCATTTTAATTACAACGTGCGCATTTATGTTAAAGTGTAACAATTTTGGTTTTACGGAAATATTGGTTCAAAAGAATTTGAATTATTAAAACGCCCCTAAAACCTAGTTTATAATATGGAATTTGAAAATTTCAGTATTTGGAAGCAAATAGAGTTTCGCAAAAGGGTCGCGACGATATTTTTTGCAGAGGGGGCCCCGAGTTTTTCAGGTTACCCACTGAATTAATGCGTAGGTCATTTTAAACGGAGCATTAGAATTCTCACTGCTGCCCTCGTTTCGACTCGGAGAGAGCAATAAAATTCCGGAACGTGTGTTCTAAGTTTAGCTCTAAAAGAGCAATAAAATTATCTGAGGTTCTGCTCTCAATTCAAAGGGAGAACTAAAATTCTAGAGATATTCTTGCCTCGTTTCAGGCACAGAAACTGAATTTTTCCAAAATAGTCTTTCTCACATAAAGTATTCAGATTTAGGGAAGTCAAATATTTATTGATTCACGAGAGAGAAAAAACTACCTTGTTCGTCAAACTTATGCATTTTTTGTATGTGGTTCTTCGGCTGTATAGTTTCGTTGAGAAAATTATCATACGGTGGAAAAGTATTGATTCCGTACGGTAGATAACATTCGTAGCATTTTACAACACGCGTGCCTGTAGATAGATTTTCTGTTGTTGGGTATTTCTTAAATGAAATTTTCAGCTGTTCAGTTTTGTTTGAGTAGAAGAAGGATAAATAATGCATAAGTTTCTAAAGAATTTAAGCCGACTGAGTGAAAAATTAATATTTTACAACGGGAAAATCGAGAAGACAGAATCTCTTAATGACGGATTGTTCGAATCTGCCATTCCGAAGTGAAACGCCCGTCTATCACGTGCTTCAGAATAAAAAAAGGAAGGGGCAGGAAAAGGAAAAAACAACTGCAAAAGCTCTCTTCGTAGAATAAAGTTATAGCTTCCCAGAACTGGTTCAAATGCTGTAGCTCTCGTGCTCGGAGACGCAATTATGACCGCAGAAAACTAATTGTGGTCATGGCATATTAATGGGTTCATGCTGCTTGCTCTCTTGCTTGTGAATTAAACAGTTCGCTGAAAGGAGCCGTACTTCGTTATCTGCATTAAACGAGACTTCGTAATTATTAAAGGTTAGAACGAAGCCCGACGAAATACGTTTGACGTTCCCTCATTGCATTCAGATTATAAAATTATTACTTTTATGATAATGAAAATATAATTAAGTGCCTGCAACTTGTAATATGTGTAGCAGTTTGCTCAGAAATGTGGCATCTCATGATATCCTAATCCCTTCCTCTCTCACTTTCTCTCTCTTTCTCTCTTAGCCCTGAAGTGAGTATTCGTAGTCGTGCTTTCGGTGGAAAGATGTTTGCTTGTATCTCGTTTAAACCTAGCTGAAATAAATTTACATCCGCGAAAATACAAATCTAATTTATGTAGAGTTGGAGCGGGCTGGTCCTCGTGGCTCTATTTCACAAAAAAATTTGTGTAAAATAGAGCCATCAGTTTCGGACGCTAACCTGTCGGAACTGATGGCGCTATTTCACGCAAATACTTTTAGTTCATTATGAGACTTCATTCACTTAAGTAGAGATCATCTAAAGACTATCAGTAGGTTAGCAAGAGGCAAACTAGTGTTTTTTATTTTTCTTCTTCTAAGTAGACTTTTGAAAGTACAACTCCTGGTATAACGAATGCATAGGTTTTGTACCTGGGGGCGCTGATTATATACTTCAATAGTTTAAGAGATTTGGTACATGCGCAAACTTAAAGGATATAAAGGAACAATGTTCCCGGGTTACTTACAAGCCGCATTCATTTTTAATAATATCCGCTTTGACGCTGTGGCGTAACTAGCACAACGTGCCCCCCCCCCCCCCCCCCCCAGATTTACTTCAGTACCCCTAAGCAGTAAGCACAGTAATTTTCCCAGGATTTCGAACACGAAGGAGGATGCATTTTTGGCATACATTTGAATTTTGGGTAGCGGTTGGTGCGAGGGGGGGGGGGGGGGGTTACGAAGTCAGGGAGAGTGTCTGCAAAAGTAATAGTGGTACCTAGAGCCCTGTAGTTTTAACTTTTTAAGTAATACATTTGACAATTCGTGCAATTGCTTTGTCCAAAACTAAAATAAATCACTTGAAAAAAAGAGATCTGCGGTTGCTGTGAATAAATGTTGACGCCTGTCGTGCACGTAATCTTAGGTAATTGACTGTTTTCCCACATCCTCCACGGGGAATCCCACTGTGGCCTCGCGCTTTTACTCAGCAGCGTAGAGAGAAGGCGATTGGAGAGCGATCGTATTATTTACAACCCATTGCGGAGCGATCGTATTATTTACAACCCATTGCGGAGCGATCGTATTACATCCGAAGTCAAAGAGCCGAACACTTTCAATCTGTAGGACATTCAGTGTTTTAAAAGTGAAACTAGGCAAAGCTGAATATATCTTAAAGCAAAATATGAATCTTTGGGTTAGTTATTGTGCGTGTTCGAATTTTTTCCTAAAACTATAACTGGCAGCTGCAATACACCCCTTCTTCGTTACCTGCGCCCCCCCCGCATCTAAGGGGCTGTGGGTGGTAGTTATGCCACTGCCTTGACGGTGGAGAATTGCCCGCTTACCATCGCCCGGAGTACTTTCGCTCTAAGGTTATTTTTTCAACGAACTGCTGATGAGAATAATGCCATTCCTTCTAACTGAGAATTCGTATTATATCCTTTGGATCCATTTTTATAAGTGTTGTTGTAGCAAAAGGTAATGACATTCCATTCCCTGTTATAGACATTTCATAAGTTCGCTATCTGGCTCTCCCTTCCTCTCTCTGCTAGAGAGATGCACTCCCAGTGCTGACCTCTAAGAACTTCAGCTAATCAAATCCAAAGAAGGAGTGCGTTACCGTTTCGCTCTGAATTTCACAGACACGTGGCCTCCCGTGTCTGTGAAATTCGATTCCTACGGAGTTTACGAATTCCTACATCGTTCAGCGGGAACACCCACAAATTGAGTTTCTACAAATCAGTTTGTGTAACTTCCTCTTAAAATTCGCTAGCTCTATTACTCTAACGCAAATCAAATACGTAACAAAAATAAATCCAATAAACTTGTTGAAAAGGTTTTGAAAAATCTTTCTAACATGTAGAAAGGAATATTTTTATTTCAAATACAAGGAATTTTTTTATTTCGGGAGAAAGCTGCATGCAGATCTGATTCGTTTTATCCTTCTTAAAAGCGCCTGCCAATGGCTAAAGAAACGCCTGTCGTTGGCTGAAGAAGCGCCTGTCGTTGGCTGAAGAAGCGCCTGTTAATAGCTAAAGAAGCGCCTGTCAACGATGATCTCAACCAAACAGCCTAACTAAGCACTCAGGTTGCCATTCCTCGAACCCGTGAACAGGATATGAACCTTCAGTATGTGTAAAGGATTGAAACTTTTGAGTCTGAGGACAGAACAAAAAACTTGAGCCTCTAGGCTATCCAGAAAACTTATAGAGTCAAACCCAGATATAACGAGTTCGCATAAACCGAAGATTTTATACATAGATGACTCGAACATCGTAAAGTTCTCCGTTGTAATTCAAACCTCATATTGTGAATATCGTTGAGTGGCATGACGGTATAATATCGGTGTGTCATCAACACCAGTCTCATTTCTGATTAGAGGGCTATCTGAATATCTAGTAAGCATGCTGTATAAGGATGTTGGAGTTCTTATGCTTACACTGAGCTCCACCTTTCTTAGGGCGTTCTCGAGGATGTAAGAAACGCCTCGGATATAGGGTGTTGATCCCAGGAACTGGAGTTGAGTAGACGAATTAGTACGCTTTCGTCGTGGCGTGCCCTTAGTCTTTTTGATGACGCTGAGTAAAGAAAGGTGGGAGTAAGAAAATAAATGAGGAAATTCGAGAAGGCAATAATGCTATTTATTCTTTGTAGCATCTTCTTTCTTCCAAAATTTTTTCTTACATACTTTGGTTTAGCATTTATAAAAATATTTATAACGAAGTAAATTTCTCCGTCATTTTTGGTCTACGCCGGGATTCGAACCCGAGGCCGCTTATTCCGGAACAAGTCGCTCTACCAACTGAGCTACGCAGACATTTGTTCTGATTCCTATCTGCCTTTATGTCGTGTGCGTCCTGCTGGCAGGTACGTTACATATTATTAAGACTATAATTTTATATCGTGATGAAACTCGGACGCTTTGAGACAGCGATAATAATTCACATTAATATTTGGAACAAAGCGAATGTTAGGAGAATATTTTGACCCAACAAAGATGGGGGAAACAGGATAACGTTAAAGAAGACACAACAAAAAGCTGAACATCACTTTTAGGATTCCTTTAATAAGTAAATCAGTCACAATATCTGGACCAAGAAGGTTTCAACACGTTTAAAAGACGGGTAAAGGGTGAAAAAGCAAGAAAAATATTTCAAATGTGACCGACGACTTCAAAGAAAAGACAACGTTGAAAGGAATGTAATATAACAGAATAGAGAAGAGTGGTCCACGACTGTACAAGACCAAGAGAACGGAGTCGAAGAAGATGGAGAGACAATGTGAAAGGGGATGGAATATAACAGAATATAGAAGAGCAGTCTGTGGCTGCACAAAATCAAGAGAATGTCGTCGAAGAAAATGGATAGAGGGTGTAGAATAGAATCTCACAGAATTGAATGTAGAAGAGTGA
The DNA here is from genome assembly GCA_039090855.1 of Macrothele yani. Taxonomy (NCBI): domain Eukaryota; kingdom Metazoa; phylum Arthropoda; class Arachnida; order Araneae; family Macrothelidae; genus Macrothele; species Macrothele yani. Next base: position 173,623,373 of record CM076990.1, read on the forward strand.
TGCACGACGGTGCAAGAGCAAGAGAACGGCCTCGAAGGAGACGGAGAATTAACATGGACGGAGATCTAATACAGTAGAATGGAATATGGAAGATCGCTAGTAGACTGCACAAGAGCAATATGACGGACTCGAAGAAAATGGAGAGACAATTTGGAAGGACGGAATGTATAAGACGATTCTACAGAATTAAGAGGATGCTCTAGAAGAAGGTATGGAGCCAGTGCGGAAGGGGGTATAATAACACTGAATATAGGAGAACTGTTAACGACGGTGTAAGGTAACAGAACTCAACATAGAAACCCACGACGGTGCTGCACAGCGAGAAATGAAGCAATATTGTATTTGCAGCCAAGAATCCTGAATGCTCATCGCATTGAAGAAGAAGGGCGAATATTTTTGGCAACCGTTTTTCTGAAAATGTGGCTGATAAAATCAAACATCTACCACTCTGTCTTGCGAAAGTACATTGAAGTCCCAATTCAAGAATGCGCAATTTCCTTTACATTGGTTTAAAAACAACATTTATTATTCCTCCAAGAATTGTTGACTTTGACTGAAAGCATCACTCTACCTCACACGTTTCCCTTTCAATCTAGGATTAAAACAAATTTCGAAGTCTTTTGAAAAATTATCCTTCTTACGTCTTACCCTAGGTCATTTCCATTTGGCATCTACTGCTTAGATAGTCTGGCATCCTTCATAAACTTCATGGCAGGCTTTCATCATTCATAAATGAGGCAGAATAAAATGTAAGAAATGTATTGAAAAATTGATGGAACGGCTAGATACAAATTTTCTGTTTTTAAATATTGAAAAAACTAACATTGTGATTTTTAAAAATGGGAGATAAACAGATTGTTGAACCATCATCTATTTTTGCGGGAAATTGTACTCTTGAAATAGTAAATATAAAATATATGTGGGAATAATAACTGAGGATAATTTAAAATGGAAAATTAATATACAAAAGATTGCAAACAAAATTACAGGGGTATTGGATTTAATTACGAGAATTTCAAATAATTTAACAATTAAAACATTAAAAATTTTGTATTACAGTCTGATGTATCTATGTCTGACTTATTGTTTATTAGTATGGGGTCGAACTTGTAAGATTATTTTATATAAATTAAAATCATTACAAAACAGGATGATCAGAATTTTAAATAACTTAAGGAGAATTAATTTGAATATCGGGGTACGGATTTTTAGGACAGTTTAGATATTAAGAAATTATGGCAATATAAGGAATTATGGCAAATGTAATGCGTTTAGATATTAAGAAATTATGGCAATACAAATTTACGTATGAAAGAATAAAAAAGAATAGGTATCAACATTTAATTCAGCTGAATTCACTGTGGTTCACGACTATCGAAATAGAAACAGAAATGCATTTTTGTTACCAATGCCTAACACATTGATGTTATGGAATAATCTACCTTGTCAACTATCACATATCAGTAATTATAATTATTTTCGAAAGAAACTAAAAACTGTTTGCTAACAAACTAAAAATATGAAATTTAATAGTAGAAAATTGTTAATAAAAAAACTGGAACAGGTTGCCGTCATATATATATATATATATATATATATATATAATGGTTGACAATGATGATGATGATGATATATATATATATATAGTGGTAGAAGTTGAAAGTTCCTCTGACAGAGCTGCACGACTCGTTATCCAACTATCGAGAAGATACCAGGCTCAGATTATTCAAACTTATGCACCCACCACAAGTCATCCTGAAGAAGAAATTGAAGAATTTTATGAGGAAATTTGTCATCTAAATAATAAAGGTAAGCAGCACTTGAAAATAATTATGGGAGATTTCAATGCAAAAATAGGCAACGGCAACAGAATGAAACTTCAGTAGGTAAATTCGGTCACGGCAACAGAAACCAGCGTGGAAATACTCTCGTTGAGTTTGCAGAGGCAGAAGGGTTTTTCATCTTGAACTCCTTTTCAAGAAAAAGCCACACAGGAAATGGACATGGAGACATCCAAATGGGACGACAAGTGAAATTGATTTTATTATGTGTAACAAAAAAATTCGTCATAGAAGACTGCAGTGTGCTAAACAAGTTCAACACAGGTAGTGACCATAGATTGGTGAGATGTAAGATGCACCTCAACACTAAACTTGAACGTGGCAAGCTCATAAGACAAACAAAATCTATTGACATAACCAACCTTAAAAACACCATAATACCTTCAAGTTGGAACTGAAGAACAGGTTCTCTGCTTTAGAAGGCCTAACATCGGAAGAAGTGGACATCTCTGAAGTTAACAGAAAAGTAACCAAAGCTCTTATGGAAACAGCAACAAAATTAGCTGGGTCTAAGAACAAGTTGCATGTAAATAAATTATCAGGAAAAACGAAAATGTTGATGCAAAAAAGAAGAGAGATGAGGACAACTAAAGAAGATGTGACTTCCAAAGTGGAATATATAGAGCTATGCAAGACAGTACGAAAAAGTATCACTGAAGACGTAAGAAAATTCAACTGTGAACTAGTGAGGAAAGCAATTGAAAACAACCAAAGCCTAAAGATAGCAAAGGGACATCTCAGTAAGGGAAGAAAACAGATTATGGCACTGAGAAAAGAAGATGGTTCTGTAACAAGAAATAGAGGCGAAATTTTGACAAGAGTGAAAGATTTCTACCCAAATTATATGAAAGGGATGATACATGCACTCCAGACATCATGAAAGATACCAGTACCAGAGTTCCTCCAGTCCTTCCAGCAGAAGTTGCACATGCAATCAAGAACATGAAGCGGGGAAAAGCTCCAGGAGAAGATGGAATTACTGTAGACATCATACAAGAAGCAAGTGGAGAAATCGAAACAGTACTCGCCCAAATTTTCACTCGATGCCTTAATGAAGGAAAGATTCCTGAGGATTGGAACACCGCTACAATGATCCTGCTACATAAGAAAGGTGACATTGAGGATCTCGGAAACTACAGACCTATCAGCCTCCTATCAGTAGTTTATAAAATCTTCACTAAAGTTCTTTCACACCGCTTGAAGGTAACACTGGACATGGCTCAACCGAGAGAACAAGCTGGATTCAGGAGTGGCTACAGCACAATAGATCATATCCATGTGCTGAGAGAACTAATTGAAAGAGCGAGGGAATATGAACTTCCATTGTGCATGGCTTTTATCGATTATGAAAAAGCCTTTGATTCGGTGAAACCATCAGCAGTTACAATGGCTCTGAAAACATGCGGTATTGAAGATGCATACATTAATATTATTAATAACATCTATGAAAATGCAAGTGCAAAGATTAGGCTGTTTGAAAATACAACACACATAAAAATTGGAAAGGGAGTGAGACAAGGTGACACCATATCTCCGAAGCTCTTTAATGCCACATTGGAGGGTGTTTTTCAGTCACTGAGCTGGGAAAACAAGGGGATAAAGATTAATGGAGATTATCTAACCCACCTTCGTTTTGCTGATGACGTAGTCATTTTTGCAACTAGCCCATCAGAGCTGCAGAGTATGATCCAGGAACTTGCTGACAAGAGTAAAGAAGTGGGATTAAAAATGAACTTTCAGAAGACAAAAGTGATGTTCAATGCTTTTACAAGAAATGAAGATTTATCGATTAATGGAGAAAAGCTGGAGATAACAGACACGTACATTTATCTTGGACAGCAGATATCAAGTGAGGGTCACATTGATGAAGAAATTAATCGGCGCACAAAACTTGCCTGGAGAGCTTTTGGAAGAAACAGCATAATTTTCAAGAGCAATATGCCATTATGTCTTAAAAGAAAAGTGTTTGATCAATGCATCCTTCCAGCAAGCTTACGTATGGTGCAGAGACGTGGACCTTAACTAAAAGAGACATACAAAGGCTGCAGACAACTCAAAGAAGCATGGAGAGGTGCATACTTGGTGTAACCAGGAGAGATAAGAAGAGGAACTCGTGGATCCGAAAAATGACAAGAGTGGAAGACATCATGATCAGAGTCAAATCCCTGAAATGGCAATGGGCTGGACATACTGCCAGAAGGACAGATCATCGATGGACAGCCGAAATTTTAGATTGGATTCCAAGGGACAGGAAAAGACCCAGAAGAAGACCACATGGGAGATGGGTGGATGAAATTCGAAAGTATGCAGGGGTGACATGGAGGAGACTGGCACAAGACAGACCGTTGTGGAGGAAACTTGGGGAGACCTTCGTCCAGCAGTGGATTGATAATGGTTGACAATGATGATGATGATGATATATATATATATATATATATACACATATATATGACGGCAACCTGTTCCAGTTTTTTACTTGTTTTGAAATTTTGTATTTTTGTTCTGTAATATTTTCATTCTATATCATCATCATCATCATCATTGTCAACCATTATCAATCCACTGCTGGACGAAGGTCTCCCCAAGTTTCCTCCACAACGGTCTGTCTTGTGCCAGTCTCCTCCATGTCACCCCTGCATACTTTCGAATTTCATCCACCCATCTCCCATGTGGTCTTCTTCTGGGTCTTTTCCTGTCCCTTGGAATCCAATCTAAAATTTCGGCTGTCCATCGATGATCTGTCCTTCTGGCAGTATGTCCAGCCCATTGCCATTTCAGGGATTTAACTCTGATCATGATGTCTTCCACTCTTGTCATTTTTCGGATCCACGAGTTCCTCTTCTTATCTCTCCTGGTTACACCAAGCATGCACCTCTCCATGCTACTTTGAGTTGTCTGCAGCCTTTGTATGTCTCTTTTAGTTAAGGTCCACGTCTCTGCACCGTACGTAAGCACTGGAAGGATGCATTGATCAAACACTTTTCTTTTAAGACATAATGGCATATTGCTCTTGAAAATTATGCTGTTTCTTCCAAAAGCTCTCCAGGCAAGTTTTGTACGCCGATTAATTTCTTCATCAATGTGACCCTCACTTGATATCTGCTGTCCAAGATAAACGTACGTGTCTGTTATCTCCAGCTTTTCTCCATCAATCGATAAATCTTCATTTCTTGTAAAAGCATTGAACATCACTTTTGTCTTCTGAAAGTTCATTTTTAATCCCACTTCTTTACTCTTGTCAGCAAGTTCCTGGATCATACTCTGTAGCTCTGATGGGGTAGTTGCAAAAATGACTATGTCATCAGCAAAACGAAGGTGGGTTAGATAATCTCCATTAATCTTTATCCCTTTGTTTTCCCAGTTCAGTGATTGAAAGACATTTTCCAATGTGGCATTAAAGAGCTTCAGAGATATGGTGTCACCTTGTCTCACTCCTTTTCCAATTTTTATGTGTGTTGTATTTTCAAACAGCCGAATCTTTGCACTTGCATTTTCATAGATGTTATTAATAATATTAATGTATGCATCTTCAATACCGCAGGATTTCAGAGCCATTGTAACTGCTGATGGTTTCACCGAATCAAAGGCTTTTTCATAATCGATAAAAGCCATGCACAATGGAAGTTCATATTCCCTCGCTCTTTCAATTAGTTCTCTCAGTACGTGGATATGATCTATAGTGCTGTAGCCACTCCTGAATCCAGCTTGTTCTCTCGGTTGAGCCATGTCCAGTGTCACCTTCAAGCGGTGTGAAAGAACTTTAGTGAAGATTTTATAAACCACTGATAGGAGGCTGATAGGTCTGTAGTTCCTGAGATCCTCAATGTCACCTTTTTTATGTAGTAAGATCATTGTAGCGTTGTTCCAATCCTCAGGAATTTTCCCTTCATTAAGGCATCGAGTGAAAATTTGGGCGAGTACTGTTTCGATTTCTCCACTTGCTTCTTGTATGATGTCTACAGTAATTCCATCTTCTCCTGGAGCTTTTCCCCGCTTCATGTTCTTGATTGCATGTGCAACTTCTGCTGGAAGGACTGGAAGAACTCTGGTACTGGTACCTTTCATGATGTCTGGAGTACATGTATCATCCCTTTCATATAATTTGGAGTAGAAATCTTTCACTCTTGTCAAAATTTCGCCTCTATTTCTTGTTACAGAACCATCTTCTTTTCTCAGTGCCATAATCTGTTTTTTCCCCTTACTGAGATGTCCCTTTGCTATCTTTAGGCTTTGGTTGTTTTCAATTGCTTTCCTTACTAGTTCACAGTTGAATTTCCTTACGTCTTCAGTGATACTTTTTCGTACTGTCTTGCATAGCTCTATATATTCCACTTTGGAAGTCACATCTTCTTTAGTTGTCCTCATCACTCTTCTTTTTTTGCATCAACATTTTGGTTTTTCCTGATAATTTGTTCACATGCAATTTGTTCTTAGACCCAGCTAATTTTGTTGCTGTTTCCATAAGAGCTTTGGTTACTTTTCTGTTAACTTCAGAAATATCCACTTCTTCCGATGTTAGGCCTTCTAAAGCAGAGAATCTGTTCTTCAGTTCCAATTTGAAGGTATTATGGTGTTTTTTAAGGTTGGTTATGTCAATACATTTTGTTTGTCTTATGAGCTTGCTACGTTCGAGTTTAGTGTTGAGGTGCATCTTACATCTCACCAATCTATGGTCACTGCCTGTGTTGAACTTGTTTAGCACACTGCAGTCTTCTATGACGAATTTTTTGTTACACATAATAAAATCAATTTCACTTGTCGTCCCATTTGGATGTCTCCATGTCCATTTCCTGTGTGGCTTTTTCTTGAAAAAGGAGTTCAAGATGAAAACCCCTTCTGCCTCTGCAAACTCTACGAGAGTATTTCCACGCTGGTTTCTGTTGCCGTGACCGAGTTTACCTACTGAAGTTTCATTCTGTTGCCGTTGCCCTATTTTTGCATTGAAATCTCCCATAATTATCTTCAAGTGCTGCTTACCTTTATTATTTAGATCACGAATTTCCTCATAAAATTCTTCAATTTCTTCTTCAGCATGACTTGTGGTGGGTGCATAAGTTTGAATAATCTGAGCCTGGTATCTTCTCGAGAGTTGGATAACGAGTCGTGCAGCTCTGTCAGAGGAACTTTCAACTTCTACAACTTTATCCTTCAGTTTCTTGTTTATTATAAATCCAACACCACTAGTTCTGCCAGTATCTGTCCCACGATAGTAGAAGAGATGTCCACTTTTCAGTTCAATGAGATCTTCTCCTTTTCTCCTTACCTCACTTAGCACGACGATGTCCCACTTGATCCTTTGTAGTTCCTCTTCCAATTCAAGAAGCCTTGAATCAGAAGATAGGGAGCGTCCGTTGTACGTAGCCAAGGTCAGCATCAGATGGCAGCCTAGTCCGGTCCTCCGGGGATTCTTAGCACCCTCTGCCTTCATGTCGCACTGGCCGCTGCCTTGGCCAGGTACATTCCAGCTGCCGGAGACTGAGGGCCAAGATTTAAGTTGTGGAGTCATTTTTTTTTTTTTGGGGGGGGGGGGGGGTTTGGCCATAACTCACCACGCTGGCCAAGCGGGTTGGTGAGTGTGGGATAGCATTTCCTCTAATCCCGATGGTATAGTTATACCGCTATTGGCGGTCGTCAGAGCCCCTTTAGTGGGAACAGGATGTACCACGAGAAGGCGGGGTTGACATTTGTCAAGGAGAGGCTGTGATGTTACGCATCACCTGACCTTACATCCATATATATGTATATATACACATACAGCCTTTTACGAAATTTCCTGTTCTGTTATATGTTTTCTTCTTATTATTATATGTTATAAAATTAATATTGAAATGTAATATGGTCAAATGTAACCCCACAACGAAAAATAAAGGAAATGAAATAAAATGTTGCATGCAGTTTGGCTGCATGGATCTAAGCCATCTCAGTCCATATAATGCGGATTAAAAAATTCGGTATCTCTATTTTCCTGTTCGTTTTTTGGTTTTATATGTTCAAATATTCTTTTGAGAATGAATGTTTTCAAAATTCAACAAGATTTTCTTCTCGTGGAGTTATTTTCTTTAAATTTCTGCTCCGTTTTTAACAACTGATCCAATGATGCTTTTATAAATTTCGTTTTAAGTCATTTTGGAACGGTTTTACTTAAAAACAGATGTGGTAAAGAATAATAAGCCTTATTGAATTCTGTCCCGAATCTTCATGTTAGTTTCATTTTCAGAAAGTAACTAGTTTTCTGTATATAAATACTGCTTAGATCGTCGACTTAGATATTGTTTATTCTTGTTTTTAATTGACTTTTGTATTTATTTAAATATTTCTCTATATCTTTCAGCTGTGAATGGTCGATTATACGGCAGTCTACAGGGTCTGGTTGCTCAGAGAGACACAGTAGCTTCATGGTATATGATGGGCATGGGAACAGAGGTAGACATGCATACCGCACATTTTCACGGACAGACATTCCTTCGCAGGACAGACAGCACAAGAAGAGCTGATGTTGTATATTTATTTCCCGGAGTATTCGAGACGATCGAAATGATTATGGACAATCCCGGAACATGGTTTCTTCATTGTCACGTGGACGACCACATGCGAGCAGGCATGTCAGCAGTGTACACAGTTGAACGTTAGCTATATACATACACTAAAGAAATTGACATACAAACTATTTATTACCCCTATTTCAGACGAAAGATCCAGCACACAGCAACACGCCAAAATAAGAAACTAACGTCCCATATAGTGAATAAAGTTTCCTTTTTTAAGTTGTGTACCTGGTTGATTGAAATTTAACAACACTATGCTTTATGAACTTGTTTCCGTTCCCAACATTCACGAAACAACAAGCTTCCAAATTCACTAAGAAACGTGATGGATGCCGTTAAATTCTTGTGTGAAGATATAGAGTGTTTTAACTAATATTATTCACTATTATTTGATGTATTATTTTGACGGCTCCTCGATATTCCAAAATCATCTAAAAGGCACTAGATGATCTCATATTAATACCTACAGAAAAGCCTAGTTCCAGATTATTTGCTAATTAATATTTAATGTTACAAACACCATTCACAATAAATTAGTGGAGGAAATGTCCTCCATTCATTTCTTTTCTTGTGGGGTGACTCGGGAGAAACACTCCAAGGAGTATCTGCTGACTGGATACTCCTTGGAGTGGGTCGAAGAGAAAGTCTCTTGGGCAATTACATGGAAGAATTTGATGTACTCCTCCCCATTGCATTTCTATCAGCATTCTTGCAACGATATTCGGTGATACGTCTATTATTTTATACTAAAATACCACTTGTTATACGTTGCTGCTGAGATAATCCGTAATCAACCTGTTGCAGAAATGCGCAGAATAATAATTTTCTTGGGAGGTGAACTCGGGAAAAACACACTTCAGAATATTCAATGGAGGAGATGAAATATTTCTAATAACATTTATTTTCTCTAATATACTAAGTAGGGCTATCCTACGGTCTTGTTCCGTTGACTCAAAATCCTACTCTCTCGATATTTAATCTTATTATTTCCTAAATCTCTTACGCGTGTTTAGTTAGAATCTCTCACTTCCCGGTGATTAAAACCACACGGCTGTCCTCGCCTCTTTCGGGACTCGGATTCCTTAGCGCTCTTCGCAACATTCAATTCCTTCCTATGTCGCTTCTCCGTGATCACTTTCCGCAACAAAAACTTCGCCTCCGTTAAACCCGCTCTACCCTAGGGCGAAAAGTCAAAACTCTCCCACACTTGCAAGCAAACCTGCGACACTTCCTGTCTCCCTGCCAGAGAAACGCAGCGCGCGTCCCGTCAAAGCTAAATGCACTGAGAGCTACGGAAAGCGACTTCCCTTTTGGAAAGCGCGATCAAAGAAACCAAAAGACTGAAAATGGCTCTTCGATCCCCAAAGGCGTCTATCCAAAACAAAGGTAATACCTACGGAATGCCTGTCTTATTGCTGATTCCCTAAGAAAGGTGTCTGCATGAGGGACAACCAGGCACCATGAAGGAAAAGAAAGCGTTGTTCCCAAGCACAATGAAACAAAGAAAATATATTGCGATATGGAAAACGTGTTACGAATATGAACTTAATATCACTATTTAAACCTCCTATATTAAATCCTCGTAACATTAGGATACCAATTTTCATGATGTGTAATGTTCCTCAATGTTTAAACGTGCATATGTAACTTAGGGAACACTACGTGGAGTTTGTTCTTCTAAGCCATTCGCTTTTAGTACAACCTTGGATAACTTAACTACACAGAAGTCACTGAAATAGTTACTTACAGTTCATCTTTGTTTTAGGCAACGGTCTGTAGGCACTTCACTAACACAGAATTACAACTACTCTTCAATAGCAACAATAACTTAATCTAATTAACATGAATTAGCAAACAGAACCGTCAATTAATTAAGACACTAACAAGAAATATATGTTCACACCATTCAATTTGACACACAATAACTTCATGAAAAAGACAGTTCAAAACCTAAGACAGCTTCCAGAAATACCACACTACACTTTTTTGCTAGCTCCTAACATTATATCTCGGTCTTCGCTTGTCAAACATGTACACGTCATTCACCCTTGACTCCTCCTGAGTTTTTCTTATGGGGATATTTGAAGTGTCGTGCTTACAACAATGAGCCTCGCACGTTAGAAGACTTAGAAAGCGACATTAGTACAGCAGTCCGGACTATTGATGACGACATGCTGCGGAGGACATTCGATAATATGCAACGTCGCGTTCGAGTGTGTTTGAATATCGGTGGAGGACATTTCCAGCATTTATTGTGAATGGTGCTACATTCTTATAAACCGTTGTAAACCACATGTCGTGTTTTTAAGTAGAGTGTGTTCCAAAATGTGGCTGATTCTTTTGGAGGGGGGGGGTAGAAGACTACCTAGTGAAACATCCTGCAGTTAGTTAATTAAATCTTTCAAGCGTATTCAATTTGACAGGCACGTGAAACTGACTGCTGTTTAACTACATAACACACATGAAGCAAAAACAGTACCGATCCTCCCATTGCAACGCTGACTTGGAGAGAGAAAGGGGCAATGGACACAATTAAGGAAATTGTTATCTCCTGTTTCCCTTCAGAATACACCCCCATTCCATTATTATCCTATCCCTCTCTGCAATTGTCGCCCAGAAACAGAGTTTCATGAGTTCAAACCCCCAGTAGTCCTCTTTTTGCCAAGGAGTAGCTCACCAATTTTCAGCTCTCCTGACGACATGCTCCTTAGAGCGGGGGGAAGAGATATTATCTTGAGCAATTAAATGCCAGCATTTGATATACTCCCGCCCCATTTCTTTTCTATCAACATTCTTCCAGCAGCACACAAGGATTCCTTTCGGCTGTTGTAATTCCGTCCTGTATGTCACCATTTCTATTCCTCCATTCCAAAGTGCGCAACACATTTTCTGTGCGTCGTAAAAACTGGGATTTCCTTAAGTGATCATCTTAGCTTTTTACTCCCTCGTTAATTCCGGAGGGTCCATTAAATTTTGTTCACTAAAAACGACCAAATTAGCTTTGAATTGACATTATAGCAAACATAAGTCTCTGTTTTGCTCGTTAAATCCGAGATCCCGGTTCGTTATAAGTGGGTTCTACTGTATATGTCGCTTCAATTACACGACCAGGATTCAGTGATTAAGTCTACTTACAGGTTTCTGAACCCCTTTTTAATTAGCATCAAAGCACGTCCCCAGTAGAAATAAATCCCTTTGCTTGTAGTAAAACACTACATCGAACTTCAGTCAATAATTTCGTACAATATACGTAACACTGTTCACTCAATACAAGACTTTTATTGACTACAAGTATTCGAACAAAGATCGTTCAACATCTGCACATTGGCGAGTCTCTCTCTCTCTCTCTCAACATGAACACACAGATCGTTTAACATTTTATTTTTGTGAATCGCTCATTGAACATCTAACATTGCATTTTTATATCTAATCTCATGAATCTTTAAATACCTAGTAGTTTCTTATCCTTTAATCAGCTTTCAGGACTGCCAAAATCCAAGGAACTCTTTGGTATTAAGTTTAGAAAATATTTAACGAGAAGAAACCAAATTTACATAACAACACAGAAACTCAAAATGAATGTTAAATTTGAAGTATACGCCACAATTGGATGAAGTCGAACTGACGATGGGAGCTCTTCATAACGAAAAGATTAAACTAAACGGCTCTACTCCGCAAGTGGTAGGTAGTTGGTAGAAAATGCATACTAACTTTTATCTCTAAAAGAGGAATTGGATCGCATGAGTTGGTGGAAAATGCATACTATCTTTTATCTCTGGAAAAGGAATTGGATTGCATGAGTTTCTAGAAAATGCATAGTACCTTTTATCTCTATAAATGGAATTGGATCGCATGAGCTTTGAAGCACTTGTTGATACTAACAAAAAGAGCGCTGTGTCGCTTCCCTTCTAACAACTGCTGAGCTTTCTGAGAATCATATTTGTGCCTGCAGACTCTATTATACTCTGATCGTTTATTCATTAGTGTTTGGATGACACCGTTGTGATCATCTAACAGATCAATCGTTCGTGTTTCTTTTGGAAAAGTACCGTATTCTCTGAAGATATTTAAATTTTTCACAAGTGTTACATACCCTTCTCATTTTGGGTTGACTGAAGGTTGATCCGATGCTTCCTGACATAATATGTACAATTACTATCTCACTGATGGAAATGATATCTCTACCAATGTGCCATGTACATTTAGCTCATATTTCCTCTTCCTTGACATGTCTACTATATGTAAATTTTGGTGTCTTCGGTATTCATAAAGTACACTGGTGTGCAAAAATTAAGGACGAAGAGTAGAAATTAGCATAACAGCGGAACGAGCCAAGTAGAACGGACCGAAAGACCACTCAGGAGATAGACTAGGGTCCGGTACGATAGGGCATGTGCATATATGCAGCATGACGTAGGAGGGGGAGTGTCGGAAGGGTATAAAGCACACTGGCGGGGTACGCTCAGCAATTCGGTGAAAGCTATTACACGGTGTACATCGGTTTGAACGGCATCGAGTTCCTGCCACCGTACGATATGGCCAACAGGCAATCCAGTAAAAGACATCTGGATGGCTTTACCCGAGGTCACGTCATTGGGAAGTTGGAAGAAGGTCGAAGTGTGACTAGTGAGGCCGAGGAGTTCGGGATCGCTCACAGCATCGTTTCACGAGCTTGGAGAGCATTTCAAACGACAGGAACAGCTGCCCGAGAGTTTAGCAGTGGTCGTCCACGAGCAACCACGGCGGCAGACGACCGGTATATTGTCCTGCAGGCGAGAAGAGTCAGACAGCAGACAGTGGGAGAAATCGCAAGGCACATGCAGCAGACAACTGGACGTCCGTTATCACGTTTTACGGTGGCTACGAGGCTGCACAAAGGTGGTCTATTTGCAAGACGACCAGTACTGTACGTGCCTTTAACGCCTGCTCATCGGAGACGGCGTTTTCTGTGGTGCCAGGAACACAAGAACTGGGCACATCAGCAATGGGGTCGAGTTCCCTTTTCGGATGAGAGCCGATTTAGTCTGACGAGCGATTCTGGAAGTATACACATCTGGAGAGAGCACACGCAATCACACCTCCAACATCATCGAAAGGGACCGGTTTGGAGGTGGCGGAGTTCTCGTTTGGGGAGGTATCATGCTTGGTAGCCGTACTGACCTCCACATCTTCCAAGGAGGTTCAGTCACTGGTGTCCGCTATTGTACCGAGGTTCTCCTGCGTCACGTGTGTCTGTTTAGAGGTGCTGTGGGTCTTGAGTTCCTCTTCATGGACGACAACGCTACACCTCTTCGTACAGTGGCTGTCACAGAGCTGTTGGAGAGTGAAGATATTCAACGCATGGATTGGCCCGCAAGGTCCCCGGACGTAAATCCAATCGAACACGTATGGGACCTTCTCGGCAGACCCTTGGCAGCACGTTACCAGCCGCCAGCAACGATTCCACAGCTGCGATTGGCGCTACAAGAGGAATGGACCGCGATGCCTCAACAGCTCCTTGACAACCTCGTCCTCAGCATAGACAGACGCTGTAAATCCTGCAGCGCAGTCAGGGGTGATCATATCCCTTACTAAAGACTGGGATTTTCTTGGCAGCTGCCTGTCACATGGACGCTTCTGTCTTCTGTCCAGTTGTGCTCGAAGCTACCTTTTCAATAAAGTGCTTTTGTATCCTTTGGATTCCTTGTTTGGACGGTTTTGCTCACTTGTCCCATATTCTTACATCTTGGGGATCTTATGGTATGATTTGAGTCGATGTGAAACACTTCTGCACGACGTTACATTCGAAAAACCGTCTCGTCCTTAATTTTTGCACGCCAGTGTATATATTCTTTACCTGAACTCACACAGAAAAAACATGTTTAACAAAAGCATGCTACTGTAAATCCAAGGGTGAGATGTGAAAATCCAGTGGGAGAATACTTCTTTTTCTTTTGTTTTTGAGCCATACAGACAGTTCCTTATCAGGTCTGGGATTGTCTGACACTATTTTTGCTAGCTCCATTGAATTCCATGATCTCGAAAGCATGGGTAGACACCACATTTGTGACATAGGCCAAATCTAAGAGCTTGCATTTTTAAGCTACAGCCGTTATAGCCGCTGGTGAATATCTCTGTCTGGGATTATCTGGAAATTTTTGTTTGCTATGTTGAATTCCAGGACCTCAAAGACATACTATTAGACACAAACCTACACTCGTATACAGCAAATTTAAAATTTTTCATATCCAGGTGAGCATATTAGATCTGGTGGTGACGCTCTTCGTCTTTAGCAGTTCTTTTTTTTTTTTTTTTTTTAGCTCGTCTTTTGCAATTCTTTTTTTTTTTTTTTAGCACGTCTTTTGTAAGAAAATATCGTGCTTATGTTACCGGTTTGTCAGTCTGTACGTTCGCTTGTCCATCTGTGGACACCATATCTCTGCAACTATTAGTCCGATTTGAAAACTTTTTTTTTTTTTGCATTGGGAAGCTTGAAATGTGCCAATGATGATCCTTCATTTCATGTTTTTTTACAGTGCACTATTTCGCCGCTAGAGGGCGTAAATGCAAATGAAATCGAATTCAAAATGCATTTTATTATATATATTTGCATCTAAACATCCGATTGAAAAATTTCTTTCACCTTTCGATTCTATTTATGTCGAAGACTATTTTAGCTGTAGTACCCTTCCGCTAGGGTAATGGTAAATTGCGTTTTCCCCGAAATCTCTACTTCTAAAACGATTTGAAAAACATTTCCTTCAGCGGATACGGTTGCCGATGGGAAGTCTTTTGCATATAATTCTAAATTTTTGGTAATCAATGGTTTGGCCACCAGGGCCGTAAGTGTTAATTTTTGCTTCTGATGTATTTGCAGCAAAATCTGAATTTCTAAAATCTCGATTGAAAAAATTCGTTTCGTGGACCGACGCCACTCACTTCGATAAACCTTTTCAGAATATTTTCTTCTTAAAACATTGTATGCTTTCTCCGCCAGAGGGTGTAGACGTATATCTTATTTTTGTCAAAATCTCTGCTTCTAATGGTCCAATTTAAAAAAATCCTTCTTTGTTGTATAGAGTTTCCGGTGCGACCTGTTTTCGTTTAATTTCAAAATTTTCAAATAACACAAAGACTTTCCGATAGGGAGCGTAATAGTAAATTGCGTTTCCCCTGATATCTTTGCTTCTGAAACTCCGATTTGAAAAATTCTTCCTGCAGCGGATACAGTTCCTGATGAGAAAGGTTTTGCATATAATTTTTAATTTTTGGTAAAAAATAGTTTATGGTTTACTCATCAGAGGGCGTAAATCTTAATTTCCGCTTCTCATGTATTTGCAGCAAAACCTGAGCTCCTGAAAACTTGACTGATGATTCTTCCCCACGACCCTCGTAATTAACAAAAAATTCGTTTTCTTGAAGAACATGGTCCTTCAAGCACGCTTGTCGACTGACCTGAAACCTTGGATTTCGTACCCTCGTCTTTCAGAAGAGAATGATGATGTAACGTAATACGTGACATGACGTAGATGACATACTACTGAAGTGACGCATGAGGCAAATGGACAGCAGACAGCGATGAGCCTGCCGGCGTAGTTTAGTTGGGAGAAGAGCCGCTCCGGAGTAAGAAGATGTGAATTCGAAAACACCACCGGCAAAAAGATTCATGTATTCATATTCCAGCAAAATCCCCAAGGCATATTGGCTGCTGAAAATGATACATTCTTTCGCGTTATTAAATGAACTTAACCCACTTGAAAGGAACACTACCCACAGATACGTATGGTTTTTGAAACTTCATTTTCTTGAAATCTAGAAAGAAATTACGTTCACGCAAAAACAAACTATATCGGGGATTCCAATCGAACATCGGAAGCTATCACGTATATAAAAACACAGTAAGATGCTAAAAGGATAGCTGATCCTCGTTATTTGGATGTCGTAATGAGACAGGATATCTTGGTACGGAATGATGCAACAGATCCTACAAAACAGAACCTGTTTTGTAGGATCTGTTGCATCATTTTTTTTTGGCAAACCTGTTATTACAGCTGTGTACAGACAGTTCTTTAATTAGAGTATCCCTTGACTGCTTTGTTCAACCTTTGTTTTTCCTTAAGAAAAATAGTTTGGCGAAAGAGTAGAGCTGCAATAACAGGTTCGCCAAAAAACAAAACTACCAGTATTTAGACATACTCTAAATGTTATCATAAAAAAGTGGTTTCCTCGATGCAATGCAGTAATTAAACGGAACCTATTTCACAGTAGCGTGAGTTGGACGCGAGCCAAGGGGATCTTTAGGGCTATAGAAAATGATAATATGAGAGTGGGAACGAGAATATCATTGACAAAAAAGAGAAATCCATGGCAGAACATGGTTACTGATGTGAGCATCAATACTGGGCTAGGTACGTAGAAGACTAGTGAGAATATAATGACATGGTTTGGACATGTGTGTGGTATAAGAGACGAAAGATTACTCAGACAACATGAGACTTTCTATTTTGAGACAAAGATTACTCAGACAACATGAGACTTTTTATTATGAGACTTCCTATTTTGAGAACATAATGATATGGTTTGGACATCTGTATGGTACAAGCGACGAGAGATTACTCAAACAACGTGAGACTTCCTATTTTGAGACAAAGATTACTCAGACAACATGAGACTTTTTATTATGAGACTTCCTATTTTGAGAACATAATGATATGGTTTGGACATCTGTATGGTACAAGCGACGAGAGATTACTCAAACAACGTGAGATTTCCTATTTTAAGATCAAGATTACTCAGACAACATGAGACTTCCTATTTTGAGAACATAATGATATGATTTGGACATGTTTATGGTATAAGCGACGAAAGATTATGAGACTTCCTATTTTGAGAACATAATGATATGGTTTGGACATGTGTATGGTATAAGCGACGAAAGATTACTCAGACAGATGTTATGTTTTAAGATAGCAGGCTGCAGACTAAGGATTGGGAAGATTTGAAGGAAATGTAAAATGAGACAGTGGTGATCAAAGAAGCAAAATGAGAAGTAAACGATGGTACAATGCACTGAAAAGGATAGAGAATGTTTGCCGCCAATTGATATTTAGGTCAGGGCTCGAGTCCCCGATGACGTATGGATGGTGTGTTTGTCTGATGGCGATAGCTCTGTCCTTTCCTTGAAACAACTGGCCTAAAATGAAGGAAGGGTGACTGCTAAAAGTTGCTCATGGTGATTCTTAGAGTGAAAATTGGGTGAAAATTGGGCGCCAGCATAATCTTAATCCTTTAAGCCGCCGATAAACCTGAACCAATGGAGCCGAAAATTATCTTTGCTTCTCAAAGCTACGGTAAATAATTCCTTTATCTCTTTCATCTGTGCAGTCTTCTTCTTCTTCTTCAATGACTCAACAGCCCTGTGTGTGCCCTGGCCTTCTCAAAGATTTTTTTCGTGAGATTTCACAACGAGAGATTTTTGACGAAGTGGGGTCGTTTGTCCCAAGCCTAAATCCCAACCTGGAAGACCAAGGAATAAAGTGCGTCCGGGGCCGACTTCACAGAGAACCATCCACGCATTCGTGTCCCCATACACGAGGAATCTACGAAAAAAACGCAGACTAGATGGCCGGTAGGACTGGGATTCGAACACTCGTCAGAAACGTCCGCCTCCTACACAGTGAACAGCGACTTAACCAATTGCGCTGCGCCGATGGTCGTCTTTGCAGTAATTAACATAAAAATGTCATGGGTGATAAGTGCTTCCTTCTAGTCTTTTATTCTCTGCTCCATACCCAAGGCATGATGGGAAAAGGATATTGCCCGTGACACGGAGACCTTGCCACTGGATAGAAACAAGTAATTCACACATTTTCTCTTTCTTACGTTCGTAGTCACAATTAAATCACTTTTGTTAGGTAATCAGCCAGAAAGGATTACTGTTAATCTTCAGCCTAAATGACCATTTTGTAAAACCAAGATATGGAGAAAGCAGCGCTCTGCGATGCGCAGGTACTCTCGTTCCAGCCGCGTTCAACCCATTTCTTAGACAGCGCATATTATCGTTCGAGTAGATTTCAGCCCATTTTACTAACCCTGAGTGATTTCGTTCCAGCCAGTTAAGGTGGTCCCACCTAAAAACTCTTCCGTGTGTTTCCAATGGCAAAACCTTCTGCAGACATTTTCTTCCTAATTAATGCATTTCTAAGGATGAAAATTTGCACATCGATAAAAATAGCTCTAAATTATAGTGTGGCGTACTTAATATTTGATAAAACCTAACCGTAATTACATTACAAAACAATAAATTTATTTGGGTAATGTTGAGGCCTGCTAATAGATGGCGCCACCTATCCATTGATGACGTCAGAGGACAAACAAATGTTTGATGGCTTATTTCGTAATAAGAAAACAGCAGTGCCAAACGCTCGGTTGAGATTTTCAGTTAAATTATTGTCACAACATTTAATCTTTGTGGCTCAAATCTTTCTAAACATTCTGTACTACCGCATAGACAGACTCAAATTTTGATTCCATTCCGAAAATAAATAAAATTATGAAAGAAATACGGGATTACGCCATATAATACAAATTTTGAAGAAGACAATCCGATTTTCGACGTAAATGTGGCAAGGATGGTAAGTCAGATAATATCCGAAAACTTGAAAATTTTCATCGTCCTGGAGCGGGACTCGAACCCGCGTCTCCCAGAAAACGCCCGGGTATGCTAACCACTACACCACCCAGAACGACCAAGTTCCAAGTTTCCGATCAATTTGAATATAACCATCACAGGATTCGCTAGTCGAAACAACCGGCATTCATGTTTAGCGAATCTGGAGGCTAAGAACTACTAGGTATTTTCAAGTTTTCGGATATTATCTGACTTACCATCCTTGCCACATTTACGCCAAAAATCGGATTGTCATCTTCAAAATTTGTATAAATAAAATTATTGAAAAAAAGTCAATCCAGGGTCTAAAGACTTCTAAGAGGAGCTCATGCGTCTATATACAATCCCCCGTCCCTAATTTGGAGCAGATTGTTCTAGGTAGGGGCAGAGCCAGCTCCATCGGAGAGACAGACACCGATGCCTTATCCAGGATTCAAATCCGGGCATATCTCCGACGAATGATCTGAAGCCAGCGCCTCAGACCACTCGACGAGCAGGTTGGCCCATTCTGTTTCATCTTTTCAGTTCCATGATCATTACACCCATCTTCTGAATGTGTTGCACATAAACCATCTCAATCTTGCTACAGCAGAATCTTGCATTTTGGACTAATAACAGCAATCAGTGATATAATCCCAAACTAGGAAAAGTGTCCAAAACTCCGGTGGCAATTTTTCAGGAAACAATATATACAAGCACACCGGCCACTAAATTAGAAACCTTTATGCAAATGTACATAAACGTCATTTACGGCGGCGTATATGCAAAATATGTGGTCACATGCGTCACCACGTGATCTAGGCAACCCTTTAAGACTGCTTCTTGTCACCACTACAGATCACAATTGGGAAAAATAAATGATTTTTCAGAGTTCGATAAACGGTTTATTGTGGATTCTCGCCTGGCTGGAGCGACGATTTTGAAAACAGAATGGCGCACTGGTTTCTCAAAAGGTGTAATATGCCGGGTCTATAACATTACAGCATTACATTACATATCACTAAGCTGTTCTCTGAGATTCAGAGGTTAGCCCCAAAAAGAAATACAAACCACCGGATTAATTGTTTACTGATTATTTACTTACTGTTGCCGTATCAAACTTCTCCATTTACAGAGAGATCCTGACACATAACGCGGACTTCACTAACAGCCATCACACGACGCACACAAGATCTTCTATGCTTCATACTTATACTCTTTTTCTCATGCAGACACTCCTCAATCTGGTCCTCCCAAGACTTCCTTGGCCTAGCTCTGCCTTTTCTTCCTGCCACTTGGGCTAAAAAACATTTCTTAGTAAGCATCTCATCACTCATTCTTTCAACATGGCTAAACCAACTAAGAATATTAGTCTCCACCTTACTAACAAGATTCTGCCTCACATTACACAACTGCAGCCAGAACACCTTCATTCCTCACACGATCGGAGAGCGGCTTACCACAAACGCCCTGTAAGTAACGCATCTGTCCAGCACACAAACGACTCCTATGCCTCTTCTGCAAAACCCTCGTTTCACTGCCGTATATCAGAATAGGAAAAGTTACTTTCATGCACAGCCATTCTGGTCTCTCTTGAGAACCCATCATTCCTGTGAAAACCTCCCAAAGTAGCCATGGCTTTCAACGAAGAACTCGCTCGCCTACTAATTTCACCACCTAATTTATTCTCTCTGTCAAACATGCTTCCTAAATACACAAACTCATTCACCTGGTCAATCTCTGTCCCATTTAGACTTATCCTGCATTCAGTACTAACAGTTTCTCTAAAAAAAAGCATAACTTC
This sequence comes from Macrothele yani, assembly GCA_039090855.1. NCBI lineage: Eukaryota > Metazoa > Arthropoda > Arachnida > Araneae > Macrothelidae > Macrothele > Macrothele yani. Next base: position 173,644,190 of record CM076990.1, read on the forward strand.
GGTTTTTCTTTCATTTGTACTGTTTCAATTTCATACAAACTTCGTACATCTGGGACAACATACTTTACAACACACTTTTGCTCTCTGCCAACATGAATGTGTCATCAGCATACAGCAATCTTCACACACGGATATAAACGCGTCTTAAGTCAGTGGGTAAATAACTTTTGTTGCTTGTCAAGAAGACGTAACTGTGGTACGACGGCAATCTGTCACTGAGAGAGATGGCCGTTGCTTGAGAAACACGACTTTCTCTCGGCAGCAACTGACCAAAGCATTCAATGTAGGCTGTTCCCGACCCATCATATATCAAAGAACTATGCGCAGCGAATAGAAGAGGATCGGTATTGGCAGTCACATGCCTATAAGGAAACCACTGATTTCTGCGAAGAATCGGAAAATTCGTCTACACTGGTGCCAGGAACACCGTGACTTGACACTGTGAGACTGGAAAAAAGTCGTGTGGTCTGGTGATTCGCTGTGCACTTTGTTCTGTACAGCGGGTAGACAGAGAGTTTGGGAGGAGATCCATGAAGCAATGGACTCATCGTGCCTTGTAAACACAACTCAAGCTTCTGAACTCGGTGTCATGGTGTGAGGCACGTTCTATTGGTACGGAGCAGGTTCCCTGACATTTCTGGAAGGTCGGGTGTTCTCCAAAGATTATCTGATAACTGTTGCCCATCAAGTCCATTCTGCAATGTTCACCTTTTATTCAATAGGTGACGGCTGTTTCATGGACTACAATGCATCGCGCAAAATGTAATCAGCAGTGGTTCAGCGAACATGACAGCGACCTGCATTTTCCTTGGCCATTATAAAGTCCGGATCTAAACTCCATTGAGAATGTACGAGATACATAACTAAAAAAGCAGATCCGGGAGCAAAGTCTTCATCCGTCAAAGCTGAGCCAATTAACGGACTGTCTGGAGAACTCCTGGTATGCTGTAGGCGTAGATGCACTCCAACATCTTGTGGAATCTATGCCAAACCGCATACATGCAGTAATTCGGGCTGAAAGAGGTCCAACTCGGTACTGAAAGAAATCCAACTCGGTACTGAATAAAAATTGTTAATTCAGTGCCCGGTGTGTGTACATCACCGTGTGCCATTGTTCCCATCATTTATAATAGCCTGCGGTAAAAAAGATTTTTTGAACGGATCAGTTTTAAGGCATTCGCAATTTTCCTGCCATTTCCAAATACTGAAATAAGGCTACACTCTTAAAACATCTAACAATGTTTAAAACGTACACGCCTGCAAACTCAGCATCATCATCATTACCAGGAGTTTCCAGTATCAAGCAGATTTCCTCGACCATATATAGTGCAGCCTGAGTCTTCCTCCACTTCTTTCTATCCAAGACCACCACTTCATCCAGTCCATTATTTCTTAAACTTGATTTAATCTCCTCCATTCATTTTCTCCTTAGTCTTCCTCTTTCCTGGAGCCAACCACACCATCAGAATTTCAGAAAGTCTCTCTGATGACATTCTCCTTACATGGCCGCACCATTGCAGTCCCCGCATCTCAATAGTTTGAAGAATGTCTACTTTAACACTCTCAATATCTCGAATTTTTGCATTACGCACATTTTCACATCTGGATTTTCTGGCAGAAAGCCTCCAAAAGTCCACCTCTGTACCCAATAATAACACCGTGACTTGACACTGGAAAACTAGAAAAAGTGTCATGAAAAAATGACCGGAAAAGTGTCAAACCCAGCATCCCTAAGAAAGTAGAATAAAATAATAGTGCCAATTAGTTAACCAATTAAAAACACATATCACCTTCAAAGCACGACACCACGCTCACTATTGATAAATCAACACATGTTTAAAAGACATTTACTGAAAAAGACAAAAGTTAGACTTCTCGGTCTCACTTTGAGACCATCATCAGACAGATTAACAGAAGATGTTCGCTCTTAAATATCTCAATAATGAACAATAGGTGACGGTTAATTACATCACAAGTCCTTGTTGGTAGCGCCCTCAGCAAAAATGAGGAACATAGTATTGTTGACGTAATACATACCTAAGTGAGCGGTTGAGTGACATTTTCCCCATTATTCCCTCGTTTTTTGAATAATGTTCTCCAGGCCGGCGGAATTTTACAAGGTAGATCATCATTACAACACTGCGGCCCTCTATCCAAAATGCACAAGCTTTCGGCAAAGAGCAGGGATGCGAATTTTTATCAAACTCGATTTTTTTTTTATTTTTAGTGTTTGGTGAAGTCAAGTTTGTAGGAGTTGCAATAATTTTAATTGCGTACCATTATGAGTGGTACGAGCTAACGATGTAGAGAGAGCACCCATTTTTATATTGTAGGCGTGTTGCTTTAAACGGATTTTTAAACACCGCCTTGTAGACCCAATGTATGATGTGGGTGGCTCGTTATTGTCCATGGAGTTCATAGGTATCACATAAACTTCATACTTGTGTTTCCCCTGAATAGGGTCTCGATCTTTCTTTATTGGTCATAAAATGTTTGTTGTTCTGATACCAAAACCAATATTAAATTTCTTTCAATGATTTTTTAAGAACACGTTCACTGAGGGGTAATTGTCCATGGATCCTACAAACCTCATGCCAGGTTGCTCAGGCCGATGCTTTGTGGAATTAGCTAATCTAATCCTACCTAAGATTTGGTTCGTAAGGTGTTCTGGATATTCGTGTAACAGGGCTGTCTCTTGAATTTTCTGGTTCTTTGCCCTACGAAGTGGTATATTAGAGGAATGAGCGAACGCCCTCTTCAAAAGAAAACTAAGACCTGCCAATTTATAAGGTAGTGGATGGGCTGATTGAAACGAAATTTAGGTACAGTTGGTGGTTGGTTTCCTATAAACAGAAAATTTTAATGAAAACGAAGTAGGGTCCTTGTCCAACAAAAAGTCAAGAAACGGTAAGGAATTATCGACCTCTAATTCCAAGATGAAGTTAATGGAGACATAATTTTATGACAGGAAATCGACAAATTTATAAAATTCACCAACTGGGTGGCGCCAAAGTCGTCTACGTACCTCAAGTAGAGAGTTGGTTGAAATGGTGCCCTTCCAAGTGTCTCTTCCTCGAGGTTTTGCATAACAATTTCAGCGAGCACCGGGGACAAAGGCAAGCCCATAGGGGCACCCTCGCACTGTTTACAGATTACCCCTATGGAACATAAAGTAGGAACGGTCCCGAACAAGTTTCAAAGCGCTGAAGATTGCCTAGAGTTCCATGGGAGCTACACAGTTAAGTTGCAAATTTTCTTCAATAGTGGAATGAGCTATATCTATGGGATTACTGGGATAAAGAGAGATAATGTCTATTGAGGCAATGATAAAAGGGACGGACCCAGATTGAAAATGCTTGGCCCTTTGAATGGCTTGAGTTGAACTGCGAACAGAGGAGTCAGAGGAGGTTAAAGGACATAAGTACTTTGCGAGCGCTCGCTCAAGTGAGCGAGTAGGGCTTGCATAGCCACTAAATAAAGGGCGGCTTAACTCACAAGGTTTATGGGACTTATTTTACCGAAACATTCGGGAGTCCTGCACCCAGGAGGGGAGGAGGAGATCGGAAATAGAATCGGGAAGTCCTGGATGATTCCTCAACTTGTGGACAGCAACCAAAGTAGCACTTGTTGAATCTCGCTGAACGACATATTACCAATGGCTACTCTATTTTTTTGAATGTATACAATGTGGTCTAGGAGCATAATTTGGTTGGTTTTGTCTGTCGCAAATATGGCCAGTTTAGGATTGTTGTGCAGAGCCTTTAGTTGAGAAATGTCTTCCAGGAACGTAGAAGAGGCTTCTTGATTACTTGATGAACTTTCTGAAAGATCTCTTACAATTGAATATCTAATAGGCTCATGTTCACCTTCCGGCAAAGTGCGAATTATGTTCTCAACTTGAGGGATTAGTCTAAACCTATCCGGACGAAGATTCGGATATGCAAACTTCAGCCCTCGTGAATGTGCACTCTTTTGAATGGAATTAAGGTTCACTTTGCTGCTGTTAATGTAAGCCTGATAATCCCTAGGAACACCACGCAGTTGAGCCACCTGGCAGGATGTCTTAGGAATAAGACTAGCTGCCATAAGGTTCCTGAGTTTTTTTATATGATTAGAGTGAATTTTCTCAAATTTCAGAGTCAATAGTAGCTTGTGTTAAAGTCACGATTCAATGGAACATGATATTATGTAAAGTTTTAGCTAAGATCAAACGTTTGGAGTTCCGTTTATGTAGGTGTGAAATTAATCCATGTTTTCGTCTAATTTCCGCCAATAATCTTTTTTGCTCGGAAACCTATAGAACAAGCTTGTCTTGCCTTGATCTGGGGAGAGAATTACATTTTAAATATTTAGGGATAAGGTTCAGTTACTTACAGTAAAAATCTTCCAAATACGTGGCGTCAGTGAATAAACAAAGACATCGCTCTCTCCGAAAAATTGTTATCCGGCCGCCTCCGGGGAATTGAATCCCAGATCTCTCAATATCTAGCCGAGCGCGTTAGCCTTACACTGCAGTGTAAGACTAATGCTCTCGGCTAGATATCGAGAGATCCGGGATTCAATTCCCCGGCGGCGGCCGGATAACAATTTTTCGGTTGTTGTGCGTTGCAAAACGTGGAAAGAGCGATGTCTTTGTTTATTCAGTTCCTTACAGTTGTTCAAAAAAGCGAGATGCGTTCCCTCGACACCAATTCGACGACTAAGTTTTATGAAAACTCTTGAGATACTATACATCTCGGTAAACTAAAATAATAAAGTTCACATACCCTCGACACCTGCTGTACCTGGTAGTAGAATAAATATTCGTGCCAATTAGGCGGTGTTTAAAAATCCGTTTGAAGGAGCAAGTTTACAATATAAAAATGGGTGCTCTCTCTACATCGTTAGCTCTTACCATTCATAGTGGTACGCACTTTCGATTAGGGAGAAATCTAAAATTATTGTAACTCCTACAAACTTGGTTTCCCTGCTCATTACCGAAAACGTGTGTATTTTGTATAGAGGTCCGCAGTGTTGTCATGAGCATCTATCTTGTGAAATTCCGCCGGCCTGGAGAACATTATTCAAAAAAAGAGGGAATAATGGGGAAAATGTCACTCAACCACCCGCTTAGGTATGTATTACGTGAACAATACTATGTTCCTTATTTTTGCTGAGGGCGCTACCAACAAGGACTTGTCATGCAATTAACCGTCACCGATTGCTCCTTATTGAGATATTTAAGAGCGAACATCTTGTGTTAATCTGTCTGATGACGGCCTCAAAGTGAGACCGAAAGATCCAACTTTTATCTTTGTAGTAAATATCTTTTAAACCTCATGTGTTGATTTATCAATAGTTAGTGTGGTGCCGTGCTTTGAAGGTGATATGCGTTTTTAATTGGTCCGTAAGAAAATTATTATATGATGGCGTCGGGGTAATTCTTATAGAAGAGAAAGGTTTATACCATGATGTTAGTGTACACGAAGTTCGTCCTTTATCACCAGACATAGCAGGAAGCGTCTCCTGTAATAAAGATAGTATATTTTATTTTAATGGAAACTGATTTCTACAAACGAAATTAGTAATCTGAAAACTTCAGGACAATATATGTAAATGTAGAATATTTAAATAATAGTTTCTTCTGTTTGGGGCTGGAAAAGGTGTTTGATGTTCGTACCCTGTATATGTTCTTGCTGTATACTGGTTCGAGTACGATCTGAAATAAAAACAAAACAAAGGACAGAAATCCTGCAAACTACCAAAATGAAAACAAAGTAAATGCTACAAAATTATGCGCTGGCGTACGGAACGGAAGTGCGATTAAATTTAGTGTTCCCCCAAAATGTTTCCTGGAAAGAATCAGATGCAGTTCTACTTCGTTTTGAGAAATGGCAAAATGGACCCCGAAACTCTTAGCATTTTCCCAACCCCCACTTTTACCTTAAGAATTTCACGGATCCTGATTACGCAGAAATATTCATGGGGAAAGCCAAGTGAGCCATGCCATTCCTTCACGATACCAGAGAAAGACCAGCTTCATATGAATTATGTAGTATTTAATCAAAAATCAGAGGCAACTCCGAGCCTTTTCTAAGAAATTGTTAAGCATCTTTAGAAGAGCGATAAAACTTTCCAATATTTTTCGTAAAGTGACAAGTTAAAAGACTCAATTATAGCCAGAACACCTAAAAACACTCTTGCCGAAGATTTATTTTGCACGAACTGACAGAAGTAAGTGTTCAATTTTTATTTTTAATGAAAGATTCAATTTTTGTTTGTGAGAAAAGTGAAATCAGTGTTCTCGTTTCGTATAGGAGGTCAGGGTGAAAGCAATGTTAAACACAATTGCTGATTTTCATGACCTTACTGGCATCTTTTCAAATTTAATTATGGAAAAAGACCTCTAAATTTCTTTTCTTTTTTTCAAATGGTGATAATAAAATGTTCTTAATTTTTTCCTCTAAGTTCCAGTTGCAAAGAAAAACTATTGAAGCTCATAGTATAATCGAATGGTAATTATATGAAAAATCATGTCCTTCGAACTCATCTCACCAAATGAAAAGATTTCCTTTGAATTCAACTATTAAATGGCAATTATTAAAAAGTCCTTCAAATTAATTTCTTCAAAAAGTGCTTACAAAAGATTTATTTTGGTCGCTTCAAGCGATAAGAGTGGAAAAAAAAACGTTTTGCTTTCAACTAGGAAATCATGATCAAACAAATGTGTGTGTAATGAAATGCCATGACATCTAATGGAGGAAGTACACCACCTTACCATTAATATCCGGGCAACTTTCTCTTCGTGAATTCGGTTCTACGCAAGCATTACGTCACAGACCTAATTATAAATACTCTCGTAGGGACATGAGCTTTGAGAATTCAAGATGACTCAATCGACTGAATTTATTGATTTCCATCACGGTTTGACCGTAGGATGCCACATAAACAATCGCTCTGAGCGTGACTTTTCTGCAACATTGGACAACGCAGTAGCCGATGTAGGAACTCATCTTAGGGGTGAAGCTGTTGCTTCAGTCAAACAGAAAGGGTGTGTGAAGGGCGCGCGCCCGCACACACGCACACACACACACACACATACACACACCATGAACTTGCATTGCTTCTTCTTTCTGGCATCGCAGGCGTCTTTTAAAGTTTTCCATTAAAAAATTGCTGTGAACTTTTAAACCACAAAATGCGAACGAGAACTGAAAAATCATCACTGTTTTCATGGCATTCAATTGCCCGCTTCTTTAGAAAACCAACCTGAAGCTTTTTTAAATCTCACTTCTGGATAAAATCTCTCAAAATCAAATTTTGACCCCCTCTATTCAGATGAGTGAATTTATCCCGTTAAACGGCTGATGTGCCCGAACCAAATGATGCCAAAAACTTTCTGCTCACTCCAAATAGAGATGTTTCCATAAAGACCAATTTCACGAAAGCTAAGGCAGAACAATTCCTTTCATCTTCCACCTGAGCAATACCAACCATAAACCTGCTCTCGTTATAAGTGCGCTCTTCCAGTTTTTTATTCCCTGCTCGATGATATGATGGGGAACGTCCAGTCCCCCTGACACGGATATCATGCCATTGGACAGAAGAAAACCCCCTCAAACATCCCCTCTTTCCTTTCTTATAAGTTCGTCGCTACTGTTTGGAGCACTTTCAACATCTAATCAGTAAGAAAGGATCATTGTCAATGACTTTTCTAAATGGCCCCTTTGAATAACAAAGCAAAGAGGGAAAGTAACATTTCCGATCCTCTTGTTTCTCAAGTCATTCCTTCGTGGGGCGTTAAGACCACTAAACATAACGCGAAGGAATTCGCTCCAGTCACATTTCACCCACTTAGACAGCGAAGATATTCGTCTGAGCATGACTTCAGCCCATTCTGATAAATCCGAGTTAACTCGTTCCGGCTATTTAAAGGGTTAATAGAAACATTTTCAGCTTGGAAACTTGTTTCGAGTTTTTGTTTATGGCCCTATCGAGGTACGTACGTCACTCTGTCACCCACACTATGTCACACACACACACACACACACACTTCGAAGTCTGCCCCACACGGTGAATTTTCCTGCTCCTAATTACTAATGATGCCAGATAATTCTAAACAAGAAAGATGACACCAAATTTTAGGTTGTAATGAGCACGTCTCTTGAATCCGTTCCGATGCCAATACAACTTCTAGCGGAGGAATAGTGGAAAAGTATAATGGCAAAGTTGAAAATATGCGAAAATTATTCTTCATGGAAAATGCCATGCTAAGGAAAAAATAAATTTTCGAATACGTCTCCCGGAAGCACAGACAGCGAGGTTTTTATTTTACAATGGGATTTTTAGAAGCGGAGGAACAGCTTTAAACAAAAAGCACTACCTGGGAACAGAACTATGAACTATAAATGCTCCTAAAATACAAAAATACTCCTATCCACAAGGTAAACAGCATCCGGTGTTGAAATAATTTTTTTAAATCGAACACGTAGAAGGAGAGATACTGAGAATAACAGATTAAACATTTGGCCCCTCAGCTGCGAAATATTGTGTTGAAAATATAGGAGAAACATCTTGCATCACAAATGCTCTCCAACAAATAATTTTTTTTTCAAATCGGACTCTAAGAAACAAAGATATCGACAAAAATATTATATGATATACATCTACGGCCCCTGGCGGGAAAACATATACATTATTTTAAGAAGAAAGTATTCTGAAAAGGTTTTCGAGAAGAATAGTATGGGTCCACGAAAGAATGTTTTCAGTCGAGTTTTCAGAGGCTCCGATTTTGCTGCTGAAACGTCAGAAACATAAATAAACACTTACGCACCCTGGTGGCCAAACCATTCCTTATGAAAAACAAAAAAATTGTATGCAAAACATTTCTCATCAGGAGCTGTATCCGCTGCAGAATGAACTTTTTAAATCGGAGTTTCAGAAGCAACGATATCGGGTTATACCTTTACTCCCCTTAGCGGAATATCTGTGCATTATATGAAAGTTTGGAAATTATATGAGAAACATTTCCACTGGAAATGCTCTCCAACAAAAAAAGAATTTTTCAAACTGGTCTTAGAAGCAGAGATTCCGACAACAATGCGACATATATCTACGTCCCCTGGCAAGAAACTATGCCTTATTTTAAGAAGAAAGTATTCTGAAAAGGTTTTCCGATGTGAGCGTATCAGTCCACGAAAGAATTTTTTCAGTTGAGTTTTCAGAAGCTCAGATTTTTCCGGCAAATGTATCAGAAGCAGAAAAAATAACTTACCTCTCCTGGTGGCCAAATTATTTTTTACCAAAAATTCGAAATTATATGCAAAATATTTCTCATCGGGAGCTGTATTCGCTACAGAATTTTTTTTTTTAATCAGAGTTTTAGAAGCAAAGATATTGGGGAAAACGCAATTTACTTTTACGCCCCCTTGCGGAGAATCTATGCCTTACTTGAAAAATAGGCAGTACCTAAAATAGTCTTCGATATAAATGGTATCGAAAGGTAAAATATTTTTTTCAATGGGATGTTTAGAAACAAATATATGGTATAAAATGCATTTTGAATTCGATATCATCTACATTTACGCCCTCTAACGGCAAAGTTTTGCTTCGAAAAAAGCCGAAATGCAAGGATCATCATTCTCACATTTCAAGCTTCCCAATGCAAAAGAATTTTTCAAATCGGTCAAATAGTTGCGGAGATATGGTGTCCACAAACGGATGGAGAGACAAACCGATAACGTAAGCACGATCTTCTTTTACAAAAGACATTCTAAGTCTGCTGTTTCTTAGATGCTTCCACCCTTGGTGAGGTAGCCGATGATCATTCGTTTTTGAACGTCCGTCAAATCACTACCTCTGCCCACTGTGCTCACGCAACGCACTATGGCTCATATGTCCTAGCCGGCAGCTTATATCTCCGTGTGTTCGACCTTGTCACGTGCACTCTGTGACGCGCGGGTACACTGTGATTCCGCAGTGGTCATATTATTCCGATACGACTATGTATACAATGTAGGATAAACACAACGAAATTCGAATTTCGTTGTGTTTATTCTACATTTTATGTAGGCTGTTATTTAGAAACTTGAGAAAGCCGTCCGGTAGACGTGTGAAAGCTTGGTGTTATATGTTTATTGATTTCTTACACCAATAAATTTACGGATCGAAACTTCCAGTTTTACGAAGTATCCCCTTTTTGTTTGTATCGGATTTTAACGACCATCAGGAGCAAGGTCTATAAGTATTCTATGTACCTATGTTAGGGCCACTGGTTCCAAGGAGAGGAGAGAGCCAGCGCCATCAAACATACACACCACCAGTGGCTCATCCAGGACTCAAACTCGAACCCATTTCGGTCGAATGGCCACCTCCTCAGTCCACTTTTTCGTCAACGGCGGCTCTCGTCACTTTCTCGGTATGTGATCGATAATTACTTATTACCGATGCTGTCCGTTAAATCTGATAACTACTCCCTATTCCGCTCTCTGATATTCATTAGGGAGTTTTAAACGGATATTTCAGGAATCTTCCCTCTTCTCCCCTTTCTAGAAGAAAGGTCGTTTATCTCGGCTGTAGCTCTTTTTGGAGCAATCCCAGTTCTTCTGCATTGTCATAATCCCTCCTTGTGCCTTGTTTCCCCCAGCCATAACTGCCATTCTCCCTTAATGCTGCGAAAACTCATAACCATTCCCAGCCCTCTCCTAAATATCCCTCTGCTCAGTTAAGCGGAATCACTTCCTAAAATATGGTACTTCTCCCGATCAGAGAGGTTAAGCAGCAATCAATGAGGCAGTCTCCAAGAGGGTGCTATTTCGTTAGCTCTGTCATCAAGGGAAGACCCCACAACAACGACTGTTTCCTCCCAGTTAATTTGCAATGTATGCATTAATGCTATGCTTTTCCCACCTGTACCGCAAAGATGTGCCGTTATTAACCCCCATTGGAAATATTGTGTGAAAAAATACAATTCTTTTCACCATTTGGAGAAAGTTTGAAGAAAAAATGGCCCTGTTCACTAACATTCTTAAAAGTACATTTCTTCATCCCATTTCCACTCTCTAAACCCCATAGCTGCCAAGTATTGTTGCACTGAAATTTTATAGAATTACCATTCTTATGACTTTCGGGACTGGGAATTGCCAGACATTCTCCTCAGCCGGCGTCGTCTCCTTACGTTACCTTATGTTCCATTCTTATATTTTCTCCATTCCTATTTTAAGTCTTTCTAACAAGACTGCCAATATGGCATTTCAAAACTTCTATTTTTTGGATTTCGTGGCATAAAATGAAGGATCCCTTAAATATATCGATAGATTCGATTCAATCATACGTGCGACGGTCTTTGAAAATTAATGTAACTATACTTCTCGATTGCTTGGAAAATATTTTATACCGTAAGGTAATTTTCAAGTAAAAAATGCTGATTCCTGGTTGTATTGCTTTGTGAAAGGTAATTCCTTTTTATGAAAACTTTATCTGTGTAATAATTCATTAGAAAGCAAAACTTTTTAAACTCACTGAAATTTGTTCTGAAATAAAACAGCACCGGTTAAAAAGACTTCGATGTACCGTCATGAATATTTTATTTGCTGTCTTTCTTGTAAACTTTTGTTATTTCTCGTTATAATTTACTATCGTCACGTCTGTGCTTCCAAGTTTGAATTTTCTTGTGACAACACTAGCAGTTAGTCAGAGGTAAAATAATGAATGAGCAAGCACACACTCACACACACACACACACACACACACACACACACAAATCTATCTGTATATCTACCTATCTATATATGTCATCATCATCATAATTGTCAATCATTATCAATCCACTGCTGGATGAAGGTATCCCCACGTTTTTTCCCCAATTGTATGTCTTGAGCCTGTCTCGTCCATGTTACTCCCACATACTTTCTAATTTCATACATCCATCTCCTATGGTGTCATCTTCTGGGTCTTTTTCTGTCCTTTGAATCCAGTCTAAAATTTCAGTTCTCCATCGGTAGGCTGTTCTTCTCGCAACATGTCCAGCCCATTACCATTTCAGTAATTACACTCTTGTCATGATGTCGTCTACTCCTGCTCTTTAAAATTGTATTGTTTCTTCCAAAAACTCTCCATGTAAGGTTTATACGCCGATTAATTTCTTCATCAATGTGACCCTCAATTGATATCTGCTGCCCAAGATGAATGTATAGGTATCGGTTGTCTCAAGCTTTTCTCCATCAATCGATAACTCTTCTTTTCTTGTAAAGCATTGTACATCACTTTTGTCTTCTGAAAGTTCATTTTTAATCCCGCTTCTTTACTCTTGTCAGCAAGTTCCTGGATCATACTTATCAGCTTCGAAGGGGTAGTTGCAAAAATGACTACGTCGTAAGCAAAACGAAGGCAAGTTAGATAATCTCCATCCCTTTGTTTTCCCAGTTCAATAATTGAAAGACATTTTGCAATGTGGCATTAAAGAGTTTGGGAGACATGGCGTCACTTTGTCTCACTTCCTTTCCAATTTCTATTAGTGCTGTACCTCCAAATATCCGAACCTTTGCACTTACATTTTGATAGATGTTATTAACAATATTAATATACGCATCTTCAATACCGCAGGATCTCAAAGCCATTGTAACTGCTGAAGGTTTCACTGAATCGAAGGCCTTTTCATAGTCAATAAAAGCCATGCATAATGGGAGTTCATATTCTCTTGCTCTTTCAATTAGTTTACTCAGTACATGGATATGATCCAGAGTGCTGTAGCCACTCCTGAATCTAGCTTGTTCTCTTGGTTGAGCCATGTCCAGTGTTACCTTCAATATACATACACTATATCGACAAAAGTCACCGGACATCTAGAAAAGAAACACAACATAACATTTTTTGACGTACATTAGTACTGTATCGGTCCACCTTTGGCCTTAATGCATGCACTGACCCTTCGAGACATGCTTTCGACAAGGTTTTGGAACACAGCGATAGGTATGCTCTTCCATTCAGTACATAATGCTGCCGCTAACTGTTGCATCGTAGTAGGCCTTGATTCAAAACTTCTTATGCAGCTCTCTAATTCATCCCGTAGGTACTCTATGGGATTAAGGTCAGGGCTCTGTGCTGGCCAGTCCACACAATTCGGAATTATCGTCAAACTACGCCGTAAGAGTCCTTGCTTTATAGCTCGGTGCATTATCCTGCTGGTACCAACAAGGCTCGGCTCCATAGTATTGTCATAGAATTGGTAGGGCATAATTATTCAAAACATCGAGGTAGACATGTTGGTTAGCAGGTTTGTCCACGATAACCAATGGGCCGGAACCATACCACGAAAAACACCCCCACACAAACACACTGCTAGCTCCAAACTTGACCGTAGGAACAGTACACTGTGGTAAATAACGTTCCCCGGATGCCGCCATACCCACACACGGCCATCAGACTGATGGATCCTGTATCTGGATTCATCAATTCATAGGACACGTTTCCATTGATCTACGGTCCACCATAAATGTTATTTACACCATGCTAAACAACGAGTAGCATTATGAGTGGAGATGAAAGTCTTATGAGCAGCCGCACGACCATGCTGACCCATGGAATAAAGTTCTCTGCTTATGGTGCGTGTACATACCGAGGTTCCAGCATTTTTACTCATCTGTACACTGAGGTCTTGTGCAGTACTACGTCGAATAGCTGTAACGACTCTCCTGATGCTTCGACGTCCTGTATTACTGATTTTCTTTGTTCTTGCGGTACGTTTTGCTGTTTCAGGCACGCCATGTGTCTTTCACTTATTCAGTACATCCAAAACAGCTTACTTGGGTAGGTTTAAACGCCTCTCGGTTTCTCTTATGGTCAACCCGCTAATATAACACCCAACAATCTTTCCTTTCTCAAAGTCAGTTCCCTCCCGCCGCGACATTTTCACTCAACTTCACAGTGCGATATGTTCGCGGTCAGCTGCAGGCTTGTTTTCATACCGTTTGCAGCTGTATCGCGCATTTTAACAACGCAGTGGATCCGTTCATTTGCTTTTTAAGGGGTGTACAGTGACATTTGTCAATATATTGTATATACTGAAGTGCCAAGTCATAGGATACGTATCTAGTATCGTGTTGGACCTCCTCTAGCCTCGCGAAGTGCAGCAACTCGGCGTGGCATCGATTCCACAAGTGGCTGGAAGACTTCTGGAGAGATGTTGAACCGTGCCTTCGGAACAGCCGCTCACAGTTCCTTTGGTACTTGTAGGTGCATGATCTTGGGTGTGAATGGACCTTTCCACCACTTCCCATAAGTGCTTTATTGGGTTCATGTCGGACGAACGTCACTACACCATTCGTCGGAACTATCCAGGATGCTCCTCGAACCAATTTTGAACAACTTGGGCCTGATGACATGGTGGATTGTTCGCCTGAAAAATCCCATTGCTGTTGGAGTGCATGAAGTCGATGAAGGACTGCAATTGGTCACCCAGCAAAGCAACAAAGCGATTACCGGCTAATGACGTGTTTACGATAACCAGAGGGCCCAAACCGTACCACGTAAAGACACCCTACACATTATGGAACCACCACCAGTTTGCACAGTGATTTGTTGACAGCTTGGGTCCATGGCCTAACAACTGGTAGCGAGACTCATCGGACCATGCTACATGTTGCCAGTCTTCCAGGGCTCATTTACCGTGTTCACGAGCAAAGATGAGGCGCTGTGTTCGGTGTCGTGATGTTAACAAATGCAGTCTGGTGAGTCTTCTTCTCCCATACCCCATGGGTGCTAAATTACGCTGCACTGACCTGATGGATATGTCTCTGGTACCTCCTGCATTGAATGTGAATGTTATTTGAGCCAGTGACGCTTGTCTGTTAGCATGGACAATCCTGGTCAGACGCCACTGGTCACGGTCATTCAGGACCCGTGGTCGACCACTGCGCTGTCCATGAGGTATTCTCGGTACACACGTGACACTGTCAAACGAAGAATGTTGAATATTTGCACAACTTCGGAAATTGAATTTCCTAACCGCGTGTCTCGCACTACTGTGTCTCGTTCAAACACCTGTAATTCACGTCGGCTTGCCATAATCCTACTGGCGGTTATTCATCTTAACTCATAAGATTACACCTCATAAGTAGTAAAAAAATCTTGGCGTGCGTCGAAGCGTTTATACAACGGTAGCGCCAGCTAAATGTTTGCATACTGCTATTCCATGACTTTTGACACTTTGGTGTATGTAAGGCATGAAGTTAGATTGTTACTACCTTAGATCCCATCGATACATCATTGAAATTTTGTTAATCTACGCCGTTGTCTTGCTATTACCTTAACTTTCATCGTAAATTTACCACTACCTTAGTAATTTTTGAGTGGGGGAAAGAGGTAGTTAACGACCACAGTGAGCAGCTATAGTTGGCAGATGCCCGTCCGTAATTTTGGGCCACTGGTTCCATAGAGGGGAGAGGGCCGGTGCCGAAAGGCAAAGCGCACCACCCATTCCTTAATCAGGAATCGAACCCTGATCCATCTCAAATAAACTAGCTGAAGCTGGCGCTTAGACCACGGCGCCACCGGAAATACCGTCATTGTGTTTCTTGGAACTTGATAGCTGAAAGCATAATAACCTCCCAGGTAGCATAGCCTCGCAGCATAACGTAGGCCCAACACTGAGCCGCCATCTTCTATTTCTAAAAGACGGTGGCTCAGTGTTAGATCTGCGTTTAATTGCAAGGCTGTGCAATCTGGGCTGTATTCGCGTCTTGACCAATTCTAGTCTCATGTTAATCTTCTTGTGTTTATCAGCATGGTATAAGAGTCTACTGGACAACAGAACCAGCAAAAGACTTTATAATGAAGTAAATTTCACCGTCATTTTTGGTCCACGCCGGGGATCGAACCCGAGTCCACTTATTCCGGAACAAGTCGCTCTACCAACTGAGCTACGAAGACGTTCGTTCTCGCTGCTATCTGCCTTTATGTCGTGACCATCCTGCGGGGCAGGCACGTCACATCCCCCCCCCAAAGAGGGCCGGCGGCATGGCCCACGGGTCAGCCGTGACCATGAATCGTTGCAGGTAGCCATCCGCTGTGGAACGTACACTTGAGAACTCCCAGTCAATCTGGTGTGTGGAATGCAAAGTCACACACATTTATTTTTCGAAGCGCTCAAGAAGGGATTCTCTTATTTTTCTTATCTCGCAGTGTGGAAAGAACAGCACACCATTACGAGATATTTAATGGCTGGGTCATCCGGGAAGTTCGGGCGCCATTATAACGAAGTAAATTTCTCCGTCATTTTTGGTCCACGCCGGGGATCGAGCCGGAGTCCACTTATTCCGGAACAAGTCGCTCTATCAACTGAGCTACGCAGACGTTCGTTCCCGCTGCTATCTGCCTTTATGTCGTGTGCGCGCGAGGCAGGCACGTTACAACTTGGACTGGAGAACTTGTACGTTTTTCTTTGATATTACTTTCACTGGTATCTAGCGTAGAGCGCTAGCCTATAGCTACAATCGTACAATAAATAAAGACATATAAAGCAAAATATCTGGCATTAGGCATATATTTTAAAAATTGTATGATACTGATACAATTTTTTAAATATTCCACGGATTTTCAGATACATTTTTTTTTTGCGTTCTTTTTATCAAAACATTAGCATCACAAACAAGTTCTGGAAAGTGGTATCAAATTTGGAAATGAAGCCACGAAAGAAAATGTGATACATTTAAACATCACGTTTTATTGTATACTTGAGATTGTAAAGCACAATATCTCAAAACTGAGTGCATGGACTTTCTTCTCTTCCTTTGTTTGTGTGCTGGCGATTTGGAATTCATAATTATTTCTTAGGAGTTTTGATTTCCGAATAGTATCCTGATGTTAACTAAATCTTTATTTATTAGAAAGCATAAATGTTTCATGATTTTATGAACATTGGTCTTTTTTTCTGAATATTTACAGTAAGTAGATTAATTCATGGGCGGCGGAACCAAATAATTTCCGGGGACGGATACAAACTTCTCCGAGCGTTAAAACAATAAAAAAAGGATTGAGAGAGAGAGAGAGGGGGGGGGACTGTAGGATATACACTATATCGACAAAAGTCACCGAACACTCCTTCAAAAGCAAATGAACGGATCTGCTGCGTTGTTAAAAACGGTATAAAAACAAGCCTGCAGCTGACCGCGATCATATCGCAATGTGAGGTTGAGTGAAAATGTCGCCGCGGGAGAGAACTGACTTTAAGAAAGGAAAGATTGTTGGGCGTTATATCAATGGGTTGACCACAAAAGAAACCGAGAGGCGTTTAAACATACTCATGTCAACTGTTTTGGATGCACTGAATAAGTGTAAGACACATGGCGTGCCTGAAACAGCAAAACGTACCGGCAGACCAAAGAAAATCAGTGATAGAGGACGTCGAAGCCTCAGAAGAATCGTTACAGCTAATCGACGGAGTACTGCACAACATCTCAGTGTACAAATGAGTAACAATGCTGGAACCTCAGTATGTACACGTACCATTCGCATAGAACTTTTTTCCATGGGTTATGGTGGTCGTGCGGTTGCTCATAAGCCTTTCATTTCCAATCGGAATGCTACTTGTCGTTTAGCATAGTGTAAAGAACATTTATCGTGGACCGTAGATCAATGGAAACGGGTCCCATGGACTGATGAATCCAGATACATGATCCATCAGTCTGATGGCCGTGTGTGGGTATGGGGCATCCGGGGGAACGTTATTTACCACAGTGTACTGTTCCTACGGTCAAGTTTGGAGCTAGCAGTGTGTTTGTGTGGGATTGTTTTTCGTGGTATGGTTCCGGCCCATTGGTTATCGTGGACAAACCTGTTAACCAACACGTCTACCTCGATATTCTGGACAATTATGCCCTACCAATTCTGTGGCAATACTATGGAACCGAGCCTTGTTGGTACCAGCAAGATAATGCACCGAGCCATAAAGCAAGGTTTCAAAATCGCTTTATTTTTATTCTTCATAAGAAAACATAAGAGGGAGACGTACAGCGTTGGGCGTCTCACTGGGAAATAATACAAACTGTTAAAACATGATGGTATATACACTGCAATGACAATGGGGATGAATAACAAATGCTGCAAGCAAAGCTTATTGCACAAAAATTGCAGGAGAAGTGACAGAGAGAAACACATCGTGTCACATGACATTGGCTGGGCATGATTTACAGGATAACACAGGCGAAACAATAGTACACAATTAGAAAAAGAACAGCACAAACACCGCCGTGAAGGTAAAACACTACATACATGAAATAAAAACACAGCGTGCACAATTGTGCAAGTTATTTAACAAGGGCACCAAGGCAACATAATACAGGCGGGGTGAAGGTAATTAATGTACATGAGTAAGCATGAAAATACACTGAGATGACATTAGCATTCATAATTCAACGGTAGCGTGGATTGCACGAAACAAAAAATGCAGAAGGAACAGTAAGATCACAGGACAAAACTAGGAATGCACACTGGGATGACAAGAGGAATTAACGTAAATTGAAAGCACTTTACGACGCAATAGATGTAACTGATACATTAACAAGACATGATGAACCATATTGTACACAGGGATGACCAAATAAAGTACACAATGTGAAGACACGATACAGCGCAAGAAATGTTACAAGTACAGTAAAAAGCACACGATAAACCATGAGTGCACTCTGGGATGTTATGAGTATATGCATAAAGTGAAAGCACAGGACAAGCCATGGGTTCTGACAGATGACAGAATTTATCATATATTTTTCACGTGCACGATCAAAGCATTAACACAATGTGAAAGCACGGTACAGCACAAGAAATGCAAGAGGTACAAAGGATGCAGGAAAAAAAACCCATGGAAATACACTGGGATGAAAGCAGTATGTACACAATGTGGAAGTATAGAACTGTACGAAAATCAAACAGGTGCAATGAAAATGGCTAAACACTAAGAAGGTGTGTGAATGTGGCAAATATAACAAATGAGAGATAGAGACGTACACTACATGACATCTCAAAATAAAACACACTACAGGAACACGGTGTAATACACTAGGTGCATAGACAGAAAGCACTTACGGTGACCAGGGTACAGCCCCAAGTACATAAAAGTGACGGAAGGTCACAGAATCAGACGGCACACTGATAACAATGTAAATATGGTAAAGCATAGTATGACACGAAAAACAACAATTCAAATGACAAGATCACAATGATATGCACACTGAAAACGAGAAAACCAAAACTTGGGTATTACAGCACAGGCTGTAGCACGATCACATGATATACATGGAGACGAGTCGTAGAGTGGAGTAGAAGCACCAGGGTGCCACGGAACTCAGCAAAGGAGGTGTAGAATGTCCTAGGGTACTGATACGTGCAGCAGTCCAGAATCAACCGCAAACCATGGAGCGACCGGCGCCCAGGTAGCATAGAAGGTGGCTTCTCGACGACTGGAAGAAGCCGACTGGTACTCCAGGCTGAGTCGAGAAAGCAATCGATCTCGGAAATGGCACAAAAGTGCTGCGCTGGCCTGGTGTAAAGAGACCGGCGAGGAAACGTTGCGGAGTTGTTGAAGGTATACGTAAATAACGTGTTTAACCAGCACGAAAAGATAGGCACATACTGACGGAAGAGGCGTAGGTGGATGAGCCCGCAGAAGAAGATGTCTGTAGGCAGTGAGCGGAAGATCTTTAGAACAAGAGCGACTGGCAATCCGGAAATCCTGGTGGAGGAGAGTCATCAGGATGAGACAGTAAAGGTAGACGTGAGAAACGTCTGCCTCCTGTGCGCAGAAGGAGCAGAGAGGGGAGGAGAGAAGGGACATGCGAAAGAGAAAATACCGAACAGGGAGGCGATTATGCAAAAAGAGCCAGTGGGTATTAATTTCAAGAGGGGCGGATAAGGGTGAGCGGGTAGCGGCCCAGACAAGAGGAAGAGAAGCAGGGGGAACCTCGAGAATAGAAAGCGGTGAAGGGGTGGCAAGGTGCACTAGAAAACGATAAAGAGATTTAGAGGAGAGAGAGAAGAGAGGAAGAACCGAGTCTAAGAGTCGGAGGAAAAACGGCAGCGGAAGAGGTGCAGAAAAGACAGAGACGAGACCGGTGGGGGAGACAAGATCAGGGAAAAGCGAAAGAAGTGCAGTAAGCAGTGAGTCATAGATTAAACGGGCGGATGGGGACGAGAGAATAGCAGGGGAGGCCAGAGAAAGGGCGCCATGATAGATCCGAGTTAGTGAGGTCTTGTACGGTTACTACACCTGCTCGGAGCCAAGAGGGGAATGAAAAGCAGGGGAGATGGGGGGATGAACAAGGGAGTTAAAGAAGAGGGGTTCAGAAAGAAGCTCTAGAGTTGAAGAGGGAGGGGAGCGAATGAGGGGGAGAGAGCGAAGGTGAGTGAGGGCTTCAGAATATGCAGGTGGGAGTTTGGAGGGGGCAAAAGGACAGCAATCCATGAGAACTAGAGAAAGAAAGGGAAAATGTGGGTTACGCAAGGAGGCAAGAACGTCACGTACCTTAACTGCGGAAGCCACTAGAGCCGTGAAAAGGTGAATGAAGTTGATCACTCGGCTTGCTTTGTAGCACAGCGGGACATCAGGTAGGCCAGCACCACCATAGGAGGGAGGAGCACAGAGCTTGTGGACGTTAATCCAGTGATGACCCGCCCACATTACTCGAGTAAGGCAGCGTGTAACTTCCTGGAGACAGAAAAGCGGGGTCGTAGATGCAATCCAAGAATGCTTGCAGATGGACAGAAGGCATGTCCTGGTGAGATCTGCACGCTGGTAGTAGGACGTTCAGAACTGCGCACGACACCAGAACGCAGCTGTGCGGAGGAGGCGAGGATGGAGTTCCATGCGAGTTGCACTGGATGTAGCTTGTGGTGCGCCTAAGTGCACACCCAGGAAGCGTTGGGCAGTGGATAACCATGTGGCCCCCCATGGAGCATCCATGCGATTGAACCACCACCCGCACCACAGTCCGGTGCTCTTATACGTATTCAGTTCAGCTGCAGAACATGAAGCATATGCGGAAAACAAACGACGAAGCAGTTGGAACTGTGAGTCGCTACAAATGCAGACGGTAATGTCATCTGCATAGGCAGAATAAATGACTGAGTGATGCCGTGAGCTGGCAACTGGTGGTGGAAGTTGTGATAGGAGAGATGGTTGCAGAGAGCGTAGAAATGGCTCGACGGCAATCGCAAACAGTTGACCAGAAAGCGGGCAGCCCTGACGAACTCCCAGCTTGAAGGGAACATGTGCTGTGTGAAAAGATGCTGTCTTGACACGGAAAACGGCGTCCCGGTAGAGGGAGAGAAGAACAGAGACAAAATGTGGAGAAAAGCCAAAGTGTAGCAGGGTTTGTGTTAAATAGGCGTGTGAGATATTATCGAAAGCGGAACGGAGGTCTAAGGAAAGGAGAGCAAGAGGTTCAGAATGAGTCTTGGCAAGATGAATGAGATCGCGAAGAAGTTGAACATTGGAGGAAAGAGAACGGCCAGGAATAGTATAGGTTTGACAGTCAGCAAGGATGTGAGGAAGGACAGAGTTTAGTCGACGGGAAAGAAGCTTAGTATAGAGTTTATTATCTTGATTAAGAAGAGAAATGGGGCGCCAATTTCCCAAGTCAAGAGGGTCACCGTTCTTGGGAAATAGTACCACGTGTGCGTCCGTGAAACTCCTCGGGAGGAGGGAGCAGTTAAATGCAGCAGAAAAAGCGAAGAGGAGAAAAGGCAAGAGGAGAGGCAAGAACGCACGATAAAAAGGAAAAGAGAGGCCGTCCGGACCCGGAGCGGCATAGGGGTTAAGGGAAGAGAAGGTGTCGGACACCTCCGTGGATGTGAGTGAGAGAGACAGGGTGTGAGCAAGATGAGACGGAACTTGAGGTAGGTTATTGAGAAGATGGGGGAGAGCAGAGGGAGAAAGGGGAGGAGTTTTACTGAACTTGGTGGTATAGAACTGACGAACGTGAGGGCAAATCGCTGCCGAATCGGATGTGATTTCACCAGAGGGGAGGCGAAGATGACGAAGCGAGGTAGAAGACTTACGTGCAGATTCCATTGATGTTAGAAAATCATAGGTGCATTCCTCCGGATTGAGATGTTTAATACGCAGACGTAAAAGTGCTTGCTGCGCTAGAGGTTTCAGCAAAGCTTGGAGCTCCGCCTGATATGCTGGAAACAGCGGATCTGACAACCCAATCAGTGCGAACATCTGCCTGGCGTGATCGAGGCGTGTCTGACTGGAAGTCGTCATGGTGAAGGAAAGTTGCTTGATATGTAAGAGGAGCTGATGCTTGACATGAAGCCAATACGTCAAGGTACAGGGTGCGGAATGCAATCCTGCGCGACGAGCAGCAAGGAAAGAACGGACAGAGGCACAAAAGTCAGGATCAGTGAGGAGATTGGAGTCAAACGTCCACGGACGAACAGTCCGAGGGAGTGACGCCGCAACAAACACTGTGAGGGTGACCGTGCAGTGGTCTGAGGAAGCAGTAGGTTGATGTCGCAACTCGGTAATAAACACATGAAGCGGTGTGGAAACGTAAACCCGAGTCAGGCGTGCAGTCGATGGAAGCTGACTCCCAGACGAGCGCCACATGTGTGAGGTCTCTTGTGGATGTAGGCGCCTATAAGTATCGGTGAAGGAGAAATCAGCAACAAGGTCATGGAGTAGTGCGACGAGGTCCGTCCGACGCTCTCGTAACGAAGGAAAGTGATCCAGTGCCGGGTCAAGGGTGCAATTGAAGTCTCCACCCAAGAGCACACGATCCGAAGGCAAGACTTTCGAGAGAGCTTGATGGAGTTTGGTGAACGAGATGAAGAAATGAATAGAGGTGCACGGAATATACACATTAAAGATGTGAAATCGAGCTCCGCCAACTGTGAAGGAGACTTGCTGGAGTAAATCCCGGCATAAATTCTGCACTGAGAGTGCAGTGAGGGTGGATCGGAACTGCTGATGTATTCCGATAGCAAGCCCACCATGAGATGAATAGCGAAATGCATGATGGAACACATAATCGCTAGCACGCCCGCAAGTAAACAGAGTGGAGGAATGGCAGTTTGTTTCTTGCAGTAGTAACAGATCGGCCCCGAGAGGCGAGAGGTCTTCCATTACAAGAGCATTCGCTAGGGGGCTAGCGAACCCTCTGCAATTAAGAGTCGTGACCTTGAATGGAGTGGTCAGTCGTTGATTGGAGGAGTCGCGGAGCAACTTTCAGGAGTTGTTGTAATCGGTGTACGTAGCCAATGGTCCATGAGTGGTGCAGGGGGTCATGTACAAACCCACGAAGGTACTTAGCAATGCATCCGGCTTGCAGGAGCAGCGCGGGAAGAGTGTCTTCGCGCTCTCGGAGGTAGTTATACGTCGACTCCAGGTTTGTGGTGTGGGTGCAAAACTGATAGTAATCTCCAAGATTGAGAGGTTCTGAAGGAGCACCACATTTGGAGAGTACACTTGAAAAGACCTCAAACGAAGGCGGAGACCCATCATCATCAGTGTCCCTTTCAATTTCTGTTGGCGCAGGAGAGGGAGAAAAATCTCCTGAAGATTTGGTAGCACGGAACGGTTGCCCATCCGCAGAGGGAGATTTCTTCTTCTTCTTCTTACGTCGGGTACCTGTACGAGTGCCAGAATGCGTTTTCCAGGGAGCGACGATGCTCGGAAAGCAGACTCAGAGTCAGAGGAGTTATCGGCGCCGCCGTCACACTCGGAGACACCAACAGTGAAGACTGGTGGGAAACCAGCGGCGAGGTCTCCCGATGTTGCCACGTGATCAGGAGTAATAGGTGAGGCGAGCACTGGAAAATGAAGGTGGGAGGTGAGGTCAGCATCAGAAGACGCTCGTTGACAAGAGGCTTTAGATATACTTTTTGTGTAACTCGGCCCAGGGGCAGTTGGTACACTAGAAGACGGTGCAGGTCGAGAGCTAGATGTAGCAGGAGGCTGCATAGAGGCGGAAGGCACTCTAGAAGCCGTGGAAGCTGGATACTCGTTGTTGGGGCAACGCGCACGCTGATGCCCAAGTTCTTTGCAATTAGCATAGTGTTCTGATGTTAGCATGTCAATTCTGTAAGAGAGCTGCCCACATCGGACGTTTAGGATCCATGAGAACTTACGGAGATGCTCCTCTGATGAAAAGATGAGTCGAACACTCCGGCGAAAACTACGAACATTCTTTTTTGCAGGATCCTTGGGCGCAGCTGAATGTGTGATAACAGGACCAACAATCTTACCACACTTACTAAGTGCAGTACATATCATCGCATCCGAGATTTCGGGGTGTACCGGATGCAAGGAGACCTGAACAGGGCGCCTTTCGATCGGTACAGCTTCAAGGTGGTGATCTCCCAGGTCAAGACCAAAGTTTAGAAGCGTGTCTGGATGCTCTTTGGATGTGAAATAAACAATCACCGTCCGCGGCCGGAGGGTGAGGTGAGTAATGGCTCCGGTTGGAAGAAAAGCAAGGAGCGTATCACTATAGACCTCTAACGGTGTATTCGGAAGAGCATCTAGGCAACTCCCAACTCGCGGGTGGAGTGAAGTTCTTGCGCAGCCGGTGAGAAGTGCGGAACGTCCAATTGAAGTGAGTCACCATGTATCTGGACATGGGCATCCGCAAGGGGAAGGCGAGTCGCTTGCGTCGGTAGGAACACACCTGAGGTAACGCTAGAATAAGAGCGGGAAGGCAAACCTCCACTGGAAGGCAGAGGTGCAGCGCTGGATGAAGGAGCTGACACAACGCTGGGCAAGGCTACCGAGGGCAGAGAAGCAACGCCCTCAGAGATATCCATTACGTCATCGGCAGCATCAGAAGCAAACGACGTAGCATCACCACCAGGAGGGGTGGAGGACGATATTCCTTATCATCAAGGACGGACGCTGATTGGTTTGCTCCGTCAGAGATATGGATCGACGTAGTAGGAGAAGCTGTGACGAGAGCGGGAATGCTGCTCTTATCAGCAGTCGCCATCGCCGATGGCGAGGCCTAATTTAGTAAAAACGACCAACTGGTCGAGAAAATAAAGTGCTGATAGCTAACTTAAAATAGTACTCACCAACTCGGGAGATGTCTTAAATGAAAGATACAACCTTCGTCTTGAAGGCACGTACAAAAGTTAAACGACAGAGCACACAAAACACACTCAGTAGACGGCGAAACACGGAGCTCAAAACAGGCACGACTTACGTCCCATAAAGCAAAGACTGTTACAGCGTGTTTTGATGATAATTCTGTGTCGTGTGTGGACTGGGCAGCATAGAGACCAGATCGTTATCCCATAGAGTACCTATGGGATGAATTAGAGCGCTGCATAAGAAGTTTGGAACCAAGGCCTACTACCAAGCAACAGTTAGGGGCAGCATTATGTACTGAATGGAAGCGCATGCCTATCGCTGTGTTCCAAAACCTTGTCGAAAGCATGTCTCGAAGGATCTGTGCAAGCATTTAGGCCAAAGGTGGACCGACACCGTACTAATGTATGTCAATAAATGCTATGTTATGTTTCTGTTCTAGGTTCCCGGTGACTTTTGTCAATATGGTGTATATGCAAGTTCTCGTACAAGTTATCGTCAACTATCCTCGATCTGCTGCGGGATGAAGGTCTGTTCTATAACTTTCTGTCTTCAGCATATCTCTTCCAAATCACTCCAGCATGCTTTCAAATTTATTTTTTCATTTTTTATTTTTTTTTTTTTAATTGTAGGTTTAACGACCACCGTGAGCAACTCAATGGGCTATAAGCAGTCGCCCGTCCCGAATTTAGAGTCACTGGTTCCAGGGAAGGGAGAGAGCCAGTGCCGTAAGACAAACACAACATCCATGCCTCACCGGGATTCGAACCCGGACCCCTTTCGGACGAATGATCAGAGGCCATCGCTTAGACCACTGTGCCAGCTTTCAAATTTCATCCACACGTCTCCCAGGTGGTTTGCTTCTGGGTATTCTCCTGATCCATGGTGCAATTCAATCTAATATCTCATTTGTTTAACGGTAGTAAGTTTTCCTAGCAATATATCCAGCCCATTGTTATTTGAGAATTCTTTAACGATCTTCTTTAAAGTGAAAAAACACATTATTGAGTTAACTTTTCAACTTATTTGTGCAAAATCAGTTTTCAAAGTTGTACTTCAAGAGTTTTCCAGAAAACTGCGAAACGTAGTGGTTGTCTCCAAGAAATTTTCATAAAAAAAACACGTTACATCATATGTGAACCACAAATTTTTCAGATGTTTCGTAGGAAGACCCCCCAGTGAGGAGAGCATGAAATTCCAGGGGGAGGGGGCCTGACGCCTGTGTCCCCCTACCTTTCGCCGCCCGTGCATTCATTATTTCATTAATCTGCTGAAAATACTTAGGTAGTTTAAGAATGTTTATCTGTAAGCCGAAACTTAAAATCTCTGCCAGCGGCAAAACCCAATGCAACTCGTGTAATTTATCACCCCCCCCCCAGGGTTTTTACTGGATCCTTTATTTCAAAATTCAATACTTACATTCGGAAACCTAATGAAGGAATTCGGAGTGGGTGTGGGAGTTAAGTCCCCTGCGTCGATGTCCGACAGCATAACACGAGCCAGGCACTTTCCGGACAGAAGAACAGAGAAACGAGTGTATGAAAACTCCTAAGCTGCCCAGACGGCTACAAGAAATCTTCCATAGGTATGACAAAAAGGCACCGGTAGCACAGTAATGTCGAATTGACGTCGATCTTTGGTTACCAGGGCGATATTACGTCAAGGCATAGTTTTCGACGGAAAATCGATGAGATGGAGCGTCAAGAAAAATCATTACATTGAATTTCAGTATACATGTAGACGGTTTTACGCAGTTTATCCCTTTAATTCTATTAGGTCGAATAATCGATGTTTGTTATGCGATCTGCATCGCGCGCATGCGTCTTTGCAGCCATTACGCCAAACAAACGTTTTGCATGCTGGTCAGTTGTATCATTTCTGTTGTAAGACGAGATTTTTACCTGTCTCCTTTTTTGCCGGTATGTTGAAAGGGTTTTTTCTTAAGTATGTTTATAAGAAGTTGAGTCTCGTTCCTTTAAGTAGAATTACTTTTTAAGATATACCGGCTATATATAATTTGTACATACATATCCCAATTGGGATAGGCCTAGCACGATGCTGATAGATCACCAAAAATTCTGTGAAATTTTTTGAGAATTATGGAATAGCTATATGTGTTAAACTGAACTAATAATTTTCTCTTAGTACTGGAAGTGACTGAAAGGTAGCGCTTATATAAAATTCAAATTCCAAACTTTTAATCGTGGTTGAAACGTAAGAATGTATTCGAAACCGATATATATAGAATCTTTCTATCTCGGTTTCTTATGTTGTAGTACATATTTATTCTACGATTAAAAGATTATATATATTATAATTAGATATTATATGTTTCAACATGTCTTTTTGAGTTAGTGTTCAAAAAGACGGATGTTGAAACAATAAAAAACATTACATGATATTTTATAATCGTAGACAGCGTCGTGGAATGTACTACAAATACGAATACATTCTACGTTTTATGTCACGATTAAAAGTTTAGAATTTCATCTTTCAACATCTAAATTATAAAGTAAAAGTAGATTCGACATTACAATAGTACTAGAATCGAGGACTAAACTGAATAATATCAGCACAGAATGAATGTCTACACTACGTAGCTACGATGCATATGTTTCTCTCGAAAGGTAGAATCTTCGTCTACTGTTGACTTGATATGTACTTAATAGGTTTAAAATTCGACGTCGTAAAGACGTGAGAAAAGTGGACATGGATATCTATTATATATTCGACGTTTCATATCGACCGAAAATCGATTAAAACTTCGACGTCGAATTGAAGTCATGTGCTACCGGGGAGATTCATCGAAGTCAAGTCTAAGGAGCACGAAAGAGACGTTAAAACGGCAATAGCTCTATGTGAGGAAGTAAACTGATGCCGCACATCAGCTACGGGGGCACGGTGGCATGCAAAAGTGTAGGAATATTCTCATTCATCACTGCTCGTGCAACAAGAACTTCTCTTTACAACTTTCAAGCCCATGGCGCGTCTTTTTACAAAATAATCGAGGTAAGCACGAAGTAGTATTACACCTTTTATAATGACTTGGTATTCCACATGCCTTCATTTATCTCTCGTTATTACCACTTGTTCACATTAATCGGCAAAATTTCAATTTGATGTACCTGTTCTTTCTTGAATCCTTCTCCAATGTACAGCATTCAAAAGGAGACTGAAATCAGTAAGGAGACTGAAATCTTGCTTCTGAGTTTTTTTACTCCTAATAAACGGATACTTACGACATTGTTTATTCAATGTACAGGGTTATTACAAATTAAATAGACAGCTTTAAAATTTATTAAACCAAAACTATTTATGATACTGACACTCACTTTGCACCGTTTTGCAGAGAAACTCTTGAAGTTTGTTACAGCAACTTACAGATGTTCGATGTGTGCACTCTTAGTCACTTATACTTTCCTTTTGTCCATTTGCAAAAAAGTTTTCTAATATAGACATAAATCAAGCTGTTCTTTCCATGTAACATAACCACAGAAATTTTGAAAATTCAATCGTCCCGGAACGGAAATCGAACTTGCATCTACCGATTTGCGCTCGAGTATACTGCATTACACCACCTAGGACAAGGAAATCCAAACAACTGCGGCATTCATCTGAAACGTCAGACTTCGATATCACTGCAGCAGTGACCAGTCACTGTCCTGGGTGGTGTAATATAGTATACTCGAGCGCAATCGGGAGAGGCGGATTCCCGTTCCAGGACGAACACGTTTTCAAATTTCTGTGGTTATGTTACGTGGAAAGAACAGCTTGATTATAATTTTCAAATTTCTTTGGTTATGTTACATGGAAAGAACAGCTTGAATATAATTTTCAAATTTCTGTGGTTATGTTACATGGGAAGAACAGCTTGATTATAATTTTCAAATTTCTGTGGTTATGTTACATGGAAAGAACAGCTTCATTATAATTTTCAAATTTCTGTGGTTATGTTACATGGGAAGAACAGTTTGATTATAATTTTCAAATTTCTGTGGTTATGTTACATGGAAAGAACAGCTTGATTATGATTTTCAAATTTCTGTGGTTATGTTACATGGAAAGAATAGCTTCATTATAATTTTCAAATTTCTGTGGTTATGTTACATGGAAAGAACAGTTTGATTTATGTCTATATTAATTATTCTAAGAGTTTCAAACTTGATATTTACTCATTTGCTGGTGATCCAACTTAGCCCTACGATGAAACAAGTTTGTTTCGATTGGTGCAGTGAAATCGAAGTCTAACGCTTCAGATTAATGCCAGAGTTGTTTGGATTTCATTGTCCTGGGTGGTGAAATGGTTAGCATACTCGAGCGCAAATCGGGAGCTGCAGGTTCGATTCCCGTTGCAGGACGATTAAATTTTCAAATTTCTGTGGTTACGTTACATGGAAAGAACAGCTTGATTTATGTGTATATTAATTATTCCATGTGTTTCCAACTTAATATTTCTTTTTAGTGTTGAATTAGGTACGAAGAAAACGTTTTTAGAGAAGTGTGTTCCAAATAATCAGACCTTGATGTAAGCCAAGAATAAGAACACCTCTTAACGGTTCGAAACTAATAAAAAAAATGAAAAAAAAACAGGGTTTCTAGAAGAAACATTCTATGCGTGGAATTTTTCTGTATTTCTGAAGACTTAAAACTTACACAAGTATTTCTGACTATCTCACAAACGATCTCTAAGACGCAAGTGTCCGATCAGCACAGTAGGTCAAACTATAAACTTCAGATTAACCCTGTTTCTCTAGGCATGGAATTCGGAGATGCTGCTTCATTTTTTTTTTTTTTTTACGAAAAACTTCGAACGGCGGAGCTCTTTCGGCTTTAGAAACTCGTAGAACGTAATTTCGTTCATCAATCATGCCGTATTTACAAAAAAAAACCGTTCACTTGATTCCCATCTAACTCAGGATTAACATCGATAGAAAAGGACACCAGATGCTAATTAATGGTCGGCTTAAAAGTTTTACGAAACGGATGAAAACAAACTGAGGTCTTTACGAGGAGTTCTTCCCTCATTTCACTTTCTCTCTGTACCGTTGGTGGATCCATACGGCGAAGTCCTGAATGTATAGACTCCCTGGGAAACATTTAACAGGTTTCTGAAGCGCACTGAGAGATTTGCAGATCAGAATTTCTGCTTGGATTTTACGTGCGAAAAATGATCAAACCGGGAAACTTTCCATGGCTACTTTCAATCATTGCTTCTTATCAATTGGTCTGTTTCTGTAACAGTCAGTCTGTGCCGACTGAGAATCGTCCCACAAGAACTTATTACATCGGAGCTGTAGAAGTTGACTGGGATTACGCCCCCGAAGGAAATTTATTAGGACCGGGAGCGGATGAGTAAGTAATTTTGATTGTTATTTTTAAACACGAAGAGCATACTGAATATGAATGCCGAGGCTCGCATAGTTATTTTATGCAGCAATTTATGTGCGATCGATATTCAGTACGCACTTTGGACAGACAACTGCGGCAAATCTCGATTCACAATACTATGTATGTAGTTACAAATGAAATAAGTACTTTCCCTCTTAAATCTCTGCAATCGGCTAAGACATTAAATAAAAGTTTAGGAAGAAACAAAAAAAAATGTAAGAAAGTTTTTTAAAGAGATATTAGAGCAAACACCAGTTGTTGTTTTTTACTTTTGCTGACGCTGTCACAGGTTCCAACTTCAAGACAAAAAAAAAAAAAAAAAGAAAGAAAAAAAAAGAAAGAAAGAGAAAAGGGTGATTCTCAAATTAGGCGATGAAAAGCGATTTAATATACGCATTTTCATATCGCTAGCAAACCACGATTAATCAGTTAATATTATTCTTTAGTGACTTTTACGATGAAGATTGGTAATAAATTTTCTGAATATGACATATAACTACATTGAAAAAAGAAATTCTGGAATTCATAAGCCATTTTCTGTGATTCCTTTCGTGAATTAATGAAGCATATTCCTGATGCAACCATTTCCGTGAAATGACGGTAAAATAATCTTTCCGCAAATCCTTTCGCCAACTAAAGGTAAATCGCCGTTTTTAAGAGGTGCTAAAGGAAAATTCTGAATTTCAAGAAAACTTTCCGCAAATCCTTCCTCACGGTGAAAGTAAATTGCCGGTTTTTAAAGGTGTTAACGAAAAATTCTGAATTTTCAGAAACCTTTCCACAATTCCTTTCGTACAATAAAGGTAAATTGCCGATTTTAAGAAGCGTTAACGGAAAATTCTGAATTTTCAGAAAACTTTCGGCAAATCCTTTCGTACAATGAAGTTAAATTACCGTTTTTGAAAGGTGTTAACGGAAAATTCTGAATTTTCAGAAAGCATTCCACAATTCCTTTCGTACAATGAAGGTAAATTGCCGTTTTTAAGAAGTGTTAACGGAAAATTCTGAATTTTCAGAAACCTTTTCGCCTACGTTCAATGAAAGTAAATTGTCATTTTAAAGGGGTGTTAACGGACATTTCTGAATTTTCTGAAAACTTTCCGCAAATTCTTTCGTACAATGAAGGTAAATTGCCTTTTTAACGAAGTGTTAACGAAAATTTCTGAATTTACAGAGAACTTTTAGCAAATAATTTCGTACAATGAAGGTAAATTGCCGTTTTGAAGAGGTGTTAACAGAATTATTTTAATTTTTCAAAAAAAAATTCCGCAAATCCTTTCGTGCAATGAAGGTAAATTTCCGTTTTTAAGAAGTGTTAACGGGAAAATTCTGAATTTTCAGAAACCTTTCCGCTTTCGTACAATGAAGGTAAACTGCCGTTTTAAAGAGTTGTTAACGGAAATTTTTGAATTTTCAGAAACCTTTCCGCAATTCCTTTCGAATATTAACAAACAAAGTTTTGTCTCACTTTTTCCATATCCACATGACGGAAAATTTCATGTAATTGGAGTGATTCGCGGGAATACTTGAAGCTTTATTAACTATTAAATTTGAATGGTTTGTCGGAAGATCTGATTTTGAAGTTCTGTAGCCAGATAGGATATTGTGGATAGCACACCGCATAAAATTTTGGTTATAGCGGCACCGGATATTCTTTCCCTCTTCCCCATTTCGTGCACCAGCTCTCCTATAGTGTTATTTTAAGAAACCGGGTACTTGAATTACTTTACAGGTGATTGTATGTTGTCTGTGTATCAGTCTTTCGACGCCTTAAGACCAAAGCTAACATAGCTAACAAGAGTAAAATTTATATTTAAGAGTTTTGTTAAATAATATTATAAAGCGGTGAATTTCACCTTTTCGTAAAGATTATTGAAAATCATTGAAAGTTTAAAAAGATTTAAATTTCCAAAACATTTTGTTGCTTCAAAAAATTACGATGAAAAAAAATACGTATAATTTGTAATAAGTTCTCCCATAGAAACAAAAAAAAAAAAAAGGTTTTTACAAGCCTATACAGGAAAACAGTAGGCTTCAACAGAAAATAAAATCAAAAATTCACCCACATTAATAGCAAAAAAAAAAAACATCATTGCACGATTAGAGTTGTACCTCATTAGAGACTGCGTTTCACGTGGCTTTTTTGGTCCAACTGTAGCGCGCGTGCCTTTGCGTTGAAGACAAAATCGAATGAGACCGGTTTGTTCCCCACAAGTGGGAAAGAATCTGGTAAAGGCCTGAAAATATCAAAGATTTTGCAAAATTTCTGACTAAATATGGAAACAAACGGAGTTACTAATTATGAAAGATCTGTAAAAATACTGAAGTTAGAAGAAACTGAAACTTTTAAAAACGGAAATTTCGTTAAAATACGATCACCTACAGATAATTTGCCTGCACGTAATTTGTAAGAATTTTCCGTAAATTCGCATCGCTTATTTTTTACTGTGAAGTTTTCCAGTGCACAATACCTTTCTGGAAGGTTTTTCTAAGAACGTTATTTCATAGGTATAAAATACAATTTTTACCAAAGATTGGCGGCTTTAGTCATTGTTTTATTGAGAAATGGCTCATTGTTTATGGAACGTGTAATTTATGTTAAACTGTGTAAATGACTGATAAAATACTTTTCTTCTCTAAAAGAAGAAAAATGCGCTAGATTTTCGATTACCCTATTATTTCCATTGGTGACTCATTCAATGACAAATAAATTTGTTAAGTTAGTGTTCCCTAGTATTTACGATGTTTACTTCATTTTATTTCGTATTTTGACTTATAAATAAAAGAAAGCAAAGAGATATAATCAAACCCACATGTGCAGAGCTCGCATAATACCAAGTTCCGCACAAACCGAAGCTTTTACAGTTCCCTTGAACTTCATAGTATTCTCCCTTGTTATTTTACCCGCATATTACGTACGATAAACAATTTTTGGAGAAACCGCATATTTAGAAGTTTAGCACGGTTATGAAACGGGATCCATCACTGAAGACCACTGTGGTCATGACTTCGGCACCAAGTCAGACGAACGCTGCGATGGCTGGCAGTTAATTGCAGTCGACGTAACGGTTGCCTACTGCGCAGGTTTGCCACATGTAAACTTCGGTTTACAGTTCGGGTCGTTATGGCACGTCCATGGCCGATGACATAGCACGTCGAATATCAGCTGCAGTACTTTCTGGTGATGAACGAGCGTGTCGAACAATCCGCAGGTCCAGGCGTGCTAACTTCTGTCGGACTGCACCACTACCACTCCGACGCACGTACGCACCTTCCTGTTGCCACTAGTGCCAACAGCGTCCAACAGTTCGCGCATCCCGTTGCACGTGGTCAGCGATACGACGTGTAGACCAGCCCGCTTCACAAAGGCTTACAATTCTTCCTCTCTGAAACGCATCCAAATGGCGATAAATCTGCCGACGGCGTGTACCCGGCATTTTAGGCATTCGCTGAACAGTTTCCCAGCACAAACAACAAATCTTCCGGGAGTGGTCCGTGTTCGAATCCCGGTCAAGCATGGCTGTTGTATTTGTACACTGCTGGACAATTGCTAAGGACGGATCATAAACGGCTATATAGCGCATAAAAAAGTAAGTGTGGTTGGATGCCAAGTGAAATAAAATAATGTCAGAATGCCAGGACATTACAAGAAAGACAATTTATTTTGCTCTGAAATCCAGAAGGCTTTGGAACGTGTTCAAGGGACAAACAGGACATTTTGTGCAGAATACGTAAACGTGAAAAAAATGCAATTACCGTCCGCAGGCGTTCCGGCGTAAGATTTCAATACGGGATATGGCCTCCATGGAGGGAGATGCAAGATTCCACACGTCGCGTCATGCTTTGCACAACATTATCAAGCAGCTGTTGGGGTAATTTATCCCATTCCTCTGTCAGTGCACGGATGAGGGTGTCCTTGTTTATTGGAGGGCATTGGCGACCAGCAAGACTCCTCCCCAAAGCATCCCACACATTTTCAATGGGATTCAGATCTAGAGAACGTGCTGGCCATACGAGGCATTGAATATCCTCGCTCTCAAGTCACTGCTGGACAGCGACTGTTCGATGACATGTTGCGTTGTCGTCCATGAAAATGAATCTATCACCGACAGCACCACGGAACATGCGAACATGAGGTAGCAGAACATCATTAATGTATCGTTGGCCAGTCATAGTCCCAGTTGGAAGCACATAGAGGGACGTACGGCCATTTATCATAATGCCAGCCCATACCATGACACTACATGTCGGATATCGGTCCCTTTCCTGTATGTTTGCTGGACAATATGCAGTACCACTATCACGCCAGATCAGTTGTCGTCGACAATCAGACGATACACTGTATCTACTCTCATCTGAGAAGAGGACAGCAGACCAGTCGTTATCAGTCCAATTGCGATGTTGATGGCACCATTGCAGACGGGCGGTACGGTGACGTCTGGACAATGGGATGCACACAACAGGACGGCGGGCGTATAGTCCTCCTTCATGCAAACGTCTGGCGACAGTTTTTCGGGAGATCCGCTTGCCAGTAGCAGCCATACACTGATTTGCTACCTCACTAGCTGTGCTGCGCCGGTCTTTTTGTTGATAGCACTATGTACCGATCTTCTGCAGGTGTCGTACTGCGAACACGACCTCCCCCGTGACGTTTGCTACACTCTCCATTTGTTTGAAATGATTTCCAAAGCCTTGAAACAACACTGTGGCTGACGTCGAACTCCCTGGCAACATCTGTTATTTTTCGCCCTTCTTCAATCTTGCCAATAATACGGCCACGCGTAAAATCATCTAGGTGATGTCGGAAAGACATACTGAAAATTGCAAGTTCGTCAATTGATTCTTTCCCTTTCAACTTTGCGTTTGAACAACAACGGTCAATACGCGTCAAATCCTTTATATCTCTTATCAGCGCTATGACGTCACGAACAAGTTCGGCAATCCAAAATTTGCATACGCACAACACGTCTTACTGTATCCCGCACTTATGCTAATTTCCACATTTTCCTGCCTTCCATTTTATGGTTGCTATCGCTGCTATTGTCATCCGTCCTTAGCAATTGTCCGGCAGTGTATTATGGCACTGGTTCTATCCCTTCCCTAGAACTAGTGGCTTTAAACTAGAGTCGAATCGATCGCTTCCTTTCTTGGATTTTGTGCTGCGTAGGCATCCGGTTTCCAATCATTTAAGTCCCTCCGTTTACCACAAACCTTCTTTTTCACCGGCTATTATTCCGTTTTCCTCTGCACACCCTAACAGCTACAAATTATCTACCTTTTATTTTCTCGTCCGTATGGCTTTCACTCACTATTCCAATCGTGCCCTTCTATCGGTAGAATTACAGTGGATTTCTGACCTTTCTGCAACGTTTGGGTATCCCAATCATACTGTCAACAGGATCATAGCAAAAACTAGAAGATTGGCATCTACCACTTTAAGGGGTGACCAACCAAAACATCGATTTATGGTTTCTGTGGACTTTGTCCCCGGAGTTGGTGTGTACAAGATTCCTCTGTAGCCAGTGGACCCAGAGTCCCCCCCCCGCCCTCTTTCAGATGTATGTTGATTCTACGATTAGGAATGTGAAATTGGGTTTTTCGGAACAAAAATATAACATTAAAATGCATGCTTCATCTACTGCTTTATCTCGCCTCAGTCACTTCGGGAACTTACTACTCATACTGGGAAGAAGCAGGGATTTTGACAACTCCAGCCAATAAGACTCAAATCCGCTTTTCAGAGAGTCTGTACATCCACAGATTCTTTAATATGTGTTGCAACGAGGATTCACCTACCCAAGTTTCACAGGCCTGGAAAGCCATTGTACCTGTAAAAATTAAAGAAAATTACATTCCACCCTGAAGTCTGGAACAGTGTGCTTCCCCTCCTACCTGTGTTTGGTGCAGGCCTCCGGTATGTAAATTGCTTGACTTCTTATTTGCTTCTGTGAATTGAATTAAGTGGCAACAACTGCCTTACTTATGTGCCATGACAACTTTTTATGCGGTCATTTTCATCTGATGAAGGACTAGAGGGGAGTCTGAAAAATCTTATGAGTGTCATTTTAACTTTGTATCATCATCATCATCATCATCATTGTCAACCATTATCAATCCACTGCTGAACGAAGGTCTCCCCAGGTTTCCTCCACAACAGTCTGTCTTGTGCCAGTCTCTTCCATGTCACTCCTGCATACTTTCGAATTGCATCCACCCATCTCCCATGTGGTCTTCTCTGGGTCTTTTTCTGTCCCTTGGAATCCAATCCAAAATTTCGGCTGTCCTTCTGGCAGTATGTCCAGCACATTGCCATTTCAGGGATTTAACTCTGATCATGATGTCTTCCACTCTTGTCATTTTTCGGATCCACGAATTCCTCTTCTTATCTCTCCTGGTTACACCAAGCATGCACCTCTCCATGCTTCTTTCAGTTATCTGTAGTCTATCTATGTCTCTTTTAGTTAAGGTCCACGTCTCTGCACCATACGTAAGCACTGGAAGGATGCATTGATGAAACACTTTTCTTTTAAGACATAATGGCATATTGCTCTTGAAAATTATGCTGTTTCTTCCAAAAGCTCTCCAGGCAAGTTTTGTACGCCGATTAATTTCTTCATCAATGTGACCCTCACTTGATATCTGCTGTCCAAGATAAATGTACGTGTCTGTTATCTCCAGCTTTTCTTCATCAATCGATAAATCTTCATTTCTTGAAAAAGCATTGAACATCACTTTTGTCTTCAGAAAGTTCATTTTTAATCCCACTTCTTTACTCTTGTCAGCAAGTTCCTGAATCATACTCTGCAGCTCTGATGGGATAGTTGCAAAAATGACTACGTCATCAGCAAAACGAAAGTGGGTTAGATAATCTCCATTAATATTTATCCCCTTGTTTTCCTAGCTCAGCGACTGAAAGACACCCTCCAATGTGGCATTAAAGAGCTTCGGAGATATGGTGTCACCTTGTCTCATTCCCTTTCCAATTTTTATGTGTGTTGTATTCTCAAACAGCCGAATCTTTGCACTTGCATTTTCATAGATGTTATTAATAATACACTGCCGGACAATTGCTAAGGACGGATGACAATAGCAACAATAGCAACCATAAAATGGAAGGCAGGAAAATGTGGAAATTAGCATAAGTGCGGGATACAGTAAGACGTGTTGTGCGTATGCAAATTTTGGATTGCCGAACTTGTTCGTGACGTCATAACGCTGATAAGAGATATAAAGGATTTGACGCGTATTGACCGTTGTTGTTCAAACGCAAACTTAAGAGGGAAAGAATCAATTGACGAACTTGCAATTTTCAGTATGTCTTCCCGACATCACCTAGATGATTTTAAGCGTGGCCGTATTATTGGCAAGATTGAAGAAGGGCGAAAAATAACAGATGTTGCCAGGGATTTCAACGTCAGCCACAGTGTTGTTTCAAGGCTTTGGAAATCATTTCAAACAAATGGAGAGTGTAGCAAACGTCGCGGGGGAGGTCGTGTTCGCAGTAAGACACCTGCAGAAGATCGGTACATAGTGCTATCAACAAAAAGACATCGGCGCAACACAGCTAGTGAGGTAGAAAATCAGTTTATGGGTGCTACTGGCAAGCGAATCTCCCGAAAAACTGTCGCCAGACGTTTGAATGAAGGAGGACTATACGCCCGCCGTCCTGTTGTGTGCATCCCATTGTCCAGACGTCACCGTACCGCCCGTTTGCAATGGTGCCATCAACATCGCAATTGGACTGATAACGACTGGTCTGCTGTCCTCTTCTCAGATGAGAGTAGATACAGTCTATCGTCTGATTGTCGACGACAACTGATCTGGCGTGATAGTGGTACTGCATATTGTCCAGCAAACATACAGGAAAGGGACCGATATCCGACATGTAGTGTCATGGTATGGGCTGGCATCATGAACAATGGCCGTACGTCCCTCTATGTGCTCCCAACTGGGACGATGACTGGCCAACGACACATTAATGATGTTCTGCTACCTCATGTTTGCATGTTCCGTGGTGCTGTCGGTGATAGATTCATTTTCATGGACGACAACGCAACATGTCATCGAACAGTCGCTGTCCAGGAGTGTCTTGAGAGCGAGGATATTCAACGCCTCGTATAGCCAGCACGTTCTCCAGATCTGAATCCCATTGAAAATGTGTGGGATGCTTTCGAGAGGAGTCTTGCTGGTCGCCAATGCCCTCCAATAAACAAGGACACCCTCATCCGTGCACTGACAGAGGAATGGGATAAATTATCCTAACAGCTGCTTGATAATGTCGTGCAAAGCATGACACGACGTGTGGAATCTTGCATCGCCCTCCATGGTGGCCATATCCCGTAATGACATCTTACGCTGGAACGCCTGCGGACGGTAATTGCATTTTTTTCACGTTTACGCATTCTGCACAAAATGGCCTGTTTGTCCCTTGAACACGTTCCAAAGCCTTCTGGATTTCAGAGCACAATAAATTGTCTTTCTTGCAATGTCCTGGCATTCTGATATTATTTTATTTCACTTGGCATCCAACCACACTTACTTTTTTATGTGCTATATAGCCGTTTATGATCCGTCCTTAGCAATTGTCCAGCAGTGTATTAATGTATGCATCTTCAATACCGCAGGATTTCAGAGCCATTGTAACTGCTGATGGTTTCACCGAATCAAAGGCTTTTTCAGAATCGATAAAAGACATGCACAATGGAATTTCATATTCCCTCGCTCTTTCAATTAGTTCTCTCAGTACGTGAATATGATCTTTTTTGCTGTAGCCACTCCTGAATCCAGCTTGTTCTCTCGGTTGAGCCATGTCCATTATTACCTTCCAGCGGTGTGAAAGAACTTTAGTGAAGATTTAATAAAGTACTGATAGGAGGCTGATAGGTCTGTAGTTCCTGAGATCCTCAATGTCACCTTTTTTATGTAGCAGGATCATTGTAGCATTGTTCCAATTCTCAGGAATCTTCCCTTCATTGAGGCATCGAGTGAAAATTTGTGCGAGTACTGTTTCGATTTCTCCACTTGCTTCTTGTATGATGTCTACAGTAATTCCATCTTCTCCTGCAGCTTTTCCCTGTTTCATGTTCTTGTTGCATGTGCAATTTCTGCTGGGAGGACTGGAAGAACTCTGGTACTGGTACCTTTCATGATGTCTGGAGTACATGTATCATCCCTTTCATATAATTTGGAGTAGAAATTTTTCACTTTTGTCAAAATTTCGCCTCTATTTCTTGTTACAGAACCATCTTCTTTTCTCAGTGCCATAATCTGTTTTCTTCACTTACTGAGATGTCCCTTTGCTATCTTTAGGCTTTGGTTGTTTTCAATTGCTTTCCTCACTAGTTTACAGTTGAATTTCCTTACGTCTTCAGTGATACTTTTTCGTAATGTCTTGCATAGCTCTATATATTCCACTTTGGAAGTCACATCTTCTTTAGTTGTCCTCATCTCTTCTTTTTTGCATCAACATTTTGGTTTTTCCTGAAAATTTGTTCACATGCAACTTGTTCTTAGACCCAGCTAATTTTGTTGCTGTTTCCATAAGAGCTTTGGTTACTTTTCTGTTAATTTCAGAAATATCCACTTTTTTCGATGTTAGGCCTTCTAAAGCAGAGAATCTGTTCTTCAGTTCCAACTTGAAGGTATTATGGTGTTTTTTAAGGTTGGTTATGTCAATACATTTTGTTTGCCTTATGAGCTTGCCACGTTCAAGTTTAGTGTTGAGGTGCATCTTACATCTCACCAATCTATGGTCACTACCTGTGTTAAACTTGTATATAGTTCATTAAATGCAATTTTGCGAAGTACATCTGTCATCTTTAGACTTCGTTTTAATCGTGCATAACAGCGTTTTTACCTTGTCATTGAATTTTAGTCTCCACGCACCGTCATAATCACCACTGAAAATGTATTTAAGTGAAATCATGTCTTTATTAATTTGGCCCCAGATGGCCTAGTAGTGACTACTAACTGCTACGGAGAGGTCTCAGGTTCGATCCCTGGCAGGTACGAAAGCTCGAACCACTACATATCCACCGTGCGTCGGATGGGCACGTTAAGCCGTCGGACTCAGGGTACTGCCCCCCCCCGGTAATAAATAAGGGCGTCTTCCTCTCCCTTTCTACCTCGCTTCCTATTTCTAAGAGTCGTTTACGATCTGGAATGAGACACTCCCATCCTAAAATCTTTGCATATGAGGATGAATACTGACGAAACAGACTTAACTTGAAAATGCAATCTTAATTGCACGTTTCTTTCAAATGATGGAAAAATTGCTCAAAATGTTTATCAGCAAAAAAAGAACAGGATAACGTTTTTTATCTACGTGACAAAACTTTAAGAGAATTTACTGTGAAACCTGTTTCTGAACCGAGCCTTTAAATCTTGTGCTCTTAAGGCAAAAACTGAAAACAGTTTCCATGTTTTTTTAAGAAAGCTTGAGCAACTACGATTGCTTATTATGGGGGAGATCACGACTGTTTTGTTCGTGAAAGAAAAAGGTAGCTAAAAGAGAAAAAGCTTGAAGATTACCGTGTTCCTTTTTCTTCTTCCTATTCTCTTAGAGGCACTACATCATGCTTCTTCTCATTTTGAAACTGCCTTGTCCACCGCTAACACCACTACCCACAGTTAGCCCACAGATTAGGGTGCAATAAAGAAGTCCAAGAGCGCTTACACCTGACACGTTCTTGATCATATATCCCTACGGCCCCTGTTCATACTTCGATCACTGAATTTACCTTCCTAGTTCTTTGTAAATGTCGTGAAGAGAATACAATACACTGCATAGGCATTTACCATCATAAAAAACCCATGGTTAACTCAAAACTCATCATCAGTGCTACTACATTGGAGGGGATTTGTAGCGAGATCATAAATAATTTCAGTCATTTCCACGTGTAGAAAAAAAAAGATGAGATTATGCAGATATTTTATGCTGTCAATATTTAAAAGAACACTTTAAGAGCTGATTAGCATTCAGTAATGGTGAATGTGAAACTGAAAGCATACAGCGCAGAAAATGAAGAAACTCTCCCAAATTCTAGCGATTTTGTGACTGTTCCTTTAAAACTGACGAAAAAAGCTATGCAAATCGATCTCTTCTTCGTACGCGGCTTTATGAACATTGTGAGTGCTACTTTGAAACACTATTTTAACACACAAAGCGATCTTAGAAATAGAGCCAACCAGTCAGTGCTTCACGCAGTTTTAAAAAAAGGGAGGAGGGGAGGAATAGGCAACTGCAGATGAATCTTAGGTAGACAGTGTCTTTTAAAGTATACCAAAAAGACAACGAACACCCACATAAATCAACTTTCAGCTAATAATTCAGACAACCGTGAGATGACTGTACTACTACAAAAGTGTCTCACTCCCCATCAACAAAAAAGTTTTCGACTCCACGTTTTCGTCGCAATAATCGCCGCGTCCGCATCATTCAACTCACCAACATCAATAAATGTCATCGGGGGATGAAAACTAAATGAAAACGTATTGCTTTCTAAAGTGTCACTTTGATAAAATTTTGTTTATAGTGTTTTCTCTATTGTTTTAATAAATTTAAGGAAACAGTATTTACGATGACAAGTGTGGCCGCCCCGGTGGCCGAGTGGCTCGAGGCGCTGGCTTCTGACCATTCGTTCGAGATGAGGCATCGGTTGCTGTTTTTTTGGTTTTTTTTTACTCGAGGTTTAATGACCACCGTGAGCAACTCAGTGGACAATAAGCAGTCGCCCGTCCCTAATTTAGGGCCACTGGTTCCAGGAAAGGGAGAGAGCCAGTGTCGTGAGACAAACACAGCATCTACGCCTCACCGGGATTCGAACCCGGACCTATCTCGAACAAATCATCAGAAGCTATCGCTTAGACCACTGCGTCACCTGGGCGGGGCGGCCAGGTTGCTGTTCGTGTGATAGATTTGGCTCTGATTCTTCCCTGGAACTAGTGGTCACAAATCAGGGACGGGTGACCGCTTATAACTCTAAAATTTGCTCAAGGTGTACTGTTAAAAAATTTTTGTAGGTTGCACTAAAAGGTGGTGTTACACCAGCTGCACCACTTTTTGAGAAAAGACACACCGTTGTATGGTGCAAAGGAAACTCAACAACATGGTGCAACCTCGCACCATATTGTGGTGCAAACTTGTACCATTACGTGGTTCAAAGTTGCACCACGTTATTGAATTTCGTTTGCACCACACAATGGTGCATGTTTTCTCAAAAAGTGCTGCATCTGGTGCAGCACCACTTTTTGGTGCAACGTACCACAACATTTTTAACAGCGTGTCGTCAATCTCCCACCTCCTCTCGCAAAAAAAAAAAAATAGTCACATGCGACCTTTATTCACCATAACACTATTTTTTTTTCAAAAAGACCTAAAGCCAGTGTTCCTCGAATTTCGCATCCATTGGGTTTTCAAGAGTTTAATTCCAGGAGATTAATTGACTCGCATAAGAATCGCACATCGTACTTAAAAAATAAAAAAAGTATATTATAAACCAAGGAATTTTATGATTGTTTAAGTGGATATTCTTTTTAGAGATATTCGTGAACACCATATTGTTATGCATGTGTTAGGGGACGATGATCGTGAC
This sequence comes from Macrothele yani, assembly GCA_039090855.1. Classification (NCBI taxonomy): domain Eukaryota; kingdom Metazoa; phylum Arthropoda; class Arachnida; order Araneae; family Macrothelidae; genus Macrothele; species Macrothele yani. The sequence goes on from CM076990.1 coordinate 173,687,228, forward strand.
TTTTAAATTTCATAACAGTAAATACTTAATTTATCATAGATCAAGAAACTAAAATCCTTCTTTTAAAGTTAAAACTTGTGTATCTATCGGTTCTAATGCTATCCAACGACTTTTGGAGCACATTAGAAAATTCTTCAATAACATCACAGAATCGTGTTTTTGAACCCATTGTTTCACGCTTACTTAAACTAGTTTTTGATCGTTTGATTCTGGGCAGTAACTGTGAAACTTATTTACTAACAATTGCTTCACTTTTGTTTTATGCCCTAAAATCTGACCTATTCCTCCAGAAGTTCCTCATTTCGTGGAAACTACAAGAATCAGGAATTGCTAGACTTAAACTGGTTTAACTGACTGCATACGCACAGAACGATTTTAAGTTGGCATCAAATGAATGTAGAGAAACTAGTAAACGAAAAGCAAGGTTCTCTTCCGCTGTACAGACAACTGAAAAAAATTATAAAATGACCAAGAATAGTATCGCTTCTTGTAACAAAGCATCCAAAGAAAATGTTCCTTGACGCGATGGCCAAGTGGTACAAAGCTCTGGCTTCTAGTCATTCTTCTGAGGTGGATCCACGAACGAAGCCCAGGTGACACATGGATGGTGTGTTTGTCTGACGGCACTGGCTCTCACCCTTCCCTGGAACCAGCGGCCCCAAATCAGGGATGGGTGGCTGATAATAGCTTGGGACATATACTGTCCTATAACATTCCTCTTTAGTTCCTTTAAACTTTGGTTCATTCTCCTTAAACGGTTTCTGAACTTAACGCTACATTTCTCTCTCTCGAATGAAAGTTTTGTGGCAACCTGAATTGAGGTCAAGAGTAGAACGTAGAACGGCGTATGAGAAATATAGAGTTTATAATGTACTTTCGCTGGCTTACAAGCTGAGTGACTTTTAGCTGACTTTGGTCAGATGCTTTCGAGTTTATTTCGGTCAAACTGTTTTTTGTTTTTTTTTTCACATTAACCGTTTGCAGTTGTTATTTTGATGTTTTGAGTTTCTCATTGTGAGGTTCGAGTTGTTAGAAGTTGGTTGTATATTGCTTTAAGCTTACATGATTAACGTGGTGCCAAATTTATTATACTTTAATGTTGTTTCACACTAGGAGAGATATTACTCATTGTGTTAATAGCTAAAGTGACCAATTTTGGAAAAAATAAAGGTGAAGTTTCAATAATTAGAATTGTCATTTGCTGGCCGTTCAAGCCAATCAGTGCCTAACTATGAGATGTTTGTAATTTGGCTATCCCGAGTATCAAGTGAATGCTACGAAACGTTTCAGTCAGAGTTATTCTTATTCACGTAACGTAATGTTCTAGAGAAATTGACTTTTCTTAACACATATTTATACATGATTAAAGTAAGAACATTATATTTATTCCTGTTCGGACTGTTAGATGTACAGAAAAGTGTGACATACGTCTATGACCCCTGGCAAAAAAAAAAAAAATTCCTTGGTTCGTGGTATCACTCCCAAAAATATTTTCTTCAATAAAGTTTCAAGAGCTCAGATATTACTGAGAATATATAGGAAACTAAAACATAAATTTACTCCATGCAGCGGTTAAACAGTTCATTAAAAAAACCAGAAATTTTATGTAAAATATTTCTCACCATGAACTCTAACTTACACAGAATGATTCATTTTCCAAATGGGGCTTTTAGAAGCAGTGATATCGTATAAAAAGAGATTTGCGGTTACGGCACGTAACGATGTAACTTTGCGTTACAGGGAAGAGAAATAACCGGAAATGGTCTTTATTGGAAATGGCATTAAACGAAAGAAACTTTTCTTTTCAATGGGATATTTTGAAGTAGTAGTAAGGAAAAAAATTTACTTTGAATTTTATAACATACGCGTTTACGCCCTCTTGTAGAGAAGGTATGCATCATCAGTATCAGATTGCATGGAACGGCCACTAATAGTGTTTTCTCCGAACTTCGGAAGCGCAGCAGGGAATTACCATACAGTTTCCTTCATTAACGAGTGGCAGAAAACGTGTTAAAGGACCATCTCAATATCTCCCAAAGAGTTGCGGAAAAAGGGAAATTATTTTAACTTGATATGCGAAAGCTTGGAAACTTTGATTTTTATTCTACGCCAAGAAATTCGGATTACTGGTACTATTTTAAGCGCAATTGGTGTACAGTTCCTTGTTATTAATTAGGTTATTAACATTAACCTTCACTGAAATTGAGCTTGCAGCAAAAGTGGGGCAGCTCCCTTTTCAACATTTTGTGGAAAATAAGAAAAAACTGTTATAAAAAATACGGTTTAACTGACGTTGGCAAACAAAAAATTACAAAAATACGGTTTAACTAAGACAACATTATCTCTAATAAATACATGTATTTTCTGAATGTTTTGTCCTTAAAATGAATATAGGATAAACATAAAAAACTTGGAGCTGACCCTTTTTTGCACCAAAATGCGATAAATTTCATTAAATTTCGTATTTAGTAAAGGATAGAAAAACTAAATAATGTTAATAAAATGTGTTTAATGGCCATTAAACAACATAATAAATATCTTTGTTAATAAACAAATAAAATATAACAATTTTATTTATCGGTCTGCATCGTAGTTGTACTTAACGGTGATGAATGCAGCTCCCAAAATATTAATATCTCACACATGTATTATCGTATCTGTCTGGTTCTTGCACCAATCGATCCGGTATGCTTTTCTTAGATTAGTAAACATGTTAAGTAAAAATCGACCACAAAAATTGAGCTGCCCCCGTTTGCTGCAAACTCCTCATATTAATATGCTCAGGATAACAGTAGAACCGCGCGATATCTTTATGACGGGAATCTTCAACTTAGAAACAGCACCAATTTTTGCAGACGCTTATGACAATGTACTGTTTTCAGAATAATGCAGCTTCCTTTGCGTGACTCTAGAAAATGACACCAATCGGCTTATGTTTCGTGAGCATAAGCTGATTCAGCGTATAAATAAATAAATGTCAAAACTGCCAAATATGGAAACCTGTTATTTCTCGATAATGCAGTTTTAATGCACGGCATCGTAAAAATGAAAGAAAAAGAACACTTTGACGTCAAAGGGAACTCAGGAAATAAACAGACAGTGATAGAAGATATCGCAAATGTAAACTAACATTAATGAGATATTGATCTGAGTATGTGTACCCGATGTGTGCGGGGAGATTGCAGAGCGAACAGAAAGATTATTTCTATGAGAAGGGATTTCGCTGAGAAATTTGAAGTTTATGAAGAGCTTTGGAGTCTCGTTTTGTTATTTTCCAAATTCCTGACACGGTTAATTATTCTCGGCGTTTTCGAATGGTGTCAAAATTCATCTTTTCAATCATTATTAACGTAGGAACATACTACATGCATTTGGTAGCATGGTAATTTCGCAACGGCAATGCATTTCCTGGCATCACAATTTATGCAGATGAATGCAAGAAATGGTAAAATATCAGGCACCGCATGATTGATCTTTTCTTTCAGGAGTACAGCAATCTCTAGGATTTATCTTTCGCTACATATTACGAACGTCTCTCTTAGTGTGATGCAAATTGTTTTCTGATTCCTGATGAGCTAGAAGGCTTAAATTTGCTCCTCCTATATTTCCTTGTTTTATTCTTTTTTCTAGAGTTAAGTTTGAAAAGAAGAACTTTACTGTCCTTTTCCGTTGACAAAACATTGAAATGTGGTTTATTTTCCGTAGATTCAAATATCTGTAGGGTATAATGAGCAGGACAAATGTAGCCGGACGCGAAATTCGGAATTTTTGGTGTTTCATGAAGGAACAAGTAGGTAAAGTGAGTGTTATTTCTTGAAGTGCAGATGAGGGGCGGCCGATCAGAGGAGGCAAGAAAGGCCGGGCTGCCCCAATGATTCTCTCAGTAAAGTATTTGTATAAAGCAGAAGAATAATTAATACACACTATTGACGTGAATTAGGAACATCAAACAGAAGTCATCGCTCTTTCCACATTTATAAGTGAGTCACGGGAAAATTCTCATCGGCTGCCACTGGGAATCGAAATCCGGGTCTTCCAGTTACGCGCCGAATATTCTACCACTGTACCACAGTGGCCTCGAATTCTCCAGACTCACATACGACTAACTGCCAGATCACATGGCAGGTTGCTTCTTGGAGCCTCGCACAATGCTGGGGATTCACCAAAGATAGAAAGCAGCAACTGAACAAATAACTAGGAGCGATGACTTCTGTTTGATGCAGAAGAATAAATTACATTTAAACAGAAAAACTAAAATGCAGTGCCATAAAATACAACATTATTCAGTTACATACAGCGCCCGTTCACACAAGCGCTTTCTTGGACTTTCATAGCCAACTACACGCGATAAAGCTTCAGAGAAAGGCACGTTTCTACAGTGCCGCCGGCGTTACCATGTTCACAGTGCGGGAGCCAATCACTGCACGGCATCCAACGGAAGCTTGTCGCTTCTATTAACAGATCATAGGGGGCACGTCGCAAATGAGCCTCAGTCCTAAAGTAGTGTCTTAAAAGTTTTCCTAGAGTACGCTGCATCACACGAAGCTGTACAAAATCAATATAATGGATGGGGGAAGTAGTATTTGCAGTGTATCAACGTGTTATACTGACATTATTACTTCTTTGTTAGAAGTTCCTTTCTCAAGAAGAAATAACATCGAAAGACATGCGATTATAAAACAAGGAAGACCTCTTCCCAAATTTTCTCTTATGCAAGAAGACAAAGGCAAAAACAGAACATTCCAATCTTCATGGTACCATCAATATAAATCGTTATGAGGTAGGATAATGAAGGCGAAATTATTCTGCTGGCCTTGTTTGCTATTAAGCTCGAATAAAAGTGTGTGGTCTTCTGAAGAATACGACCATTTAAAAAATTTATCTAGGGCAGTGGTTAAACACGCACCTAATAATGATCATTTGAACTTTTATGTGCTAATTTTTGTGACTAATCGTTGTGGCCTCCCAGGGTGTTAACAGACCGTCCGCCACTGGTGCAGATTGGTTGCAAAGATCTGACAGCTCCTTACAGAAGTGTTCATGATATCAATAAAAAGTCAGAGGATTGCCCATTTCTGCCTATGGAAAAGCGTATGAATAAGATCAATGAGCTCCAGGGTGTTAACGAGCTGATAACTTTTTTTCCAAACATATTTATGGGTACCTATAAGTATAATGCAGAAGCTGATTGTTCCAGCTATGTCTTAGGGATCCATGTACATGTAGTTTGTAAGATGTGAGACGTACTACAGGGGCAAAGCACGTGTCAAGACGACAAATCTGCAGCGATACATTCCGTCCGTGTACCTTAGTTGGGAGAGCAACTTACTCCGGAGTGATGGAGCTCGCCTTCGATCTCCGTCACGGACAAATTTATGTTTTCACAGATCCTGATGATATAGTTCTGCTGTCTAAGAATGCAAGTGCTGTCCTGCTGGTACAGTGGTATAGAAATTCTGAATTTAGCCTCCCCGGTGGCGCAGTGGTCTAAGCGATGGCCTCTGATCATTCGTCTGAAAGGGGTCCGGGTTCGAATCCCGGTGAGGTATGGATGTTGTGTTTGTCTTACGGCACTGGCTCTCTCCCTTCCCTGGAACCAGTGACCCTAAATTAGGGACGGGTGACTGCTTATAGCCCATTGAGTTGCTCACGGTGGTCGTTAAACCTCCAATCAAAAAAAAAAAAAAAAAAAAAAAATTCTGAATTTTTTATGTGTTTCATGAAGGAACAAGTAAGTAAAGTGACTGCTATTTCTTGAAGTGCGAGATTCATATCACTCGGGAAATGAAGCTACGAAAGCAAATTGGAGCTTGAAAAACGACGTAAGAAATATACAGTGTAAGAAATGTAAGCTTCACTGAAGTAATCTAGCGCACTGATAATGGAGAAGACGGTTCGGTTTCCGCACGTAAATTAGGAGAGCAACAGTACATATGTACATATGTAGTACTAACAACAAACCTTCCCTCGTGTTTACAGGATGGACGGCGCCTCATGTTGCCGTTGACGACCAGACTTCTCCCCATCACCCTTTTAGTCAGTGGCAGCCAGTTATAGAATGTGGGCGTAAGCCTGCCTCTTTGTGGCAATGTGCATTGTACCTCTGCACCTAACTAACGTTCAGTAACTTTCAGAAAAGAGAACATGGCCCCAAAAAGTAAGACAGCTGCTTCACCTGATGCTATGCAAAAGAAAGCGAGACGTGTATTAACACTGAGTGAAAAAGTAGGCATTTTAAATTTGTTGAGAGAAGGTATGTCTTTGGCAGATGTGTCCCGCAGATACGATCGCAACGAGTTACGCATCCGCGCCGTTAAAGTTCGGGAGAAAGTTATTCGTGAAACCATTGCATCTAGGGCTCCCATAATGTTGAAAGGGACAAGTCATGTGCGAGCTAAAACTTTAGTCAACACTGAATCGGCATTGAACTTGTGGCTCGAAGACATGAATCGGAAACATGTGCCGATCGATGTAAATGTGCTGAGAGAAAACGCTCTCACCCTCTATGCTCATTTTACGACTTCTGTTGAAGAGAGTTCTAAGAAACGGGCTTTAAAGCTAGCAGAGGTTGGCTTAACAGCTTCAAAAGACGGCTCAAAAACGTGCAAATGGCGGATGAAGCTGCATCTGCTGACGAAAAAAGCAGCAAAAGTTTTCGTGGAGACCTTCAAGGCCGCCCCGGTGGCGCAGTGGTCTAAGCGATGGCCTCTGATCATTCGTCCGAACGGGGTCCGGGTTCGAATCCCGGTGAGGCATGGATGTTGTGTTTGTCTTACGGCACTGGCTCTCTCCCTTCCCTGGAACCAGTGACCCTAACTTAGGGAAGGGTGACTGCTTATATCCCATTGAGTTGCTCACGGTGGTCGTTAAACCTCCAATCAAGAAAAAACAAGAGACCTTCAAGAAAATTATCAAAGAAAGCAACTATCTTCCAGAACTAGTCTTCAATGCAGACGAGACTGCATTGTTTTGGAAAAAATGCCCAACTGCACATACATTTCGGAAAAAGAAAAACAAGCACCTATCTTCAAGTCATCAAAAGACAGGGTTACAGTTCTTTTCTGCGGGAATGCAGCTGGACACTTAATTAAGACGAGTATGCTATACACAAATCAGCGGATTCTCGTGCTCTAAAAGGTAAAAACAGAAATAATCTTCCCGTGTTTTAATAGTCCAATAAAAAGGCATGGGTCACAGCAGCGTTATTTCTAGAATGGTTTCATAAGTGTTTCATTCCAGAAGTAACAAGTTACCTGAAGGAAAAAGGAATTCTGTTTAAACTGTTGCTGACAGTAGATAATGCATCTGGTCATCCTGTAGAAGTTAAAGTTGCACATCCAGACGTTGAGGTCGTCTTCCTATCTCTCAATACCCCCACCATTTTTCAACCTCTCAACCAAGGTGTTATTCGTTCGCTAAAAGCCACGTACGCACGGCTATTGTTCTCTCGAATACGTAGCGCTGTGGATGAGGATCTTAGTGCTAGAAGTCTTTTGGCATCGCGGACTGCATCGTTTACGTTAAAGAAGCAGTGGATGCAATCAAGCCCGAACCTATCAATGCGTGCTGGCAGCCTCTGTAGTGTGACTGTGTCAATGATTTTAAAGGTATTCCTACCGTCAACGAGGAAGCAAAACATGCTAATCGGATGGCCAAGCAGATTGGGGGTGAAGGCTACGTCGAAATTCTGGAGGAAGACATAACAGATTTGATTGATGGACATCAAGAACCGTTGACAAATGAAGAGTTAAAAGAACTTGTGAAAACTTCCTCGGACAAAGATGATAATGACGACGCCGACGAACAAAATGAAACTGCCAGCGGAAATCTGAACAAACTTGCCTAAATTTACCAAGCAGCAAAGCAATTGAAAACTTTAGTTTCTAACTATGATCCCTCTATGAAACGTAGCCTTAAAATAAACCAAAGTAATGCGGACTCTTTAATGCCGTATAATGAGATTATTCAGCAGCTAAAGACGCAGCGGCAACAATTGCCGATAACGATATTTTTCCAGAAAAACTTCCTCGACTGTAGTTGGGGACTCTGTCTTAAGGTTTAGAAGGACAGTAGTTGGGGACTATAGGCGGTCTCCCCATTGTCCCGCCCAGAGTCTCCAACTACTGCACCTAATGCATCAGCTTTGGACCTCAGCTTTGACGACCCCACAGTGATGTTACGTAGTGAAGACAACAATTACGTAGCTTAAGGATTTGCATCAAGCTATCTCATATTTTAACTGTAACTCTTACAGAAGTACGTATGCATTGTTCTTTGTAAAATACACATTATACTGTAATAGATATGTAAGCGAAATATACCGTACATACTGTATAAAATGAAAAAAAAGCGTGTGAGGTGATTTATTGTATGTAGTTTTATTTTTGGTTTTGAATACACGATGTTCCGGCTTTACGCTGTCTCGTCGGAACATAATCCCCGCGTAAAATGCAGCACTACTGTACATGTAGTTTGTAAGACGCTGATGATATAGTCCTGCTGTCTAAGAATGCAGTTGCCGTCCTGCTGCCGCAGTGGTTTAAGCGTCGGCTTCTGTCCATTCGTCCGAGATGGATTCGTGTTCGAATCCCCGTGAGGTATGTATGGCGTGTTTGTCTGACGGCACATGAAACCAGTGACCCTAGGTTAAGGATGGACGACTGCTTATTGCGAACAAGTTGCTTACGGTTGTAGTTAAACGCCCAAACAAACAATATGACACAAGTGAACAAAAGAGTGTGCTGTCTAGAATGGATGAAATGTATTCAAACAGTATAAATAAGGAAAAACATTGCGATCAAAATTTTTCAGAGAGAAAATGTTTTAAAACTGGCTAAGAGAACTTTTTTCAGCCCAAGGGAAAGAAAACAAAGGTAAAGCAAGGTCAAGGAAATCACAGGAGGACCAGATTGACTAACGTCCGCTTGAAAAAAATTACGAGCAAGGGTGGATTGGGTCGACGAAACTAAGCCTGGAATTTTAGTCATGCGATCCACTACAGATATATACTACATTGACAAAAGTCACCGGACACCCCTTCAAAACCAAGTGAACGGATCCGCTGCGTTGTTAAGATGCGCGGTACAGCCGCAAACTGTAAAAAAACAAGCCTGCAGCTGACCGCGATCATATCGCACTGTGAGGTTGAGTGTAAATGTCGCGGCGGGAGAGTACTGACTTTGAGAAATGAAAGATTGTTGGGTGTTATATTAGTGGGTTGTCCATAAGAGAAACCGAGAGGCCTTTAAGCATACCCAAGTCAACTGTTTTGGATGTACTGAATAAGTAGAAGACACATGGCGTGCCTGAAGCAGCAAAACGTACCGGCAGACCAAAGAAAATCAGTGACAGAGGACGTGGAAGCCCTCCGGAGAGTCGTCCCAGCTAATCGAGGGAGTACTGCACAAGATCTCAGTGTACAGGTCAGTAAAAATGCTGGAACCTCGGTTCGGTATGTACACGTACCATTCACAGATAACTTCATTCCATGGGTTACCGTGGTCGTGCGGGTGCTTATAAGTCTTTCATCTCCACTGGGAATGTTGCTCGTCGTTTAACATGGTGTAAAGGACATTCATTGTGGACCGTAGATTAATGAAAACGGGTCCTATGAACTGATAAATCTAGATACACGATTCATCAGTCTGATGCCCGTCTGTGAGTATGGCGGCGGCCGAGGCAACGCTATATACCACAGTGTACTGTTCCTACGGTCAACTTTGTAGCTGGCAGTGTACTCGTGTGGTGGTGTTTTTCGTGGTATGGTCCCAGCCCATTGGTTATCTTTGGCAAACCTGTTAACCAGCGCGTCTACCTCAATATTCTGGACAATTATGCCCTACCAACTCAGTGGCAATAGTATGGAACCAAGCCTTGTTGGTACCAACAGGATAAGGAACTGAACCATAAAGTAAGGACTGTAATGACGTGTGTGACGATAATTCCATATCGTGTGTGGACTGGCCAGCACAGATCCTTGATCTTAATCCCATAGAGCACTTATGGGATGAATTAGAGCGCCGCATAAGAAGTTTGGAACCAAGACTTACTACTAAGCAACAGTTAGGGGCAGCATTATGTACTGAATGGAAGCGCATACCCATCGCTGTGTGCCAAAACCTTGTCGAAAGCATGTCTCGAAGGGTCAATGCATGCATTAAGGCCAAAGGTGGACCGACACCGTACTAACGTATGCCAACAAATGCTACGTTGTGTTTCTCTTCTAGGCGTCCGGCGATTTTTGTCAATATAGTGTATATGCATGTACCCATAGGGGAACACGCCATAAATTCCCTCATGAAAAAATTATGTTAGATGAAATAGAATTGTTGAAATTTTTATTGTAAATTTAATTCAGTCGTGAAGAAATTTTAGTAGCAATTTAAGGGTGAAAGAAAAAAAAAAAATTCCCACATGGCATATCAAACCAGTCTCAAAACAGGGTGTTGTACCAGGTCATTATATTTATTTTGTCACTGATCGTCTACTGCCCGACGGTATTCGTACCGCCTTCTTGAATAGACGCCTTTAAGTCTATCCATTCATAAAATACCATTTTGATCCATGAACCAGTACCGGTAAATCGTTGTTTCTTTTAAGATAAATGTGGTTAGTACACGGATTTCGGATCATACCAATGTCCCTTGGGTTCCTAATTCAGCGATCTACGCTTAACCGTATTTAATTTAATTTACTTATAACAGCGTGATTGCTCCGGCGACAACTTTTCCAGTGAAGTAGAGAGCATTTTGCTTCGTCATTATGGAGAAAACACCCAATATGGATACACAGATGGAATGAAACACCAATTTTTTAATAGACAATAACATTTTTGACTGATCATACGTATAAGGCTCAAATGAAGTTAACAGTTCTAATTCATAAGTACCAAAATAATAATCCATTCTTCCCAAACAAGAGAGAAATAGTGGGCCATTTCTCGTGTGAGCCGCAGGGAAATATCCCGGTGTGCCAATCCGCCCCTGATTATGAGTATGAAGCACCAAAGGTCTTTTGTGTAGTATGTGATGGATGTTCATGAAGCTCGAGCTGTCTGCCGAGATCGTTGTAAATGGAACTAGAAATTAGTGTTGATACATCAAAACTAATTTCTAGTTCTATCGTTTAAATGTGTACTTGGCCTTTCTTTGAGGAGCTAACCTCTGAATCTCAGAAAACAGCTTCATGGTATATGTATATGTATTATGATGAAGTAAATTTCTCCATCATTTGCATGCCAGGGCAGGGATTCGAACCCCCAACTCTCGGCTCCGAAGCTCAGAGTGCTATCCACTATACTACACTAAAAAGTGCTCTCACTGCCATCTGCCTTTATCTTACGTGCGTCCTGTGGGTCAGACACGTCACAGTATGTATGTGTGTTTTAAAACTGAAGGCAAAAGAGCAGTTTAAATAGTGCGGAGTCAGAGAAGTTTAAATAGTGCGGAGTAAGAGCAGTTTAAATACTGCGGAGTAAGAGCAGTTTAAATAGTGCGGTGCAAGAGCTGTTTAAATAGTGCGGAGTAAGAGCAGTTTAAATAGTGCGGTGTAAGAGCAGTTTAAATAGTGCGGAGTAAGAGCAAATGAATGAATTTGCGCATTTACGATTAACGTTTGTCAGAGATTATATTGTAAAGTCAATTCATCCCTGAAAATAATTTCTTCCTTTAGTTTGTTTTCATTTCAAGGTTTAAGGACAACGATGAATCACTGAAGCCAAGGGCGCCCATGAAAGGGGGGGGGGGCTGTAGTTCCCCCGAGCCGTTGGTATAGCCAAATTTTTGATAAATTTAAAACACTAAAATAGACGAAACCTTTTTTTTTTTAAAGCATATTTTAAAATAATAATGATGATCGCAATTATCAAACTCCTTTATTTTAAAAATTTGATTTGCCGGATTCTGCTATGCATTTACTTTCAAAAGTACGACAATGAATTGTAGGTGGTAGTTTCAATACATCTGATTACGAAGTACGAACCGATGAATCAGTAATGCTTTTAGGAGAGGGAGAGTGGCTGAGGGGTGGAGGAGGGGGGGGGTGCGCAAAAACAGTGTCAATTATTTTTGTTGTATTTTAGTATCTTGTACATTTACTAAAATGTTCGTCAGCCTTGAAAGAGGTAAGGACTTTTCTTACCCCCTCCCCCCAAAGTACTCATAAGGGCGCCACTGACTGAAGTTATAAGCTATTAGTTGTTAAAGAAAATTATGGAATTTCTAAATAGTATTACATGCACAACGATGGGCAAATGAATGATTGGAGAAAAGTAACCAATATTCACTTATTTATTCACATTTACAAGTGCTAAGGTTTCCCCATACTTGGAGAAAAGAGAGCCGAAATGCGACGTATAAACTGAAGTATCAAATTATTAGGAACATCCAATAGATTCTACACACGTGCCATCCTTACCTACGTGCGCAACTATGACGTTGAGTTGACTTTATAAACAGCTCACTGCAAATCAATCAGACGTGTACGAAATGTAGATAGCGACATTATCGGAAAGACTCGTGAAAGAGGCATGACAGTGGGCGCTAGGTTGACAGATGCTCGCATCTCAGAAACGGCAAACCTTCTCGGCTATGCAAGTACAACTGTATCGAGAGTGTACGATGAGTAGTGCGCAAACAACAAAACAAGCAGTCAGCGGTCTTCGTGTGGGCGGAAACATCTCATCGATGTTCGAGGGCAACGGCGGCTGGAGAGGATTGTACGAGATAACAGTTGAGCTCCACTGTCTCTTTTAACTCCGAGGTACAACAGTGGTATCGAGAGGATAATTTCAGCATATACAGACCGACGCACATTGACACAAATGAGGGATAACAGCGAACGTCTCCTTCGAGTAATAGTAATATTATTCGCTAAAAACCCCCAAATTCGACTGCAGTGGCCACGGGAGGTCGAAAACTGGCTCTTAAGGACTGGAAAACGGTCACCAGGTTCTATGAATCAGTATTAACGGTCACCAAGTTCTATGAATGGTACTAACTACTGCGTAGAGTGAGCAGCCTACCAGCATGGCTGTTTCGGAGATGCTTTTACCAAGGCAAGGCGTCTTGTCATAACAATCTGGCCCTTGTAGAAATCCTATAAATCATCTGCTTTTCCCATGTTGAGACAAATCGAAATACTGACTGAGAGATCAGATCAGATCATATATAGAGGATTTTAGGAAGGGAGTGTCTGATCCCAGGTCTTAAACAACCCTTAGAAATAGGAAGCTAGGAGATTTGGGCTAGAGAGCCCGAATGGAAAGTGATACGGAAGCGAGGTAGAAAGGGGGAGGAAGACGCCCTTATTTATTACCGGGGAACCAGTATCCGGGGACCGACGGCTTGACGTGCCCATACCTGCCTGGGATCGAACATGAGGTTTCTCCGTTGCATTCACGAACGTTGACTATTAGGCCATCCGCGTCCCCCTGACTGAATGAGATCTGACCAGGAATTATATATATATATATATATATATATATAAGTAACGCTAATTACGATCTTATTTGTATAACGTAGAAGTGGTTTTAATGTTTTGGCTGATCGGTGTACCGTGACATTAAAAATTTTAGTGAAAATAATCCATTATACTATTCAATATACTTTTGATATACTGTTTTTTGTTTTGTTTTTTGAGTCCACTGACTAACTGTTATGTCATATTTCTCGCAGATATTTGGACTTGTACTTAGCAAAGCGGAATGATCCACTGAAGATTGGACAGATCTACAGAAAAGCTGTACTGCGGGAATTCACAGATGACACATTCACAGTGCAGAAACCTAGAGAACCATGGCAAGGAATTTTAGGTCCTGTTATAAAAGGCGAAGTTGGGGATGTCCTTCACATTGTCTTCAAAAATATGGCTACCCACCCGGTTTCTATTCATCCTCATGGTGTTCGTTACGAAAAGATGCACGAAGGTAAGAAATCAGGAGGGGAAATCATCGTCGGATATGTTCAGGTTCAAAGGCTTGGTAATATGTCATCCACAAAGATTCTATAAATTGCACACATTCTCTGTAACCACATCAGGTCGTTCGGATAATTATGGCCGGTTGCGAGGGTAAAATGAAAGAGACATATCTCAGAGCACACAACCTTGTTTTATTCAAAATAGGCACCTTCAGCAGCTACACACACCTCTATTAGCAAGTGACAAGTGCTTCAATGCCAGTCCGGAAGAAATATGGCTACCTTGATGCAAGAATGTGCAGAAATACATGTCCAGGAAGAAATCTGGCTCCCTGGATGCAAGAATGTGCAGAAATACATGTCCAGGAAGAAATCTAGCTCCCTGGATGCAAGAATGTCCAGGAAGAAATCTGGCTCCCTGCCTCTAGAGTGTCCAGGAATGAATGTCCAGATTAAATCTGGCTTCCTGGCTCTAAAGTGTCCAGGAATGAATGTCCAGGAAGAAATATGGCTCCCTGGCTCTAGAATGAAATCTGTCTCCCTGGCTCTAGGATGTCCAGGAAGAAATCCGGCTCCCTGGATGCAAACATTTCCAGGAAGAAATTTGGCTCCCTGGATGCAAAAATTTCCAGGAAGAAATCTGGCTTCCTGGCTCTAGAATCTGGCTCTAGAATGTCCAGAAAGAAATATGGCTCCCTGGCTCTAGAATGTCCAGAAAGAAATATGGCTCCCTGGCTCTAGAATGTCCAGGAAGAAATATGGCTCCCTGGATGCAAGAATGTCCAGGAAGAAATCTGGCTTCCTGGCTCTAGAGTGTCCAGGCAAGGCCGTAGCCAGGGGAGGGACTGCCCGGGATGCGCCCGACCTGTGTTTCCTTTTGCCCGTACTAGCGACTCGCACAACAGCATAGTGTCCGACCTCTTTCACATCTTTTGCCCGACTACTTTACATCATTCGCCCGATCTCAATCATCAGCCGCCCCTTCCAACTTTCTCGTCTGGCTACGGGCCTGTGTCCAGGAATGAATGTCCAGAAAGAAATCTGGCTCCCTGGATGCAAGAATGTCCAAGAAGAAATCTGGCTCTAAAATGTCCAGGAAGAAATCTTTCTCCCTGGATGAAAGAATGTCCAAGAATGTCCAAGAATGTCCAGTGATGTCCGGTTTCTAAAGATCCTGTCCTTGAGGTAATTGCTAAAATTCATGAACAGGTGGAAATCTGTGGATGCCTAATCAGGCGAATAGGCTGGATGTGAGAAAGTTTCGAACCTTAGTTCGTGTAGTTTCAGTTTCGTCATTTGTGACACGTATGGTCTCGCGTTATCATAAAGGAGGATATTTTCCTGTTCACCAAAGATGGCTGTTTGAAACACAACTCTATTGCATTTGGTCAGTTTCTTCACAGTACGTGACTGAGGTAATCCTTTCACCAGCATTCAAGAACCTGTATTGTAGGACACCGTAAACAGTCCACTACACTGTCAATAAAACCTTCTTTGGAGTCAACCTTGGTTTAGAATGTTGTTTCGGTGGTTCACCATGGTTTTCCTACTGTCCAGGTAGCTTATAGTTGTCGTATATTCCCCGTTTTTCACCACAGGTTACAATGTGCTGAAATTGGGGCTCCTTTTCGTTCCGAAGCAGAAGGTTATTGCACATTTTAAACCGTTGTTGTTTCTGATGCTCCGTCAGTTCGTGTGGGACCCCCGTATCAAGTTTCTTGACCTTACCAATTTGATGATGTTCGGAAATGGTTGACACCGACAAATTGCATTGTTCAGCAAGTTTTCTGACTGTGACGCGAGGATTTGCTTCCACATTTGCCTTCAGAGAGTCATTATCAATGACCGAATGTCGTCCTGGGCCTTCCTGATCATGTAGGCTCGTGTCACCGAAACGGGACTTTTTCAAACTATCGATCAGATGTTGTCCCATGCATAATGTCGTCCTGATGACCGAATGTTGTCCTGTGCCCTCCTGATGTCGCCCCATGCATAATGTCGTCATAATGACCGAATGTCATCCTGGGCCCTCTTGATCTTGTAGGCTCGTGTCACCGAAACGAGACTTTTCAAGCCATCGATCAGATGTTGCACCCTCGCCCCATGTCTCGACCACATTACGGTTGAACTCATGAAAGAATCACCCGCCGTTCACTCCTTCCTCTCATGTTGTACAGACTACTCTCACACAAGTAGCTGCGACTGCAGCTCAACCGATCATGGCGTGTATGTGGCGTCTGAGTTACCCTTCAACTCGTACTAATAGAGTTGCGAGCGTGTTGGTCTGCAAGCATCGTGGGCGAGAAAATCGGCCGTTATTTTCCGAACGACCTGATAGATTTATGATTGCAAGGTACCAAAGTCTCAGAAGAAAGGTATTAAGCCTGAAATGACATACAATAGAATAGATGAGAATATGTTCGCACTCAGGTAAAAGAAAAAGCAGACAGAAAAAGCATCATGAAAACAAAAATTGCATTTATTAATAATAACTGATGGGTTCTCGAAAAGGCCCCGAATGTCTCTGTATGAAAGTATAATTGTTCCCATTCTGATGTGCGACAGTGAGACCTGGGTACTCCAGAAGGAACGTAGGTGTCGTTTGTGTGTTGGAGAGATGCGTTTCTTAAGGGGGAAAAAAGAAGTAACATTTGCAGGGAGAAAATGGCTTAAATGTCTCCATCTTGCAATCGTTCGACATCAGAGTGTGATGGGGCGTCGTCTAGGATGAGAAACGCTTTCCGTAGCAGTTTTTCAATTTCAAAAACTTTTCCACCGAAGGAACAAACTGTTGATAAAGCCAGTCTCTAAACGTTTCTCCATCCATCCATGCACTCTTTTGGCTTCTGTACCAAACAGGCAGGTAAATGAAAGTGCCATTCTTATTTGTGTACCTTTTTATATTTTTAAATGAGCAGGGATTTTTCGCTTTACCTGTGAGTGTCAATTTAAGTTTGTGCTATCCTGTTGCATTGCTGCATGCCAGAACAGTAACTCTCTCTTTACTTCTTGTATATCCTGGAGCAGATTGCTCATCCCTAGATGCAAGTGTTTTCGAAGGCAACAACCGAACATTGAGACCTGTTTCATCGCAGTTGTAAATTTGATCTCTAGAGCGGCCCTCTTTTTCAATCAATTTGTGAAAATAGTCCTTCAATGTACAAACATTTTCGGTGTCAGCGGAAAGTTTCTCTCAACGAATGCTCAGTTGTCTCACTCCATAGCGCTTTTACCCCCTGTCGAGCCAGCCAGCGCAAGCAAAAAATCCAGCCTCTTTTTCTTTTCGAAACGTTTGGTAAAATCCGAGGTCTTTTTCCTGCAAAATGGGCCCGGTTATGGCCATTCCTTGTCCTCTTTGCTATTGAAACGATAAATACAGTGCCTAACTCACTTTTTCACATTCAGCACCTTTCATGCTTTTCCTTTCTTTTATAGTTTCATTGCATACTTTTTTAACACATCACAACTCTATTTCTGCTCTCTTCCTTTTCCAGCCGAGAATTGTAGTCCGACCAACGTCTAAATCCATCGCAATTTTATTTATACTTTCTGCTTCATCTAATCTTTCTAATACATCTGATTTCATCTCTATCGAAACATTATTCGGTTTCTTCTCTTTCCTTCCTTTCTCGCAAGACATTTTTACTACGCACAGATAACCACACACTACGTAAAACAGTTCGTCTTCAGACGACACAACGATTCGCAAAAAGAACAAAAATGGCTAGACATTCCAAAAGTTAAAAGGAATGTGAGCATCTGATTGACCGTCGAAAATAGCCCACCACCCAGGGGTCAGTCGGGGAGTAGAATCAGCTCTTCAAGATCCCTCAGATATGAAGTATGGAATCGTCTTTCAACTAGATAGCTCACGCGGTGCAATAAAAAAAGATAAAACGGTCTTAGATTTTCGTGGGGTTTTTTTGTGGGGGGGGGGACATCAAGTTTTCGGGGTTTTACTGTACCTTCCTCTGAAAAGCATGTCCTCACAGGGGGTTCATGACAATATGATGAAGACACTGGGGATTAGATTCTTGCATTTTCCCCAATCGACAAGTGGCACACGTAATTTTGTCGTGGCAGGAAATCTTGTCAGATGTAGTTGGTTCTGGGCAACCCTCCGCACTCACCTCTGAAAAAAACATCAACTACGGAATGACCTCGTGATGTAAGACAAATGAATGACTGTTCGGTATAGAGATGAGTCTGTAGGCACTTCTATCAGCAGTGCCGATTCATTCCATACGAATTTTTTGAAGTTGAAAACGGTCAGGGCACCATCGGTCTCAGGAATGTTGACAATCAGCAAAAGTAATGTCGCAAACGAATGTGCCTCACCGATTTCAACATGCTTTGTGCGGATTCGATAAATTTCTGGTCCCTGACTGTCACAATAAATAAAACGTTAGTTCATTTTAATCCAAACACCAAAAAAAAAAAAAGAACAAGTCTAATGTAGAAGCATTCGTATTCTACCTTCCCAAGCAATTCCGTGTTTCTTCGTCAGCTGGAATGGTATCAGGTTCTTGGAATGTAAAAAGCGTTATTATGACTGATAATTTGAAAAGGGGCATCACTGTCACTGATGAATGCTGAACCAATCACATTCGCTTGTTTTGCTTTCAACAGTTCAAAGCGTTTGCCTCAAAAATGAGAGTTATGAACTCTGTTAAAATTTAGAACTTCTTATCACAAAAGAAAATGAGTTCTTCAATAAAAAGACAAATATTGGAAAAAATATGTCAGTTTAATAAATAAAATATGTAGCAAGGCTAGAGTAACAATAAACCTGGAGAGCCTGGGCTCAGTTTTCGAAATACAGAGGGAAGTTAGACAAGGAGACCAACTAACTCCAAAATTACTTAACTCTGTATGAGAAGATATTTTTGAAAATTTAAACTGGGATGAAAAGGATTAAACATAAATGGCAGGTGTTTAAATCACTTAAGATTTGCTGATGACATAGTAATCATTACAACTTGGAATAGTCAAATGCAAAATACGATAGAAGATTTGTGGATGGAAAGTCTAAAAGAAGGTCTGACAATAAACACAGCAAACGCTAAACATATGAACAATACGGGAAAGAATACAGAAAAGATTTTGGCAGAAGGAAGAGAAATCGACAAAGTAGATAAATGCATTCATTTAGGTCAAGTAATCAGTTATAAAGAAAGAGAAGAAAGAGAAATCGATAGAAGAATTATCCAAAGTAATAGAGCCTCTTGCAGACTTAAAGACTATTTAACTGACGATCTTCAGTTGTGTTTAAAAAGCAAAATTTCAATGCATATATTAACCCATATTTACTTATGGAAGTGATACGTGGAGTATCACAGAGAGACAATGTGAAATAATAAGAGTATCGGTAAGAAAGTTAGAGAGAAGAATGTTGGGTATAACAAGAAAAGACAGAGTTAGAAAGGAATTTATAAGAGAAAGAACAGGAATAATAGGTATTATAAAAATAATAAAAGAATCAAAGTGGAGATGGGCTGTACATGTTGGAAAAGTGAAAGGTGAAAGATGGATACGATTGATAACAGAATGGCAACCGAGAGATGGACAGAAAGAAGATTTCTGAAGCTCATCTCTCCATCTTGTTCTTTCTTTCCGAGAGATGAAAGAGAAAACAAGATGGAGAGATGACCTTCAGAAATTTAGAGGTGATAAATGGCTGATTGAGACAAGGATCGAGGAAGTCGGAAAAGACTGGGAGAGGCCTATACCCTACAGTGGGTGTCAACTGGTTAAGAAGAAGAAGAAGACCACTGAAGAACACCCACGTTCATAGCCTTGGGTCACTTTGTTCCTCTCCTTCTTATCTTACTTCGGTGAGGATAGTTGGCGATTATTTCACACATACAGAAAAGGGAAAAGGAGTCTTTGCAGAGTGGCTGAGAAACTGCATGGGTCAGGGACTACTATTCCTAAGGTCAGTATCCATTGTTCGTTACTAATCCGTGGATACAAAACGACGTCTCATTATTTCCTGCGAATGGAATCACATATTTAAGATATGGTTGCCTATGTGCTCGTCTTATGCAATTATAGCACAGAAAATACCTTTCTATCGGCAGTCTAGAACACATACTGAGAAGCCAGTTTATTAGGTACACCTGCTCTCATGAAATAAATGGATCAGTCCAGCGGGTACTGCGTCATGTGAGCACGGTATGAAGTATAAAACAGGCAGATGAGCTCATTCAGAATCAGTTAGCGTTTGATTGTAGGTAGGAATGAGTAAAAGGAGTGATCTGAGCGACTTTGAATGTGACATACCAGTTAACGCCAGGCATGCCTTTGTGAACAACTCCCGCGCTGCCGTTTTCCTAGGCTTTTCACGCAAAACTTTAGCCAGGGTTTACTGTGAATGCTGACACACTCAAAAAACTCCCGGTACTCTGTGATCATGTGGGTGAAAGCAGACGATCTGCAACCCGGAAAAGCATTGCAGATTTCAACACTGTGAGCCGAAGATCATCTCCAAACACAATACTTAGAGGCCCATGTCACGAATCGGCGACAACAGCCAACCACCGCGTCGAGCACCTCTGGTGCCAACGTAGAGCACGAAAGTCAGCCTCTAGTTGGCTCTGGAATATAGAACCTGCACCGTTTAGAACCAGAAAAGGGTCGCCTGGGCGGGGGAGCAAACAAAGTACCTTCGGCACCATGTAGATGGCAGGATCCTAATTTGACGCAATCAACACGAGGCCATGAAGCATCTTTTCGGGTGTCAATAGCGGCGGCTAGCGCTGATCTGGGGAACGTTTTCCTGGCATGCATTAGGCCCTGTGAAACCGTCGGAGGACATTTCAACGTCACGGCGTTCTAGACATTTTTTCTGACAGAATTCCTTTTTCCATGACTAGGGTTTATTCTCAAGAATATGAACACATATACAGGATAACGCAAGGCTCATATTGTCACCGAATGTTCTCGGAACATACCGACGTGTTTTCCTTGCTTCCATGGTCTACACAGTCCTTGGTTTTAAACCCCATCCACCATCTCTAGGATGAGGTGCAACGAGCTGTTCGCTGTGAGACTGTGCCGCCATTCAGTTTGCTGCAACCGCGTATGATATTGTTTATATTCGGTTTTTTGATTTGTAATTTTAAAGTTGATTTCCCTGTATAGCACTAAAGCTTAGAGCTCGGAAGATCAGATGAGATCATATATAGCGAATTTTAGGAAGGGAGGGTCTGACCCTGGGTCTTAAACAACCCTTAGAAGTAGGAAACTAGGAGTTTGGGGGCTAGAGCACCCTACAGGAAAGTCACACGGAAGCGAGGTAGAAATGGGGAGGAATACGACCTTATTTATAACTGGAGGTCCAGTACCCTGGTACGACGGCTTAACGTGTCCATTCTATACACGGCGGGTATTTAGTGGTTCGAGCTTTCATACCTACCTGGGATCGAATCTAAGACTCTTCCCTAGAAGTCATAAGAACTCGTAAGGCTTAAACTTATCTTGCTTTATAGCCTTAGCTTAATACGTTTGTCTTTACAGTAAAACCCATATAGCTTCGCTGTTCGTTGTAGCTGAAAGACTTAATGATACATAATATGCACTTTAGGATTAACGTCCAGGATTCATTGAAACACGAAGTGTACTTACGATTCCTAGTCCTTATTTTATTAGTCTTGAAGTACGTTACCAAATGAACGCAATCACTGTGCTCGAAACAACACACGATTTTGAACTTCAATCAACAGCTTTGTTCAAAATAGGTGACACTAGTTACTCTTTCAATCGGCGAACTCACCACAAGAATATTATCGAATACCATCAGTGGTCTAAGAATATTATCGAATACAAGTTGATCGGTGGTGCAGTGGTCTAAACGTTGGCTTATAACTATTCTTCCGAGATGGGTCCGGGTTCGAATTCCAGTGAGGCATGGATGTTGTGTCTGTCTTACGGCACTGGCTCTCTGCCTTTCCTGGAACCAGCTCTAAATTAAGAACGGACGACTGCTAATAGCCCAATTAGTTGCTCAGGATTGTCGTTTAACTTCTGTCTAACTTCCTTGAAAAAGCCATCAGGTCGATGCGCGAAAGCTTGGAAACGCTAATGTGTCTACTTTCTACGCCAATAAATCGGACCACTAGTACAGTGTTACTATTTACTACTTAATTGGTGTACTGTTCCTTGTTATCAATAAATAAAAGAACGTTTTTTTTGCACAACGATCATTCAACATCTACACATTCGTGAATCTCTCTCTGTACAAACATCAATATCGCTCATGCAATTCGTGTATATCTTCCGTGCATGGAAAATATACGTTATACGTGGCTGAGATATTCAATAATATTGATATAACATATCTATATATTCTATTACTCACGTCAAATTTCGTAGCTGTGAGCTCGGTGATGCACAATTATGTAATGGCATATGAAATATGACAACAATGCTGCAAGGTAAAAGATGTTACTTACATTACACTCCTTTTGTAGTCGCTATATTGTTCACCACCACAAATCAACAAAATGGCGCCGGCTATCAAAAAAATTTTAAACGAACTGATAGCCGGCGCCATTCTGTTGACTTGCGGTGGTGAACAATGGGACGACTACAAAAGGAGTGTAACGTAAGTAACATATTTACCTTGCAGCATTGTTGTTATATTTCATACACCATTACATAACTGTGCATAGCAAGCTACAAAATTTGACGTGAGTAATAGAATATATAGATATATTACATCAATATTGTTGAATCAATATAGTTTGATTTTTTTTTATCTATTTACTTATTTTTTTGATTGGAGGTTTAACGACCACCGTGAGCAACTCAGTGGGCTATAAGCAGTCGCTCGTCCCTAATTTAGGGCTACTGGTTCCAAAGAAGGGAGAGAGCCAGCGCCGTAAGATAAGCACAACATCCATGCCTAACGGGATTCGAACCCGGACCCATCTGGGACGAATGATCAGAAGCTGTCGCTTAGACCACTGCGCCCCCGGGGCTGCCAATATAGTTTGGAACGTACTAGATAACATGGCGTCGATGACGTATTACTGAGCTGATGTATCAGTCAAATCGGCTAAGTTGCAGGGACAAGCCTTCGGACGCAGTTCAGTTGGTAGTTCAGCCGCCACTGGAGTAGGAGGACGTGACATCTGATTCCACCACCTGCAAAACGGTTTTGCGTAAAATTGCCGCCCGAACGTAAGTTAATCTCCTATCCGTTAGGTTCAAAAATATGTGCAATGATTCTTCTACATATCGTATGGAATTAATGAGATTTCTTTCTTTTACAGTCAGCTAGTCCTTCGGGAATGGTTGTCAGCGGACTCGCAAACTTACAATTTGGTGTCCTCTGCCTTTCTCAAGAAGGAGGTAATGATATAACACGCTACATAACATGACGGAGATGACGCACTACCGCTGTGACGTACCACTCAAATCGGGATTGTGGCAACAATAAACCTGACGCCGCAGTTCAGTTGACAGAACAGCAGCCACCGAAGTGGAAAGACTTGAGTTCGAATCCACTAAGGGCAGAAAGGTTGATGATTGGCTCGGTTTACAGTTCCCTATATAATACGACTCACAGAAAACTCGCTCAATCGCTCTTCTAAGATTGCACCTCAGGAGACTTTAACTACGGAGGTTGCCCTTTGACTTGCTGTCAGGATTACCAACATCAAAGTCATCGGACGAAACTCATGCCGTCAAGTCCGAAAATATTTAACATGAAGGAACCAAATTTTACATATAATAAAAATACAGGAACTCAAAAGGAATATTAAATTAGAGTATGCATCAGATGTGCGACTCAATCATTTCCGCGTAGTACAGTATTTCTGCAAGACGTTTTCTATATTTGGTATATCCCATTCCTCGAAGAATTCACGCTGTTCTAAAGGCCAACAGCGCAACATGCTTCTGGATAGGTGTACCTGATAAACTGGTATCTCAGTGTAATGCTGATACGTGTTATAATTTGCCCTGTTAATATTTGACCACTTGAACGGCCGATCTACGCAAACAAAATGGCATCCAAAATTATCCTCACCTTACGGACGCATTGGCTCTACATTTTCTGAAATCCCCGAGCAGAAAGGGTCACATAGCGGCCGGGGTTTACGACAGCTGCTTGTTTTGACAGAAAAACAATTCCTTTCTCTTTTTCATAATTAAGGGCTAAATTATCTCGGCATTATTTACTTATTTATTTTTGTTAAGCAAGAGATTTGAAAAATAAAAAAAGTACTGTGGAAATTGAGATGGCATTCTAATTGCTGCATACGGCGGCCAAAATTAAATTCGTCTTAGGAATTCCAGAAATTCGGAAGTGCCGTGATTTGTTATCTTCATGGAGTACTCTGTTTGGCGTAAAAATTATTTTTCGGACCAGATGTGGTGAGAAAACCTTTGGATCATACTTTTAAACAGCTAATTAGAGTTGGGCGGTAGTTTCCAGTTTACGGTTCTTTGTATTTTCAAAATACAGCTTCTCTTGTTATAGAGCAGTTAATTTTTTTTTCATGACCATACGATAATTGTGTTGGTTTTAATTACTATTTTAGTAGGGTATACGTTAATTAGATCTTTAGTGAAGTTGAACATTCACCAAAGAGTGATGTAGGGTCAAGGGCTTGAAGGAGTTTAGACTGTCATGCCAGCTTTGTTTCTTTTAATGATTGATTTGCCTTTATTAAAGTTGTTATATCTGATAAAAGAGCTTGATGATCTTGATTTGACCGTAACATCTACTGGATCATCAAACTTTTCTATCAGATACTAGGACAAGCCGTCAACGGTAACTGATAACTCGAGTACAGTTGGCAAATTTTGAACGAAGCTATTGTAAAATCGGAAGGCGTCAAAACCTGGCCACTGACGATGTCCAATCGCATGCCAAAAATCACGGTGATTGTATGTGTCATGTCGTAGCTATGCCCAAACAACTAATTGGCCCGAGTCTCGTATAGAGAGCGGTTTTTTTTCAACTATTATTAAAATTGGTCAGTTTTTTAATGGTTATTATTTCTATACGACACGACCAATCACCATGATACCAACCCCATGTCACTCACTATGTCCTTCCCTTTCTCTGTAGCAAGTGTCACCGCGATAGGCTGAAGATATTTGGAAGAGATAGGTAACAAGCAACCTCTTCTCAAAACCCGGAAAAACTCCTAAAAATGCTAGTTTTGGGACCAATGACATGGAATTTCAGGAATCAGAAGGCGTCAAAACCTGATGCCTTCTGATTCCCGAAATTCCAGGTCATTTTGATTCCTCAACGACATGGAATTTCGGGAATCGGAAAGGTGTCAAAACCTGACCATGGACGATGTCCAATCGCATGCAAAAAATCACGGTGATCATATGTGTCATCTCGTACCTATGCCCGAACAACTAATTGTCTCGAGTCTCGTAAAGAGAGCTCCGCTCAATAAAAGTCTCTGTTTGCAGAATGAGGGATTGACGCATGGATGAACATACGAGCAAATTGACACTATGTGCAGGTTATTTTGCTGTCTTCTTTTGCAAGAAACGTGCTAAAAATCTGCAAGACTTTTGTTTTCGCTAAAAGATATAGTCACATCATTAGAAAAGATTGAAAATATAAATTCCTGTAGCTAAGAGTGCATTTTGCCCTCAGTGTTTGAAACA
This sequence comes from Macrothele yani, assembly GCA_039090855.1. Taxonomy (NCBI): domain Eukaryota; kingdom Metazoa; phylum Arthropoda; class Arachnida; order Araneae; family Macrothelidae; genus Macrothele; species Macrothele yani. The sequence continues at coordinate 173,712,784 of CM076990.1, forward strand.
TTTGCACCATGCCATTATGTAAACTTTTCTTATAACACTTTAGAAACTTTTCAAATACAGGGTAATTCAAAATTATTGCTTCGAGTACAAATGACAATACTTGGTTTATGAACAATAGACACAGAGATCACATTGTTGCACAATAAAGAAGGAAATTTAGAATTTTGTTTCCATACAAATGTTCAGTGGGATGCCCCTGGGTAACGCGGACAACATTTAAACGGTAATCCATTTCATATGATACATTATGAAACATGTCCGTAGTCACTGATGACAGTGCAAGCTGAATGCGCATTTTTAGTTCTTGCAGTGTTTTCGACAAAATTGGCACATACACATGGTCTTTGACAAGCCCCCACAAAAAGAAGTCACAAGGAGTAAGATTCGGAGACCCGGGAGGCCACTTGCAGAAAAGCCTGTCGTTCTGCTGCGGTTGCCATTTCTTTCCACTGGCTTTGCCATACGGGTAGCTCGCTTTCCTACGTCACCATAGCAACACAACAGTAGGTTCCAATAAAATTCTCAACCTCCTTCTTTCTTGTGTAAGGATATCAGCTGTCTATTTATCTTCATAAACACGTTTTTATCCTTTTGTCATCGAGGCAATGATTTTGAATTACCCTGTATTTATTTTTATATGTTGTCGTTCATCTGTTCTCATGCGAACACTTTCTTTTAGGAGCGTTATATGACGACAATACTACATACATAGAGAAAAACGATGACCGAGTGCCACCTGGAGCTACATACTTTTACCGCTGGCTGATGAATTCTCATGATGCCCCCACGGAAGACGATCCGGACTGTCTAACTTGGATGTATCACTCCCACAGAAGCGGAGAAAAAGAGCTTCATGCTGGGCTCCTGGGTCCCTTACTCGTCTGCAGGCCAGGTGAGCAAATAAAAATTCGCTGAACGAACTCGAGATATGGCTTCTCACATCTGGGGGAGAATAATATCGCTCTTCTACAGATCACATACTGTAAGCTACTTAGGACTGCGGAAATTTGCTCATTTCTTACACATTATGTTCATTCTTTTTATGTTAATTTATTCTGGAGCAGCCGCTACAATACGGGTTCTTCTAACATGAATTTAAATTCACGTGCAGAAAAGGAATTATTTGCCAAACGCGTATTGATCCTGTAGAATCTGCGAAACACACCCCTAGTATTGTGCATGCACTATCTGTCTGCCGTCCCACAAATTATTGCCTTTTTCGAACCTTAAACATCATACTTAATTTAGGGTCACTGGTTCCTGAGAAGGGAGAGAGCCAGTACCGTAAGACAAACACAACATCCATGCCAGACCGGGATTCGAACCATGACCCCTTACGGACCAATGATCAGAGGCCAGCGCCTTAGACCACTGCGCCACCGGGGCGGCCCTTTCACTTTGTCGGCTGTTCATTTAGTTCACTGTTCATTTTGTCCACGGTTCACTTTGTCCACCATTCACTTTGTCCACCATTCACTTTGACCACCTTTCACTTTGTCCGCTGTTCATTTAGTTCACTGTTCATTTCGTCCATGGTTCAGTTTGTCTACCGTTCACTTTGTCCGCTGTTCATTTCGTCCATCGCTGACTTTGCTCACCGTTCATTTAGTCCACTGTTCATTTCGTCCACTATTCATTTCGTCCACTATTCATTTCGCCCACCGTTCACTTTGTCCACCGTTCTCTTTGTCCGTTGCTCATTTAGTCCACTGTTCATTTCGTCCACTTTTCATTTTGTCAACCGTTCACTTTGTCCGCTGTTCGTTTAGCCCACTGTTGATTTCGCGCACAGTTCACTTTGTCTGCCGTTCATTTAGTCCAATGTTCATTTCGTCCACTGTTCACTCTGTCCGCTGTTCATTTAGTCCACTGTTCATTTCGTGAACTGTTCACTTTGTCCACCGATCACTTCGTCCGCTGTTCATTTCGTCCACCGATCACTTCGTCCGGTCTTCATTTCGTCCATGGTTCACTTTGTCCACCACTCACTTTGTCCACCACTCACTTTTTCCGCTAATTATTTAGTTCACGGTTCACTTTGCAAACCGTTCAGTTTGTTCGCTGTTCATTTAGTCCACTGTCTATATACTCTACGGTTCACTTTGTCCACATTCGTTTCGTCCTCAGTTCACTTTGTCCACATTCGTTTCGTCCTCAGTTCACTTTGTCTACATTCGTTTCGTCCTCAGTTCACTTTGTCCACATTCGTTTCGTCCTCAGTTCACTTTGTCTACATTCGTTTCGTCCTCAGTTCACTTTGTCCACATTCGTTTCGTCCTCAGTTCACTTTGTCTACATTCGTTTCGTCCTCAGTTTCGTCCTCGTGGAAATTTTCTGTCTCGATTAAATTTTCATGTACTTTCTCTCAGGCACAAAACATTAATTCTAGGCAGGCACTTTTTTCAGTTCATAAACAGCCATGCTGTTATTCTTTATAACCAGAGAAGTTTACAATGTTGCACTTTTACGCCGTCAAAAGACATGAGAAAAGCTCTGTCCCTTGTGATACCCTAGTTATGGTAATTTTTTTATAAGAAAAAGTGTTAAGTATCAATTGAGCAATACTATTTTTTTTTAGTAAAATCAGATTGATTAAAAGTGTATTCCAATCGTCACATATGTGTTGGATTGAAGAGGAAAATTTTAGACCGCTATTCGCCCTTATGTAAAAAAGGCACTATTTTCTTTCTCTCACACCGCAAATTTACAGTAAACATAAGCTTACAACTTTTTTTCACCATTATACATTTCTCTCGCGTTAAATAGCTGTGGCACATATAGAGAGCATTATATTTAGTTCATTCGTATGAAAATTAGTAGTACGGTAATTATAAAAATTAATAATCAAAATAAAAAATTTGAAAATTCAAGAGCTATATGAAAACAATACACAAGATGTATTTCGAAACATTCAAAAAATTTTGTAAAACTTATTTTTTATGTCATAGTGATTGACCACGTACTATACGAAAGAGTTAAAAAGCTCTTCAAATTTCAGTTCCTCGTCTTAGTTTTAAATTGTTAGAAATTATTATTAGAAATATGACTGTCAGAGTTCTTCGAACCAGACGCCTCAGCGAACATTTAACAGAATTGCAGGTGGCGCTGCTCGATACGTTTTTATAGTTGTTTACTCTAGCGAGCGTTGCCTGAAAAGAAGATCCCCTTCTGCTGCTCACGTCGGTTAGTAATCTAAGTGGTTGATCTTTGACTGAACAACAACAATGTCGGTGATATGTAGAGGGTGTGCGTGTCAGAATAGTGAGTTATTACCTTTTTGTGGAGATGTACAATAAATATTAGTGTGTTGTCTTTGAAGCATTTATATGTGTGGAATCCCCTTTTTCTCTGTGTGATTACTAAGGACAGATCTTCCTGCAGCTGGTAAGTGGCTTACTGCGTTACGTAAAGGAATTATAGATTTTAATTGTTTAGAAATATTTAACAATCTTGATTATGAGACTGAAATCTCACTGCTGTCAGGAATATTAAAAGCAAAGTTCGTCAAATTCATCAAGCATTTGAGTCGCGTGGATTAAAGGCGTATTTGTTTCTGCGTAGTTCCTCATTAGAAAATCGAAAGCGGAACAAAATGGCGTCATTCATAGGAAGCGGCATGAACAGTATAACAAAGTTAGATAATTTTAATTATCAAATTTGGCAAGTAAGAATGGAAATGATTCTTATTAAAGATAATTTATGGAAGGTTGTTTCAGAGCCAATTCCAGAAGAAAAGAGTGATGCATGGTTGAGAAATGACGAACTGGCTAAAGCTACAATAACACTTTGCGTGTCTAATGATCAAATTATTCACGTACGCGATGAGAAAACAAGTTCTGAAATGTGGAATGCTTTGAAAATGGTTTACGAAAGAGAAAGTTTAAGTAGTAAATTGTATTTGCTTAGAAAACTGTATAGTTTACGTTTTCAAGAAAATGGATCAACTATGCAAGAGCATGTAAATAGAATGCTGGAAATAGTTCACAAGCTTAAAGCACAGGGAGAGGAATTCAAAGACACACATTTGGGGGCTATCTTGCTAAATAGTTTACCAAGTACCTATGAAAATTTAGTTACTGCATTAGAAGCAAGACAGGAAGAAGATTTAACACTTGAGTTTATCAAATGTAAAGTGATAGATGAATCTAATAGAAGGAAAGAAAACTCACAGGCACACACCGATCACACAACTGTTTTGAAAACAAGTTATAAAAGGAAAAATTACAGCCCCAAACAAGAAAGATTTTGCACTTTTTGTAAAAGAAAGAATCATGTCAAAGATGACTGTTGGCATTACAAAAGAAATCAAAATAAAGGTAACACTGGTAAGTTTCACAAAATAAACCCACATACAGAGTCTCACAGTAATATTGCCGTGAAGACAAGAAAACCAAAATTAGATTGTGAACAAAATGACATAAAAAGAGAAAATGAAAATTTCTCATTAGAAACGAAATCAAAACCCAACAAAATATCCAAAGGTTGGTCAATTGATTCCGGTGCAACGTGTCACATGACAAATGATGCAACACTGTTTAAAGAACTTTCAAAAGGTGAATCAGAGCTGATCACTACTGCCGACGGTTCTCAGATAAAGTCAGAAGGCAAGGAAAATATAACCTTAAACTGCAAAATCGAAAAAGGAAAAGTTCGAAAAGTGGAAGTAAAGGATGCGGTATATGTTCCAGATTTAGACACTAATTTGTTATCTGTTAGAAAAGCCACAGAAAAAGGATTTGAAGTTTTATTCAAGAATAAAAAATGCACAATTAAGTATGGGAATACTATTGTAGCTATAGGATTAATAGATGCCTCAGATAATTTGTACAAACTACAAATATTAGATGAAAAGGCAAATTTGGCCACTACATGTGAAAATAAGAATTGTTAGAATTTATGGCACACAAGGCTAGGTCATAGGGATATTGAAATGATAAAACAAATAGAGAAAAAGGAGTTAGCAAGAGGAATAACTCCTTCCAATTGTAAAAAGGAAGAAAATTGTGAGTTTTGCATAAAAGGCAAACTTACACAGAAGCCATTCTCCAAACAAAGTAGTTTTAAGGCCAAAGCTGTATTAGAATTAGTACACACAGATATTTGTGGTCCCATGGTTGAGGCCAGCCCTAGTGGTTACAAGTATTTTATCACATTTATAGATGACTATAGCAGATACTGTTACATCTATTTGCTTAAAAGTAAAGATGAAGCATTAGTAAAATTTAAGCAATATGTAGTTTCAGTGAAAACCAAATTTGGAAAAATGCCAAACTCAATAAAAATAGATAATGGAGGAGAGTATTGTGGAAGAGATTTTGAAAATTATTTAGTGGAACAAGGAATAGAACATAAAACAACTGTTCTATGCTGTCCTCAGATGAATGGAATTGCTGAAAGAAAAAACAGATTTTTGACAGAAATGACAAAAACTATGATGTTAGATGCTAATATGGAAGGTAAATACTGGGCAAAAGCTGTAATAACAGCAGCTTACATACGAAATAGAGTTCCAACACAAGCAACTGGAAAAACTTCTTTTGAATTATGGAACGGATTTAAACCATATCTTGGTCATATTAAAGAATTTGGATCAAAAGCTTATGTATATGTACCAAAGCAACAAAGAAGAAAATTTGGCAATAGAGCACAAGAGGGAATCTTATTAGGATATGATCAAAGATCTAATAGATACAGAGTATTAAATAAAGAAACAAACAAAATAATCATTACCAGATCAGTAAAATTTGATGAACGTCAGCAGGCTATATAATAAAAAGTAAACCTGCTGAAAGGAAAGAAGATGAACAAGAAATTTTCGTTCAAAATGAAGTAAAGTCATCAGAAACTGTGGAAAAAAATAATGATAGAGAAGAACCTGAAAATGTTCAAAGAAAGTCTTCAAGAATAAACAAAGGAAAACCACCAGAAATATTAGCATATGTTGCAAAAGTTCAGTATAAAAAAGGATCCTCAAAATTTAAAAGAAATCCAGGACATGAACGAAGTAGAAAAAGGAAACTGGTTGAATTCCATAAAGGAAGAACTAGATGCATTGAAGGAAAATGAAACATGGACTTTGGTATATCTTCCAGAAGGAAAGAAAGCCATTAAAATAAATGAATTTTCAAAACAAAATACAATGCAAGTGGAAAAGTCGAAAGCTATAAAGCAAGACTTGTTGCAAAAGGCTATACACAACAACCGGGATTAGACTTTGAAGAAACTTTTTCACCCGTAGTAAACCATACCACTTTTAGAACTCTTTTAACAGTTGCAGCAAATAGAAAATGGAATGTTCATCATCTTGATATAAAATCTGCTTTCCTGTATGGAAAATTAGAAGAAGATGTATTTATGGAACAACCAGAAGGTTTCAGAGAATCAGGAAAAGAAGGAAAAGTTTGTAAATTGCATAAGAGCATATATGGTCTCAAACAAAGTGCCAGAAATTGGAATAAAACAATAACAGAATATTTGTTCAACAAGGGCTTCAAACAGAGTACCACAGATCCTTGCTTACTCTCACTAAAGGATGGAAAACAAACAACTTATTTAGCTATTTATGTAGATGATATATTAATTGCATCGAATAACACAGAAATTATAAAGAAAACTGCAAATTTGTTGAAAAATCAATTTGAAGTCAAACATTTAGGCCACATAACATATTATCTTGGAATTCAAATAGAATGAGAAGAAGATGGAAGTTTTCTTCTGAGTCAAAGTAATAAAATAAAGGAAATTATACAAAGTTATGCTGCAGATCAAAATAAGGAAAGTAAAATACCAATTAGTACAGATTACAGAAAGAACATTCAAGAAGAAGAAGAACTTCTAAAGGATCATGGACTTTATAGAGAAATAGTGGGAGCTGTCATGTATTTATCTACAGTAACAGGACTAGACATTTCAACTGCCATAGGCATCTTAAGCAGAAAAGTAGAAAAACCAAGTAAACAAGATTGGTTAGCCATTATGAAGTTAATTTATTATTTGAAATCAACATTAAACCTTAAATTAAGACTATCTTCACAAGACCCACTAATTTTAAAAGGCTATGCAGACGCTGACTGGGCAGGAGACCGGACTGACTGGAAATCAACATCTGGATTTGTTTTCATGCTTGGAAAGAGTGCCATATGTTGGACATGCCGTAAGCAGTCAACAACAGCCTTATCGACAACCGAAGCAGAGTTCATCGCCACTGCAGAAGCAAGCAAAGAACTATTGTGGTTGCGAGAGTTACTCAAGGATTTTGATTGTGAACAGACTGGAACCACTACAATATTTCAGGATAAAAAATCAACTATACATCTTATAGAAAATCAAAAGATCAATTCCAGATCTAAACACATTATGGTGCGGTATCAGTTTGTGAAAAAATTGAGTGGAACTGTTCTTCAGTTAAACTACTGTAATACTTCTCAAATGGTTGCGGACATTTTCACCAAGCCGTTGGCTGGACCCCAGTTTAAAAAACTTAGACTGACACTAGGCATGATAAAATGAACTCCTCCAGCCAAGTGGGAGACTGTTAGAAATTATTATTAGAAATATGACTGTCAGAGTTCTTCGAACCAGACGCCTCAGCGAACATTTAATAGAATTGCAGGTGGCGCTGCTCGATACGTTTTTATAGTTGTTTACTCTAGCGAGCGTTGCCTGAAAAGAAGATCCCCTTCTGCTGCTCACGTCGGTTAGTAATCTAAGTGGTTGATCTTTGACTGAACAACAACAATGTCGGTGATATGTAGAGGGTGTGCGTGTTGAAATAGTGAGTTATTACCTTTTTGTGGAGATGTACAATAAATATTAGTGTGTTGTCTTTGAAGCATTTATATGTGTGGAATCCCCTTTTTCTCTGTGTGATTACTAAGGATAGATCTTCCTGCAGCTGGTAAGTGGCTTACTGCGTTACTTAAAGGAATTATAGATTTTAATTGTTTAGAAATATTTAACATAAATAACCTTTAAAATCGCTATATTTTAATCGGAATACTTAAACAGGAAAAAAATCGCATGTAAGCAATGCCCACTGACTTATTTTATATTTTTATTTAGTTATTTTTTTTGTGTGTGCGCCCAGTAACAAAAATTCCATCAAAACAGAAAATTTCCATGGTATTCCATACATTCTGAGGACGCAATGAATGTGGACAAACTCAACGGTGGACAAAGTGAACTGTGAACGAATTGAACAGTGGACTAAATGAACAGCGGACAAAGTAAACGGTGGACAAAGTAAACAGTGGACGAAATGAACAGCGAACAAAGTGGATGGTGGACAAAGTAAACGGTCAACTAAATGAACAGTAGACAAAGTGAACCGTGGACGAAATGAACAGTGGACTAAATGAACAGCGGACAAAGTGAACCGTCGACGAAATGAACAGTGGAATAAATGAACAGTGGACAAAGTGAACCGTGGACGATATGAACAGTGGACTAAATTAAGAGCGGGCAAAGTGAACTGTGGACAAAGTGAACCGTGGTCGAAATGAACAATAGAATAAATGAACAGTGGAATAAATGAACAGCGGACAAAGTGAACAGTGGACAAAGTGAACGGTGGTCAAAATGAACGGTGGACAAAATGAAAGCAGGACGAAATGAACAGTGGACTAAATGAACAGCGGACAAAGTAAACGTGAACAAAGTGAACTGTGAACGAAATGAACAGTGGACTAAATGAACAGCGGACAAATTGAACGGTGGACAAAGTGAACCGTGGATGAAGTGAACTGGACCAAGTAAACGAGGACGAAATGAATACGGACAAAGTGATCGGTTACCGAACTTATGAAAACAGATTTCAGCTGTAATGGCTTTCGTTTGGTCGAGTATGAACTTAACATCATCAACATGGTGGTTTTTCATTCACGAATTAACCCGCCTGAACCACGACTGTGTACACGGGTTTCATCGTCCAGACCTACAAACTGTAATAGAGCTGGTAGCGGAGAGACACTTTATATTTACGCTTAGGGGCTACTCTCAAAGTTTAAGGCTTAGAAGTGCTGTACCTACTTCACAAGTGCGACTATTGGGTCATGCGAAGTAGGAAGTGATAGAGTAACCTAGAGGCTCGTGACAGGACAGATGGTAGACAGGTCAGAGAAGTAGGAGTTCCAAAAGATCCGTGCAAGCCGACACAGGGTCGAATGCCAGATTATGGCTTACTCAGAAAAGCACTGGGGTAAGAGGAGAAAGGGCAGAAGAAAGAAACAGATGATAGTATTTGTAATGTGGGTTCAAAACCTCGAGTCAGATGGCTTAATGTGCTGATCATACTTGCGGCAAGTATTCAGTGTTTTGGGGCAATACACCCTCTCTGGGATCTATCCCGCTATCTTCTGGTCGGATGGCGGTTGCTCTAACCGTTAGGTCATTCGCGGCCCAGAGTATATAAGATACGACTGAAAATTCCCATCATATTACACCACGCGCTGTACGTAAGCTTCCGTGTTTGCGTACAATCTCTATGTTCAGTGAGAGTTGAACTGCTTCTATTAGTCCACTGTCATCTGCGCTTAACGTTAATGCAAATGACCTACTTTTCGTTTCCGGTAACAATGTGCTATTGAATGACCACTTTGAAATCCTTCGACATAATCGGCTCATTATGTTGAGGGTTTTGGAAGTGGTCATTCTGAGGATGCAGAATAGCACTTTCAGAATGACCACTGGAGCTCCCAGATGGTCTCACACCCGAGACTTGAGAGACTTGCTCCATGTTGAGAAGGTCAATTCACCAATCGACTCACTAAGAAGTTCTTCACCATAGTGGAAAGTCGGTCGCCGGAACAGATCGATCAGGGAAACAACTAAATTTGACACTGAGTATTGTCTTAAGGCGCCCGATGACAGTAGCAGAGGTAAAGGATTCGCCCTGAGAAGGAAAGGAGTGATAGATGAACTGCCGAAGAGCTTACAGATAGACAACTGCTTCAACAGCAGTTTCTGAAATGGGTTAGATGGCATGCCAATATTCGCATTCTTAATGGCTGTTAGATATGCCGCTCAACAGCCACGTTAGCATGGGTTAGACGACATGTCCTGTTACATCCGAATAAGCGTTAGAGATACCATTTACTTATCTCTCCCTGAACTGAGGACATGTAATGTGTGGATGTTTTGACTCAATGGATATTGTCTGTATAGGTCTGGACCAGGGGCGGATTGGCCCACCGGACCACTCGAAAAATGCCCACTATTTCTCGTATCCTCTTAGTCGAAATTGTTTGGAAAGAACGTAAAATAATTTTGGCACTTGTGAATAAGAATATTTAATTTTATTTGAGCTGTATAGTATACGCCTAAAACGTTATTGTCTTAAAAAAAAATATTGGCGCTTCATTATATCTACATAATGTTGGCCGTTTAGCTCTAAAATGAGAAAGCAAAATTCTCTCTATTTCAGTAAAAAATTTGGCATCAGACCAAGCACGCTGTTCTAAACAAATTAAGCCTAAATACGGTTAAGAGTAAACCGTTGGACTTGGAGTTAAATGGAAATTGATAGGCCCTACCCACCTTTTGCTATCTTGAATGAGGGACTAGTAACAAATTTGATGGCCCATCATCCACGTACAGATACAGAGCATTTCGGCAGAGATGTTCCGAAATCCGTGTCCCACTCACATCTATCTTAAAAGCAACCAAGATTTACCTGTACTGACTCATGGATCAAAATGGTAGTTCATGAGTCAAAATAATAGGTAGACTTAAAAAATGCGTCTACTCAAGGAGGTGGAACGAATACCGTTGCGCAGTAGACAATCAGTTACCAAATAAATATAATTAAATATCTGGTACAACATCCCGCTCTCAGCATGGTTTAATATGCTACATTCAACCATGGGTAGATTTTTTATACTCTTTCACCTTTAAATTGCTTCTAAAATTTGTTCACGGCCGAATTAATTTTACAATGCATATTTCAACAGTTACGTTTCGCCCAGGAGTTAGCAGAATTTCTTTCATGAGAAAATTTATGAGATGTTTGGGTACTTGTGTTTCTACACTGCTGGCCACCCAAAACGCAACACCAAGAAGGACACGAGATAGCAAAGCCAGATTTACAGAAAACATAACAGATACAAAGATGAAATGATTGAGCTTACAGGCCCGTGCAACTTGCGGAACACGCAGACATCAATAGTTCGTGTGGCCCCCATGGCTGGCAATAACGACCGCTACACGCCGCGGAATCGAACGAAAGAGGCTTTGGATGTGGGCTTGGGATATGTTGGTCGAAGCTGCTTCCACACGTTGCCACAGTTCATCAGGCGTAGCCTAGGGTGGTGCTTACCGGGCCACTCGGTTGTCGATCAGCTACCAGACGTGTTCGATGGGCGACATATCGGGAGAACAGGCGGGCCACTGCAGCAGTGACACCTGGTGGGCCGTAAAGAATTGTTGCACGATGCGTGCCACATGCGAGCGCGCATTGTCCTGTTGAAACGTGGCCGCTGGAAGGTCATGCAGGTAAGGGAGGACTACAGGCTCCAAAACGTCGGAGATGTAGCGGTGGCTGTTGAGTGTACCGGCGACGCGTACCAGAGGGGTGCGGGTGTCATATCCGATTGCGCCCCAAACCATAACGCCAGGCGACGGACTGGTATGACGATGCATAATGCAAGCGTCATACAGTCTCTTGCCGCGGTGCCGAACACGCATATCCGACCATCGTGGTGTTCCAGCCAGAAACGGGATTCGTCGGAGAAGACAATGTCGTGCCATTCCGTAGTCTAGGTGCGGCGTTAAACGGCGTTAAACGGCCCACTGCCGCCACACTCGCCGGTGGTGTAACGTCAATGGTAATCGGAGCAATGGGCGCCGTGCGACAACTCCCCGCGCCTGTAGACGACGTTGAACGGTACGTACTGACACAGGTTGTTGCGCAACACCCTCTAATTCCTGCGCTAACGTTCGTGATGTGGCGGTGCGAGCTGTCAATGCCCGCCGCACAACATACCGGTCCTCTCGTTCGGTGGTGTGCCGCCGCTGCGGCAATCGATCACGTCAGTCCATCCGTCCCTCCTGCACCCACCGAATCCATACTTGCCTCAATGTGGCTGGATGTCGTCCCACACGAGCGCCGATGTCTCGGTAGAATAAACCTCTGTCGCGATAAGCCACTATTCGTCCTCTGTCGAACTCCAAAACATGCTGAAATGACTGCCGCATTCTGCGACGAGGCATCAGGAAGCTTCCCAAGCACAGGTCTGGCAGCACAACACACTTTCACTACTTACACCCCGCCTTCTGTGCACCCTTCTTATAGTGCTTCTCGGTGGCGTGCCGGGCGCACATGATTTGCATATGCCCTGCAATGCTAATCGTTTGCATGTTCTCTCGCGGGCGACGCATGCTGCGAATTTCAGGCCAATCGGATGCTTCCTTCTTGGTGTCGCATTTTGGGTGGCCAGCAGTGTATAATGAACCACAAAACTAAAATTCCAGGCCTGGTTTCGTTGACCCATTCCGCCCCTGGTTTGGACAACCCTCTGATGGGAACCTTTTCCTCCTTATCACCTTGGCGAGAAGGTGATATAATCTCCTCTGTCTGTCTTCTATGTGTTTTCTCTATCAGGCAGTCCCTTTCAAATATCCTAGCTTAGTATTTCGAAGGACAGTTTTAGACCTGACGAGGTAAGATAGTCCCTTTCTAAGACATTTTATATTTATTTGTCATTGGTCATTGAGACCCTTGTGAAAAGACGTACTTTTTTTTATGTATGAGAATTCGGTTTCATACGTCTTGCATTTCTTTTTCTCTCTCTTGGAGACAGTGTTCCTAAAATTAACCACCGTTGACGTTTTGCATTCATTACGTTTGCCTCTGGAGGCCGAAAAACTCGAAAAATCCAACCTGTTGCAATATAATTGTTGCTCGTTTTGCTTTTGTGTCCCTAATTCCCAAGTCTTTCACAACACACGCAATAAGAAGTAAGCACATGATAGACAAAGCAAATCTTACAGAAGTATGTATTAGGAAACGTCTTCGCAACATGGGCTAGGCTAATTAGCCTTTCTCTTTTCATTCTTAGCCAACGATGAAGAAACCTTTTCTTTTCATTCCAACTAAACTGTTAATCAAGATTTTCCTTTTCATTGAAGTTAAGAATGCACTATTTATTTATTTATCGTACGTGCTATTTGTTCTGCATACAACGTTGCCAAACATTTACTGAATATAATCAAAGTTTTTTTTTTTAATTCAGAGTGTGAAACCCGGCATTATCTACTTATTATACGTAGTGCAATCAAAAAGTTCCGAGACTAGGTACGTACCGAGCCAACGGATGGCAGTACGCGTACGCGCGAGCAGCAGTCGAGGGCAGTGACCTTCATAAGTCATTGTACCGAGTTGCTTCATTCTGTGAACATAGGGAGCTGTACTACATGATATTTGGTGACCACGTGCAAAACGCAACTGCGATTTCGGTATAGACTGCAAACTAGAGCAGCGAGCGAGCATCAAATTGTGCGTCAAACTCGACATATCGGGACCGGAGACGCATAAAATGTTGCTAGGGAACACCAAATTAACTAGGGAACACCAGTTCCTTAGGATCGTCGGAGAACCATTCAAAACATTGCTACCATTGTCAACGTGTCATGTGGAACAGTGCAAGAAATACTGACGTGGGATTTTAACATGCACCGCATTGCTTCAGAGTTTGCGCCAAAGATTCGAACCCCGAACAGAAGGTGCTCCGTGTCGAACTCTGTCAAGATCTAATGTCGAACTCCCGAAGATGAAGATTAACTCAAAAAAGATGAAGATTAACTGTGTCGAACTCCCGCAGATGAAGCTGAAGCTGAAGAATTGCCATTTTGAAACCGTGGACGCGATCCAGTGCGGATCGCAGACGGTGCTTGACACGATTCGCGAACAAGACTTCCAGAGAGCGTTCCAACAGTGGCAAAAACGCTGACAGCGGTGTATCGCTCTCCAAGGAGACTACTTTGAGGGAGGTCATAGCCAAACTTAAGTAACGTAAGAACTTTGTTGTATATGGGCCTAGTGTCAAAACCTTTTTGATCGGACCTCGTATACAGGGTGCGCGAATAATGACTGTGCAGTGAATGTACGAACTGCAGTAATGTAATAATAGAGAAATTTTGAATGACATTTCAGTTGAAGTGACCCGCCACGTGGAAGTGTTCTGTGTCTGGTAACCTTCATGTCTCTCCACCCCGAGGCGCGCGCAGCTGTCATTCCAAGCGAAGGTCCTTCCCGAGCGCTTGGTGAACGGAGGAAATCATGTCGATTGATCACTCGTCTCGGCGCAAGGACAATGGTGTTGACAGTTGAACGGAGAGTGTTTTTAGTGGAACATGTCTTTCACCTTTCACCATGACAACAAGTACACGGATTAAGAGCAAAAACAGTTCGCTAGGGATTTTCGCCATGCAGAGGCATCGTAATGCAGTACGTCAGCTCATAGCAAAGTTTGGGAAAACTAGCAATGTTCTGGATGCCCCCCTTCCCTATAGGCCATCTAGCAGACGAGACCGTACAGGATATCCAGAACAGGATACAGAGGCGGCTGTCACAACAAGATAATGTGCCAAAGAGTACAGCCCACGATATTCTGAAAAGGAAGTTGCATTTCTAATTGCACAAAGTATCTCTCGTGCATCAGCTGAAAGAAAGAGATCACGAGGACCCCCGTGTTTGGCACTGCAGGTGGTTCCAAGGGTTCCTGTCTGAAAAAGGTGAGGACATTCTAGACGTGACTTTCTTTACAGATGAGGCATTGTTCCACCTGTCCGGGTACATCAACAACCAAAACACTCGTCTGTGGGGTACTGAAAATCCCCACGAATTTAAGCAAGTGCCTCTGCACAACTACACTGCTGGCCACCCAAAATGCAACACCAAGAAGGAAGCATCCGATTGGCCCGAAATTCGCAGCATGCGTCGCCCGCGAAAGGACGTGCAAACGATTAGCATTGCAGGGCATATGCAAACCATGTGCACAGAAGGCGGGGTGTAAGTAGTGGAAGTGTGTTGTGCTGCCGGACCTGTGCGTGTGAAGCTTCCTGATGCCTTGTCGCACAATACGGCAGTCATTCCAGCACGTTTTGGAGTTCGACAGAGGACGAATAGTAGCTTATCGCGACAGCGCTTTATCGTACCGAGGCATCGGCGCCCGTGTGGGACGACATCCAGCCACATTGAGGTGAGTATGGATTCAGTGGGTGCAGGAGGGGCGGACGGACCGACGTGAGCGATTGCCGCCGCCGCTTCACACCACCGAACGAGAGGACCGGCATGTTGTACGGCGGTCATTGACGGCTCGTACCGCCACATCACGAACGTTAGCGCAGGAATTAGGGTGTGTTATGCAACAACCATTGTCAGCACGTACCGTTCGACGTCGTCTGCAGGAGTGGGGACTTGTCGCACGGCGCCCACTGCTCTCATTACCAATGACATTACACCACCTGCGAGTGTGGCGGTAGTGGGCCGTTTAACGCCGCACCTGGTCTACGGAATGGCACGATATTGTCTTCTCCGACGAATCCCGCTTCTTCCTGCAACACCACGATGGTCGGATCCGCGTGTGGCGGCACCGCTGCGAGGGACTGTATGACGCCTGCATTATGCATCGCCATACCAGTCTGTCTCCTGGCGTTATGGTTTGGGGCGCAGTCGGATATGACACCAGCACCCTCTGGTACGCATCGCCAGTACACTCAACAGCCACCGCTACATCTCCGACGTTTTGGAGCCTGTAGTCCTCCCTTACCTGCATGACCTTCCAGCGGCCACGTTTCAACAGGACAATGCGCGCCCGCATGTGGCACGCATTGTGCAACAATTCTTCACGGCCCACCAGGTGTCACTGTTGCCGTTGCCTTCCTGCTCTCCCGATATGTCGCTTATCGAACACGTCTGCTCGCTGATTGGCCACCGAGTGGCCCGGCAAGCACCACCCGCGGCTACGCCTGATGAAATGTGGCAACGTGTGGAAGCAGCCTGGACCGACGTACCCGAAGCCCACATCCAAAGCTTCTTTGGTTCGATGCCGCGGCGTGTAGCGGCCGTTATTGCCAGCCATGGGGGCCACACGAACTATTGATGTCTGCGTGTTCCGCAAGTCGCACGGGCCTGTAAGCTCAATCGTTTCATCTTTGTATCTGTTGTTATGTGTCCAGCAAATCTGGCTTTGCTATCTCGTGTCCTTCTTGGTGTTGCATTTTGGGTGGCCAGCAGTGTAGAAGGTGGGTGTTTGGTGTGCTATGGCTCGTACGCGCATTATGGGCCCATTTTCTTCAGTGAAACCATTAACTCACAAGGGTACCGTGCCTAGATTATCCAACCACTCATATCCGAATTCACGGAACGGAAAGTCAACGAAAGATAGTTCCAGCAGGACAGTGCATGTGCTCATACCGCTGGGACATCAATTAAGTTTCTGGTGGAATTCTTCGGAAATCGCATCATCTCCCGGGCACTGTGGCCTGCCCGATCACCGGATCTGACACCGCCTGAATTTTTTTCTGTGGGGAGAACTGACGGGGAAGGTGTGCGTAGGTAATCCGCATACACTTCAAGAGCTACAAGCTGCAATAACGACACACATCCAATACATCACACCACGTACCCTGAGAAAGGTCTTCACCAACATGCAAAAGCGTGTGCAGACATGTCTGGACGTCGGTGGGCCGCATTTCCACCTCCTGTTAAGAACCAGTTCTACATGGTAAGTGTTACTTTCAGTGCACAGTCATTCTTAGGGGACCCTGCATAAGCAGTTTGTTGATCGCCTAATTTCTGCAATCTATGAGTTACCAAATGATGATATATAGAATACAGCTTTAAAGAAAGACGATTTTGACTTTTCAGCCGATCTACGCATAATTTTGGTTGTCACCCTCTATTTCCTTAGTCAATGTGTTTTTGTTGTTGATGACTTTTTTTCATTGGAGGTTTAACGACCACCATGAGCAACTCAATGATCTATAAGCAGTCGCCCGTCCCTAATTTAGGGCCACTGGTTCCAGAGAAGGGAGACAGCCAGTGCTGTAAGACAAACACAGCATCCATGTCTCACCGGGATTCGAACCCGGACCCCTTTCGGACGAATGGTCAGAAGCCATCGCTTAGACCACTGCGCCACTGGGGCGGCGTTGTTGATGATGATGTTGTTGCTGTTTTACAAATCAGTGTACGGTTAATTTTTATTTTCGCTGTTTTATTGATGTTCTCTTTGGAGAGCGTAAAAAATAAAAGCGTTATTGTTATTACTTTACCTTCCCATCCTTGTGTAAGTGTACCAGTGGGTTTTTAAATATTAAAAAAAGGCATTCTTGTGGCTGACAAGGCATCAGGAATCATACCTTACATATGCAAAATATTAGGCGATTTACTTTTTCGAATAAAGGCCCGCAATGCTTGGATATGATCTTCGAACTGCTGGAACAGTTCGAAGATCATATCCAAGCATTTTACTTTCCTGGCCGATAAATTCTCCCGACTTGAATCCCATTGAACATTTGAGGGATGCATTAAAACACGCCAGAGTCAAGTTCCGTCGCTGAATTCCAGGGCATCGATCTGTCTACTTAATACAGCATATCTGAGGACATCTTCCACGGTATAGTGGAGTCTATGCCACGCCCTGTGAGAGTAGCTATTACGAAAAAGCGCCCCCAAACGCTTTATTTGGTAAGTGTTCATAATGTTACTGCCAGTAAGTGTAGTAATGAAAGAGGATAGCAACACTAATGCTGTATTTCTTATAAGGTGGCATTGGAGCTAGTATTGCAGATGTTTTTGAAAAGCACATAGTTTGAATTTCAGGTGACAGACGCCCGGAGGAGAGACTTTGCGCCTCTTAGAAAATAATACACACAGACGTCTGAGAAAGTGGTTTCAAGAAATGACTCGAGTATCGGATTGTCCTATTTCTATATTGAATATACAGATGATGTTCATTCAGTTTTAGAACTATTTTCCAGCAATACAGTTAATGTTTAAAATAAAATTTCTTTCTTAAATGCTCTGTCTGATAGCCCTTGTCTGGACTATAAACCTACATCTAGATTTCCAAGATAACAGGGCATTTCTTAGTGGTATTTTATTCCAATCTTCTTTCAGGGACCTTCATAGTCCAATCATTGTTTTAGGTCTGCTTTTACAATGCTCTCTTTTTAGCAGTCCGAAGGCACAATAGTCCATTGGTGACACATCAGGGGACTTTGAAGGAACATGAGCAAAAGGAATAGACTTGATACAGTCTCTTTCTTCATTTTCGTTTAGAAACAGAGTGGTAGATCTGGAGGTACGACTGGTTGCATTATCCTGATAAAGTTCGAAGGCTCTATGGATAAAGAAATGAGTTTTGCTCTTCAAGTATAGGAGTTAAAACCCTTTTTCTGGTAATTTGTAGAACTTATTTTAATATTCTTTTCAACTTTTCTTAACTTTAATTCCCATTGTACGAGAAACCAGCAATAATCATGAATCATTTACTGAGACTTTCTTTAGATTCTTAGAACCAAGTTTGTGTCTTTTTCTGCTCTTTTGCGATATTAAATCGACCTTTTTTTTTTCGTTAGGGTCATTTAGGTCGATCCATGCTTCATTAATAGTCACAATAAATTTCTATCAGTCTCCAGCTAAGTGATTTTCGCCGCCCCGGTGGCGCAGTGGTCAAAGCGATAGTTTCAGATCCTTCGCCCAACGGAGGGGTCTGGGTTCGAATCCCAGGTAAGTCATGGACGTTTGTCTTTCGGCACTGGCTCTCTCTCTCTCTCTGTTATTTGCAAATCTGGCGTACTGTATCTTTGATGGTCGATCTGTACTTTGATGATTTTCAATGTGTTGTATAATATTCGTACCCTGTGACGCACAATACCGTATTCGTCCGAATTCGAGATGTATGTGTTAACCACGACCAATGTATGAATTCAAGTTGTATGTGTTACCTGGGACCAATAAATATTTTAAAAAACCCTCAATCAAAAAAAAAAAAAAAAAAAAAAAAAAGAAAGAATTCTACTGCGGGTTAGCTGTGTTGATGGTGACGTCAGCACAGCCCGTGAAAAATGCATAGTGCATTGTGAGGAAGTAATTTGCTGAAGAAAAAGTGGACCTCGGGCTAAATTAACCATAGAGAGCAGATTCTACCTAAGAAACCTCGCTACTATCTCATAAAACTGATATTTCACTTTGGTATTTGTCCTTTTTGGATATGCAAATTGCAGTTATTCAGTTTTACTGTAAGAAAATTAAGTGCAACATTGAAATCTCGAACAAGTAATTTTGACTTTGGTTTTACAGTTTTCCCTCAGATAAGAAAACTAATTTGACCAGCAGAACTGGTTTGGTGGAAAAGTTGTATAGGTTGAAATTTATTATTACCTTACTGGTGGCGCAGTGGTAAAAAAAAACTCTCAATCAAAAAAAAAAAAAAAAGTTATTTTTATAAAGAATTCTACATCGTGCTCTGCGCTCAGCCACGTACGTGTCTACGAAAAATGTGGTGAACATCACATTTTTTTTTAGATTCAAATATTTGTTAATTACTTTGTTTACAGTTGATCCAGAAATTTCTAACGACTTAGCGATTGTTCTTTAAGTCGGTGGATTTTGTTTTAAGACAAGAGACCTTACTTTTGAAATAGTCGTAAAAGTACTACCTTCTTTCGTTTGATGTTATTTTTCCTGTTAAAAGCAGTGCTTGACGATTTTCCCTCTATTCTTAATAATAATGCTTATGAAAGAAATACGGGATTACGCCATATAATACAAATTTTGAAGATGACAATCCGATTTTTGGCGTAAATATGACAAATTGAATTTAACCATCACAGGATTCGCTAGTCGAAGCAACCGGCATTCATGTTTAGCGAATCTGGAGGTTAATAATCCTATCCCGTGATTGCCCGGAGAAGCATCTTCAAAATTTGTATTATATGGCGTAATCCCGTATTTCTTTCATGATTTATCTGCTTCTCCGGGCAATCACGGGATAGGATTATTAACCTCCAGATTCGCTAAACATGAATGCCGGTTGCTTCGACTAGCGAATCCTGTGATGGTTAAATTCAAATTGATCGAAAACTTGAAACTTGGTCGTTCTGGGTGGTGTAGTGGTTAGCATACCTAGGCGTTTTCTGGGAGACGCGGGTTCGAGTCCCGCTCCAGGACGATGAAAAATTTTCAAGTTTTCAGATATTATCTGACTTACCATCCTTGTCATATTTACGCCAAAAATCGGATTGTCATCTTCAAAATTTGTATTATATGGCGTAATCCCGTATTTCTTTCATGATTTATCTGCTTCTCCGGGCAATCACGGGATAGGATTATTAACCTCCAGATTCGCTAAACATGAATGCCGGTTGCTTCGACTAGCGAATCCTGTGATGGTTAAATTCAAATTGATCGAAAACTTGAAACTTGGTCGTTCTGGGTGGTGTAGTGGTTAGCATACCTAGGCGTTTTCTGGGAGACGCGGGTTCGAGTCCCGCTCCAGGACGATGAAAATTTTCAAGTTTTCAGATATTATCTGACTTACCATCCTTGTCATATTTACGCCAAAAATCGGATTGTCATCTTCAAAATTTGTATTATATGGCGTAATCCCGTATTTCTTTCATGATTTATCTGCTTCTCCGGGCAATCACGGGATAGGATTATTAACCTCCAGATTCGCTAAACATGAATGCCGGTTGTTTCGACTAGCGAATCCTGTGATGGTTAAATTCAAATTGATCGAAAACTTGAAACTTGGTCGTTCTGGGTGGTGTAGTGGTTAGCATACCTAGGCGTTTTCTGGGAGACGCGGGTTCGAGTCCCGCTCCAGGACGATGAAAATTTTCAAGTTTTCAGATATTATCTGACTTACCATCCTTGTCATATTTACGCCAAAAATCGGATTGTCATCTTCAAAATTTGTATTATATGGCGTAATCCCGTATTTCTTTCATGATTTATCTGCTTCTCCGGGCAATCACGGGATAGGATTATTAACCTCCAGATTCGCTAAACATGAATGCCGGTTGCTTCGACTAGCGAATCCTGTGATGGTTAAATTCAAATTGATCGAAAACTTGAAACTTGGTCGTTCTGGGTGGTGTAGTGGTTAGCATACCTAGGCGTTTTCTGGGAGACGCGGGTTCGAGTCCCGCTCCAGGACGATGAAAATTTTCAAGTTTTCAGATATTATCTGACTTACCATCCTTGTCATATTTACGCCAAAAATCGGATTGTCATCTTCAAAATTTGTATAATAATGCTTATTTTGCATTGAGAAATGTTAATTTTATCATTTTACAGCATTTTTTAAATACAGAATAGCAGTGTTTCTCTTCGTAAAGAGCAAACCTATAACCTTCTATCCACAGCGAGTTTTCTTACCAGACGATATTTAACTGTAGCAGGTGTTTCGTGTTCATTTAACACTGTGTTGCCGGTTTTAATTCTTTAAACTTCTTTTATTTTCAATAAGTAGGAACTGTACATCAAATTATACTCAAAATAACATAACAACGCGACATTATCGGCAGTTTCGACGTAGTTTCCCTTTATCCATCGATTCCCGTGCAGGAAGCCATCAGTACATTGAAAGAGACTATATCTAATTCATCGGTTTATTCTAAGGAGTCTTGCCTCAGCATCTTCAAATTAATGGACTTGGTCTCAAATTCCAGCTACTTCAGTTTCCGAGGGGAAATTTATAAACAAGTAAATGGCGCTCCGATTGGATCTTCGCTTTCAGCCGTCCTCACAGAAGCAATACTTCGCCCCATTGAGCAACATATATTCACCAACATCACCCCAAGGCCTACCACCTAGCTACGATATGCCGACGACGTATTTTTCATATGGCCACACGGACAGGAGGCTCTCCAGTTTTTCCTCGATAAAATAAATTGTATGCACCCTACGATCAATTTTTCCATGGAGCTTGAACACAATGGTACTTTACCTTATCTGGACGTCTCAGTGAGCAAAACGCATGACGACCGCCTTCATACGGAAATCTATTATAAACCCACCTCCGTTCCCAACCTGATGTTCCATAGTTCATTCTGCCCTGATGATTACAAGACGGTCTTCTTCCGTTCTCGAATTAGAAGAGCCTTCCCTGTCTCATCCGATGTCCGTTCTAGACAATCCGAGCTAAAAAAACATCGTCGAATTTGCCACTCAGGCAGGATATACGTCGAACCAGATGCATAACTTTATCGAGAAAGCCAGAACCAGCCATGCTAATATTTCTATGCTGCAACTTCTCTACTGGACTCTATTCCCTACATACCAAATGTTTCCTATCAACTCAAAAACGCGCTCAGGGGCATAAAATTTGGTGTCGGCATAAGATCTCCGGCATCTTTGTATACGATGCTTAAGAGAAACATTGACAAGCCCCCTCTTCTCAATGAGGCAGGTGTTTATGCCATCTCACTACAATATCCGGACGGCTCCAGGCGATACTACATCGGAATGACCAAACGTTCGTTTAGAATTAGAATCAGCGAACATTAAAGGGATACAAGAGACGGAAAAATAACCACTGCCCTATCAAGAGAAGTCAAGTTCAAGTCCCCGCCGATCCTATATGGAGTGATGTAAAGAAATTAGCTTCACACTTCACACCCAAATCTACTGCCATTCGCGAAACCTTGGAAATCTTGACCAGCTGTGAGGCTTGCAATGATGGCGTCTCTCTGGAGTTGCCACGTATTTGGAATCAATTCTTCAAATTATACTGCGTTTTCTACCGTGGTACCGCGTGCCCAACCAATGTGACCTCGTTTCTTCGAATTATCACGGTTGCGCCTGTTCATTTATTGTCTAGTCAAGTCACCGCGTTCAAATTGTTGAAATGTTCTATTGTCCAGTTGGCAGTTAGCTGTCAACCTTCCTTGAAAAAGCCATCTGGTTGATGTGCGAAAGGTTAAGTTTATTTGTATTCTACGCCAAGAAATTTCGGATTTTTAGTATATATTTATACTATTCTTTTTATTTTCTTCAATTTCTTATCAAAAACATTCTAAAAATGTGTGAACATCCTCTGTATTCTGAAAGTTTATTTAAATCAAATTTAATTTCGTGTTACAATTTGCTCAAAAGACATAAATTTTAATTTAGGTTAAACTGTCACTGAAAAAGCATATGTTATGAATCAGTGCCGGGCCGAAAGAAGGAGCACCAGAAAGGCATAGCACCTAACTAAGTGACAAATTAAAAACAAAAAAAAAGAAAATTTCTCGCTACCTATGTGCCAATGGCCTTTGACTATTTTTTCTGAGATAGGTCTGGGTTTGAGACAATGGTGTGGAATGCGTGCGGCACTTGTCTGATGGCGCTTCGCTCTTTTCCTTCCCTGGAACCAGGAGACGAGCGATTGTCTATAGAAAAATATCGAGAGGAACTCTCAGTATTCTTTTTCTTGTACACTGTACATAATTTATGCTATGCATCTTTCGCATGGCATGAAATGAAGCGACGGATTTGAGAGTATACATACATTTACTCGTATTTACGTACAACATATAGCCTTCTTATCAGGCAAAGCAGATACAATAGGCTTATTATAACTAAAATATGAATGAGAACTTGTGATTCTAGACTACCCATGTGAAATGGAACGAATGATTCGAGTATACGTACATTTCTTTGTATTTACGTACAACATATTGCGTTCTTATCAAGTAAAGCAGATACAATAGGCTTATTATAACTAAAATATGCATGTGAACTTGAAATTCTAGACTACCCATGTGTCTCTGGAAAACAGCATCGATTGCAGTATTACCCCTTGTCGTAGAAACAGTGAAATCTAAAACGATTGTCAGACCGAACTCTTCATTTAGAAAATCGACAAAGGGTTTAGATTTCAGCTTAGCAAATTTAATATTGAAATCTCCGGCTAATATTATCGACATCAAGTGATCACTTTTGGAGCTTTTAATAATAGCAGATCCTTTTATGTGCAGGAAGAAGTATAAATTGAACGAGTTCTTTAATGTCGTCGATCTTATTACCCGGAGATGTATATAACACAATCGATCGAAAACTTTGGCCATTTGGTATAGTACATTCAGCAGAGACTGCTTCGCCTATGGGTCTTATAGAAACTCCGAACCCTGAACTTTGACGAAAAACAATGTCCATTTGAGGAGTTACAACGTGCGCCTGGTCACGTTTGTGATAAACAGCCACACCACCAGCACTAATGTTGTCTCTTCGATATTTAACGCTTCATTCCCAGCACGGAATATATATGTTGTCGTTGTTAGCCAACCAAGTCTCAGAGAGAAGTATCTTACATTTCTGAACGACAGCATAGGCCAATTCAACGGCGTGCATTTTCAAACTCTGGCAATTGAACGTAACTTACTTTTGTTTAATCTTGAGAACTCATTTCTCAATGCAAGCCGTAGAGAGCGCGTTTCTCATGCCTTGATAAAAGACGTGGTCGTTCGACGGCGAAATAATGAAGATACCTTCCAGTGATTTAACTCGAGATAGAGCCACATAAACTAAGGCTTGTTCGCTGCCTCTCTCATTTCACCTGGATTTACTTTACTACTGTCGAAAAATATTCATAGCATCAAAATGCATTTTTGTACTGGCTTTTATCACATTTAGCTTCAAGTTCTTGTAACTTACGAAGATTGCAATGACATTGTTAGGTTTATGTAAAACGAGACGAAATAATGTTCGGCTATAGTTTAGTAAAATATAGTGTTGAGTAACGATGAAAGTAACTATTGGCCGTCCCGGGGGCGCAGGGGTCTAAGCGATGGCCTCTGATCATTCGTCCGAAAGGGGTCCGGGTTCGAATCCCGGTGAGACATGGATGTTGTGTTTGTCTTTACGGCACTGGCTCTTTCCCTTCCCTGGAACCAGTGACCCTAAATTAGGGACAGGCGACTGCTTATAGCCCATTGAGTTGCTCACGGTGGTCGTTAAACCTCCAATCAAAAAAAAAAAAAAAAAGAAAGAAAGTAACTATTGTTCCGTTATTTCATGATCAGTTTCGACAATTGTTTTGACAATGACGCACCGTTACCCAATTTCGTTACATCGAATTTTTTTACTCGGGATATACTTTACCATACTGTCGGAAAAGGGGAAAGCATAAAAAAAAAGGAAGAAAACGTAGGAAAAAGTGAGCATTGAATTAGAAGGAAATTCCCTCTATGTGAAAAGCATACGTATCCATTCGATAAAATTACTTGCCGTGGTGAATTTTGAACTTTAGCAGTAACGTCATCTCAACCTTTAATGCGAGACCATAGACTGTCGCTCAGGGGAAACTTTCCTTCTCTTCCCCTTCCCCAAACACACCACGTCGCTACGCCATTGGGTATTACGCTGGCAACTTGTGTATTGAGTAGTCTTCAAACATGGCGACTGTTTTGTATCAGCGTTTGTTGTTTTTCATGCAAAACTCTTTGCAGTTTCCGAAAAGAATGACGGGAACAGTCTTCTTAAAATCTAATGGAACAGCTGATACATCAGTTTCATTGTTTCCTGGGAATTTTTTTCCCCGAGCTATGCCTTTTTTGATAAATGTGTCGTGTGTTGCGGCGACTGGTGAAATCTCCTTTCTGTTTCTTTCCACATCAATCATAATTCATAATTTACGCTCCAAATAACTGTCTTTTATTCAATGATTAAAGCTGTGTTTGCACCGTAACGGCAGCATTTGTCAACGGAAAGAAGAAACTTCATTATTTTTCTTTCTCTTTCTTCCCCTTCAGGGAGCCTAAGCGGTGGAAGGATCGATCGGCGTATTGTGCTAGTATTTATGAACTTCGATGAGAACAAAAGCGTCTACATCGACGAAAACATCGAGACGTATGCTATGCGAAGTATGACACCAGAAGAAAAGGAAGCCATCAAAGAAGACGCCGAATTCAAAGTAAGAATGCCAGTGAGACGTGAAAACAAAAATATTTCTTTATTTAAGGAAAAAGCAAAAGCATTGCTTACATGCCATACTTCAACGGATACTTAATTAAATATTCATATATATAAATTTTATGCTAAGAAATGTTTTCCATACGTAGTTCCTTTCATTCAAACGCTCTATATACAGTATGAAAATAAATACTTTAACAATAACTAAATATACAATATACATATAAATAACTAAATATACATATATGTATGAGGATAAAGTAAAAGTCTTTATCTTTTTTTGTTTGACAAATGACATTTGTATATACATTTCATAATATAGACTATAGATCAAACACGTCTATTTAATATATTTTTCATATTCACAAAGTAGATGACAACATTTCGGTATGATGATATTCCAAGGCTTTCAGCACTCTTGTCGTATCCACAAGATTTTCAGTACTCTTGTCGTTTCCAAGATTTTCAGCACTCTTGTCATGTCCAAGACTTTCGGCACTCTTATAGCACTATGTTCATAGGAGAGAACAAGAAAGATGGCACCGAATTTTCGGGTGTAATGAGCAAGTCTTTTGAATCCGGTCTGACGCGAATTGTATTAATCAAAGTTATTTAATGTCAATGGAACCGGTATGGAAAACAGCAGTATCTGACCGAAGAAAGAAGTTTTGCAATCAGGTTTTTAATCCCGCAAATATTACTGTAAACGGAATCGTGAGCTTACTCCACCTGGTGGCAGACTTCTGCGTTAAGAAAATTTTTAAATTACATCAGAAACATTTCGCAGCTGAAACGCTCTCCAACAAAGAAAGAATTTTTCAAATCGAACTCTTAGAAGCAGAGATATCGACAAATATAGGATATGCATTTACACCCCCCTGGCAGAAAAAAACATGCATTATCTTAAGAAGAAAGTATTCTCAAAAGGTTTTTCGATGTGAGCGGTATCGGTCCAAGAAAGAATTATTTCAGTCTAGTTTTCAGGAGCTCAGATTTTGCTGCGAATACATCAGAAGCAGATATTCTGTAGTGTTTATCTGTAACTTTGAAGCGGATATGAAGCGTGGACATAACCTTTCCGAGTTCCAGCCTCGGTGGGTCACAGGATGTCATTTGAGTAACCTTTCCATACGGAGCATTGAAGCTAAACAAAACATATCAAAATCGACTGTAAGTAATGTCTTGAAGAGATAGAAGCAGGATGGTACAACTACAGCAAAAAAAAAAACGTTTAGGAAGGCCGCACAAACTGACGAAACGTGACACAAGAGCCATTGTAAGAAATGTTAAGAAATCCCGTTCTTCCTCTGCCATCACTGCTGAAGTAGGTAATGCTTGCAATGGCTGGGTTAGTACCATAACTATCCGCAGAGAGTTGCACAGTGTGGGCTATTATGGTAGAGCAGCGGCACACAAGCCACACATCACCACCGTGATTGCGAACCGTCGTTTGAAGTGGTGTGTCTCCCGTCGTTCCTGCACTTTGGACGACTGGGAAGCTGTTGTTTGTAGTGATAAGTCACGCTTTTCGCTCTTCTAATCTTATGGACGTGTTTGGATTTGGCGTGAGCCCTGCTAACTATTTTTGTCGAACTGCGTTCTTCCAACTGTTAAGTTCGTCAGAAGCTCCAACATGGTATAGAGTTGTTTCTCGTAAATGCGAATTGGCTCGTTTGGTTATTATACCACAAAGCACGAACTCGGAAGTGTACCTCGACGTTCTGGATAGCTCTGCCCTAGCAACAGTGTGGCAGTATTATGCAAATGACCGTTGTCTCTTCCAACACAATCAAGCTGCCTACCACACTGTACTGCGTGTGCAGGACTGGCCTCTTGAAAATGAGGTGGAATTGTTAGACTGGCCTGCTCAGAGTCTTGACCTTAATCCCATAGAACACCTCTGGAATGAACTAGAGCAACGGATACGAAATCGACCGCAACGACCGTCTTCGTTATCCACTCTGTCAGTGGCTTTGCAGGACGAATGGCGAGTCATTCCTGTCGAGACCTATTGGAAATTGGTTGATAGTATGTCTCGATGTGTTGCCGCTGTTATACAAGCAAAAGGTGGATCGACTAATTGGGATAATAAAGCCATTTGTTTCAAATCATTGTGGTGTCAGTAAACTTTTGACAACATAGTGTATAGAAAACATTGGTCGCATTATAAAAAGAAATTAATACGTGTACAAAGCTTGGCTAGGTGTATTTGGAAGAAACAGTACAATTTTCGGAGTAGTTTACCATTATGTCTCAAGAGAAAAGTATTTAGTCAATGCCTCATTGCAGTTTGTAACGTACCACGTGACATGATGTATATGACGTACTACTGAGCATGGGTCAAAGCGACAATGAAGTGACGGTAAGCTTACTTACGCAGTTCAGTTGGGAAAATAGCCACTCCCGAGTAGGAAGACCTGTGTTCGAATCCCACCACTGGCAAAAGTTTATATACAGGGTGATTCATAAAGAAGTATATAGTTTCAACACACTATAAAACAAGAACAATGTAAGATATTTTATGTTACTTGTAACAGAATTGTAGGTGAATGTTTCAAGTTTTTTAGAGACAGTCACAGATGTTCTATGTGTGCACCCTTAGTCACACGACATCCATCGAGCCGGTAATTCATTTCCGCCCAAACGCGAGGTAAGATATCTGAATCAAGTGCAGTGATAGTGGCTGCGATACGCTGTTTCAGCTCGGCTAGATCCACAGGAAGAGGAGGGGCGAATACCTTGTCCTTTACGTACCCCCTCAGGAGAAAGTCACAAGGTGTTAAGTCAGGACTTCTGGGTGGCCATTGGGTCAGTGGCATGTTGTAGTCCGTGGCTCGTCCAATCCATCAGTGAGGAAGATGTTCATCGAGATAATCTCGCACGTCGCCTAACCAGTGCGGTGGTGCACCATCCAATTGGAGAATAAAGTTGTCACTGTCGTCCTGCAACTGTGGCATCAACCAAAGACTTAACACATCCAGAAAAGAACCTCCCGTGACAGTTTTCTCGTGAAAAAAGAAGGGGCCGTACACTTTATTTTTGGACACAGCACAGAACACATTTACCTTAGGGAATCTCGCACGTGTTGCACTGTAAATCTGGGATTCACCGTTTCACCGTTCCCCAAAAGCGAACATTGTGCTTATTTACCTGACCACTCACGTGAAATGCAGCTCCATCGGTGAAAACTAAGTGATCGGCAAAATCGTCATTTTCAAAATGTTGCAGTGCATTTCGGCACAAAATTCAAAGCGCCTTTGTCTTGTTAAAGGTTAGTGAGATTTTGCAACATCTGCACTTTGTATGGAATCATTTTCTGCTTTTTCCTCAAAATTCTCCAGACAGTGGGCTGTGAAATCTGCACTTGACGACTCCCCCTTCACGTTGATATTCCCGGGCTTCGTTAAATGGCGATGCAAACACTATCGACGACTTCTTCCGATACACGCGGTCGTCCAAGACTTTTAAGTTTGCACAAACAGCCCGTAGTTTCAAATTTTTTTATGCCAATCGTAGATAGATTTTCTGGTTGGAGGTTCTTTTCCGAATCGTGATCGAAAATGCCATTGCACAACAGTTACATATTCCGTTTTGCTCAAACGCCTTCTCCACTGCAGACGCTGCCATTTTGACTGACTAATCACGTGACACGCGCGCTATCGCCTACGTCACTTCCCTCAGTAGCGGTACCCAAATTCAATGAGTACATCTACCTAACGGTTAGCAGTTGTGGTCCGTGTCTTCAACTGTTACTGTTTTACAGCATCTGGAAACTGTATACTTCTTTATGAATCAGGGTTTATTATAAGTACTTATTTATGAATCGAAGACCTGGGCCTTAAAAAAGAAAGGTACACAGATGCTACGGACAACTCCAAGAAGCATAGAGAGACGCATGCGCAGTGAAACAGGAAAGATGTGCATCAGGAAAATGTAAATAATGTATGATATCATGATCAAAGCTGGACATATTGCTAGAAGAATTAACCATCTTCGGACAATTGAAATACTAGATTGGATTCGAAGGAATAGGGAAAGACCACATGGGGGCTTCGTGGACGAAATTCGAAAGCATGCGGGAGTGACATGAAATAACTGTTCAAGACAAAAAGTTGTTGAAAAGGCTTGGGGGAGATCTTCCTCCAGATTTATGTTGATGCATTTATTTTCAAGAGGTGTGATCATTGCACTAGTACCTAGGGTGCCAAGAGACTTAACCGTTTCGGCAAGTGCGTTCTACTTAAGGTCAGGCGTACTAGTAAAGACATATTCCAAATCTTGCATGCTTAAGAGAGATGTTGAAAGAACTCCAAAATAAGTAGGAGAAGAGAGGATGATTATCGAGGAGATTAAAAAAGCAGCTGGTCTTTCAACAGCACTTCGTTGAACTTTCCACTTGACACAGTCTTCCACACAAAGAGGTTTACAAGAGCCCCAACTTCTACCGGACGTATTTCCTGCGTAAAGGGAAGCGGATTCGTGTAATATTCTGCAGTATTTTCTCTCTGCCAAACCCAAAGTTTGTTAATAGTGGTTTCTTTGTCGAAACAAGATATCTCAAGAGCATCATTTTTCCTTTTCAGTGATTCAGTTTCCTGTCATAACTAAAATATGATTGAGAGTCCTGTTTCGTTTTGAGGAAATCTGATAAACACAAGCAATGATTTCCTTTGTAAGAAAAAAACGTATCCGCGTCTGAAATCTCTTACTTAAAGGTACAGTATACAATACTTGATGCAAATATTTTATATGAACTTACTTTTTTAACTCCACATACATGCTGGAGGAAAATATCGAAAACCAAAATTCACGTAGAGTTAAATAAAACCAGAGTTCCCTGTTACTAATTACTGAAAAAGAAATTACAAAATGTTATATTTTTTAAACCATATTATATTCACAACAAAAACCAAAAATCTTGTAAAAAATTCGTTCTAAAACAACGAAATCATGCTCGTTCTTTCAAAACGCGACGTATTTGTTTATCATGCTTTGTACTTTATTTGTAGTTTTTTACACACGTTAAGCTTTATATCTGGAAGTCGTTTCTAGAGTTTAACATCAGCGTCTGTGAATTGTACGTACTTGCTTCTGTAAATCTTACTGATAAACAATTTTTGAAGTAAATGAAAGCAAACATTACCAATATTTTGTAGCTTTTGGACTGCATAGTTTTCTTCTAGCTGGTGTAACCGTACATTTGAATCTGTCACATATCTTTTTGCAAGAGACACGCTAAAAAACAAAATGAAAACGTTGCGAACATCATCCATATATACACGTGTCCAAAAGTTAAACATAATCAACAAAAAGTGTTTAAACAAAAATCAACAAAAAGTGTTCCGTTATAAAAAGGAGAAGGCAAAATGAGACAGGATGTTTACTGAAGAGCAGGATATGTACACTGAAGAGCAATTAAATTAGAGACACCTGTCTAGTAACGTGTAGCACCACCTTTCTTCCTGATGACGGCGGCGATTCGTCTAGGCATGGACTCGACAAGACACCGGAAGCGTTGGGAAGTCATACGGATACACGACCCCTGAACAAGCTCCCACAGTTCACGAAGATTTGATGGAGGGGGTCAGAGCCTCGAACATCTCTCTCGATGGCATCCCAGATGTGCTCGATGGGATTGAGGTCAGGGAACCTAGCTGGCCAAGTAAGCGAGGTCACGTCGGGGAGTGTTCATCCAACCATTCGGATACAATTCGGGAGCGATGGCACGGTGCATTGTCTTGTTGCAGGATGAGATCCCCAGTGGGATGTTAAAGACGCACAAACGGGAGCAAATGGTCGTCCAGGATATCCCGGTAACGTTTACTTGTGAGGGACGATGTCACATGTACCAGGGGTCCCATTTCAGTCCACGTAAACAGTCCCCAGACGAGAATGCCACCCCCACCAACTTGAAGAGTACCCTGCTGGCAAGAAGGATCCATCGCTTCATGTGTTTTGCGCCGTACTCGTATCCTGCCATCCGCATGTACTAACGTGAATCTTGACTCATCAGTCCAGGCAACATTTTTCCACATATCTAGGGTCCAGTGGCGATGTTCCCGCGCCCATGCTAATTTTTGCACCCTGTGATGTGCGGTCAGCAGCGGTACCCTCGTGGGACGATGGCTTCTGTACCCCATAGCGAGGAGATGGTTCCGGATGGTGTGGCTGCTTACACGTTTTTGTGCACCAGCGCTAAATTTCCGAGTGATTTCTTGCACTGTGGCCCGTCTATCCGCTGTTAGAATGCGAGCTAGCCGACGATGACCCCGCTCATCCACACGCTGTTGTCCACGGAAGTTGGCCCTTGCAGGGATGGTTTTACCGGATTCGATATACTGAAGCTGCACCGTGACAGTGGCTCGTGAAAATGCCAGTGCCTCCACGACTTCCGAGATGGGGTGACCCATTCGTCGGGCCCTGACAATTCGCCCACCATCAAATGCACTTAGATTCTTCGTCTTACCTATACTGCGTCCGACTCTTACTGATTCCCGTCGCATCACTCCTTATATTGTCGGATCGCTACATACATCATGTTGTTTCCGTTTACAGGGCCGCCCACAGCGCCACATTTGCATAACGCCAGCTGTCTCTAATTCAATTGCTCTTCAGTGTATATATCTTACTGAGAAACTAAATGTGAGCAAATCACATAAAAAATGATGAACCAGGAAAACGTCCCAATAATCTAAAATGGTGTAAACAGCAAGCATTTTTCGGAGGCGATCCTGATTTTGTACAACGATCTAGTAAGAAGTATGATGACCTCTTATAGCGAACTAAATGTCACACCAATGTTTCATGCTGCTGACAACGGAAATAAGAATTCTCTGTGGTACAAATCCTACTCCTGAACAAGATTAGGTCGGAGTTCCGCGAGAGTTCTGAAAGGAGGTTGGCGATCTGCAATGCATCTTCTTAATGCATCCTACACATGCCTTATTGGGTTGAGGTCTGGGAAATGCGCTGGACATGACATACGGTGGATATCTTCACTTTACAGATAATCATCTACATTCGAAGTTCTGCGAGGTCTCGTGTTATCCTCCAACTACAGGAAATCTTGGCCAACAGAAGCCCAAAAAAGCTTCACGTAACGACCAAGAATTTCGTCTCTGTATCTCCGACCTGTTAAAGTTACACTAGATTACACATGGAGCAGAGCGCTCCCGTTGGACATAAGACCACCCTAGACAATTACACCAACGCTTCTGTAATGTTGAACTTCTGGGATGTTTCTCGGGGAAGAAGGGGGTCTCCAGGTAAGACTCGGCATCTGTCACTTTCGAGGCCGAACCTGGATTCATCGGAGAAAAGGACATTGGCCCATGGGCTTAATCCCAGTCTTGATGTCGTCTGTATCACAGCATCCTGACATTTCTTCCTGACGAAGTGAGTGGGATGTAAGCTGAAGGTATACTCGCGTATAGTAATTGTTCATTGAGCCGTCTGTACAGTTCCTGCTTCGAAACAGCTGGTCCATCAGCCACAGACAGCCCTAAAGCAAGAACTCTCGCTGACATCAACCTGCTGCGTCTCGCTGTTAGTGACACATACTTATCATCCTGAGCCGTTGTAATCCGTGGACGACCTGCCATAGGTAAACGATTAACATCTCCAGTGTCTTGGTACCTTCTCCAAAGTCTGGATACCATGGACTGACTCACGCCAGTCGCTCTGGCGACATAACTCTGTGTCTGACCACGTGCAAACATATTCACTTGCTGTCTTTCTAACATACTGCTTTAATAAAATTCTACTAGTAGTAGGGCGCGATAACGACAAGAAGTATTACTTTTTTGCAGCTCTTTCTTAACTCCACGAAGGTGCCACTTTGCCTTTTATGCCAATTATCATTCGTAATGTAGTATTGCGCCATGATTTCCACATATTTCATATTCCTATATCCTCTGTAGTTTACTTTACTATCCTTCTTCTCTCTTTCGTGTGCCTAAAATGTCTTTTTTACGCTTTCCAACCGTAGGTTGTAGAAGCGTATATGCTCCAGCTTTGTCTCAACGTCCGTCTGTATGTCTGTCTGTCCGTCTGCATGTCTGTCTGTCCTTCCGTCTGTCTGTCCCCACGATAACTCGCGTAAAAATGGTTCGATTTCGATGAAATTTTAGTATGTGGTAGCATACCACCTGGGGACGAACCCTGTTAAAAATGGGTGAAGTAGGGTCAAACATCACGACATAGCAGCGGGATTCAATCCATTGGCCTTATGCGTCATAACTTGCGTAAATGTGGTTCCATTTCGATGAAATTTTAATATGTCGTACGGCACCACCTGGCAATGAACCCTATTGAAAATGGGTGAAGTGGAGTCAAAGGTTAGATCAGGGGAGCTGGATGCATTCTATTGCCCTTATGCGTCATAACGTGCGTTAAAATGGTTCGATTTCGATGAAATTTTAGTATGTGGTAGGGAACCACCTGGGGACGAACCGTATTGAAAATGGACGAAATGGGGTCAAAGGTCAGGACATAGGATCGGGATCCATTCAATCACCCTTATCCCATACTATTAAAGGAGCAATTCTTGTATGTATGTAAATTTTATTTTGAAAACGGCTCTAAGGATTTTAATGAAATTCGTTAACCTACCGTTTTCTGGTACAAGAAATCGATTTAGCTTGATTTTGACTTTAGGAAAATTCGTTTAGTGGGTTAAATAATCACCCCGAATCACCGCATTTTCTGTGTCATGGCGTCGTCCCATTAAGTTACCCATGCTTACAAATCTTATGTGGGCCGGTAACTACCGTGAACTATTGAAGAATACGCCCACTGTGTTTTGTACGCTTGCGGTTGTAACATGAGCATCAAATTGCATTACCTCTAAAGTCATTTGGATCGATTTCCACATTGTCTTTGTGATATCAGCGATGAACAAGGGGAACGATTTCACCAGGAAATAAGGGCCACGGAAGGACGGTACCATGGACGATAGGATATGGCGGACTAGTGTTGGAGCATCCACTGCGAATGTCCAGGAACATCGCATCGCAGGAAAGCACAGAAACGCGGGTTCAGTAACATGTTTCTATGACGAAGTTCGTGTATTGCTGTTCTAGGCTTCTTGGGATTTTGGGATTTCTCTGTATATGACATATCGCGAGAAGCAGAACTGATGGACAAAAACTAATGCCATTTTCGGAGTCTGTGACCCAAAATACCCCAAAAAGGGTCTAACATTTTAGGCACCAAAAGTTGTGTTCCCCAGGGTTATTTATACCTGTATTTACTCGTTGAGATGGGTAAAGCATATTTGCATTAGTGTGCGGTTGTGTGCTATTATTGCGACAACTAATTGAAAGAAAGCGAAGGAATACTGTGAACACCCACTATGAATGAATGAAGGAGGAAAAATTCCTCAAAACACATATAGGAAATCGGTAGGATATTCATAGTTGCTTGGAACGTCACTGTCCTGGGTAGTGTAACGGTTAGCATACTCGAACGGGAGGCGGGTTCGCTTCCCGCTCCAGAGCGATGAAATTTTCAGGTTTTCTGAGAGGTGTTACATGGATGA
This sequence comes from Macrothele yani, assembly GCA_039090855.1. Taxonomy (NCBI): domain Eukaryota; kingdom Metazoa; phylum Arthropoda; class Arachnida; order Araneae; family Macrothelidae; genus Macrothele; species Macrothele yani. The sequence continues at coordinate 173,748,225 of CM076990.1, forward strand.
CCCGTAAGTGTTACAAGAAAATTCAGAATTTATAAACTGTTTGCTTTGAACATTCCACAGTGAATGGGTTTTATTGTTTATGGAGCAATCCGATTCCTTGCAGCTACCACCAGTTATTACAGTTGTAACATCTTTGAAATCCTGCGGTACTGGAGATTTTTAATTGTACCACATATAAGCTCATCTAATTCTGTCCTTGTAACTGTGCAATTTGCGGAATATTTTGTTCCACGTTCAGCGATAAAACTATTTTTTTTTACATTTGGAAGCACCTAAGTCTACGAAAAAGCTTTCTCAGTTGTATTGGGTTAGTGCGAATGAAATGTGCGGAGCGAACGAGCATTGGAGACAGGCCCCCACCACAGCGGAATGGAACCACCCACCAGGTGCTGCTGTGTATTACGTCACAGAGATATTATAAATAGCTAGCACGAGTGTGAAGAACAAGGTTCAGGCGTGGTTTGTTTGGACGTAACGTGGCTTGCAAAGGAAACATACAGACGCCGGATTTGAGAGTCATCTTTCTGTATGAATTTAAACCGAGCCATTCTGCAGGCAGTGCTACTCGAAACGTTAACAAAACGTTTGGGGTAAACACAGCTAACGAACGAACCATTCGGCGATGGTTTGGGAAGTTTCGAAGCGGAGATTCGGACCTTCAAAAGGAAGCACGTGGTCACCAACCTTTTGCTGTTTCTGACGATGTTCTGTTACATGTAATTGAAGCGGATCCCCGAAAAACATGTCGTGAAATAGGGACAGAGGAAGGGTCCACCGCTCGAGAGTTGTTCGGTGTCTAACTACGCTGAGTAAGGTCAAAAAGCTGTACATGTGGCTGCCACATGAGTTGACAACTGCCAACAAGACTAGGCGTTCGGAAGTCTGCACGTCGCTGCTTGTCAGAAATAAACAGGACCCTCTACTTCATCGAACCGTCACCTGCGACGAGAAGTGGATCCTTTATGATAATCGGAAACGGTCTGCACAATTGTTAAGCAAGACACAGCCTACTGGACGGCATCCTAAGTCACCCCTACACACCAAGAAGATGATGCTCTTTGTCTGGTAGTCCACAGTCGCGATGCGATAATTCACCGGGGTTTCTTGGTAAGAGGCCAAACCATCACTGCAAAACGTTATTGTGCTGAATTACACCAGATGCACCGCAAATTGCTTCAGAAACAACCGGCTTTGGTCAACAGACATGGTATTCTTCTGCTCCTGGACAACGGCCGCCCTTATGTCGCACAACGAACGATGCTGACTGACACCAAGTGCCTTGGACTATGAAGCACTGCCTCATCCTACATATTCGCGGACTAATCATCTGTGTCGTCGCCTGGGTCACTTCCTGTCCGAGAAACAGTTCACAACAGACAATGAGGTTCAACGTACAGTTGATCACTTCTTCGGGTCCCAGCCACAAGACTTTTTTCGATCCGGGATCATGGCCTTTCCGGACAGATGGCAACTATATGTCGATGCCGAGGGGGATTATTTTGCTTAGGTAAGTTGTCCTACTTTACCGTTTTCACCGTTCACGTGTGCTGGTCTTTTGCCGGACGTTTCATTCGCACCAACCCAATATAAGGCGATGACAAGGCTCTTCATACACTGCTGGAAAGCCAAAATGCAACACCAAGAAGGAAGCATCCGATTGGCCTGAAATTCACAGCATGCGTCCCCCGCGAGAGGACATGCAAACGATTAGCATTGCATAGCATATGCAAATCATGTGCACTCGGCACGCCACCGAGAAGCAGTACAAGAAGGGTTCACGGAAGGCGGGGTGTAAGTAGTGGGAGCGTGTCGTGCTGCCGGACCTGTGCTTCGAAAGCGTCCTGATGCCTCGTCGCAGAATACGGCAGTCATTCCAGCACGTTTCGGAGTTCGACAGAGGACGAATAATGGCTTATCGTGACAGCGGTTTATCGTACCGAGTCATCGGTGCCCGTGTGGGACGACATCCAGCCACATTGAGGAGAGTATGGATTCGGTTGGTGCAGGAGGGACGGATGGACCAACGTGAGCGATTGCTGCAGCCGCGACACACCACCGAACGAGAGGGCCGTCATATTGTGCGGCGGGCATTGACGGCTTGCACCGCCACATCACGAACGTTAGCGCAGGAATTAGGGTGCGTTGCGCAACAACCTGTGTCAGCACGTACCGTTCGAAGTCGTCTGCAGGAGCGGGAACTTATCGCACGGCGCCCATTGCTCCGATCACCATTGACGTCACACCACCGGCGAGTGCGGCATTAGTGGGTCGTTGAACGCCGCACCTGGACTACGGAATGGCACGACATTGTCTTCTCCGACGAATCCTGCTTCTGCCTGCAACACCACGATGGTCGGATCCGCGTGTGGCGGCACCGCGGCGAGAGACTGTATGGCGCCTGCATTATGCATCGCCATACCGGTCCGTCGCCTGGCGTTATGGTTTGGGGCGCAATTGGATATGACACCCGCACCCCTCTGGTACGCATCGCCGGTACACTCAACAGCCACCGCTACATCTCCGACGTTTTGCAGCCTGTAGTCCTCCCTTACCTGCAAGACCTGTCAGCGGCCACGTTTCAACAGGACAATGCGCGCCCGCACGTAGCACGCATCGTGCAACATTTCTTCACGGCCTATGAGGTGTCCCCGCTGCCGTGGCCAGCCTGTTCTCCCGATATGTCGCCCATCGAACACGTCTGGTCGTTGATCGGCAACCGAGTGGCCCGGAAAGCACCACCCGCGGCTACGCCTGATGAACTGTGGCAACGTGTGGAAGCATTCTGGACCGACATACCCCAAGCCCACATCCAAAGCTTCTTTCGTTCGATGCCGCGGCGTATAGCGGCCGTTATTGCCAGACATGGGGGCCACATGAACTATTGATGTCTGCGTGTTCCGCAAGTCGCACGGGCCTGTGAGCTCAATCGTTTCATCTTTGTATCTGCTGTTATGTGTCCAGTAAATCTGGCTTTGCCATCTCGTGTCCTTCTTGGTGTTGCATTTTGGGTGGCCATCTCAGAAACCAACTTCGTCCCTTTTTCAAGTGGTAACATCTGTTAAAGGAATGGATTTCGAAACAGTAAATAAAGGTTTTGCTTTCGGTTGATCTGCAGCATGCTCACACAAATGCCCGTTTCGTAATTCTATATGTAGTTTCTTCTTTGTAGTAGCAAAGCTTTATGACAAAATGCATGGCGTTAGAAGAATGCCCTTGATTCATGAAAATAATCATCATCATTGTCAACCATTATCAATTTACTGCTGGATGAAAATCTCCCCAAGTTTCCTTCACAACGGTCTGTCCTGAATCAGACTCCTCTATGTCACTCCGGCATGCTTGCGAATTTCATCCACCCATCTCCCACTTGGTCTTCTTCTGGCTCTTTTTCTATATTTTTGTATCCAGTATACAATTCCAGTTGTCCAGTGGTGGCTTTCTTTTCTTCTGGCAATATGTCCATCCCATGGCCATTTCAGTGACTTGACTCTGATCTTCTACTCTTGACATTTTCCTGATACACGAATTCCCTTTCTTGTCTTTCCTGGTTGTACCAAGCATGCATCTCTCCATGCCTCTTACAGTTGTCTTCAGCCTCAGTATGTCTTTTTTAGTTTAGGTCCGTGTTTCTTCTCCGTACGAACTGGAAGGATGCATTGATTAACCACTTTTCTTTTAAGACATCTTATAAATAATTCCGTAGTGTCACACAAAATTGCGGGACATAGGTACGTCGTACGAACTTGGGAAATGGCTCATTTTAGATATATTGATCCCAAGAATCGGGGAAAATAAAAACTGTCTTCTAGATTTAGTCAGCTGATTGCTGTACTTGTCACAACACTCAGTCTAACTTTGTCATCTCAACGCAGAGCAGACGGGTAGTCACCCGACCCTGGGAGATGGCGCCAGCTGGAGCCAGCGAGGAAGAAGCTGATTGGCTATTATCAAGGACAAATAGGCTGCACGTGCTTCCACTGCTATTCAACTGCAAATTATGTTACAGTGAAGACGGAAACAGGGTTCTGTTAAGAGTAGCGTTAGAGGAGACCACCCAAACGAGGGCGGGTTTTTCCTGCTGTACGTGAGCGAAGGAATTTTGAAAGCACACGTAATGATAGCAGTAATACACGCGGCAACCTATCTTTCCGAAAAGCTTTGTTTAATTTCTGTTGTTATAACACCTTAATTCCGTTCCAGAACTACACATGCAAGCGGGGCTGAAATACTTACTTCTGAACAGTCCTAATTTTGTCCAAGACATCTGAAAATAAAATAGTGCAATGTCATTCGCTTCCCTCTCGGCCGCAAAAAAAGGAGATTCCAGGCAATGGTCCATACTGCTTTAAAATTCAGGGACAGATTCACCCGTACATCTCGGATTTATTACCACTTACTAGTGAAAATTGTACTTTATTTGTACATTCCTCGGTAACTACTGATGTACTTATTGGTCGTAATGAAAATAAAGAATTAAAGCGATTGATACTGACAGCCCTGGCAGATATTTTAGCTAACAGTCCTTATGCCCAAGCATACAAGACTGCAGCTGAAGCATTTGAACATGAAGTAGCAGGACACAACCTGGATCTGCGTTTTCTTGATAATATATTTACACCTTCTCTATATTTCCTCAACAGAATAGATAAAGCATGAAGAAATGGCGCAATTTTATTTTGTTTCCGGGCTTGGTGCTGAGTTATATTACAGCGCCCTGTGTGAAGGGTTCGTTTGATGCTTTGCATCCAGAGAGTTTTGTTTCTCGACCTTAACCCGTATTTTACTCGACTTGAGCAGATAAATAAAATATAAATAAAGTCGTCTAAAGTTAAACTTTGCTCTTGCAGTGAGGAAGATGCTTATTCATATGTCATGGAGAATGTCGCCAAGCATTGTTCATCATTTTCATTCTTTCATTATCTTACTAACACGTAGAATATCCCTCTCTCGCCTAGTCAGTATCCCTCTCTCTAATCATAAGCCTCATTGCTTACTGCTTATCACCGTCACGCCGACCAGCAAGCTCTTGCCACCTCGCTCTCACTCTTCCTTCCAACCGAACTTTCTGCCACCGAGTGCCACGTCCTCTTGCTGAAAAAATCCACCTAAAAGGTGTCCACTGCCGAAGAGTGAAATCTACGCTTTCCAAGAAAACGCGGACACTCCTTAAAAAGGCCTTCTTTTTGAAGACGCAAAGTTTCTTAATTGGCTTCGCTGTCCCTTCTCGCACATCCACGAAACCATAAATCTAACACCCCCTCATTTGAAGGGACGCGTGAGGAAGAGCGTACTTTGACCGTTGCCCATCTCATCAAAATGGCGGGAATTGGAGGGAAATGATTACAATTCACTATCCTTAAAAAAACTTCTTACAAGATTGGGGCTTTTGTTCCACCAAGCCACTATTAATGGTATATTGCCCTTGAAAATAGTACTGTTTCCCCTAAAAGCTCTCCAATTAAGTTTTATACGCCGATTAATTTCTTTCATCAATAAAACCCTCGTTTGATATCTGTTGTTCAAGATAAATGTAAGAATCGGTTATCTCCAGATTTTCCCCATCAATCGATACATCATTTCTTGTAAAAGGGCTGTACATCATTTTTTGTTGTACGTACATCAATTGTATCATGGAAAAATAAAATTTGAAACCTTAAAATTTTCACGGTTGTCCTTTATCTTAACCATGTCAAACTACCTTGTCTTGTTTTTTCCTTTGTAGGCTTCTAATCAGATGCACACCATTAATGGCTTTGCTTTCGGCAACTTAAAAGGACTGGATTTATGTGTTGGAGATCGAGTTTCATGGCATTTAGTTGGTATGGGAGATGTCGTTGATGTCCATACTGCCAGCTTCGAAGGCCATGTAGTTAACTGGAACGGGCACAAGTAAGACAATGTTTTCAATAAATTTTCTATCACACACTTCTGTACAATCTGTGTGAGGATCTTTGCGAGCGAGAGGCCTCTATAAATATTTAAATATGATTTAAATATTCAATTGATGCATTATTCAAATTCGCCTTATAGTGATGAATATGATTTTGCTTTTTTGTGTGTATTTGTTCAAGCAACGGCAGTGTAAGATATATTTTATGAGAATGGACAATTTAATCTTGCAAACCCACTGCTGAACATTTTGTGAAACTTCTAAAAGACGCCATGTTGCTCAAACTGTTAAGAGGGTTGTCGTAAATACATGGTAATGTTCTGTAGGCCTTCTTGCATGCTTGGAGGCGGAACGAAGTCAACATTCGTTACGAGGTGTCAAGAATACGACTCCCAAAGACAGTTGAGGGATTCGCGGGGAGAGAGAGAGAGACGAGGAGGAGATTCGAAGTGGCTATGAGTAGGAGAAAGAGATTTTATTTTATGTTTGGAGGATGGTCAACCGCATGAACGTCAAAATGTAAATACGTACTTCTGTAAATAGAATTGTTTCCCAAAATTCAATAAATGTTTGCAATCGCATCTAGTATTTTTTCTAAGGCTGGTTTCATGCAGTCTACTGTAAAGGACAAAGGAACCAATCCAAAAATGGGGGCCTGGAACCGACAGACCCGCTAGCACATCAGAATCTGCAAGAAAAACCTCCCTTTTTGTTTTATAACGAAGTGAATTTCTCCGTCATTTTTATCCGCGCCGGGGCTCGAACCCTGGTCCCCTCATTCCGGAATAAGTCACTCTACCAATTGAGCTACGCGGACGTTTTATTCTGATTCCTATCTGCCTTTATGTCGTGTGCGTCCTTCTGGCAGGTACGTCACATCTCCTGGTACGTTACATCATCTCCCCTTATTTTATTTTTTTCGAAGTGCTGGAGGAGGGATTCTCTTATTTTTTCCAATCTCGCGGTGTGGAAAGAACATCACACCAATGCGAGATGTTGAACGGTCGGGTCATCCGGATAGTTCGGGCCCCATTATAACGAAGTGAATATCTCCGTCATTTCTGTCCACGCCAGGATTCGAACCCGGATCCCCTCACTCCGGAATAAGTCACTCTACCAATTGAGCTACGCGGACGTTTTATTCTGATTCCTATCTGCCTTTATGTCGTGTGCGTCCTTCTGGCAGGTACGTCACATCTCCTGGTACGTTACAGTTTGATTATGCAATTTACGTAGAAGAGTGTATTACAGAAAGTTCCATAGGTACAACGCGTGGGGCTCTTTTAACTCCTATGTATGGGGTTAGGACCGAAACCCGTCAGATGAGTCGGATGTGGGTAAAAATACCTCAGGGAAAACGTGTCCCCGGAGAAAATATCCCTGAAAACTGAAAAGCGGTTAAAAAATCCCCTGAGAAAATACCCTAATCAGATCAAACACTCACATCTCCCAATAGCATACATTTTTGCCGTTACTTCAACGCTTTCTCCGTTTGTTAATATCAGTTTACACGCATAAACTGCATGCGGTGGAACCAAATGTTAAAATGGACGTAGAGCTGTAAACATTAGAACCATGCTTTATATAATGATTCTGTACACGACCACGAATTTTCAGGAGGGTAGGATGAATACACCCTCCCTCAAGTTTCTAAGAGCGCAGACAAGTGTTCAAAGCAAGGGATTCGCTCGCAATTCCTATGCTTCATGTTGTGTTTAGTGGCAGAATATGTATGCCCTTTCCCCCTCCCTCATAAATTTGGTGAAGTCTGTAAAAGGGATACAAGGTGCTTGGTTTGGACGGCTCTACCCCCAACTTCCGTGATTTTATATTCTGGACCTCTAGAGTCGGTCAGTGTATCCTCCATGAACAGCTCTTAGAAACGGAGGGGGTTAATTCACCCCACCCTGCCGAAAATTCGTGGTCGTGTACAGAATCATTATATAAAGCATGGTACTAATGTTAGGGACAGAGGAAGGGTCCACCGCTCGAGAGTTGTTCGGCGTCTGGCTATGCTGGGTAAGGTCATAAAGCTGTACATGTGGCTGCCACATGAGTTGACAACTGCCAACAAGACCAGGCGTTCCGAAGTCTGCACGTCGCTGCGTGCCAGAAATAAACAGGACCCTATACTGCATCTAACCGTCACCTGCGACGAGAAGTGGGTCCTTTATGATTTATCACTTTGGGGAAAGCGCCCCCAAAGCTCACGGACCTCGCGGACGCTTCAAGGGGAACATCCTGGATACACTGACAGACTCCATTGGCCCAAAATATAATAATGCGGAAGTTGGATATAGAGACCCCCCCCCCCCAACCAAGTGCACCTTGAATCCTCGGCAATTTATTTCTTCAAATTAAGGTACAATTTTCGCTTGGCTTACATGGAACGTTTTCTCGAAGTTCGTTTGGAGTTCCCAATTCAGTTCTCAATATGGGCCCAGAAACGGCAATCTTTATAGCCCCCTCACCCCTTGAACTTTTGTGGCCAATTGCCCTAAACTCGTATGAACCGGCATAAAAATTCAGACAAACAAAAGAGTTCCTTCCCCGCGTTAGGCACCTTGGAAAACTACCACACATAATTCGGAAATTTGGAAAACTGCCCCACTGGAAAAATTGTCACACATTCAAAGTGTTTTAAGGAGGAACAGCAATTTGTGCCCGGCCCCTTAATGAAAAACATGTGGCAATTTTCCAATTCGCTGAAAGATGTGTGGCAGGGTTGCCGGTAAATTGCCACACCGGAACACTGCCACACATCAGTGTTCCTGTGTGGTAGTTTACAGTGAACCGTTTGTTCTGTGGGTATTTTTTCCGGGGGTATTTTTACTGCTCTTCAGTTTCCAGTGGTATTTTCTCCAGTGGTATTTTTTCCCAGGGTTATTTTTACCGTTTACCAGATAAGTCATGGATGAAATTTTCATTCCGTTCCTTCTCCACAACAAGGAAATCGACAACTCCACTGTCACGGATTTTTAATCTCCGTCCCATTTTGCACCATTCTGAGAAGTACCGCTGCGAATTTTATGTATTTCCGGCTGGACATCTTAAAAAACTGAAAATAATAAATACAGAAAATTTTAGATACTCGAATTGTATTTCTAGAACGATTTAGTTTGACATACCACGGTGAGTCAAAATTTCGTCCCATTTATAGCTACATATGGTGTCCCCATCCCCGTTTTGAGCTGCACATGGTGTTCCCATCCCCGTTTTGAGCTACACATGGTGTCTCCATCCTCGTTTTGAGCTACACATGGTGTCTCCCATCCCCGTTTTGAGCTACACATGGTGTCCCCATCCCCGTTTTGAGCTACACATGGTGTCTCCATCCTCGTTTTGAGCTATACATGGTGTCTCCATCCCCGTATTGAGCTACACATGGTGTCCCCATCCCCGTTTTGAGCTACACATGGTGTCTCCATCCTCGTTTTGAGCTATACATGGTGTCTCCCTCCCCGTATTGAGCTACACATGGTGTCCCCATCCCCGTTTTGAGCTACACATGGTGTCTCCATCCTCGTTTTGAGCTATACATGGTGTCTCCATCCCCGTTTTGAGCTACACATGGTGTCCCCATCCCCGTTTTGAGCTACACATTGTGAATCCATTTTGGTTTTAATCTACATGTAGAACCTCCATTCCTGTGCAAAACCCGCGCCATCGTCGTCTGGATACCATAATTATCAGGCAAGTAGAGGATGAAGGTCAACAAGAGCGCTGTTCATGTACACCTATGCCGTTATTGGAATGCGAGGAAAATCAGAAGACGGCCACTCTGCACGAAACTGGCACCAGCGTTTCAATGCTGAGGACAAAATTCTCGAAGACAACCTAGATCAGGACGTCCAACGATCACAAACACTGACACACTGGTAAAGTTGAGACAGCGAATCCCTGTACCAGTACACAAAAAATTGGCAGCTGCAGTAGAATCTTCGCAATGCAATTTTGTTTTTGTTTTTGGCAAATGGAGTATTAAAAGAAGAAGCAGTCCACCTCTGAATAACGGGAGAACGAGACATTACAAGGATTGCAGACGCATAGGAATTCAAAACCGAAAAACAAAATACTGAAGCATTAGATCTTAAAAGTCAGTCAGTAACGCATGAACGTGAACCATTCGTGTGAGCATAGAATCAGTTGAGTGGCACCGTCAGAAGCATATGGGAATATTTGATTTGTACTCAGAAGTGGAGAAGAATGTACTGAGCCTTTAGAGCTCGTTGCGCGAAACAGATTGAAGTTTTAGGGGTACGATTTCTCAGATCAAAGCTGAAGATGTCGTACTTGATTATTAGGAAGAGTTAGGAACAGAGAGGATGTGATCAGATTTGTAAAGGTGGAACAAACGGGAACGTTCGGTATTCCAGAAAAGTATGGTGTCATTTGGGCAGATCTTCCAGAGTATCTGGGAAATTGTAGCTGCACAAAAACTACGGAAAAGTTGATGGAATATTTGACAATGGCAGACGTCTTATGTCTGCCCATGTCAATAATTTTGAATGCTTCTTGTTTCCGCTTCTGGCCAGCCGCTTTTTGCTGCATCCATCTACGTACCTCTTCTAAGACGGGTATGTAACGATCGGTCGACAAACGGTTGGCCGATACACGATTGGCCGACAGTAACGATTGGTCAACATAACGATTGGTAGGCATAACGATTGGTCGACAGAAATTATTAGTCGACATAAAGATTGGTCGACAGTAATGATTAGTCGAAAGAAATGATTAGTCGACATAACGATTGGTCGACAGTAATGATTAGTCGACAGAAATGATAAGTCGACATAACGATTGGTCAACAGTAATGATTAGTCGACAGTAACGATTGGTCGACAGTAACGATTGGTCGACAGTAACGACTGGTCGATATAACGATCAGTCGACATTGGTCGACATAAAATGGTCAACGGAACTTGGAAAACCAAAAATGAGTAAGTGCAAACAGTTTGGCGGTAAATTGCCCCACCGGAAGATTGCCACAGATCTTTCAGCAACCCAGAAAATGGCCACACACAGAAAAATTGCCCCACGAAAATTGTCACATGGTTTTCATGAAGGGGACGAGCACAAATCGCCGTTCGTCCGAGAAACGCTTTGAATGTGGGGCAATTTTCCGAGTTTCCGAATTATGTGCGGCAGTTTCCCCAAGGTGTCTATACCTAAAGCGCCTCGGGGCCCTTTCGGAAATAACATCGTTCAGAAGGCCCTCTATATAGATTTCACTTAGAGTACAAAAGATGACACGGAGGCCTATTTGGAAATAATATGTTATAATGCTGTACGTTCTGAGGACTATATTCTAAAAGATATTAGTTCCAACAAAAAGGAACGTTACGTTTCGAGAAGTCAGTACGTTCTGAGAAGTACCGCTGCGAATGTAAATCATAATGCTCTGAACCAATGGTTATCTCGATCAGTCGTTGTGTGGACCAATCGTGCTTTCCATCAATCGTTACTCTCGACTAGTCGTTACGGTCGACTGATCGTTATGTCGACCAATCGTGCTGCCGACCAATCGTTACTGTCGACCAATCGTGCTGCCGACCAATCGTTACTGTCGACCAATCGTTGTTCGACCAATCGTGCGACACTGTTCTAAGACAATGTTTGGTACAACGTGTACAACCGGTATTGCAGTTTCTGATACGTTATTGGAGTTGGCTGAAAAATTCATAAAGTTTCATCTCTAGCTTGATTAGCAGCTTCTTAAGCACATGACATGTCACAAACTGCTTTTGGAAAGGGTGTTTATTAGAAACGCAGGAACCTATAATGTAGTTTCATGATTTAGTAAAAATAAGCAAAGCTTTTTACACAAAGCCGTATTTAGTCTATCAAAGCTGAATAACGCCGTGAACTACCATAAAAAGCTTTAATTGGCAATTCAGAATACTCAAAAGACGCATGTAGCCTCTTAAATCCGTTTATTTTTGTCATGTAGAAAGCACAAACATAAACGGATTTAAGACGCTATATGCGTCTCTTAAGTATTCACAGTGTGGTGTATTTATAATTACGTTGGCAATTCAGTTTTTTCAGCAATAATTTCCAAGTAGCTTTCACTGAGAAACAGTAGGTACGACATATTTGCGTGGAAATCATTGAACTGTTTTGTCGATATTGTTTTGTTTCCGGGTTTAACCATCACCGTGAGTATATGTATGCCGTCGCTAGTATCTAATTTAAGGCCAATAGTTCTAGGTACATGGTTATGTCTTGTTTGCGCCCATAACCTTTCAAGTTTGTTGTGTTTTATTTCAAGGTTAGCGATCATCGTGGCTACCAACGGTCGTCCGTCCCTTACTCGGGTCCAATGGTTCTAAGGTAACATGTTGTTTGCGCCCATAATCTTTCCGGTTTTTTTTTTTATTTCAGCGTTAGCTATCTTCACGAGCAACCCTGTGGGCTATTTCGGGGTTTAACGCTCATCGTGAGCAACTCTATGGTCTGCCAACGGTCGTCCGTCCCTAATTTGGGGCCGATGGTTATAAAAAATAACCCATAGGATTGCTCGTGATGATCGTTACACCCTGAAATAAAAAAAAAAAATGTTTGCGCCCATAACCGTTTCCGTTTTTTTTTTTTTTTTTTTTTTAATTCCAGTGTTTAACAATCATTACGAGAAATCCTATGGGCTATATCGGGGTTTGACGATTATCGTGAGCAAGATGATCGTTAAATTCCGAAATTGCCCAGATGGACTACAAAAGGTCATTCGTCCTTAACTTGAGGCCATTGGTTCCAAGTACACGGTTGCCTGTTGTTTACGTCCTTAAAATTTTCTGTTTTTGTGTCTTTTTTTAGCACATCTTTTGTAAAAAAAAGATCGTGCTTATGTTATCGGTTTGTCCGTCCGCCTGTAGACACCATATCTCAGTAACTATTAGTCCGATCTGAAAAATGATTTTTGCTTAGAGAAGCTTAAAATGCGAATGATGATCCTTCATTTCGTTTTTTTTTTTTTTTTGGGGTTTTTTTACGATGTACAGTTTTGCCGCTAGTAGGCGTAAATGCAGATGATAACGAATTCCAAATACATTTTATTCTATATATTTGCTTCTAAACATCCGATTGCAAAAATTTCTTCAAACTTTCGATTCCATTTATGTCGAAGAGTATTTTAGGTATAGTTACTTTTTCAAGTTATGCATAGATTTTCCGCTAGGGGGCGTATAAGTAAATTACATTTTCCCCGATATCTCTTCATCTAAAACTCCGATTTGAAAATATTTTTCTTCAGCTGATACAGCTCCTGACGGAAAATCTTTTACATATAATTTCTAATTTATGATAAAATATGGTTTGGCCACCAGGGGGCGTAAGCTTTAATTTCCGCTTCTGATGTATTTGTAGCAAAATCTGAGCTTCTAAAATCTCGATTGAAAAAAGTTCGTTTGTGGACCGATACTACTCACGTTGACAAACCTTTTAGGAATATTTTCTTTTTAAAATAATGCATGGTTTCTACGCCAGAGGGGCGTAGATATATATCTTACTTTTGTCAATATCTCTACTTCTAGGAGTCATATTTGAAAAATTCTTTCTTTGTTGGACAGAGTTTCCAATGCGAAATGTTTTTTTATATATAAATTCAAAATTTTTAAGTAAATCATAGACTTTCCGCCAGGGGGCTCAAAGCTAAATTGCGTTTCCCCGATATTTCTGCTTCTAAAACTCCGATTTGAATAATTCTTCCTGAATCGCATACACTTCCTGATGGAAAATGTTTTTCATATAATTTCCAATATTTGGTAAAAAAAGTGGTTTGGCCACAAAGGGGTATAATTGTTAATTTCTGCTTCTGATGTATTTGCAGCAAAATCTGAGCTCCTGAAATTCGACTAAAAAATTGTCTTCTTAGACCAATACCGCTCACATCAAAACACCATTTGAGAATACTTTCTTCCTAAAATAATGCATGGTTTTCTCGCTAGAAGGCGTAGACGCATATCTTATATTTGTCCATATCTCTGCTTCGAAGAGTCCGATTTGAAAAATTATTTCTTTGCTGGAGAGCGTTTCCGCTGCGTAATGTTTCTCATATAATTTAAAAATTTTCTTAACGCACAAGTCTGCAACCAGAGGGCGTAAGTTCACGATCCCGTTTACAGCAATATCTGCGGGATTAAAACCCCGATTGAAAAACTTCTTTCTTCGGTCAGATACTATTGTTTTCCGTATGGAAAACAATGACTTTGAATAGCTTTGATAAATTTAATTCTCCTCAGAACGGATTCAAAATACGTGCTCATTACACCCGAAAATTCGGTGTCATCTTTCTTGTTTATTATTTCGGGGTTTAGCGATAATTAGCAGCAGCTCTAAGAGCTACAAGCAGTGTACTGTCCAAACTTTGGTGCCACTGGTTCCAGGGAGAGGAGAGACACGATTCCGTAAGGCGGACAATCCACCCATGCCCCCATCCAGAGCTCAAGCACGGGCCATCTCGGTCTAACGACTAGAATCCAGGGCTTAAAACAGTGTGTCACTGGGACAGCCCTTTTTTCCCGTTGCGTTTGAGCTGATCCTGTACTTAGAATTGAGAACACCATTTCACATTTTATTCAAATTTGGGAATAATATATTTATACCAAGCGCAAGAGCACACATAAATATGATGTTCTTAAAAGTTGCAGAATTTATCTTTGCAATTTTTTAAATACATGAACAAAATAAGCTGAAATATTTTCTAATTTGTCATCAACTATCGCAGTTCAAAGTAAGCAAATACATATGTACAGCAGTAGTTGACGATATTACTAAATGCCGTTTACCAATTTCGAAAAAAATTATGCCCTGTCGTTAAAGTATTTTATTAAACTAACTCTAATTTTTCTATCATCGCAAGAACATGTTTAATTCTTCTGTCAGTTTCAATGTAAGCTTTCCTTCTCTTTGGCCGTGGAATGCCAATTCCACGTTTTACTAAATTGTAGACCTTGCTTTCTTCATCTTAAGAGCCTGGACTAGTGTGAAGCAAATATAGCGGGCAACCCACTCCCAGATTTAAACCCCATAGAACATGTTTGGGACGCTCTGGAGAGACGCATTGGTGAACAAAATTCGCCTCCAGACAATATCCTAGAACTCATCCGTGCTCTGAAGGATGAGTGGGCGAATTTACCCCTAGGAGCTCATATACCACTCAGTGCTAAGGATGGTATGACGTTGTAAGCATTGCATCACTATTTGGGGTGAACATGTTATCCGCTGAAATGTCTCTCCACATAGTCTTCTGTAAGTACCGTACCAAAATCCTCCTTGTACGTTCAAGGAAAAATTGAAATTATTATTTAATTTGTGCTAAAATTGTAGCACATTTTTATGCGAAATATTTCGGCAATAAATTTATTACCAAATTTAAATGCATGATAATTTATTCATTTGTAGTTAAAAGTGTGATCCTTTCTTAAGTTTTGGACAGGATATGTGTGTGTTGTGAAAACACAAATTTGCTGGTGTTGCTCCGGAGCCAGTTGTTCTAACCGACTAAACTACATCGACGGAATGTATCGCTGCAGATTCGTCGTCTTGACACGTGTTTCACCACACTATTACGTCACAATGTATCTATAGCTACCTTTCTTTTTTTCTTCTCTATTTGTCTTTAGCTTTTTATCTCCATTTTCTCCCTTCAGATTTCTAAGGTAATCCAATTCACAGTTTCTACTGCATCGTCTTCCTGATTTCCTTCAGTCTATGTGACTCAGCCATTTTCGTTTCATTCGCTTGAACGGAATTTCTTTTTATTTTGCTGTGTTTTTCATTCATTTATTTTTCATCAAAGTCATACCTAACAAGACGTACAAAGAAAGACGGAACCTGCGTGTGAGTATGTGCGTGCTGCATCAACACAATTTATTGTTGTTCAGATGTCCTTTAATCTATCTCAGACTTATGAAAGTAAAATAAATTACGATAAGCTATTATTATTTTACTATTATGTGTCATATTAGTGATTGAAAACTTCAAAAAAGTGCGATGAGCTTAATTAGAAAATATGATGAAATTTTTCTTATTTATCCTTTTGATTTCTTAAGTATAAATTCACAGATGAGTAACACGTTTCGTCTGTCTTCTCATCAGATCATTCGCCTTTCATTTAACCACTTTATTTGACAGAAATTTGAACAGCTATGTGAGTGATTCTATGCTTTCCCAGTACCGACTGGATGAGAAATCATGGTCCATAAAATTTGTCCATCGCTCAGCTCAAGGGTGGAGATCACGACATGTGAAGTTAAATTATGAGCAAAGATTTCAGAATTCAATGTGTCAGCTTCAGCTCAGCGAAGCGCCTCTTTGGTACGACTAGATATTAATCGATAGATTTGATCAGCTTATACAGCGGAACGAGAATAAACATTCCACCCTCATGCAAACAGATCTAAAGGTACTGGCAAATGTTGGGCTTATCAGTACGCTTGACTAACATTGCGCATTTGTCAGATTTATTTCCACGTTAAAGTGGGAAAGTAATGCTCTGGCAGTGACCTGGGTTTTCCAAACACCATTTCCTAAATTTAAATGCAGAGATAAAAGTAAAATAAAACTTAGTGGACGCCGTCGAATACGTAGATGCAATGAGCACATCTATCGGAAAAAAGAAATCTCATGTTTACATTACAAATATCGCAACATAATTTTGAATATTCAAATAACGCTGATGTCGTATTTACATTATTCTTAATTATGCTATACGATAAAATACCGATTTGGGGAGTTTCTGGTGTAAAACCAAAATAATTTTACCAATCGTCGTTTATAAAGAGAGGTTGAGCGAAATTCAAATGTACTTTCAGATCACTTAGCCAAAACGTGGTTTTTAGAGAAAAGCGGTATATTTAATGTGAAAAAAGAGTACAGTGATTTACCTCTTTCCGATTCAAAAACAAATGTTAAGAAAAGATACAAAACAGGCTTTGAGAGGAAATTTTCTTGAGAAACAGTCGAAAGTATGCAAAATATCTTTTCTCGGGATAATGTTTATTGAATTTAGAAAGGAGTTTTCTAATCTCTCATATACAAACACAGATATCGTAGCTTGGGTCACCCAACGGGGAAATTGGGCATCAGGGAAAGAAAAAAAAATTAAAGATAGATAATATTTTATAGAATTATGTCTCTTTAATAAAAGCAGAAGTTTTTCTAATCAATATCATCTAACAGAGATATGTGAGCAGTACGAAAAGATATTTTGCCTACCTGTCAGGAAAAATTTGCACAAAGAAAGAGGAAAACGTATGGGTGAACATTTATTTCTACATGGTACAAAGTCATTTTCCCATTTGTGGCATACTGAAATAAAAGATTGTGTTCGTCTAATTTTGAAACACATTGTGACGTAAGCTAATTTAAACTTTCTTTTTGAGTTTTCTTATGTAAATTATGTTGCTTCTGGGTAGTTAGTGAGTAGTATTCCGTTACTAAAGCGCAAGTACTTCATGAATAACCCTTAAATCGTTATTACTCGTCATTCTCATGCCGAAAACATTTTCCGTTGGTTTTCTTGGAAAACCAACGGAAAATGTTTTATATATATATGTATCGAAAATGCTTTGAGATACACACTGAAGTGCCAGAAAAACTGGTACACGCGAGCTAATGCAAAATACATAGCAACGTCACCCATGCGCTTACTCGGTTGCGTTCGGTAGTGCGTGTATAAAGCGATAGACATCCTTGCCAGCTGTCAGAGCTGTTTTCGGCATGAGAATGACAATTAATAACGATTTAAGCGATTTTCAACGCGGTGTCAGAGTTAGCGCTCGTGAGATGGGCCATAGTATTTCGGAGGCAGAAACGACGTTCAGATTTTCACGGACGACTATTGCAAGTGTGCACCGTGACTACAAGAATCCCGGCAAAACCTCCAACCTACGATACCAACAGTGTGGCTGTAAAAAGACATTGGGTGAATGTGACCATCGTCGGCTGTCAAGAATCGTTAAATCGTGTCACGCGATAGGCATGCAACACTCTCGCAGGCATCATCGAAATTCAATGCTGGAACCTCAACAAGCATCAGCGTCCGGACTGTGCAATGTATCATGCACGATATGGGCTTTAGGAGCCGACGTCCAACTCGAGTCCCCTTGATGGCTGCACGATACAGAGCTATGCGCTTCGCTTGGGCACGGCAACACCGCCACAGGACACTTGATGACTGGAAACAAGTAGCTTGGTCTGACGAGTCGCGTTTCCAACTGTATCGGGCAGATGGAAGGATTCGTGTGTGGCGCAAACCCCATGAAGCCATGGATCCCGCGTGTCAACAGGGAATTGTACCGGCAGGTCGGGGGGCCCGTAATGGTATGGGGTGTGTTTATCTGGACTTCACTGGGACCCCTGGTACGTCTACAAACGTCAGTAACAGGTCAACGCTATGTGCGCATCGTTTCTGACGAGGTACATCCGTTCATGTCTTGCATTCATGCTGATGGGTTGGGCCTGTTCCAACAGCACAATGCACCTCCACACAAATGTCGGGACGCCACATTATGGTTAGAGGAGCATTCATCTGAGCTTGGGGTATTGCCATTCTCACCCAAGTACCCAGATCTGAACGTGATGGAACACATTTGGGATGCCATGCAACGCGTTATGGAACACAGGAATCCGAGACCTCGGAATACACTCGAATTGTGGAACACTCTGCAGGGAATAGGGTGTACATTGCCTACAGCATATTTCCAGAAGCTAGTGGAGTCCATGCCCCGTCGTATTTCTGCAGTCCTGCGCTCCCGTGGGGGACCTACCAAGTATTAAACTGGTGTACCAGTTTTTCTGGCACTTCAGTGTACACCCTGTATATACGTATACAGTCAAGACACAGATGTGCATCCTGTATATAAATCTGTGTATCTGTGTCGTATATCTGATATTCATCCTGTATATCTGTGTCGTGGCTGAAGCAGATATATAGGGTGTCCATAAATGAAGTGTATAACTTTAGTATGCTATTGAAAAAAAAACTGCAATAAATAACAACTTACTTTTAATATCAAAACACATGGTAAATGTGAATTTTTTTTTTTAATGTCAGTGGGTATCCACGTGTGCTCCGTTGATTGCTTACAGGATGTCTAAACGATAGTCCAGTTACACACACGTACGCTGCAGAATGCCAGGTGTAACAAGGAGGAAGGCTGAAGTAATGCGTTCTTTGAGCTCAGTGATAGATGTAACCTTTTTCTTGTACACAATGTCCTTAATAAAGCTCCAAAGAAAAAAATCGCATGGGGGAATATCAGGAGAACGGGGTGGCCAGGCCGTAGAACCCCTACGTCTAATCCAACACCCTGGAAAATGGCTGTCTGAAACTCTGCGTACATCGAAATACCAGTGAGGAGGTGCTCCATCTTGCTGGTAAATGATGTCTTGAATATCCTGGAGTTGTGGAATTGGAAATTATTCTAGCATGTCCAGGTACGCTATTCGAGGAACTATTGGTTCAGCTAACAAAAATGACCCTATCACTGTGTTTTCCATTAAGCCAGCCCAGACATTAACATTCGGGCTGTTTCTCTCGTGTTCTACGACCACATGGGGATTTTCTATGCGCCAGATTCGGCAGTTATGTTTGTTCACTCTGCCAGAAACCTGGTATGTCGACTCATATCTGAAACAGATTCGTGAAAGGAATGTGGGGTCTTCGCAATTCGATTAAGCATGTCTACCGCAAATGCTTTTCGACGTGTTTGATCATTTAGTCGAAATTTTTTGCCCTAACTGCACTTTACATGCATATGGGCGAAGGCTTTTATGCAGAACCTTGTGAACCGTTGCTAGCGATATTTTGTGTTCACGACTGGCAACGCGGACGGACTTTCTCGGGCTTCTTAGATAAGCATTACGCACGTCACCCACCTTTTCGTCCGAAATGGAAGGTCCCCCAGTGCTTTTGCCTTTCAAGACACTTCCTGTTGCTTTGAATTTATTCACCCCTTGTTCGATGCTCCTTCGTGTCGGCGACTGCTTCTTGTACTCCTTTCTGAACTTACGCTGAACTGTTGTTAGAGATTTTGACTCCGCAAACCAAAACACACACGTCGCTTTCTCCACTGGGGAAGCCATGTCTGTTGTCCTTCGTGTCGGCGGCTGTCTCTTGTACTCCGTTTTTAACTTACGCTGAACTGTTGTTAGAGATTTTGACTCGGCAAACCAAAACACACACGTCGCTTTCTCCACTGGGGAAGCCATGTCTGTTGTCCTTCGTGTCGGCGGCTGTCTCTTGTACTCCGTTTTTAACTTACGCTGAACTGTTGTTAGAGATTTTGACTCCGCAAACCAAAACACACACGTCGCTTTCTCCACTGGGGAAGCCATGTCTGTTGTCCTTCGTGTCGGCGACTGTCTCTTGTTCTCCGTTCTGAACTTACCCTGAACTGTTGTTAGAAATTTTACACACGTCGCTTTCTCCACTGGGGAAGCCATGTCTGCTGTCCTTCGTGTCGGCGGCTGTCTCTTGTACTCCGTTCTGATCATACGTTGAACCCCTGTTAGAGATTTTGACTCCGCATACCAAAACACACACGTTGCTTTCTCCAATGGGAAAGCCATGTCTGTTGTATTCCATGTTCGACGAGATGTTTCATTACATGAGACACCTGGCGCCATCTATCATCTGATTTAACAAATTTTAACACTTGCCACATCTCTTGACGTTTAAAGTAATTTTTTTCTATCGTATTTTTAAATAGCATACTGTAGTTGCATACTTCCTTTATAGACACCCTGTACATTAAGTTAACTAAATTTCAAGAGCAAGGTGAATTATCGAAACCGAGAACTGTCGCCGTAGGAAACCCAATCCTCAATAAATCTACTAAACAGCTGATCTCATGTACGAAATAATACTAAAAAACGTCATGCATTAGTCTTTACTGATATAAATACAATGGACTTCTTATACGATATTGTTCGTTGGCAGTTAAATTCAGTCATGTTTTAATTAAATTATCTCTCCATCGAGAAGTTCCAAAAGGACCCATGAAAATTTGACTCCCCGCCAGGAGTATTATTTCCCGCGGAGAGTTACGCATCCTGCACACTCATGTAAACCAATATAAATCGGGGAACAGCAAATGAAAGTTTTGACTGTCTGCCAAGACAAGTACTGTAGTCACAATAGAAATTAACTGCAGGCCAATAGAATTCGGGAAGTTACAAGTGGGAATTTCGGATTTAGGCCAACGTGCAACGTTGTCGTAACTGTCATAGTCTCAGTGAATGCTTCACTGTGGTGAAAAAAGCCATTCGTTGTTACGGCGCAATTGTGCCTGCAGTTATGCGCATTGTTACATTGGCTTCGTTCTGGATGCGGTTCTAGCTCCCCAAACAACTACCGAATAAGTACCGGAATTTGAATGCAATTTCCCAGGCCCATCAAACACGTATTAGACTGAAACGCACTGCAGCACCTACCTCTTACCTTCTACACTGGAATTTTGTCAAATTTGTTTGGAATGCTTATATTTTTAGCACGTATCTTGTAAAAAAACATCGTGTTTATGTTATCGGTTTGTCCGTCCGTCCGACCGTCCCTCTGTACCCACGATATCTCTGCAACTATTGGTCCGATTTGAAAAAAAAATTTGCATTGGGAAGCTTGCAATATGCGAATGATGATCCTTTATTTCGTTTTTTTTTTATAATGTACAATTTCGCCGCTAGAGGGCGTAAATGCAGATGTCGAATTCAAAAATACGTTTTATTCCACATATTTGCTGCTAAAAATCCGATTGAAAAAATTATTTTATCTTTCGATTCCATTTATGTCGAAGAGTGTTTTAGATATAGTTACTTTTTTAAATTACGCATAGATTTTCCGCTAGGGGCGTAAAATTAAATTACATTTTTGCCGATAACTCTTCTTCTAAAACTCCTATTTGAAACATTTTTCTTCAGCGGATACATGTCCTGATGGAAAATCTTTTGCATAGAATTTCAAATTTTTGCTAAAGAATACTTTGGCCACCAGGGAGCGTAAGCGTTAGTTTTTGCTTCTGATGCATTTGCCATAAAATCGTAGCTTCTATAATATCGATTAAAAAATTATTTCGTGGACTGATGCCACTCACATCGATAAACCTTTTCGGAATATTTTCTTCTTAAAATATTCCACAGTTTCTTCGCCTGGCGGCGTAGATGTACATCTCATTTTTGCCAATATCTCTACTTCTAGGAGTCAGATTTGAAAAATTCCTTATTCGTTGGATAGTGTTTTCCGTGTGACATGTTTTTCATATCATTTCAAAATTTTCAAGTAATTCATAGACTTTCCGCTAGGGGCCGTAAGGGTAAATTGCTTTTCCCCCTATATCTCTGATTCTAAATCTCCGATTTGAAAAATTCTTTCTGCACCGCATACAGCTCCTGATGGGACATCATTTGCACATAATTTCTAATTTTTGTAAAAATTGTTTGGCCACCAGGTGGCGTAAGTCTTAATTTCCGCTTCTGATGTATTTGCAGCAAAATATGAGCTTCTAAAATATCGATTGAAAAAAAGTCGTTTTTTGACCAATACCATGTCGACAAAACTTTTAGGAAAATGTTCTTCTTTAAATAATGCATCGTTTCTACGCCAAGGGGCGTAGATGTATATCTTATTTTTGTCAATATCTCTACTTCTAAGAATCCGATTTGAAAAATTCCTTCTTTGTAGGATAGTGTTTCCGATGCGAAATTTTTTTCCTATAAATTCAAAATTTTCAAGTAAATCATACACTTTCCGCTAGGGGGCACAAAAGTAAATTGCGTTTTCTGCGTTATTTCTGCTCGTAAAGCTCTGATTTGAAAATTTCTTCCTGTATCGCATACAACACCTGATGGAAAATATTTTTCACATAATTTTTAATGTTTGGTAAAGAATGGTTTGGCCACCAGGGGTCATAAGTGTTAATTTCTGCTTCTGATGTATTTGTAGCAAAATCTGGGCTCCTGAAAACTAGACTAATTTTTTTCTTGGCCCGATACCGTTTATATGGATAAACCTTTTGAGAATACTTTCTTCCTAAAATAAAGCATTTTTTTCCACCAGGGGACGTAAAGTCACATCTTATTTTTGTCGATATCTCTGTTTCTAAGAGTTCGTAAGCTCACGATTCCGTTTACAGCAATATCTGAGGGATTAAAAACCCGATTGAAAATCTTCTTTCTTTCGTCAGATGCTATTATTTTCCATACCGGCTCTATTGACTTTGAATAGATTTGATAAATTTAATTTTCGTCAGAACGGATTCAAAAGACGTGCTTATTACAGCCGAAAATTCGGTGTCATCTTTCTTGTTTTTTATTCAAGCGCACTGTCTCTGCTTTTAACGAAAAACGAAACCGACTGTGGAACACATCAAAAGTGACATTTCCTTTGTTTCAGAACGGACGACATCAGCTTGTTTCCCGCAAAGTTCACCACAAGCTACATGGTTGCTCGTAGACTTGGAACTTGGCCTATACGATGTGAAGTCGGATCCCATGCTCATTGTAAGTATGCTGTATCATCTTTTGGTAACAAAGGAATATGACCATTTTTGCTTTATAAAAATTTATTTTCAGCATTTATATATCTGTCTTATCTCTGAATACTTAACTAAAGTACAACAAACTAGAGTTGGGTCGGAAATCATGTCACTGCTATTTTGTCACCGTTACGATCAGTGACAAAAAGTAACAGTGCCAAATTCACTGATAAGAATTTCACCGTTAGCCGTGTTAGACCAATGATTGGGGGCCAAAATCACTATTACGTCATAGTTTCGGTTACCATGTAACCATTTCTAAGAATTTGTTTCATCTTCTGCTGAAACATCATAATGATACAAATATAGGCGTTTTCTGGGAGACGCGGGTTCGAGTCCTGCTCCAGGACGATGAAAATTTTTAAGTTTTCGAATATTATCTGACTTACCATCCTTGTCACATTTACGCCAAAAATTCGGATTGTCATCTTCAAAATTTGCGTAATCCCGTATTTCTTTCATCATAATGATATGAGCTTTCTTTCACACTCTCCTTTTTCCTACGCTTAAGATGCAGAGGGTGAGTCGAAAGTTTCACAAAATTTGGATTACTTTATGTCTTCGTACGTACCTTTGCGACGAAAGCTGACTAGCATTCAAAGCATAGGCCATCGTGTTGCACCGTCTTTAGCCATCTGTCTGCCAGTTCTTCGATTCCGCGGCGGTAGCAGTTCTTGTCCTTCGAAGCGAAGAACTCCTTCACCCCAGCTGCCAAATCCTCCTGGTTGTTGCAGTGCCACCCGCGAAGGAAGTGGGCCATGGACCGGAACAAGTAATTATCCGACGGGGGCAAGGTCCGGACTACATGCTGGGTGTGGCATCAGTTCGATGCCCTCAAGTTCCTGGAGTTTTGCACGGTTCGTACGCGAGCTATGAGGCCGAGCGTTGTCCTGTTGTAGGAGAGCACGCTTTCTGTTCACCAGTGCCCGGTACTTCTCCTCTAAAACGGCATACATCCGCTCCAGCTGTTCAGAGTAGAGGTTGGCGTTGATGGTCCGACCGTCTGGAACAAATTCGTATTGGATTATCTCATCGAAATTCCACCAGACGCAGAGCATCAACTTGTGCTCAAAGAGCCCACGTTTTGCAACATGTTCAGGAAGCCGGCGCGGGCTCAACCACTGCCGTCGTGTGTTACGATTGCGGAAACAGACCCGCTTTTCATCGCACTCACACTAAGAAAAAAGTTTGTTTGAAACAACAAAATAGTTTTCTTGAGCTGTTTTGTCGATTTATTGTGTTGCTTTAGCCAAACTCCATCGGAATCGTTTTGTTGGCAACACAAAATTATTTCGTTGGCTATATTTTGTTAATTCAACGAAGCGTTTTATCACGATAACGATACATATTGTTGGATCAAACAAATTCCCAAAATTCGACCTGGGCATTTTGTTAAATGAACAAAACGTTTTGTCATGATGACAACACATTTTGTCGAATAAACAATAATTTTCAGCAAAATACATTTGTAAATTCTACTGCATATCGACAAAAAGTTTTGGTTGATTCAACAATTTTTTTGCTGAATTAACAAAATGTTTTTCTTAGTGTAACAATTCCCTTGGTGAAATGTACATCGCGCGAGTTTTGTAGGAGTTTCGTGCACACTTCCACCCCGCGGTTTGCTTCAGCTGGTGTCAGTTCGTGAGGGACAATGCGGCAGCTCGTGTACACCTTGCCGAGGTCCTGCAGGTGACGAACAACGGTGGTCTGTGATATGCCCAGCTCGCCTGATAATCTCCGGGTGCTGGTTGTCGGATTTGCTTCTATGGCCTGGCCCACGGCCTCCGAATCATACGGTGGCCTACCTGATCTTGGCTGACCGTCGAGGTTTCTGTCTCCTGAGCGAAATTTCGTGAACCATCTTGTTGCGGTGCTGTGGTCCACGGAACCTTCCCCTTCGCATGATAAATGTTTCGTGTTGCTTGAGCAGCTTTATGACCGAGTTCAAACTCGTTAAGCAAAAGCTACCCATATTCGCCGGCTGTGAAGTTTCTCTCTTTGCGGTTGTGGCTGTTTATTCTTTAGGCGTCCCAACCACAGACAGAACGGCGGGAGAAGAGAAAATATTATGCTGTTTACAGCAAAGACTACCACTTTATATCCCTTTCGACTGGCTGCAGTGAGCGACTTGAACTAGTTTAAGCTCGTGACATACCCACCGCAGCGCATGCGTTTATGCAAATATTGCAAAACTTTCGACTCAACCTCTATAGTTTTTCATTTGGCTTTCTCTGTGCGGTCGCTCGTAAAGAAATAATTCAAACAGAGCCGATTGTAACAATCATTTGGTCATTGTTACAAGGAAGACGGTGACTTGGGTTTGCGTTACTGCTCTGTTACCCTATCCAGGAGCGCTTTAAGAACTTCTGAGGCCCCCGGCGATTCCCACCCCTCTTTCTTTCTTTCGATTTAAGAACTTCTGGGGCCCCGGCGAGCCCCACCCCTCTTTCGTTCTTTAGCTTTAAGAACTTCTGAGGCCCCCGGCGAGCCCCACCCCTCTTTCGTTCTTTAGCTTTAAGAACTTCTGAGGCCCCCGGTGAGCCTCACCCCTCTTTCGTTCTTTATCTTTAAGAACTTCTGAGGCCCCCGGTGAGCCTCACCCCTCTTTCGTTCTTTAGCTTTAAGAACTTCTGAGGCCCCCGGTGAGCCTCACCCCTCTTTCGTTCTTTAGCTTTAAGAACTTCTGAGGCCCCCGGTGAGCCTCACCCCTCTTTCGTTCTTTAGCTTTAAAAACTTCTGAGGCCCCCGGTGAGCCTCACCCCTCTTTCGTTCTTTAGCTTTAAGAACTTCTGAGGCCCCCGGCGAGCCCCACCCCTCTTTCGTTCTTTAGCTTTAAGAACTTCTGAGGCCCCCGGCGAGCCTCACCCCTCTTTCGTACTCGTAGTTCCGTTTAGTTTCCTCTTTCGTACTCGTAGGATTCGGATTCGGATTCAGGCCAGTATATTTCCCTCCTTCGTACTCGTAGTTTCGTTTAGTTTCCTCTTTCGTACTCGCAGGATTCGGATTCGGATTGAGGCCGGTATATTTCCCTCTTTCGTACTTGTAGTTCCGTTTAGTTTACAGCTCAGGCACTGCTGTCGTAAACGGTGACTTTGTCATCATTCAAAGTCACCGTTACTTCCGTGGAACTGTCGCCGTTATTACTGTGACAGAAAAATCACTCACTGTTAAGCCCATCTCTACTGCAAATTGTTCTTTCTGTCTCAGGATTTAGCTTACAATACTTTTATAAGGTTTGTATGTTTTGATATCGGTGGACATCTCCAAACTGTAGCAGTAGCTGATTCATGCATAAATCCTGAGACCGAAAGAATTTTGAGAGCGTCACAATTATTGGTAATAAGATGAAAACATACGCTGGACTGATGAAGATTATCCGATTTTTCATGTTCAACGAATTATTAATATTGGGTTGGAAAGAAAGTAATGTCTGCAAATTCAAGACAACAGAAAAGTGCGAATTGCCGACCTGCTTTAACCGTCTGGACAGTTGCTGGATACCGTCCCTGTAGAATCGTGCCGGCTTGGACTCAAAGAACTGAGTAAGTACGCTTTGGACATCGTCCCGATTGGTGAACTGCTGTCCGTCCAGGAAATGCTGCAACGACCGAAAAAGGTGGTAGTCGCTTGGAACAATGCCCGGGGAAAAGGCCACGTGAGGCAGCAGCTACCATCACAGGTCCCTGATCTTGTGACAGGTCACCCATTCTATGTGAGGTCTCAATCCATCCTACTGTAAGAAGACGCTCTTGCGGTTCAACAGTGCTGATCGTTTCGGCGTGAGAAATGCGTGCAGATCGTCGAGCTGACGGCAGGACACATCGGTAGTGATAGTGGTATTGTCCAGCAGCAGCTCAAAAAACACGACACCCCGCATATCCCAACAAACAGACCGCAGGACCTTACGTGGGTGTAAGCCGGTTTTGGGGGTTGGCATGGGCTTCTGTTTTGGGTCCAACCACTGTTTCCAGGAGCTGACATTGCCGTACAGAACCCATTTATCGTCACTTATCACAATGCGGTCCAAGAACAGTTCAACATTGTCAACTGCAAGCAGGGAAACGCACAAACTCGCGCGTTTTGCTTTATGCTCAATTGTGAGTTGATGGGGTACCTCTTGTGCACCTCCCCAATTTGACGCATGTGCGTGATAATGCTCGTGTGGGTAGTCCCCAACTTTTCGGCTAATAACAGCGTGGTCACACGTGGGTCGGTTCCTTCTAAGTTCTTCAAAATGTTCATATCCACTGTTGCGGGTCTTTCGGTTTTAGAACGGTCTGGCAGGTCAAACTTTCCCTCTCGAAACTATTCGAACCAACGATAGCACCGTGTTATAGTATTGGGGTACACACTGGTAATGTTCCTTACAACACTTGCGAGGGTGCTCCAGCGACGGAACTCATACAGCATGCAATGGTGGATGTGCTCCTTGTCCATTTCCATGTTTGCTGGCGCTTACACTCTTCGCCTTCTGACGGCTAACTGCCACTGACTTAAACCACCTAACTACCTGCGGATGTAATGCTGGCGTGCAGCGCAATCTCAGTGGCCAATGTGCTCCATGGCCGGTGTTTCAACTTCGGATACCTTGTCATCGGACATTACTTTCTTTGCAACCCAATACGTGTGACACATCCTGAGAAATCCGGCTAAATGAATTGTTCATAATGAAAATGATAAAATCTACATCTTTTCTTATTGCTTTCTTTCTGTCTTGTCTGAGGGTTTAACAACCATCGCAATAAGCAGTTGCTCGTCCCTAATTTAGAGCCACTGTTTGCAGAAAAGTGATACAGCCAGTACCGTAAGACAAACACACTATCAACGCTTCACCCAGGATTTTAACCAGGACCCATCTGAGACGAATAGTCAGAAGCCAGCGCTATACCACTGCGCCACCAGGGTGGCTATTATTGCAGCTTCATCTTCCTCTTAAAGTTTGTCCCAAGTGAAACAAACAAATGACAAGCAAATTTTCTTTGTATTAAACAAATTTTTCTGGACAACTTGCCGTCAAAGACAGTGCCCCCCAAACTTTTTAGAACCGCGAACAAATTTTTAGAATTACAAACTTATAACCCCGCGAACAAATTTTTAGAATGACAAACTTAGAACCGAGAACCAATTTTAGAATGACAAATTTAGAACACCGAATCAATTTTTAGAATGACAAACTTTCGAGACTCACCTAGGTTTAATGGGCACGTTGAAGAGGGTCCATTAAAGCTAAGTTAATTACCTTTTTTCATTTATCTTTGCATATAATTTTGGTAAGGTCAGGTGATGCGTAACATCACAGCCTATCCTTGACAAATGTCAACCCCGCCTTCTCGTGGTACATCCTGTTCCCACTAAAGGGGCTCTGACGACCGCCAATAGGGGTATAACAATACCATCGGGATTAGAGGAAATGCTATCCCACACTCACCAACCCGCTTGGCCAGCGTGGTGAGTTATGGCCAACCCGCTTGGCCAGCGTGGTGAGTTATGGCCAACCCCCCCCTCCCCCAAAATGACTCCACAACTTAAATCTTGGCCCTCAGTCTCCGGCAGCTGGAATGTACCTGGCCAAGGCAGCGGCCAGTGCGACATGAAGGCAGAGGGTGCTAAGAATCCCCGGAGGACCGGACTAGGCTGCCATCTGATGCTGACCTTGGCTACGTACAATGGACGCTCCCTATCTTCTGATTCAAGGTTTCTTGAATTGGAAGAGGAACTACAAAGGATCAAGTGGGACATCGTCGGGCTAAGTGAGGTAAGGAGAAAAGGAGAAGATCTCATTGAACTGAAAAGTGGACATCTCTTCTACTATCGTGGGACAGATACTGGCAGAACTAGTGGTGTTGGGTTTATAATAAACAAGAAACTGAAGGATAAAGTTGTAGAAGTTGAAAGTTCCTCTGACAGAGCTGCACGACTCGTTATCCAACTCTCGAGAAGATACCAGGCTCAGATTATTCAAACTTATGCACCCACCACAAGTCATCCTGAAGAAGAAATTGAAGAATTTTATGAGGAAATTCGTCATCTAAATAATAAAGGTAAGCAGCACTTGAAGATAATTATGGGAGATTTCAATGCAAAAATAGGGCAACGGCAACAGAATGAAACTTCAGTAGGTAAATTCGGTCACGGCCACAGAAACCAGCGTGGAAATACTCTCGTAGAGTTTGCAGAGGCAGAAGGGTTTTTCATCTTGAACTCTTTTTTCAAGAAAAAGCCACACAGGAAATGGACATGGAGACATCCAAATGGGACGACAAGTGAAATTGATTTTATTATGTGTAACAAAAAATTCGTCATAGAAGACTGCAGTGTGCTAAACAAGTTCAACACAGGCAGTGACCATAGATTGGTGAGATGTAAGATGCACCTCAACCCTAAACTCGAACGTAGCAAGCTCATAAGACAAACAAAATGTATTGACATAAACAACCTTAAAAAACACCATAATACCTTCAAATTGGAACTGAAGAACAGATTCTCTGCTTTAGAAGGCCTAACATCGGAAGAAGTGGATATTTCTGAAGTTAACAGAACAGTAACCAAAGCTCTTATGGAAACAGCAACAAAATTAGCTGGGTCTAAGAACAAATTGCATGTGAACAAATTATCAGGAAAAACCAAAATGTTGATGCAAAAAAGAAGAGTGATGAGGACAACTAAAGAAGATGTGACTTCCAAAGTGGAATATATAGAGCTATGCAAAACAGTACGAAAAAGTATCACTGAAGACGTAAGCAAATTCAACTGTGAACTAGTAAGGAAAGCAATTGAAAACAACCAAAGCCTAAAGATAGCAAAGGGACATCTCAGTAAGGGAAAAAACAGATTATGGCACTGAGAAAAGAAGATGGTTCTGTAACAAGAAATAGAGGCGAAATTTTGACAAGAGTGAAAGATTTCTACTCCAAATTATATGAAAGGGATGATACATGTACTCCAGACATCATGAAAGGTACCAGTACCAGAGTTATTCCAGTCCTTCCAGCAGAAGTTGCACATGCAATCAAGAACATGAAGCGGGGAAAAGCTCCAGGAGAAGATGGAATTACTGTAGACATCATACAAGAAGCAAGTGGAGAAATCGAAACAGTACTCGCCCAAATTTTCACTCGATGCCTTAATGAAGGGAAAATTCCTGAGGATTGGAACAACGCTACAATGATCTTGTTACATAAAAAAGGTGACATTGAGGATCTCGGGAACTACAGACCTATCAGCCTCCTATCAGTGGTTTATAAAATCTTCACTAAAGTTCTTTCACACCGCTTGAAGCTGACACTGGACATGGCTCAACCGAGAGAACAAGCTGGATTCAGGAGTGGCTACAGCACAATAGATCATATCCACGTACTGAGAGAACTAATTGAAAGAGCGAGGGAATATGAGCTTCCATTGTGCGTGGCTTTTATCGATTATGAAAAAGCCTTTGATTCGGTGAAACCATCAGCAGTTGCAATGGCTCTGAAATCCTGCGGAATTGAAGATGCATACATTAATATTATTAATAACATCTATGAAAATGCAAGTGCAAAGATTCGGCTGTTTGAAAATACAACACACATAAAAATTGGAAAAGAAGTGAGACAAGGTGACACCATATCTCCGAAGCTCTTTAGTGCCACATTGGAAAATGTCTTTCAATCACTGAACTGGGAAAACATAGGGATAAAGATTAATGGAGATTATCTAACCCACCTTCGTTTTGCTGATGACATAGTCATTCTTGCAACTACCCCATCAGAGCTACAGAGTATGATCCAGGAACTTGCTGACAAGAGTAAAGAAGTGGGATTAAAAATGAACTTTCAGAAGACAAAAGTGATGTACAATACTTTTACAAGAAATGAAGATTTATCGATTGATGGAGAAAAGCTGGAGATAACAGATACGTATGTTTATCTTGGACAGCAGATATCAAGTGAGGGTCACATTGATGAAGAAATTAATGGGCGTACAAAACTTGCCTGGAGAGCTTTTGGAAGAAACAACATAATTTTCAAGAGCAATATGCCATTATGTCTTAAAAGAAAAGTGTTTGATCAATGCATCCTTCCAGTGCTTACGTATGGTGCAGAGACGTGGACCTTAGCTAAAAGAGACATACAAAGGCTGCAGACAACTCAAAGAACCATGGAGAGGTGCATGCTTGGTGTAACCAGGAGAGATAAGAAGAGGAACACGTGGATCCGAAAAATGACAAGAGTGGAAGACATCATGATCAGAGTTAAATCCCTGAAATGGCAATGGGATGGACATACTGCCAGAAGAACAGACCATCGATGGACAGCCGAAATTTTAGATTTGATTCCAAGGGACAGGAAAAGACCCAGAAGAAGACCACAGTATGCGGGAGTGACATGGAGGAGACTGGCACAAGACAGACCGTTCTGGAGGAAACTTGGGGAGACCTTCGTCCAGCAGTGGATTGATAATGGTTGACAATGATGATGATGATGATAATTTTACAAAAAAGTTGAAAATTTTTTTACTTTAGTTATTTTACTTTTTTTTTCAAATTTATTATTGAATATAAATTTACTAAAAATATGATCTATTTTTCATAATAAGGCATGTGCGAAGGGTGCACTTGTTTTTGATTTCTGTTGATAACGACATTAATGTCCACGTCGATAGGACTCACTGTCAGGCGCAAGGAATTCGACAATTGCAGATTATTTCGAAATTTGGTTTTGATTCCTACCACCGCGGAAAATCCAACTTCACAGGTGTGTGGAAATGTGAAAAGAAGCAGAACTTTCAAAGCTTTAGTAGAAAGAGTTCCTTTCGTTTGTTGCCAGAATTGTGTCATTTTTTTCACCTTTTTAGCACGTCTTTTGTAAAAAAAGATCGTGCTTCTGTTATCGGTTTGTCCGTCCGTTCGTCTGTACCCACGATATCTCAGCAACTATTAGTCAGAGTTGAAAAATTATTTTTGCATTGGGAAGTTTGAAATATGCAAATGATGAAACTTTATTTAGTTTTTTTTTTTTTTTACGATGTACAATTTCGCCGGTAGAGGGCGTAAATGCAGATGATGTCGAATTCAAAAATACGTTTTACTCCACATATTTGCTTCTGAACATCCGACTGAAAAAAATTTATATCTTTCGATTCCATTTATGTGGAAGAGTATTTTAGATATACTTACTTTTTCAAATTACGCATAGATTTTCCGCTAGAGGGCGTAAAAGTAAATTACATTTTCCCCGATATGTCTTCTTCTAAAACTCCGATTTGAAAACCTTTTTCTTCAGCGGATACACCTTCTGATGAAAAATCTTTTGCATATAATTTCAAATTTTTGGTAAAGAATACTTTGGCCATCAGGGGGCGTAAGTGTTAATTTTTTGCTTCTGATGTATTTGCCATAAAATTGTAGCTTCTAAAATATCGATTAAAAATTCTTTCGTGGACTGATGCCACTCACATCGATAAACCTTTTCGGAATATTTTCTTCTTAAAATATTCCACAGTTTCTCCGCCTGGGGGCGTAGATGTACATCTTATTTTGGTCAATATCTCTACTTCTAGGAGTTTGATTTGAAAAATCCCTTCTTTCTTGGATAGTGTTTTCCATGTGACATGTTTTTCATATAATTTCAAAATTTCAAGTAATTCATAGACTTTCCGCCAGGGGCGTAGCGGTAAATTGCATTTCCCCCTATATCTCTGCTTCTAAATCCCCGATTTGAAAAATTATTTCTGCACCGGATACAGCCCCTGATGGGAAATCGTTTGCACATAGTTTCTAATTTTTGTAAAAAAATAGTTTGGCCACTAGGGGCCGTAAATCTTAATTTCCGCTTTTGTTGTATTTGCAGCAAAATATGAGCTTCTAAATTCTCGATTGAAAAAAAACGTCGTTTATTGACTGATACTACTCATGTCGACAAACCTTTTAGGAAAATTTTCTTTTTGAAAAAATGCATGGTTTCTACGCCAGGAGGCGTAGATGTATATCTTATTTTTGTCAATATCTCTACTTCTAAGAGTACGATTTGAAAAATTCCTTCTTTGTTGGATTTATAAGAAAAACATTTCGCATCTTCTGATGCGAAATGTTTTTCTTATAAATTCAAAATTTCCAAGTAAATCATACACTTTCCGCTAGGGGGCACAAAAGTAAATTGCGTTTTCTGCGTTATTTCTGCTCGTAAAGCTCTGATTTGAAAATTTCTTCCTGTATCGCATACAACACCTGATGGAAAATATTTTCCACATAATTTCTAATGTTTGGTAAAGAATGGTTTAGCCACCAGGGGTCATATGTGTTAATTTCTGCTTCTGAAGTATTTGTTGCAAAATCTGGGCTCCTGAAAACTAGACCCATTTTTTTTTCTTCGACCGATACCGCTTATACGGATAAACCTTTTGAGAATACTTTCTTCCTAAAATAATGCATGGGTTTCCCACCAGGAGACGTAAAGTCACATCTTATTTTTGTCGATATCTCTGTTTCTAAGAGTTCATAAGCTCACGATTCCGTTTACAGCAATATCTGAGGGATTAAAAACCCGATTGAAAATCTTTCTTTCGTCAGATGCTATTATTTTCTATACCGGTTCCATTGACTTTGAATAGCTTTGATAAATTTAATTTGCGTCAGAACGGATTCAAAAGACGTGCTTATTACACCCGAAAATTCGGTGTCAACTTTCTTGTTTGCAGTTGAAATTCATTTTGAACGAGGTGTCTTCGGATAGATCGATGAGTTCTTCATCGGCCTTTGTCGATATCCCACTTATCATGTCCTGAGTTCGAAGCGGTTCAAAAATTGTGTACCCGGACCCGACCCAGATTTGTAACTGACCCGGACAAATCTGCTTTTAACTATAATATATGTACAGAGCGTTTAAAAGTCTCTCCGCAGTGGGTATCTTAGGTTATACGGAAATCAAACAAATGTATTATAGGAATGTATAATTTACTCACTTAGAGGAAGTATTAAAACTGTCGTCCTTCATATGCAAAACATAACCTAACTGTTTTACACATGTTTTCAAACACATATGCGGGAGTCAAAACGTCACTGTGGCAGTAATGTTAAGGTTGTTCCATCTTATTTTGATGGCAATACAATCAATTTTTTTGAATGGAGCGACCTGTTAATGTTTAATTTCAGTTTTTGCTGTTTTCTTGATAACATATCAAGCCTTAGAATACTCGTATGTTTCGTGGCAACACCAATTTTCACAAATTTAGGAAAAGTTGAAAGTTTCCAAAATGAGGATGTTGTTTTTGGACACTTTTTCTTCTGAGGACACTCTTCCTTCATACTAATCATTTTTCAGTCCGGGAGCACCAGTACCGACCACAAAATTCCACAGTCCACAGTACGCCTTTCTCTTTGTAAAAAAAAATGTTTTTTTTTTTTGCTTTTCAAAAATAAAATGGAAATAAAATCAGGTCAGGAACACCTTGACCCATCCGGTTTAACCCACTGACCCGTGACCCGTCTCCCTCTCTAGTCATGTCGTCCTGAAACGGATTCTCATTCCAGTTCTTTTTTTTATAGTTTTTCATTTTATTCATCTCTTCAAGGACGTAACAATCAAATTTTTTGAGCTCTTTCAAATGTGCGGATATTATGCTTTCCCCTCATTTTCGATGATAAAGGTTTTAAATGTTTCAAAGCAATCATACTTGAGGTCTTCAGTGTTCTTCTTCTACAACCGAAGTCTGTTGACGAAACTTCGGATTTCGTCATGAAAAATTCCGTTCCTTGTAAGTACAAATTCAGTTCGTTTTATTTCGAAAATATGTCTGGTAAATACGCGAGCTTCAGAACAAACTCTTCGTCGCACAATGATTCCACGTAATCACTTTCTTGCACAGAAATATCGCAACGTTATCGCGGACAGTGATGGGGAAACTACTTTTGAAAAGTACTTAGCTACAACTACAGTTACATTTTCGAAACAGTAGTTCGCTACAAATGAAACTACTTTTCCTGAAAAGTAGTTTTGCTACAACTAAATCTTACAAAAGTAGTTTCGCTACAACTACATCTTATAGAAGTAGTTTCGCTACAACTACTTTTTAAAAGTAGTTTAAAAAACTTTGTGAGCATAAACACTCGTGAATGCATTTGCGAATCGATAGCGATGAAGTTTACATGAAGGAAGCATATCAGGAGCAGAAGCATTTGGACAACACTACATTTTAGTATGAGTTCTAAATTTATTGAATGATAGCCATTTTGAAACCTGCAAACAAAAATTATTTCATGTTTCTAGTAGATACGAAGAATCGTGCTATGAAATTAAATAACACCACTTGTAATAAATGATGTATCAGAGTGTAGTGTATGCTGTAATATTATACTAAATTAAGAACACATGGGTTCCGTTAGTAGCGAATAATGAATGCTCAGACTTGTTTTCAGGAATTTGAAGTAAATAATCGAACAAAGAAATTAAAGAGAAAAGCTTGCATGCATGAAAAGTAAATCAATAATCTGCGCCTACACACACAGCTCATAACTATTAGTTAAAAAATTACTAGCGAAACAGTGTTATGGAGATGGAGTTTTTAAGTTCGATATAATGATTTTGAAGTCCAAAGGCTTTTCCCAGCTGTACTAAAAGCGTGCGTAGTAATATAATTTCCTTTTGTTGTTTCGCTTTTTAATTTACAATAATTATTGGAAATTGCCCAAAGAAATTCTGTTTCAGGATTGATTCTTAGCTAAGGCATCGTGAAATATGAAACTAGGAAGTAAACCCTGGCAAAGAGACTGTGCAATCTTTCAAAACTGATATGCAAATACAATGCTTACGCACTGTCTGAAAGAATGGCTTTAAAACTGGGTCGAACTCGAACATTCGCCTCGATTGCTTACTGAGGGTTCCCAGTTTTATGACTAATCCTACCCCTCGGAGATGTCTCTTAGTATCACTAAATCATCCAGCCTTGTATGTTCTACCTACGATCGTGACCTATGACCTACCGAAGTTCTTCGGAAGATCAAGCTGAATTTGGCAAACGATTCCCTTCAATGAAGTTGGATTCCTTTAATCCTTCTCTGCTGTCACAGTAAAATTTGTTCCTAGTAACAAGACATGTAGTGAAAAGATGTAACGCGAATTTTCGTCACAACTATCTGATTTCTGTACCGCATTACAAACAAAACTACTTTTTTTATTTTTGTAGTTACGCTACACTACAAACTACTACAAAAATAGCGCACTACTGTAACGTCGTTAATAGTAGCGCGCTACTTCCAAGCACTGATCGCGGAGCTCCACACGCATTTTCATCAGTTTCCCCAACGTATTTCAACTCATCTGGCACAGTTTTCGATATTAAAACTTCTCTGCGAAGACTGCAGTGAGTCCATGACGCATAAGAACTAACTTCACGAATTTGAGCCACAACAGTGCCATTTTCCATTTCATTGCATTTATGCGTCATAACATGCGTAAATATGGTTCGATTTCGATGAAATTTCAGTATGTGGTAGGGAACTGCCTGTGCACGAACCCTATTGAAAATTGGCAAATTGGGGTCAAAGGTCAGGCAGGGCATAAGAGCTGGATTTATTCCATTGCCCTTATGCGTCATAACTTGCGTAAAAATGGTTCGATTTCAATGAAATTTTGGTTTGTGGTAAGGAACCACCTGGGAACGAAACCTATTGAAAATGGGTGGAATGGGGTCAAAGGTCAGGACATAAAAGCGGGATCCATTTCATTGCCTTTTTGCGTCATAACATGCGTAAATACGGTTCGATTTTGATGAAATTTTATTATGTTGTAGGGAACCACCTGGACACGAACCCTGTTGAAAATGGGCGAAATGGGGTCAAAGGTCAGGCAGGACATAAAAGCGGGATTTGTTCCATTGCCCTTATGCGTCATAACTTACGTAAAAATGGTTCGATTTCGATGAAATTTTAGTATGTGGTAGGGAGCCATTGGGGAAATGGGCGAAATGGGGTCAAAGGTCAGGACACTGGAGTGGGATCCATTCCATTGCCCTTGTGCATCATAACTTACCAAAAAATGTTTCGATTGTGACAAAACGTTATCATGTTGTTCCGGTGGTATAATGAACCGGTTCTGTTGAATATCAACGAAATGGGGTCAAAGGTCATTGCACAAAAGCAAGATTTATTCCACAGCCGTTATTCTCATAACTTGCGTAAAACTGCTTCTATTGCGACAAAACTTTAGTATGTTATTCTTGAGGTGTACTGAACCGGTTCTGTTGAATATCATCGAAATGGGGTCAAAGGTCAGGACACAGGAGCGAGAGTTATTCCACAGCCATTATCCTCATAACTTGAGTAATAATTTCTGGTATGTTGAAAAGCGTATCATAATCAATGCATTGCGTGATTTTACTAACTTGTTTTAAGAGCTTTAGCCAGGGTTTCCTTAATATTCTTGTTCCAATTCATATTATGATCCATAATGAGGCCTAAATATTTGAAATACTTTACGCAAGGTATTTTTTTGCCATGCAATTCAATTTCAAAGTCAGAATTGTAATTGTGTATTTTACGGAAGAACAAAATTGCTTGGGTCTTGTCAGTATTAATTTTTATTTTCCAGTCTAGGAAGTATTTCTCCAGTTTTTCCACATAGTATTGCAACATAAATGTAGATTGATTTTTATTTAGGGAAGTATAGGCAAGTGCAGTGTCGTCAGCATAAAGTGCTGTTGTCAGATTCTTGTTGTTAAAATTTGGAAAATCTGACGTAAATATAAAGTATAGCGTAGGAGCAAGTACACGGTCTTGTGGAACCCCAGATTCAATTATTTTTTTAAAGATTTCTTCCCGTTAATTTTTACACAAAAAGTTCTGCTTTCGAGGTAAGACTTGATTATATGAATAATCCAAGGTGGGAAGCCATGTGCTATTAGTTTGTAGATAATTGCCTCGTGTGGACATTTATCAAAAGCCTTAGCTACATCCAGGAATATAGCCGCTGTGTGTTTCTTGAAAGGAAGAAGCTGTAGTTGTAGCTGAATTTTATATCTGGAGCCATAGCTGACAAGCTCTCACCCCATCAGGCATTGTGGAAATGTGATCAGGAATGGTGCTGTGTGGAATTTGATCCCACGATTCACGTAACAAGGCCAGTAGGTGTGTCTTGTTGGTTGGTCTCTGTGGCATCCGTCGTAATTTTCCATCCAATATGGCCCAAAGCTTCGGCTTGGCTTCGACAGTTTCTAGATGGAGTTTTTTGTGTGCCATGTTTAGGTGCGTTTTTCCCCATGACGTGGAGCCTTATCCTCCATGAACAAGGAGGTGGCCTTTCACATCTGGCCACTGTAGAATATTAGTAGTAGGCCACTCTCAAGGATGGTTATGTATTTTTGTGCATTGGCGTTACCTTCACATTCAATGAGGACTGAACGGACAGTCATCCATAGGGTTACCCATATCATGACTGAAAAACCGCCATGTTTCACAGTTAGCTGTAGGTGCTTCAAGCTGAATTCCTGGATGGGCAATTGCCACACCCAGGCCTTCCCACTGTCTAAAAATTGTGCAAATCGGGACTCATCAGAGAATATGACGGTGTGCCAAAATGCTAAGGGTCTCTCTACCCTGTCTATCTCCCACGCCAATCTGCGACGAATATTTGCTTTTCGCAAAAAAGGTTTGCGTCGAGCCGCTCTTCCATGATAGCCAAGTCAGTGAAGATACCGCTGAGCAAATCTGGAGCTCACTTGGAACTGTTGTGCAATCTCAGCGGCCTTGCTACTAAGACTGGTTTCCACAGAACGATGACCCAGAGAGACCCATACGTGATGCTGGCGGTTTCTTATACCTGCAGTCTTGAATTCCCTTAGTACTCGAATAACTGTGGCAAGAGGAATGCGCAGGTTTGCAGCAATCTGTCGCTGGCTG
This sequence comes from Macrothele yani, assembly GCA_039090855.1. Taxonomy (NCBI): domain Eukaryota; kingdom Metazoa; phylum Arthropoda; class Arachnida; order Araneae; family Macrothelidae; genus Macrothele; species Macrothele yani. The sequence goes on from CM076990.1 coordinate 173,787,517, forward strand.
GCTCCGAGATCCTATTGTCCCACGATTCGTCCTCTCTGAAAGTCGCTTAGTTTATTGTCTCCCTTAGGTCAAGGTATGCTCGTTTTTTGCTTTTTTTATTGGAAATTTAACGACCACCATGAGCAACTCAATGGGCTATAAGCAGTCGCCCGTCCCTAATTTAGGGTCACTGGCTCCAGGGAAGGGAGAGAGCCAGTGCCGTAAGACAAACGTGTCTCACCGGGATTCGAATTCGGACCCCTTTCGGACGAATGATCAGAGGTCATCGCTTAGACCACAGCGCCACCAGGGTGGTGTATGCTCGTTTGGTGTCACCTACTCACTGACGTTGAAGCACAAATATTTCTCAGGACTTGGAACACGTGGGAGAATGTGTTTTTCGCGGTGTGTGTGTGGTTCGGAAGGTTAACACGGTGCGCGGACCAATGCGTGAACATGAATATACATTTTATCGCAGGGAACGAATTCAGCAAAATATATTTAAATGGTTAAGTTAATAACTATAAGACTTCATAATCATCCAGTTTACTTTCACTTGTTTCTAGAGTGCTCAGTTTCTGTCGAATTTTGCTTCTTTGTTTCTTCTAAACTTTGAACAATTGACGAGCTAAACAAATCATCACTCTTTTCATGAGAAACGTCACTTGAGCTTAACAGGCTCAGCGTAGAAAGAACTTCTTGGGTGTGGGAAGTTTCTTCGCGCGCTCTCCTTTTCTTTTCCTCCGATACTGTGCTCAACTTGGACATTTTTGTGACATTTTGCAAATGGATGTCGTTCGCTTGTATATTAATTTTTTTACACAATGAATGAGATAGGCAGGCTTACTGTAAGGAAGCACTAAAAGCAATAGCAACGTTTAATTGCTTTGTTCAAAATAAAACAAATCATTTTGCAAATGGATTTCGTTCGCTTGTATATTAAGGTGTTTACACAGTGAATGAGATAGGCATGCTTACTATATGGAAACACTAAAAGCAATAGCAACGTTTAATTGTTTTGTTCAAAAAAATACAAATCTTTGGAAGAAATCACCCTCTTATACATCGTAGATCTGCGGCTGCTGTTATATTGTACGTTGTAGATCTGAGGCTTCCTGTCTTGTTCGTAATATTGTAGGTGACTGACTAATTTTGCACATCCTTAACGGTGGATTCCCATATGACTTTGCGCTTTTCCTCAGTAGCACAGAGAGAGAGAGCAATCGGAGATCTATCGTATTACGTGCCGGAGCCAAAGGACGGAATAACTTCAATCTGTAGGGTATCCAGTGTTTTAAAAGTGAAACTTTACATTTACTTACCAATGACATTTATTTATCTGCAAAGCTAAATATATCTTAAAAGAAAATATTAATCTTTGGGTAAATTAATTATTACTTTTTTTTTTTTTGCGTGTTCGAATTTTTTCATAAAACTATAACTGTCAGCTGTAGTACGCCCCTTCTTTCCTTCTTGCGCCCCCCGCCTTTGCGGGGGATGCGGGAGTGGTAGTTACGCCACTGGCATACAATGCAATATACAGTAGACACCACTACATAGCAAAAATCACATTACGACACGTGTCTATTTACTTATGTCCAGTCTGTGTAAAAAACTTAATAAACTGATTTTTGTTCTTAACTTCGTCCAGAAATCAGAAGAGACAGAAATATTTTATTTTGTGCGAACTTATTTGTCTATCTATTTATGCAAATAAGATTTTAATCGATTTCAAAGCTATCGTAACAATTTTGAAGAGTACGAAGAGTGCTTAGATTTTGAAGCTTACATAATTCTCATCTGTTTCGCGTAACTCTCGGGTTTCCGTCTCATCAAGTGTTTTTTCACGAAATGACGCTTAATGCAGAGAACTTAATAAAAATTCACAATTTATATTTCCCCTTCTCGGTTCTATTCTAGCAAATATGCCAGTAATCCTAATAACACTTCTTGCGATCTAATCTCCGTAATTCATTAGATAATACACTGCTACACAGAAATCCATTTGGTCAATTTTCTTGTGCAAACAATATGAATGTTTACAACAGTTTTCGAAACTTCCGAAATTCGCAGGAAATTCTCATAGCGTTTGCTTGAAGAATTCGAATAAGACACTAGGGTTGAGTGCTTTTCAATGTAATAAAATGTTTATGGGTTTCCAACAGCGTTAAAAGTAAGCATTTAAACATACTGTCGTGAAGGAATAGCTGAACTTTCTTCGCTCTCGTGTTATTAATACGGTTCCTTTTAATGTGTTACCACCCATGGATGGACTCAAGCAGTGATCTACAAGAACACGCTTTTTCACTGAAACCAAGTTTTTTTTATGGGAAAATATCATCTATGAGACCAAAATATTTTCTTGTTTGTGCAATCGGTTGTTGGCGTTGCTGCGCAAAATCCCCTTTTCAGCCAGAAACTATGATCGATACAATACTGTAACACATTTGGAGACATCCCCTTGTCATGACCTCCGCAATATTTTATTCTTTCATGATTACTTGTAATTTAAGTCATTCAGTAAGCTCAATATCATAGCTTATGCTTTCGCTAATTTCATTAACTATGAAAAATCATACATTCTTTGTTGGATCTAAGTAATTTATTTGTATTTCATCATCATCATCATTGTCAACCATTATCAATCCACTGCTGGACGAAGGTCTCCCCAAGTTTCCTCCACAACGGTCTGTCTTGTGCCAGTCTCCTCCATGTCACTCCCACATATTTACGAATTTCATCCACCCATCTCCCATGTGGTCTTTTTCTGGGTCTTTTCCTGTCCCTTGGAATCCAATCTAAAATTTCGGCTGTCCATCTATGGTCTGTCCTTCTGGCAGTATGTCCAGCCCATTGCCATTTCAGGGATTTAACTCTGATCATGATGTCTTCCACTCTCGTCATTTTTCGGATCCACGAGTTCCTCTTCTTATCTCTCCTGGTTATACCAAGCATGTACCTCTCCATGCTACTTTGAGTTGTCTGCAGCCTTTGTATGTCTCTTTTAGTTAAGGTCCACGTCTCTGCACCATACGTAAGCACTGGAAGGATGCATTGATCAAACACTTTTCTTTTAAGACATAATGGCATATTGCTCTTGAAAATTATGCTGTTTCTTCCAAAAGCTCTCCAGGCAAGTTTTGTACGCCGATTAATTTCTTCATCAATGTGACCCTCACTTGATATCTGCTGTCCAAGATAAACATACGTATCTGTTATCTCCAGTTTTTCTCCATCAATCGATAAATCTTCATTTCTTGTAAAAGCATTGAACATCACTTTTGTCTTCTGAAAGTTCATTTTTAATCCCACTTCTTTACTCTTGTCAGCAAGTTCCTGGATCATACTCTGCAGCTCTGATGGGGTAGTTGCAAAAATGACTACGTCATCAGCAAAACGAAGGTGGGTTAGATAATCTCCATTAATCTTTATCCGTTTGTTTTCCCAGTTCAGTGATTGAAAGACATTTTCCAATGTGGCATTAAAGAGCTTCGGAGATATGGTGTCACCTTGTCTCACTCCCTTTCCAATTTTTATGTGTGTTGTATTTTCAAACAGCCGAATCTTTGCACTTGCATTTTCATAGATGTTATTAATAATATTAATGTATGCATCTTCAATACCGCAGGATTTCAGAGCCGTGGTAACTGCTGATGGTTTCACCGAATCAAAGGCTTTTTCATAATCGATAAAAGTCATGCACAATGGAAGTTCATATTCCCTCGCTCTTTCAATTAGTTCTCTCAGTACGTGGATATGATCTATTGTGCTGTAGCCACTCCTGAATCCAGCTTGTTCTCTCGGTTGAGCCATGTCCAGTGTTACCTTCAAGCGGTGTGAAAGAACTTTAGTGAAGATTTTATAAACCACTGATAGGAGGCTGATAGGTCTGTAGTTCCCGAGATCCTCAATGTCACCTTTTTTATGTAGCAGGATCATTGTAGCATTGTTCCAATCCTCAGGAATCTTCCCTTCATTAAGGCATCGAGTGAAAATTTGGGCGAGTACTGTTTCAATTTCTCCACTTGCTTCTTGTATGATGTCTATAGTAATTCCATCTTCTCCTGGAGCTTTCCCCCGCTTCATGTTCTTGATTGCATGAGCAACTTCTGCTGGGAGGACTGGAAGAACTCTGGTACCTTTCATGATGTCTGGAGTACATGTATCATCCCTTTCATATAGTTTGGAGTAGAAATCTTTCACTCTTGTCAAAATTTCGCCTCTATTTCTTGTTATAGAACCATCTTCTTTTCTCAGAGCCATAATCTGTTTTCTTCCCTTACTGAGATGTCCCTTTGCTATCTTTAGGCTTTGGTTGTTTTCAATTGCTTTCCTCACTAGCTCACAGTTGAATTTCCTTACGTCTTCAGTGATACTTTTTCGTGCTGTCTTGCATAGCTCTATATATTCCACTTTGGAAGTTACATCTTCTTTAGTTGTCCTCATCTCTCTTCTTTTTTGCATCAACATTTTGGTTTTTCCTGATAATTTGTTTACATGCAACTTGTTCTTAGACCCAGCTAATTTTGTTGCTGTTTCCATAAGAGCTTTGGTTACTTTTCTGTTAACTTCAGAAATATCCACTTCTTCCGATGTTAGGCCTTCTAAAGCAGAGAATCTGTTCTTCAGTTCCAACTTGAAAGTATTATGGTGTTTTTTAAGGTTGGTTATGTCAATACATTTTGTTTGTCTTATGAGCTTGCCACGTTCCAGTTTAGTGTTGAGGTGCATCTTACATCTCACCAATCTATGGTCACTACCTGTGTTGAACTTGTTTAGCACACTGCAGTCTTCGATGACGAATTTTTTGTTACACATAATAAAATCAATTTCACTTGTCGTCCCAATTGGATGTCTCCATGTCCATTTCCTGTGTGGCTTTTTCTTGAAAAAGGAATTCAAGATGAAAAATCCTTCTGCCTCTGCAAACTCAACGAGAGTATTTCCACGCTGGTTTCTGTTGCCGTGACCGAATTTACCTACTGAAGTTTCATTCTGTTGCCGGTGCCCTATTTTTGCATTGAAATCTCCCATAATTATCTTCAAGTGCTGCTTACCTTTATTATTTAGATGACGAATTTCCTCATAAAATTCTTCAATTTCTTCTTCAGGATGACTTGTGGTGGGTGCATAAGTTTGAATAATCTGAGCCTGGTATCTTCTCGATAGTTGGATAACGAGTCGTGCAGCTCTGTCAGAGGAACTTTCAACTTCTACCACTTTATCCTTCAGTTTCTTGTTTATTATAAATCCAACACCACTAGTTCTGCCAGTATCTGTCCCACGATAATAGAAGAGATGTCCACTTTTCAGTTCAATGAGATCTTCTCCTTTTCTCCTTACCTCACTCAGCCCGACGATGTCCCACTTGATCCTTTGTAGTTCCTCTTCCAATTCAAGAAGCCTTGAATCAGAAGATAGGGAGCGTCCGTTGTAGGTAGCCAAGGTCAGCATCAAATGGCAGCCTAGTCCGGTCCTCCGGGGATTCTTAGCACCCTCTGCCTTCATGTCGCACTGGCCGCTGCCTTGGCCAGGTACATTCCAGCTGCCGGAGACTGAGGGCCAAGATTTAAGTTGTAGAGTCATTTTGGAGGTGTTTGGCCATAACTCACCACGCTGGCCAAGCGGGTTGGTGAGTGTGGGATAGCATTTCCTCTGATCCCGATGGTATAGTTATACCGCTATTTGCGGTCGTCAGAGCCCCTTTAGTGGGAACAGGATGCACCCTATCGCTGAAGGGAGAGGTAGAGTATTTGTTTTTTCACATTTCTTTCAATTATTGTGATGAGAAGCCCATAGTTCGCTATCACGATCAACGTAAATGCGATCAATTCCTAATTTGTACATAAATATTACTTATTCGACGCCCCCTTTTCTTGTCTGTTCGATATTACATTATGCTTATTTTCTTCTTCACACCTCACCATAATCCATTTAATTTTTTCTCTACCTTTCATGAAACCTAAAAACTTCAGATTAAAATTACTTGCATGCCTTGATTTAACATATATGTACAGAACGTTTATAATTATTTTTACATCTGCACACACGCACACATGTACATACACCGAAGAGTCAAAACATATTGACCAGGCAACGGATTTTTAGGTGGTAAAAAACAGAAAAAATATTTATTTTTGTATATGCTAATGATTTCAAAAACATTTGCTAAAAATAGAAAAAATGTTTCTTAAAAATACAAAATATTTGCCAAAAATAAAATAAGATATTTGTTTAAAATAAAATAAAATATTTTTTAAAAATAAAAACATATTTTTTTTTCAATGATAACGTAGCTCATTGTTTTCATGATAAAAAAATAATGTTAGAACTAACATACTAATCACAGCTGCCTGTGAAAAATTTTGTGGTAGGTTGCACCAAAAACTGGTGCTACACCAGCTGCACCACTTTCCGAGAAAAGATACACCATTCTGTGGTCAAACAAATCCCAACTACATGGTGCAAACTTGCACCATAATGTGATGCAGCCTTGTACTAGAACATGGTGAAGCGTTTAACCGTTTTGGTTGGTTTTGTTTACACCACGCGATGGTGTATCTTTTCTCGGAAAGTGGTGCAGCTGACGTAACACCACTTTTTGGTGCAACCTACCACGAAATTTTTAACAGTGTACATTTGTTGGAAAAAGTTCTTTGGAGATGCAATGGAGGACAAAAAACGTCATCTCTCGATTTACATCGTAAATCTATGTATATTATCACGAAACAATGACCGATATCGAGAAAATGATCGTTCCACGTCACAGAAAATCAAACTTGATATTTGAAGAGCAGGATGTCACTAACACTTAAACAGTCAATCTCGCGTACAAGGTCGCCTCCTAAAACTCTCCTGAGCAACTCGACACATGGTTTGAAATCCAGTTTTTTCTAACGCACATATGAATTTGTATCTTAGGACAGCTATTTTCAAACGCAAAGGTGCCTTAAGCTTCCTTTCGACTTCCTGCACTTCTTTACTCTTTCTGACAGTAGGTTTGTTGTTGTTTCTGATTTCTTTATCGAATGACACAAGAAACTTAAATTAGCAGATATGTATGAACTGAAGTGCCAAAAAAAAAACTGTGATACCTCTCTAATACCACGTTCGTCCTCCTAATGATCGAATAACGGCAGCAACGCGAAGGGGCATGGACTCCACAAGCTCTCTATAGTACTGTAGAGACAGGTAACCCATTCTTTCTGAAGAGCGTCCCACAGTTCTGTAATATTCGCCGGTGGAGGATTCCTAGCATTGACGACACGTTGAGCAGCATTCCATATGTATTCGATGGCATTTCAATTCTGCCAACGAGGGGTTCAAACCAGGATACCAAACTCCATGGAATATTCCTCCAGCCATAATTAGGCGACTGCGGACATGTGCGGTGGCGCATTGTCGTGTTGAAACAGGTCGCATTTGTCGGAGCAGTTGCATGATATGAACGGGTGCAAATGAACTCCAAGGAGGGTTACGTAGCTTCTACCGATCAGAGCTGTCTGCAGACGTATGAGGGACCCTAATGCGTACCAACTAAAAACACCCCAAATCATAAAGAAGCCAACGCCTACATGCACTCTCCCTTCTAGACATGAAGGATCCATTGCCTCGTGAGGTTGTCGCAACTCTCGAGTCGGCCATCTGCCCGAAACATTTGATACCGCGATTCGTCGGACCAGGCTACACATTTTCAGTCATCTTGCGTCTAATGGCGGTGTTCCCGAGGCCATGCCAGGTGCCCAGACTTGCATCGTCAGACCAGGCTACACGTTTCCAGTCATCTTGCGTCCAATAGCGCTGTTCTCGAGCCAAGGCGAGACGCACAGCCTTGTGCCGTCGGACCGGGCTACACCTTTCAAGTCTTCGTGCGTCTAACGGCGGTGTTTCCAAGTCCAGGCAAGGCACACAACTTTGTGTCGTCAGACCAGGCTACACGTTTCCAGTCATCTTGCGTCCAATAGCGCTGTTCTCGGGCCAAGGCGAGACGCACAGCCTTGTGCCGTCGGACCGGGCTACACCTTTCAAGTCTTCGTGCGTCTAACGGCGGTGTTTCCAAGTCCAGGCAAGGCACACAACTTTGTGTCGTCAAACCAGGCTACACGTTTCCAGTCATCTTGCGTCCAATAGCGCTCTTCTCGAGCCAAGGCGAGACGCACAGCCTTGTGCCGTCGGACCGGGCTACACCTTTCAAGTCTTCGTGCGTCTAACGGCGGTGTTTCCAAGTCCAGGCAAGGCACACAGCTTTGTGTCGTCAGACCAGGCTACACGTTTCCAGTCATCTTGTGTCCAATAGCGGTGTTCTCGAGCTCAGGCGAGGGACATAGCCTCGTGTTGTCGGCTCAGTAATGGCACCCGGGTGGGCCATCTGCTCCAAAACCCCCATAGAACACATGGAACGTTGCACTGTCCTAATTCTGATGCTAGTACTGGCCCCAGCATTGAACTGCGCTGTGATTTTCGGCAATGTTGCATGCCGGGGGATGTAACGATGCGCGCCAGACGCTGCTGTTCACGATCGTCCAGAGCTTATCTACGGCCACACCGGGCTCGCAATCTGGGTGTTTTCCCGGAGTGTGTGTGTAGTCCAGGTGAACTCTTGAAATTGTTGGCCGTGTAAATCCCAATTGCGTTGTATTTTCCGAGATGGAGGGACTATCTCCCGGACGCCGACTATCACACCTCGTTCGAAATCGCTTATATCCTGATGGACTGACATCTGGACTGCGAATGCTACTACTTGAGCTCGCGGAGATCATCATCATCATCATTGGCAACCATTATCTATCCATTGCTGGATGAAGGTTTCCCCAAAGTTCTTCCGCAATTGTCTGTCTTGTGCCAGTCTCCTCCATGTTAGTCCCGCATTCTTTCGAATTTCATCCACCGATCCCAGATGCGGCCTTCTTCTGGGTATTTTCCTGTCTCTTGGAATCAAATCTAAAATGTCGGCTGTTCACTGATGGTCTTTCCTTCTGGCAATATGTCCAGCCCATTGCCATTTCAGGGATTTTATTCTGATAAGATGTCCTCCACTTTTGTCATTTTTCTGATCCACAAGTTCCTCTTCTTATCTCTCCTGGTTACACCAAGAATGCACCTCTCCATGCTTTTTTGAGTTATCCACATCATTTGTATGTCTCTTTTAGTTAAGGTCCACGTCTCTGCCCCATACGTAAGCACTGGAAGAATGCATTGATCGAACACTTTTCTTTTAAGACATAATGGCATATTGCTCTTGAAAATTATACTGTTTCTTCCAAAAGCTCTCCATTCAAGTTTTACATGCCGATTAATTTCTTCATTAATGTGACCATCACTTGATATCTGCTGTCCAAGATAAACGTAGGTATCGCTTATCTCCAGCTTTTTTCCATCAATCGATAAATCTTCTTTTCTTGTAAAAGCATTGTACATCACTTTTGTCTTGTGGAAGTTCATTTTTAACCCCACCTCTTTGCTCTTGTCAGCACGTTCCTGGATCATACTCTGCAGCTCTGATGGGGTAGTTGCAAAAATGGCTACGTCATCAACAACACGAAGGAGAGTTAGATAATCTCCATTAATCTTTATCAATTTGTTTTCCCAGTTCAGTGATTGACAGACATTTTCTAATAGGGCATTAAAGAGCTTGGGAGATATGGTATCACCTTGTCTCACTACCTTTTCAATTTTTTTAATGCTGTATTCTCAAACAGCCGACTCTTTGCACTCGCATTTTCATAGATGTTATTAATAATATTAATGTATGCATCTTCCATACCGCATGATTTCAAAGCCATTGTAACTGCTGATGGTTTCACCGACTCAAAGGCCTTTTCATAATCGATAAACGCCAAGCATAACGGAAGTTCATATTCCCTCGCTCTTTCAATTAGCTCTCTCAGTACGTGGATATGATCTACATTGCTGTTGCCACTCCTGAATCCAGTTTGTTCTGTCGGTTGAGCGATGTCTTCAAGCGGTGTGAAAGAACTTTAGTGAAGATTTTATAAACCACTGATAGCAGGCTGATAGGTCTGTAGTTCCTGAGATCCTGAATGCCCCCGATTTTAATGTAGCAGGATCATTGTAGCATTGTTCCGATCCTCAGGAATCTTCCTTTCATTAAGGCATCGAGTGAAAACTTGGGCGAGTACTGTTCAAATGTCTCTACTTGCTTCTTGTATGATATCTACAGTAATTCTATTTTCTCCTGGAGCTTTTCCCCGCTTTATGTTCTTGATTGCATGTGCAACGTCTGCTGGGAGGACTGGGAGAATTCTGGTACTGGTACCTTTCATGATGTCTAAAGTACACTTATCATCCCTTTCATACAATTTTGAGTAGAAATATTTCACTCTTGACGAAATTTCGCCTCTATTTCTTGTTACAGAAATCTTCTTTTCTCAGTGCAATAATCTGTTTTCTTCCCTTACTGAGATGTCCCTTTGCTCTCTTTAGGTTTTGGTTGTTTTCAGTTGCTTTCCTCACTAGTTTACAGTTGAATTTCCTTACGTTTTCAGTGATACTTTTGCGTACTGTCTTGCATAACTCTATACATTCCACTTTGGAAGTCACATCTTCTTTAGTTTACCTCATCTCTCTTCTTTTTTGCATCAACATTTTGGTTTTTTCTGATATTTTTGTTCACATGCAACTTGTTCTTAGACCCAGCTAATTTTATTGCTGTTTCCATAAGAGCTTTGGTTACTTTTCTGTTAACTTCAAAAATATCCACTTCTTCCGATGCTAGGCCTTCTAAAGCAGAGAATCTGTTCTTCAGTTCCAACTTGAAGGTATTATGGTGTTTTTTAAGGTTGGTTATGTCAATACATTTTGTTCGTCTTACGAGCTCGCTACGTTCGAGTTTAATGTTGAGGTGCATCTTTACATCTCATCAATCTATGGTCACTACCTGTGTTGAACTTGTTTAGCACACTGGAGTCTTCTATGACAAATTTTTTGTTACACATAATAAAATCAATTACACTTGTCGTCCCATTTGGATGTCTCCATGTCCATTTCCTGTGTGGCTTTTTCTTGAAAAAGGAGTTAATGATGAAAAACCCTTCTTCCTGTGCAAACTCTACAAGAGTATTTCCACGCTGGTTTCTGTTGCCGTGACCGAATTTACCTACTGAAGTGTCATTCTGTTGCTGTTGCCCTATTTTTGCATTGAAATCTCCTATAATTATCTTCAAGTGCTGCTTGCCTTTATTATTTAGATGACGAATTTCCTCTTAAAATTCAGCAATTTCTTCTTCAGGATGACTTGTGTTGGGAGCTTATAAGATTGAATAATCTCAGTCTGGTATTTTCTCGAGAGTTTGATAACGAGTCGTGTATCATTCATTGAATGGTAAACATTCTTAATTAAAGAAGTATCGTCTTTGCCCATTTCACTTACAACAAATCTAAAGTTCAGAATAACTTGTCCACATTAGAAAAAAGGGTTCGGATAATTTTGCACAGCCTGTGCAAAGCATGAAAGACACAAGGTAGGTGTACCATTGTCGGAAAGCTGACGGAAACACCATCAGCGGCTTTTTTCATATATGCCTCTGCATTCATAAACGAGAGCAATACATCGTCGTACTTCACATTAGTCGGCCACAGCAAGCTCATAGATTCGTTAAATAATCTAGCAACTGTGACATGATTTGTTGTGGAAATGTCTTTGTTTGCTATAAAGAAAAATGTTTGGAAAGGTTTTTGCCATTTCTCAACACATCGCCGATAGCATTTCATTCTTTTCTTCCACGGGAATCGGTAGTTGCATCAACGTTCATCCACATTCAATCATTTTCACAAATGGACCTAGTACGTATATTCTACTGTTTCTTCATAACACATCGGAAGAAAATGTCGACTCATCAAGAGAGATCGATGTCGGTATAGTTGTTAAGAAACTTTATGAACTCCGCACTGTTAATTTTATGTGGAGAAATATTAGCTGAAACAATAATTTACATAAATCTGAGTAATATACGGAACACTTTGAAGCGCAGGAAACGGAGAATGGAACTAGTTTTCCTAGAAGAGCTTGTCTATGCGTCACACGCAGATCAGATCATATGTAGAGGATTTTAGGAAGGGAGTGTCTGACCCCAGGCTTTAAACAACGCTTAGAAATAGGAAGCTAAGAGATTTGGGCTAGAGTGCCCGATAGGAAAGTGACACTGAAGCGAAGTAGAAAGACGCCCTTATTTATTCCCGTGGGGCCAGTAACCGGGGTCCGATGGCTTAACGTGCCCATCCGACGCACGGCGGATATTTAGTGGATCGAACGTTCGTACCTGACTAGGATCGAACCTGAGGTTCTTTCCGTGGCAGTCACAAACGTTGCCCACTAGTCCACCCGTGGCCCCGCGTCACCCACAAAGCAGCGACGATATGCTTATCGTTAAACAAATGCTGTGTTACTTGAGAATACTGATCTGCTTTTATAGATTTCTCACACGGCTGGCAAGATAGAACTTTTCCATCAATAGTAAACGCATTTTTAAATTCCACGGCATATTGCTGCAGACGGGAACTTAGACTAATTTAACTGTCAGCATTATACTTCACTTTATATTTTTTTAAGCAAAAATATTGGCCGCGTCACAAATGAATACGATTCCGAAACCAAAGAAACGATACGGCTGGACCAAACCAAAACAAGCAACTGGGGAAAATCTTCATTTGGAAACTACGCAATCCACGAACTCTGCTATTACGCATGAGAAATGCGAAGTAAAACTGCAAACCGTGCAAAAATTGTTTTTGTTTTGCTTTTGATCTTGACTTATTTTCCTTGTGGATTATAATGCCGCATCAAGTCACATCCACCCTAGTTTTTTGATAGGATGATCTCTCGTTCTTGTAACAGCCTCCTGTCACAAAACTATACTGTTAACTTCTTTCTCTCACAAACTCGTAATGAAGAGCAAGAATGCTCGTTCAAACTCAACGCAGAAATTCATTCAGCTCCTGGAAATTACTCAATTCACTTTACAAGCACACTTTAACACCTAATATAGGAGCAGAATATTATCACGGAAAGAAGGGCATGCTGACCGCAAAAATTTCATAGAACCACATCAACAACAACGACAATAACGAGAACGGTATATATATACCCTTCGTGTTGGCAGTGGCAGGACTAGCACAATGTCCACCCCCTCTCCTCCCCCCGCAAGATTTACTTCATTACCCCTAAGCACAGAAATTTTCCCAGGATTTCGAACACGAGGGAGGATGCATTTTTCGCGGTGTGTGGGGGTGAGGGGGTGAGGGGGTTAGGAAGTCAAGGAGAGTGTCTGCAGAAGTGATGGTGGTACCTAGAGCCCTGTAGTTTTAACTTTTTAAGTAATAATTTGACAATACGTGTAATTGCTTTGTCCAAAACTAAAGTAAAGCACTTGAAGAAATCACCCTCTTACACATTGCAGATCTGCGGCTGCTGTGAATAAGTGTTGAAGCCTGTCGTGCACGTAATCCTAGGTAAGTTACTCTTTTGCCGCATCATCCACGGGGAATGCCACTGTGGCCTCGCGCTTTTCCTCAGCAGCGCAGATGGACGACGACTGGAGAGCGATTGCATTATTTACAACCCATTGAAGAGCAATCGTATTACAACCCGAGGTCAAAGAAATGAACACTTTCAATCTGTAGAACTTTCAGTGTTTTAAAAGTGAAACTTGGCATTTATTTAGTCAAAGCTAAAATATATATATATTTTTTTTGTATTGTTATTGAGGTTCAACGACCACCGTGAGCAACGCGATGAGCTATAAGCAGTCGCCCGTCCCCAATTTAGGGCCACTGGTTCCTAGGAAGGGAGAGAGCCAGTGCCGTAAGACAAACAGAACATCCATGCCTCACTGGATTCGAACCCGGAGCCATCTCGGACGAATGGTCAGAGACCATCGCTTAGAACACTGCGCAACCCGGGCTGGAAAGCTAAATATATCTTAAAACAGAATGTGAATCTTTGCACTCATTACTATGTGTGTTCGAATTTTTTTAAACTATAGCTGACAGGCAGGTGCAGTACGCCCCTTCCCGTCCCGCAGCTGCAGCGGTAGTAGGTTATTAGTTACGCCACTGCGTGTTGGACTTTGTGACCTATCCATGTGTTACATGAGCCTTCAAGTGTACGTTCGCTTCCCCGAGCCGGAAGAAAACACGTAATCTGGCAATGAGCTGTCACCGATGAAACCAGTCCTCGTGACTGCTTCATTCTCACGTGTCTCTTGTAGGCTCTTTCAACGATGAACCGAGGTTAGCATGATTCTCACATGTCTCTTGTACGCGCTTTCAACGATAAACCAAGGTTAGCATGATTATCACGTGTCTATTGTAGGCGCTTTCAACGATGAACCAATATTAGCATGATTATCACGTGTCTATTGCAGGCGCTTTCAACGATGAACCGAGGTTAGCATCATTCTCACGTGTCTATTGTAGGCGCTTTCAACGATAAACCGAAGTTAGCATGATTCTCACATGTCTCTTGTACGCGCTTTCAACGATAAACCGAGGTTAGCATGGTTATCACGTGTCAATTGTAGTCGCTTTCAACGATGAACCAAGGTTAGCATGATTATCACGTGTCTATTGTAGGCTCTTTCAACGATGAACCGAGGTTAGCATGATTATCACGTGTCTATTGTAGGCGCTTTCAACGATGAACCAAGGTTAGCATGATTATCACGTGTCTATTGTAGGCTCTTTCAACGATGAACCGAGGTTAGCATGATTCTCACATGTCTATTGTAGGCTCTTTCAACGATAAACCGAGGTTGGCATGATTCTCACATGTCTCTTGTACGCGCTTTCAACGATAAACCGAGGTTAACATGATTATCACGTGTCTATTGTAGGGCTTTCAACGATGAACCAAGGTTAGCATGATTATCACGTGTCTATTGTAGGCGCTTTCAACGATGAACCGAGGTTAGCGTCATTCTCACGTGTCTATTGTAGGCGCTTTCAACGATAAACTGAGGTTAGCATGATTCTCACATGTCTCTTGTAGGCGCTTTCAACGATGAACCGAGGTTAGCATGATTCTCACATGTCTATTGTAGGCGCATTCAACGATGAACCGAGGTTAGCATGATTCTAACATGTCTCTTGTAGGCTCTTTCAACGATGAACCGAGGTTAGCATTATTATCACATGTCTCTTGTAGGCTCTTTCAACGATGAACCCAGGTTAGCATGATTCTCACGTGTATATTGTAGGCTTTTCAACGATGAACCGAGGTTAGCATGATTCTCACATGTCTCTTGTAGGCGCTTTCAACGATGAACCAAGGTTAGCATGACTCTCACGTGTCTATTGTAGGCTCTTTCAACGATGTACCGACGTTAGCATGATTCTCACGTGTCTCTTGTAGGCGCTTTCAACGATGAACCGAGGTTAGCATGATTCTAACATGACTCTTGTAGGTGCTTTCAACGATGAACCGAGGTTAGCATGATTCTAACATGTCTCTTGTAGGCGCTTTCAACGATGAACCGAGGTTAGCATGATTACCACATGTCTCTTGTAGGCTCTTTCAACGATGAACCGAGGTCAGCATGATTATCACATGTCTCTTGTAGGCTCTTTCAACGATGAACCGAGGTTAGCATGATTCTAACATGTCTCTTGTAGGCTCTTTCAACGATGAACCGAGGTTAGCATGATTCTCACATGTCTATTATAGGCGCATTCAACGATGAACCGAGGTTAGCATTATTATCACATGTCTCTTGTAGGCGCTTTCAACGATGAACCGAGGTTAGCATGATTCTCACATGTCTATTGTAGGCGCATTCAACGATTAACCGAGGTTAGCATGATTCTAACATGTCTCTTGTAGGCGCTTTCAACGATGAACCGAGGTTAGCATGATTCTCACATGTCTCTTGTAGGCTCTTTCAACGATGAACCGAGGTTAGCATAATTCTCACATGTCTCTTGTAGGCTCTTTCAATAATGAATTGAGGTTAGCATGATTCTCACATGTCTCTTGTAGGCGCTTTCAACGATGAACCGAGGTTACCATTGTCACTCCGAGTGGTGTGCGGCTGCACAGCTCCATTTCCAACAGGGTTCGATGTACTGCGTGTTGGTACACATTACTCCTGTCACCAGCATTTAAATTACCGGCTAGTTGGGCCACTGTATCTCTTCTGCTGGCTCTTACCATACCGGATATCTTTCGCTGCCCTCTAGAATCGATGAGCCGTGGTCAGCCCAATCCTAGCCGGATGTTCGTGGTTTGTTGTTATTACTGTTCTTCTTCTTCAGTTTTGCGCAGCGGCTTTTACAACTGGTCGGTCGGAGGGAAAGAATACGGTAGCGTCAGTTCATAGGAAAACAAATACACATACAAAATTCCACATTTTGCTCAAAAGAAAAATGCGGAAGTTATCTCACTTTCTCCTCCTTTTAATTTTTGCTGAATTCTGAAAATATAGTAACAGAATTTTAGAATACAAACTGTATTTTTCTTATATACATCCAAACTTAGCCTTAGTTGCACATTAAAAATAAAACCTAGTAATTGGCTAAAACCTTTAATGAGATAAATATACACACACACTAGTTAAAACACCATTAGGCTTTTCAAGCCAAATCAGACGCATCTTAAGAGGCCTATCAAGGCTACATCAGCCTCATCTTCAGATGAATGTAATTCATTCCATTAGGACTTTCAAGGCTACATCAGCCTCATTTTCAGATGAATGTAATTTATTCCATTAGGACTTTCAAGGCTACATCAGCCTCATCTTCAGAGGGCTTTCAAGCCTACATCAGCCTCATCTTCAAATGGAATGTACTTCATTCCACCTGAAGATGAGACTGATGTAGCCTTGAAAGGCTTAACGATGTTTTAACTAGTGTGTGTGTGTGTGTGCTTATCTCATTAAGGGATTTAACCACTTATTAGGTTTTACTGCTTTATCGTGCAACTACGGCGAAGTTTGATGTATCTAAATACTGCACGAAATCATCTTCTCATCTCATTGTATTTGACCTAGTCTCGTCTTATATTCAGGATCGACTTGACTGAAAAAAAGAAAATTAAATTTAACCCATTCTTTCTTATACTCCGTATTGATTTATAAGCCCAAAAATACGATCATTCAGTAAGTTTTTACACCGTTCATTGCTTTCGTGTTCTGACTTTCCTCAGGTACAATAGCCTCTGGTATAACAGTTATCTAGTCTGTGATTTGTGCAAGCATGCTTGCAAACATCTAGAGCGATGTTCTACCTAATCGCACATCACATATCACTAAGCTGTTCTCTGAGATTCAGAGGTTAGCTCCACAAAGAAATACAAACTACGAGATATTTTCTAACTTATTATTTACTTACTGTTGTCGTATCAAGTTTTCAGCGATATTGACATACAACTCGGGTTTCACTGACATCCATCACACGGCGTACACAAGATCTTCTATACTTCATACTTATAACCTTTTTCTCGTGTAGATACCCCTGAATCTGATCCTCCCATGACTTCCTTGGCCTTCCTCTGCCTTTGCTTCCTGCCACTTGAGCTAAAAAGATTTTCTTGGTAAGCATCTCATCACTCATTTTTTCAACATGGCCAAGCCACCGAAGTATATTAGTCTCCACCTTGCTAGCAACATTTTGCTTCACATTACACAATTGCAATACATCTTCATTCGTCACACGATCAGAACGTGTCTTGCCACAAACCCCCGTAGTAACGCATTTTTCCAGCCCACAAATGACCCCTATGTTTCTTCTGTAGCACCCAGGTTTCACTGCTATACATTAGAGTAGGAACAATGTGGACTATCTTAAAAGGCGGCCACTGACACACACGTTTGAGTGTCACGCCAGCAAATGGGGGAGTTTTGTGCCTGAGGCGGCATGTAGCGTGGAGTGAAGAGGATTTCTGTCAGGCGTTGAAGAGATTCACTCCTGATTCACTCCCCGCTACATGCCGCCTCAGGCACAAAACTACCCCATATGCTGACGTGACATTCAAACGTGTGAGTCTGTGGCCGCCTTGAGTGCGAGTTGGGTTTGCCCACTCGGGACGCTCCATGGGCAACAATGGCATACAGAAGAGCAACAAGACTCTCTGTGAATCTTGGAGAGGAACCAGCTAGTTCTGTGTGACATTGGCGAAAAGGCCCCAACTCACTGGGTTTTGTTGCAGAATCCTTAGGTTGAATGACCAACTGGAGCCGTCAGCTGTGGGCTAATCCTCCATACTGGTGTACTTACCTGATTAAAATGACACAATGCTCCAGACTCTAGTGTGGGATACGGTGGACCTACTACACTTGAGAAGGATGGTCCACCACTGAAACGTTCTAACTAATTTCCTCTGCATTTTGCTTACGTACAACCAGTGGTTGAAACGGAAATTTTGAAGTGCCGGTATGCTCATGTTTAGCTGAAAATGATTCGGGAAAAATACCTTCGCCAGAAAATCTCCAAAACTGAAAAAGTAAAAAAAAATCCCTTGAAGAAAAACTCTTTTGTTTGAAAATGTAAATGACAATCCCGTGTAATACTGTCGCAGCGTAAGTGATAAAGGATGGCTGTCGATTTCAGTTTGTTTGTTTGTGTATCCAGCGGTCACTACTTATGCTACACTGAGGACTGAGGATAGACTTGTTCATAACGAGGAGTCTTTACCTCGGGACCAACGGGTTAAAGAGACTTCCGAACCTCGGCTAATCATAAGTGATTCAGCTGGACTGGAACTCAGAACTTTATGACCCCCTTCCAATAGAGACTTTCATGAAGGAGAAAGACGGGCAATTAGAATCTCCGCAATGAGAATGAACATCAAGTCTTAAATTAATAGCAATCTCACCACCCTCAAAGAATGAAAAAGTCAGAAGTGAAAAAAAAAAGGTTCAGTCGCCCCGATTGCGCAGTGGTCTAAACGATGGCCTCTGATCATTTGCCCGAAAGGGGTCCGCGTTCGAATCCCGGTGAGGCATGGATGTTGTGTTTGTCTTACGGCACTGGTTCTTTCCCTTCGCTGGAACCAGTGACCCTAAATTAGGGACGGGCGATTGCTTACAGCCCATTGAGTTGCTCACGGTGGTCGTTAAACCTTCAATCAAAAAAAAAGTTTATACTCATTGCTGTAAAACTAAAATTTGTGTCTAATATATTATTTCCAGTTCTTCTTTCTATGAAGAATCTCTTCAAATTGAATATATTAAATTAATGATATAATAAAATTACAGATATCTTTAGTGTGATGATCTGGAGCTTGGGCAAGATGTCATCATACGCTTTGGGTAGCTTCATTTCCATCCTTTAAAGGATTGAACTTATATCTCATATGTAGACCACTCTCCTACCGTTTACGGTTCCCACACAGCTATTTCTCAATGGCACGAAGAACATAAGGTTTTCGTGTTTAAGAATGAGGGTTCATAAGTCAGGGAAAAGAAAAATTCATTTTTGAAGTTCTCACTACTAAAATTAGTGCCGGTATGTAAATTCGGGATAAAAAAAAAAGTACCGCTATGAAATACTAGAAAAAAAAAAGTGCCGGTATTCCATACCGGCGTATACTGGCCCATTTCGAGCACTGCACACAACCAAGTTTCTAGGAGACGCTATTATGCAAAAGATTCGCTGTGGAATCGGTCAGATACTTAGCCTTATTTTACACGATTTTCTTGTCTCATTTCAGCTGGAATGGAAGCTTTCTTCAGAGTGCACCAGTGTAGAAACAATCAGAAGCAGAACGAGATAAATCGTCTGAATGGCCGACTTAAAGAATATTTCATAGCTGCAGATGTCGTGGAATGGAACTACGCCCCTTCAGGATTCAATTTCTTCAGCGGGAAGAATCTCACAGATGACGCGTAAGAATGCAATTTTTTATATCTTTACTGCACCAAAATGTCTTTTTTTCATATATACTTGAACAGCCGTAAGTCTCAAAAAATGTGCGGATGTTTCCGTGAAACGCGGAACTTTTTCTAAACTCAGGTTGGTGTTAAATCTGAATTCGTATTTGCATCTGGTGTTTTGCAAATGCGAGTTTGCAATTTCTCCGTTAGAAAATAAAATTGGAATAATTCGAAAACACCAACCGGCAATTCAATGTCCACTCAGCAGACAGCGAGGTTGTAGCAACGGAATCTTCTCAAAGGTAAAAACAAATCGTAGGGATTTGAGAAATTCTGAGAGCTAACACCCATTTATCCATCTACATCCTCCTCCGACCATGGCGGGTTGAGTCCCGCAAAGACGACTATGCGCCCGTGAGGGTTACTGGCAAATTAATGCAACCGGAGAAAGGACAAAGTGCGTCCGGGGCCGACATCACAGGGAACCACCTACGTATTCGCGTCCCCAACCATAGGGAGCGCCCGAAAAACCCCGGAAAAAACGCTCACTATGTGGGTAGCAGGACCGGGATTCGAACACTCATCCGAAAGCCTGCTTCCCACACATCACATGGCGCCTCAATCAACTGCACTCTACAGGTGGTGAGTTAATACAAACACTAGAACACATTTCAAACTGTAGCTATTTAGTTTATAATGCTACTTATACAAAATCACACTAACATCCTTCCATGGCTACAGTGCTCAGAGGACCGGTCCTCTATCCAATCGTCCGAGCCGGGACGGAGATCGAAACTAGGTAACAATGTCCCAGAAATAGTGGCCCCAAATTAGAGACGGGCGACACCTTATAGTCCTAGATGTTCGTTGGGCGGTACTAAACCCCGAAACAAGGAAAAAAACAATATTCCTGTCATTACCAAACTTCAGCCTTCTTTAATCCTCTAATACATGAATCCAAACTACTAAATTTTTGTGGCACCCTATACCTTCAACCTTTTTAACAGCCGATGTACCAGAAATAAATGTTGCCCCACACTTTCTGCGTTCCCCAAAAAGAAATATTCGCATAGGTAGCCCCGGTGACGCAGTGGTCTAAGCGCTGGCTTATGACCATTCGTCTAAGAAGGGGCTGGATTCGAGTCCCGGTGCTGCATGGATGTTGTGTTTGTCTTACTGCACCGGATCTCTTCCTTCCCTGGAACCATTTACTCTAAATTAGGGAAGGGCGACTGCTTATAGCCCATTGAGTTGCTCACGGTGGTCGTTAAACCTTCAATCAAAAAAAAAAAAAAAATGTTCGCATAGCGGCCGAGTTTTAGGAAAGCTACGGCGAAACAATTTCTTTCCCCCTCTCATCTCAACCGTACCGACCACAAACCTGTCACAACCAACCATCACCAGTGCCCACCATAACCCTGGTGCTACGAGCTCACTCCTAGTTCTTTGTTCTCTGCTCCATGACCCAAAGCATGATGGGAAAGGGCAAGTAACTCTGACAAGAGCAAAATTGCCAATGGTTCAAAACAAGTGGCTCAAACATCTCTCTCCTTTTCATACGTTTTCCACCCGTTGGTTGAAGAAGCGTATATGTTCCAGGTTTGTCCATCTGTCTGTCTGCTCGCGCGATAACTCGCGTAAAAATGATTCGATTTCGATGAAATTTTAGTAGGTACACCTGGGGACGAACCTTATTGAAAATGGGAGGAATGGAGTCAAAGGTCAAGACATAGGAGCGGGATCCATTCTATTGCTCTTATGCGTCATAACTTGCGTAAAAATGGTTCAATTTCAATTAACGTTTAGTATGTGGTAGGGGATAACCTGGGAACGAACCCTATCGAAAATGGTGAAATGGGGTCAAAGGTCAGGACATAGGAGCACGATCCAGTCTATTGCCCTCATGCGTCATAACTTACATAAAAATGCTTCGATTGCGACAAAACTTTAGTATGCTGTTCCGGAGATATACTGCTCCACTTCTGTTTAATATCATCGAAATGGGGTCAAACGATAAGAATAACATATATTGTGCTGTACCTATATTTCTTCATTTTGTGTGTTTCACTCTGTTTTTATGGAACGGCTTTTGTTCATTTTAAAGCAAAAAGACGAGATAACAGAACAGTGAAATAAAAGTAACGTAATTATAAATACACCAGACTGTGAATACTCAAGAGACTTCAAATAGCGCATTAAATCCGTTTATTTTTGCGGCGTAGTGAGTACAAAGACTCGCAAAGCTCTCGCACTCCACTGGGAGGCTTTCTCAAGGCAATGGTAAACATAAAAATGCAGAGAATTGGAACACATAAGGTACAAAGATGATTTTTGAAAATAACGCGGGTGACATCACGAGCGTATTACACGAATTTTGATCACGCAATTATACGGTTTGTCGCGATGTGTTTCTATCTTTTAATAACACATGCCAAGCTCTTGGTAGTTCAGTAGAAACTGTATCATTGCACGCTAGTTTGATGGATAGGATTTCGACAGTTTCCCTGCTGGCAGTCTCTTTAAAGTTCGTGTATGGGGCAATTCTTCTAATATTACTCCATAGAGGAGCGGCCGATGAATGCATGACTTCTCTGGCGAGGGCTGTATTCTGCATGTCCTGTTTGATACTTCGCACGTGCTCTTGACATCTAGTGTCCAAGGATCGCTTTGTCATTCCGATATATAACTTTTCCGTGTTGTTAGGATATACCAACGGTATAGCGTACAAACCTGCCTTTTCTTTCAAGCAGTGTCTCTCCTTGCAACTTGATAGCATATGTGATAATGGGGTCGGGAACTTCAGTGCTATCAATATGTTGTATTTACGTAATACATTCTTTAACCAATATGTAAAGCCTGGAACATACGTGATGGATCCTGCGAATCTCACCGTCTTACCAGGTGGTTTTTTAATACATAGAACTGTAAGAAACCGTATAATGTCAACAATAGCGAAACCACCTAGTAAGACGGTGAGATTCGTAGGATCCATCACGTATATTCCAGGCTTTACATATTGGATAAAGAATTTATTGCGTAAATACAACATATTGATAGCACTGAAGTCTCCGACACCCTTATCACATATGATATCAAGTTGCAAGGAGAGACAGTGCGAGAAAGAAAAGGCAGGTTTGTACGCTATACCGTTGGTATATCCTAACAACACGGAAAAAGTTATATATCGGAATGACAAAGCGATCCTTGGACACTAGATGTCAAGAGCACGTGCGAAGTATCAAACAGGACATGCAGAATACAGCCCTCACCAGAGAAGTCATGCATTCCTCGGCCTCTCCTCTATGGAATAGTATTAGAAGAATTGCCCCATACACGAACTTTAAAGAGACTGCTATCAAGGAAACAGTCGAAATACTATCCAGCAAACTAGCGTGCAATGATATAGTTTCTACTGAACTACCAAGAGCTTGGCATGCGTTATTAAAAGATGGAAACACATCGCGACAAATCGTATAATTGCGTGATGAAAATTCGTGTAATACGGTCGTGATATCACCCGCGTTATTTTCAAAAATCATCTTTGTTCCTTACGTGTTCCAATTCTCTGCATTTTTATGTCTACCATTGCCTTGAGAAAGCTTCCCAGTGGAGTGCGAAAGCTTGACGAATCTTTGTACTTAACTACGTCGCAAAAATAAACGGATTTAATACGCTATTTGCGTCTCTTGGGGAATAAAGGTAATTAGCTCAAAGAGAAAAATGCGGAAAGCCGGAAATGAAGAGGACGGAATAGTCGATTCAATAAGATTGTCTGGGAATGGTTTGGTAGTGCAAGGTTGAGAAATTTGCCAATTTCCGGCCATTAACACGAACAAAAAATATGGCCCGAAAGCACTTGGAAAAGAGTTTCATGCTTCAGAAGGATGGTTGGAGAGTTTTCGAAAGAGACGCAACATTTCGTTCAAGGAAATTTGCGGTGAACCGGCAGACGTGAAAGAGAAAAGTTTCGAATTGGATGAGAAAACTATCAACATCAAGCCTTGCAAAATATTCACGACATTCGAGATTTTGTACTTCACATGGGTGACTGAATGATTTCGCTTAATTAGCAGCGCATGTGCTGAGATTCATATTGTAAGAGCTACTGTACGGATATTAATGTTGGAATATTAAAATAATAAAAGTTTGTGATATTTAGTTAATTAAAGTACTACAAACGATACATTCCCTTAAGTAATCACTAACTATTGGGTGTGTGCATAATAAGTTCTACCCGTTTTTGTAGGCTACAAAGAAAGGAGGAGAACACAACAAATAAGGTACGTACGATTTCACATAATTGCTATCATCCTGTGTGTCCTCTTGCCATCTGTCTATGAGTAGATGAATCCTACGCCGGAAAAACTCCTGTGTTTTAAAGCCAAAAGAATCATGTAATGCCGTTTTCACATCTTCCACATCATCGAAGGATCGGTGAGCGAAGGCGTTCTGCAACGATCCAAAAAGCTGGTAATCCGTAGGTGCCAAATCAGGGGAATACGCCGGGTGAAGTAACACTTCCCAACCAAAGTCCAGTAATTTTTGCCGAGTGGTTAAAGCAGCATGAGGTCTGGCGTTATCATGATGAAGGATCCCGCCTTTGCGATTGACGAGTGCCGACCGCTTCGATATCAGTTGTCCTCGGAATCTGTCCAACTCTTGGCAGCAGTAGAAGTCGGCATTTATCGTTTGGTTAGGTGTCAACACCTCCCAGGGAATTATATCCCCTAAACATCCCACCAAACACTTAACAAAGCCCTTTTGGGATGCAGTCCTCCTTTCGAGGTCGGTGGAGCAGACTCTTCACCTTGGCACACAGTCCATCGACGCTTTACATTACGGTACAGTACCCATTTCTCATCACCCGTTACAATTCGTCCCCAAAACGGTTCATTTCTGGGACGAGAAAGCAAAAAAAAACACAGGTACAGATTCTCTCCTCTCGTTGCTTTGCAGAAAGCTGGTGCGGAACCCAGTTATAGAACTCCAAATGCATGCATCCGTCTTTCGACTGTTGTTTTTGTGTACCGACAACATTTCCGATAATTCCTGAATGGTTGGATATGGGTCATTTGTTATGGCTCGGTCCATATCCTCGTCAGGAACCAAGGATGGACGTCCAAGACGTGGTTGATCTTTACAGCTTTTGTCTCCGTCCCGGAATTTCCGAAACCAACGGCGACATGTGCTATCATCAACTGTATCCTCTTCATACACTTGATAGATGTTGCGGCAAGCCGCGGCTGCAGTGCTGCCTTTATCGAACTCGTACAGTAAACAATGCCTAATGTGCTCCTTATCGCATGGCATGTTACACCGTCCGAGATTTCCGTTACGAATGACTTACTCGGACAAATCTAGTGCTTCTGTATGCTATACTGCTCCACGCTTTATTGGGTGAAAATTCGGCATCGCAGATTCATCTGTGACGTAACTACTCCGATCGCAATTTGCATCTAAAACAAAAACGGGAAGAACTTTTGCACACACCCAATAATGTTATTACCAGTGGCGAAGCGTGACTTTGTAAGTTAGGGAAGCAATGCAGTTAATATGCGATAAATAAATGGCAAAAGTGATATGAATGAAAATTTATAATAATTAAAATCAGCAAGTGGCCCGTCGTTTACATGCTACGTTAACAATACGGCATGGCAGAAAGCATCGTAAGACCCCCACCGCCCAAACGCGAACATGCGCGGTACTACCAAAAATAAATGTCTATGTAGAAGCTCAAATGCAAAGATTTATAAAAAAATATTCAGTGAAAATGTTGAAAGGGAAAAAAACTTGTCTACCCACACAACGAAAAGAATTGGGGGTTGCTTCTATCAGAGCTGAGACTGGCTGTAGAATATTTACTGCGGTTCGGGCTCGGGATCTTAGAGAGAGGGAGAGCGAGAGAATTTTTTTTTTATTTATAAATGTGATTTTATATGATTTATATATAAAATTACATATAAATTATCATATAAATTTTTTATAGAGATTTTTTTTTATGTATTGTGATTTTATATGATTATGAAAATGATCCAAAAGACAGAGAAAGTATTTTTTCTAGAATGCAGTCTTCGGAGTTTTGGGAGTTCACGTGGCCGTGTACTGTAAATGCGCCAGAGTCCATTGCTTCCGTGGGGCTTACATTCCTCAGAAGAGTCACAGAAACGAATAGCTACACTAATAAAAGTAACGCTTACTTTTATGTTTCTGAAATAATGACATGTCACTGCTAAAGAGCGTGCGACATAAAACTACTGAAAGTTCAAACCATAAGCCAATAATGAAACTGAATCAACTAATTACACTAACACAGAAAACTTTTGACAAATTGCAACTTCAAGCTATTCTTACGGCAGTCCTCTGAGTGCTGAGTCTGATAACTGAACGTTTGGAAAGAGCGCATGCTCAAGTTAGTGGCTTTATCCTTGAAACTTTCTTGTGTGGTTCTGCCTTCGGCGCCGTGGAAGCGTATGGGAGAATGCTTCCCCACGCTCTATGCATAGCATTACTGGTTGTGGTTGGCCACTCTGCTGGTGGGCATGACGTGTTACTGAGGTTCAGCTAGATGCATTATCTGCGTTGCTTCCAACGAGCGACTTACGTGCGAGATATTTGTTCTTGTTTTCGTAAAAATACAAATATGAATTTGCTTTCTTAAAAATAAAAGATACTGAAAAAGATGCCCGCTGCGTTATGTTGGTGTGATATTTTTATTTTACTTTAATGCTACATATTTTTAATTCGCGCAAAAGAAAGCGCATGAACCAAAGGGAAGCAATGCTTCCCTTGCTTCCATTGACCCTTCGCCACTGGTTATTATAGACGGCGAGTCGAAAGTTTTGCAATATTTGCATAAACGCATGTGTTGCGGCGGGTATGTCACGTGTTTAAACTAGTTCAAGTCGCGCACTGCAGTCAGTCGAAAGGGATATAAAGTGGCAGTCGTTGCTGTGAACAGAATTGTATGTCGTCATTCTGTCTGCGGTTGGGACGCCTAAAAGATGAAAAGCCGCAACTGGCTAATTAGGGAATTTTGCTTTACGAGTTTGAACTCGGCCATAACGCTGCTCAAGCAACACGAAACATTTGTCATGCGAAAGGGGAGAGTTCCGTGGACCACAGCACAGCAACCAGATGGTTCAAGAACTTTTGCTCAGGTGACAGAAACCTCGACGATGAGTTAAGGTCAGGTAGGTCGCGAATCGTGTATTCGGAGGCCGTAAGCCTGGCGTAGAGGCTAATCCGACAACCAGCACTTGGAGATTATCAGGCGAGCTGGGTATATCACAGACCACTGTGATTTGTCACCTTCAGGACTTCGGCAACGTGTACAGGAGCTGCCGCATTGTCCCTCACGAACTGACACCAGCTGAAGCAAACCGCCGAGTGGAAGTGTGCACCAAAATCCTAGAAAACCCGGGCGATGTACGTTTCATCAAGAGGAATTTTTACGTGCGATGAAAAGTGGGTCTATTTCCGTAATCCTAACATACAACGGCAGTGGTTGAGCCCGGACCGGCTTCCAGAACATGTTGCTAAACGTGGGCGCTTCGAGCACAAGGTGATGCTCTGCGTCTGGTGGAATTTCGAGAGGATAATCTGTTACGAATTTGTTCCAGACGGTCAGACCATCAACGCCAACCTCTACTCTGAACAGCTGGAGCGGATGTATGCCGTTTTGGAGAAGAAGTACCCGGCACAGTAAACAGAAAGAGCGCTCTACTACAACAGGACAAAGCTCGGCCTTATACCGCGCGAACGACGTGGTCAAAATTCCAGGAACTTGAAAGCATCGAACTGGTCTACACCCAGCATGTAATCTGGACCTTGTCTCGTCGGATTATTACTCGTTCCGGTTCATGGCCCACTTCCTTCGCGGGCGGCACTTCAACAACCAGGAGGAGGTTGCAGCTGGGGTGAAGCAGTTCTTCGCCTCGAAGGATAAGAACTGGCACCGCCACTGAATCGAAACACTGGCAGACAGATGGCTAAAGACGGTGCAACACAATGGCCTATACGTTGAATGCTAGTCAGCTTTCGTCGTAAAGGTACGTATGAAGACATAAAGTGATCCTAATATTTCAAAACTTTCGACTCTCTCTGTAGGAAGACAAAAATGCAAATGTTCACATTTCAATGGTTTCCGGTTGTAATGATTTGGGTTTTAAGGTGTGTAATAGAAGTGCAGAACAGTGCCCATTTAAGAAGGGGGTTAGGAGGGCTGCAGCTCCGGGACTAGCATTTTCAAGGGTCCCCAAGTTTAAGTTCTACATATTTTTTTTTCTTTTTTTTTTTTTTTGCAGATAGCACAGCAAAAACCATAAGAAACTGCCTTGTGAAAAAAATTTCTATTTCTTTCCGCTTTTTTTAGGAGGAGTCCGCAAAAAGTATGGTCGCCCCCAGTCCATCCTTAAATCTTTCGAAAACATTACATATGTTCTTTAGCACACAGCTGTAATTGGAGGAAATTTCCATACATTAAGAATTCGTTTGAGACATGATATTTGGATCATATTATTTTGTCCACTACTTTGATATAATTTCGACAAGCTGAACTTTGGGGATGGATTAATACAGAACTGAACTAGTATCCATTTTCGACCGTGCATTTTTACATTTTTTTGCTAACCCCGATTCGTCCATGAATCATGGGATACACACTTCAACACGACGGGTATATTTTTATGGCTTCCTCATCATATTTTGGGAATGTTTTCCACCGGGTATTTTTATTCATCTACTCATAGTGTAAACCTGGATGTGCCACTAATAATGGGTCTCCCAAAATACTGTCCAACCTCTGGGGCCCCTGTCTCCTTAAATGTGCTCTGGTGCAGAGTCAATTCAACCTAAACACAGTACCTTACGTGAAGCCTGTTCTTCTAACTACACTCATGTCCAAAAGTTAAACATAATTATTACAATTGTGAATATTTCAAGAACCAATCGTCGGAGAGACACGAAACTGGGTATGCTTGTGTAATAACATACTGCTAGTACAACAACAGACGAAACATGTTATGAAACAATGTTCATTGTATTACTTATTCAAATTTACAAAATGAACAGCTTTTTCGTCTTGATTACATAAAATTGAGGAACGGCTGGTGCACTATGATTAATAAGGGACGTGGTGACCCCTTGCAGTCATAGAAGCCTCGCATCGACTTCTCATGCTGCTTATCAGGTTGTCCGAGAGCTTTGTAGGGCAACAAGTCCCACTTCTAACGAAGAGCACTTCGGAGCTCCGGAATGGTCCTGGGTGGAGGCTGACTGGATGCAATTCGCCACCCTAATTCTTCCCATGCATTCTCTATCGGATTCATATCTGGAGACCTTGCTGGCCACTCCATGTTCTGGATATCTTCACTTTGGAAAAAGCCATTCACCAGCTGAGCTCTGTGAGGCGTGCATTATCTTCCATTATTATCAGCGCTGGATACACGGCATCTCTGAAAAGTCTCACATGAGGTTCTAGTATCTCGTTTTTGTACCTCTGTGGAAGCTGTGGACCTCTGTGGAAGCTGTGGACCTCTGTGCGCCCATTTAACATTACGCCTGCCCATGCCATGACTCCACCGCCACCAAATTGGTTCCTGTCCGCTATCTTATTGTGACTGTAACGGGTTCCTTGGTCTTCCCAGAGAGTGGTTCGACGAGAAGGAGTCTGTAAACTGAATCTGGACTCATCAGTAAATAGCACATTGCTCCACTGATGCAGTGACCAATTTAGATGCACCGGACTCCAGTTTAAACGGGCCCTCCTGTTCACAGGAGTGAGCGGGACACAAAGTATTGGACAACTGGCATAAGGACCAGTTGTCCTGAGCCTCCTGTGGACAGTTTGTTTTGAAACACGTCGTCTTGTAGCAGCCGCAATCTCTGAAGAGAGTTGCCTGGCAGACATTGTCTTATGACATCGTGCAATTAATGCAAGATACCGGTCCTGCTGAGGGGTTGTGACTTTTGGACAACAATGTACTACTGATTGGTTGGCGTCTAGCATCTCCTGTGTCTTGGAACCTTCGCCAAAGCCTGGAGATGACACTTTGCGAAACATTCAGTGCTCTAGAGACCTCAGTCTGGAACTGTCCTGATAGGAGCCTTCCGATTTTTCTACCCTGCAAAAATGGTCAACCTGGCGTCTTTGTTCCATATTATGTTCCTGATCAACAATGATAGCAATTCTTCTCACGGGGATTGCAAGAAAATGGAATAAGACACTCATGGTAGTAGGGTCAGCTGTTTTTAGGGAACTGCGAGGTATTTGAATATCGAATGTCAACGAACGTTATTTGACCGTGCAATGAGATTGGTTTACGTGTATAATTAATCAACATACCAATGTTCTCTGTCATATCTGTTTTGATCCTTTACTTTGTACGTTTTACTAGTCATGCTTAACTTTTGGACACCAGTGTAATTCACTTTAGGTGAAAACCCTAGATAGCTTACTACATGTAGAAATGTCACTTCTAGAATCTTCAAACAATTACTGCTTACAATAACAGAATATCTTGTGCAGACGACAAACATTAAAGCTTGTCCTTGGTACAGGATATTTAACAAATACAAATGATACGCCACTCACAATAAACGCAACCAAATGATATATCAGAACAATATGACCACTTACCAATAATAGTCGTGAAGATGGTATAACATACAAGATGAAAATGCATTAATCTACCCTCTGTTTAGATTGCTCGCTCCACACATTATACACTGTCATATCACAATAATAGGACCACTTACCTAATAATCACCCTTGGCTCGAATAACAGCGGCGAGACTGCGTGCAATGGACGCAATGAGGACCTGGAAGGTCGTCCGAGGCACACGTGCCCATTCGGACTTCAGAACAGCACAGAGGTCCCAGAGATGAGGTGGTTGTGGGTCTGCACGTCAAAACTGTCGATCTAAATATTCCCACAAGTGCTCTATGGGATTGAGGTCGGACGATTTCGCCGGTCAAGGGAGAAAGGAGACATCACTGTCGTGTTCTTGGAACCAGTCACTCACCCCCTTAGCGACATGGCGGAGTGGCATTGTCCTGTTGGTAGGCCCCATCACCACCAGAGTAAACGTCCAACATGAAGGGATGCATGTAGTCAGCGAGAATAGACAGGTAGCCATTGACTTTTAGGGACCCATTCAGTGGTACCAACGATCCCAGATCATACCAGAAAAACATCTCCCGAGACGTGTAGACTGCCACCGCCGGTCTGTACTTGACCTACAAGCGTGTCCGGGCTCTCGTGTGTCTGATGCCATATCCGCCACCGCCCGTCACTTCTGTGGAATAGAAACCTCGATTCATCGGAGAAAGCACCCTTTTGCAACTCTTCCACTGTCTAATGACGGTATTCCCATGCGAACTTCAGGTGTCGGTACAGATGGACCTGGGTTAAGATGGGCACCTTGACGCAGAGTCGACTCCAGAGACTCGTGCGTAATAGGGTTCACTCTACTGTTATCAGGGACACGTACCTGGGTGCCCCAGCGTTCATTTGCATGGCCAATTGCTGCACTTTTGCGCGTCGATTGCCCTTTACCAGTCGGCGGAGACGACGTTCTCCTCTGGGGTCAATGGCCTTTGCGACTTCACAGTTATGACGTCGGGAGGTACTCAGTGTGCCAGCGGTCCATTCTTGGTACCACCCCCTTACTAGAGCATCTCGCGAACAGGCCACGAACTCGGCTGTTTAGGATCCGCATCCCCCTTGGCGCGGTAGCCGATGATCATTCCATTTGGAACGTCCGTCAAATCACTATCTCTGCCCATTGTGCTCACGTGACGCACTATGGCTCATCTGTCCTGGCCGGCCGCTTATATCTCCCTATAGTCGAATTTGTCACGTGCACTCTGTGACGCGCCTGGGAGGGTACACTGCGATACAGGGGGTAGTGACATTATTCTGATAAGCCCGTGTAGTCACAATGTATGAGATGGAAACCTGTCTAAAACGGATAATAGTTCCAGTCCTTTGTATTCCGTCTTAGATAGGTTTCACTGTATTGCTACATTTCGAGTTCGTTTTCATTCAAATTTTTGCCCCAGGCATACCAATGCTTTCGCTAGCAACGAATAATATAATTGATTGAAGAATCTCATCAGAAATAATATTTCGTGCGCGTGCGTGCGATCTTTGCTTGTTTGCATTTGGTTTTATTAAGTTCAAAAAATCGGACATTGTCCCTCCCTTACGCCAGAGGGCATGAAACCAAAATGTGGAGGTCTGGACATATTTCGAACAACTTTGGAAAATAAACCGTGCATGAGAATAAATGATGCTTTGCAGACTTTAAATAAAACCGACGTCGAAAGAGCCGTTCGTCAAATCCTTGATAAGAATTAATTACCCTGGAAATAGCTGAATGCCGTGACACAGTGCTTAATTCATCCGTTCTCCAAACACAGGAGGAAGTGGCCCCAAGGTCAGGAGGGGCATCGTCCATTGATTGCCTCAAGAGCCAATGCATTCTCGGCTATGACTCAGTCGTAACTCTGTCCTCTGCGAATATAAATGGCCCATAAAATTTTACCCATCATGAGCTTTACTCAAAGTTTCCGGCCCATAAATTCTCTGACTGGGATGTGACCTGTTCCCAAAGCGCGTCTGGTTCCTTCTTTCCCTTTTTCCCACATTTTCCTTATTTCAAGTCAGATAGAAGCAATCCAAGTTTTGTTTTCTATTGCTGGTTATAACTGTGTGAATATTTCTAAATGCCTGTAAGGAATGGCAGGTGCATGCAGAAAGAAGTACGTTTCGAATCGATATTTTCTCGAGTGTTTCCGTCAGATTAAACACTTGTGTCGTTGGATGGCTTTTATCTAAAGTTGCCTTTTGATCTTTCCCCGACAGCAGTAAAGTAAATCCCAAGTAAAAAAATTCGATGCAACGAAAATGGGTAACGGAAGTTGTTTAAACCATTGTTGAAATCTGATTTTTGAATGTTATCCCATGAAGTGCCGTAACAATAGTTAATTCCATTGTTACTCCAAAGTGAAAATGATCCAAATACGTGGTGTCAGTGAATAAACAAAAACATCACGCTTTCGACGTCTTATCAACACATAGCAACCGAAAAATTGTTATCCGATCACCGCTGGGGATCCGAATCCCAGATCTCTCGATATTTAGCCCAGCGCGTTAGCCTTACCCTACGGTGGCCAACAATCAACGGCGCTATGTAACAATTTTTCAGTTGCCGGATAACAATTTTCCGGTTGCTATGTGTTGATAAAACGTGGAAAGAGCGATGTCTGTGTTTAATCATTGTTACTCAACACAATATATTTCATTGACGTATCGCCGATTTTTTTGTTTTTTTTTGATTGAAGGTTTAAGGACCACCGTGAGCAACTCGATGGGCTATAAAGCAGTCGCACGTCCCTAATTTAGGGCCATTGGCTTCAGAGAATGGAGAGAACAAATGCCGTAAGACAAACACAACATCTATGTCTCACAGGGATTCGAACCCGGGCCCTTCTCGGGCGAATGGTAACAAGTCAGCGCCACCACTGCGCCACCGGGACCGCAAAGTATCGCTGATTGCCGAGCGTTATTTCATCACGTTTTACAATACATAAACGTTACAACATCCCTTCGAAATCTCCATAAATTACGAGAACCTGATGCTAAATGTGATCAAATCCATTACGAAAATGCATTTTTTATGCTATGAAAGCTGTGCGTCTTAGCTAAATTTGGCTTCCTCTCGACCGTGAGGTTTCTTGCTATTGATGAGAGCTTTAAAATTATGTATAACACGACGGGATGTAACCTGTAGATATCCTAGACCAAAAGAAACCAATCCCTCTCACGAACACTCTTGCAATTCAGTTTTTCTTTCTATTTTGAGGTCGGATTTTAGCTTGCGCATGCTAAAATGGACTATCGTACCTACATCACATTTCATTGGGGTCAGGGTCGCTTCTTACGGTCGTCTAAATCTTAGTAATAATAATAATAATAATAATAATAATAGTAATAATAATAATAATAATAATAATAATAATAATAACAATAGTAGTAATAATAATAATAATAACAATAATAATAATAATAATAATAATAATAATAATAGTGCAAGATCAAGTTATAAACACCAAAAACTACCAGAAGCATATCCTAAAGGACACGTCAGTGTAAAGCGACACATGTCGGCAATGCCATCAAGCGCCAGAGACCATCCAAAATATCGCAGCAGGGTGCAGAGTCCTCACACAAAAAGAGTACACGAACAGGCACAATCAAGTCGCCAAGATTGTCCATCAGCAATTGGCAAGAAAGCACCACCTCATTACAACTGAGCCTGTCCCCTACCACAAGTATGAGCCAACAACGCTTCCAGAGAACAACACCCACAAGATGTACTGGGACAAATCGATCAGAACAGATGAGGCCATCCCCCACAATCGGCCCGACATTGTTCTGGTTGACAAGGAGAAGAAGTCAACATACCTCATTGATATAACCGTGCCCAACACGTGCAACCTCCAGAAGACGTACGGAGAGAAGCTGTCAAAGTATAACGACCTACGATACGTAGTTAAGGAAGTGTGGCATATGGAGAACGTCACCACCGTCCCCATAGCAATATCAGCCACAGGAGTTTTACCTTAAGACCATTCACAGATCTATACAGGCATTAGACCTTCAACCTAACACCTACACGGAACTACAGAAGGCAGCTATCCTGAACACTTGTAGGATAGTAAGGAAGTTCCTGGACAACTGAGAGAAACAAATACTACTTTCCAGACTTGGTACGTCGTACCCATCCTGGAAGAAAGAGAAGGAAAACCCTCAGGAAGAGGTGGGATCTCATAATAATAATAATAATAATAATAATAATAATAATAATAATAAAGATGGGTGCCCATAGCTTAGTTTTCAGAAGGGAGCAAACAGAAATTGTAACTATGAATAGCATGTACGAACGCCATATGGCCGCCCCGGTGGCGCAGTGGTCTAAGCGATGGCTTCTGACTGTTCGTCCGAAAGGGGTCCGGGTTTGAATCCTGGTGAGGCATGGATGCTGTGCTTGTCTTACGGCACTGGCTCTCTCCCTTACCTGGAACCAGTGACCCAAAATTAGGAACGGGCACTGCTTATAGACCGTTGAGTTGCTCACGGTGGTCGTTAAACCTGCAATCAAAAAAAAAAAAAAAAAAAACGCCATATGCAAATTTCTACTGTGCGTTCTTGTTATCTAACCACTGTTGCAACAAATTCAACATATAAATTTAATTAGAAACCAGAGAAGACACAAGAATTGCAGTTGCCCAGATGGCGCAGTTGTCTAAGCGCTGGCTTCTGACCGTTCGCCCGAGATAGGTCCTTGTTCGAATCCCGGTAAGGCATGGATGTTATGTTTGTCTTAAGGCACTGGCTCTCTCCCTTCCCTGGAACTAGTGGCCCTAAATTAGGGATGGACGACTGCTTATAGCCCATTGAGTTGCTTACGGTAGTAGTTAAACTCTCAAATAAAAAAATTGCATAACAAGATGGATAAATGAAATCAGGAATTATGTTAGGACAATAAGAAAAATTTCTTGTCGTTTATTTTATCCTTTTGGTCACTTGTACAACATACGCCACGAAGCCCCAGAGATCAATCGATTGCTCATCGAGAATGAAAAGATACCCTCAAGATAAATTTCTGGGAAAAACTTGGAGAGATCTTTGTCCATCAGTGATTAGCTTTTTCATTTCTTCGCCTTTCATATGTACTTTCCCATACTCTCCCTACTCACAGAGTTTTCCAACAGGAAACGGGAAATCTCATCCTTACGTCCTGCTGCAAATTTCTTCTTTCCTCCCAGCAATTTACAAGGATTTTCCCATTTCTGCTGCTTACACACGCATTCAGAAATTCAACAGAAAAAATTGCAATCAGAATTGGTGTTATCACTAAAATCTGTTTAATACCTTTCACGGACAGAAAGAGCATGATCCGATTTCGAGGGAAGGGCAAATGTCCCCCTTGCCCCCGTGTATGGGCGCCCATGATAATAAATGTTGTTTTTGAAAAACTAAACAGTCTAAATATTTACTATTGCGCTGCTATAGTTTAGTAAATATTTACTTTTATGACTCATATACTATCTTTTTTCAATGCTTTTACGATAATTACGTTCATTAATCCACCTACCTAAGTACCGCTCAATGTCAGGAATTAGTAAACCTTATTGTTTGTTGTTATGATTTAATTCCACTTAGAATGTACATGGAACTAAGGTCCGGTGTGGTCGTGAGTGACGTGAATAAATGCAATGCGTTGTACGTAAAGGTACATTCAAATCCTTGTTTACATATTTCACACCCACACTGTACATTCTCGAATCACTTGTTTTACATATTTCACACCCACAAAGATCTTTTCATGTGAAAGATCATACACAATCGAGTCACATTATTGTGACCACCAGCTAATATCCAGAGTAACCGCCGTGTGCAGCGCGGACAGCAGCTAAACGGGCTGGGAGTGACTCAATAAAGCGCTGGAAGGTGTTCATAGGTATGTGGAGCCATGCTGACTGCAGTGCATCTGACAACAGCTGGAGGGTGCGTGGTGGAGGATCCATAGAGCGAACAACACATTCGAGGTCATCCCACAGATGCTCAATTGGGTTTCAGTCTGGGGAATTAGGGAGCCAGGGAAGTACTTTGAAATCTTCATCGTGCTCTTCCAACCACTCTCGGACATTTCTAGCTGTGTGGCACTTCGCATTGTCGTTCTGGAAGATCCCATCCGCTCCAGGGTAGACAATCAGCATGTATGGGTGCACGTGGTATGCAAGGATGGATTCATAACGAATTCGGTCCAGGTGTGAGTGTACCAAGGGAATGTTAAGAAATCATTCCCCAAACCATAACGCTGCCGCACCATCTTGTGTTCTTCCAGCAATGGTTGAAGAGTGTTTGTTCTCTGATGTTTCTCGCCTTATGCGCCAACGTCCATCCGTTCGATGAAGCAGAAAACGTGACTCATTGGAGAAGGCAATCCTTTGCCAATCAGCGGAGGTCCAATTCCGATACTTCCGTGCAAATGTAAGGCTTTTCTGCCGATGCACCTTAGTTACCAAAGGTGCAGTGACCATCCGTCTGCATCGGAGCCCCATACGCAGCAGAGTTCACTGAACTGTCGTTTTAGACACACTTCCGGTAGCCCTCTGATTCATTCGGCCAGTGAGTAGGTGTGGATCGGCCCTCACGCACCTTCGCAGCCGACGTTCACCTCTCACATCAATGGCATGTGGTGCTGCACAGTTTCCACGTCGCTTATTCGCAGTGGTGCCATTTCTCTAATCACGATACACTTTAACCACAGCAGCACGCGAACAGTTCACAAACTGCGCTGTTTCAGAAATACTGCCACCCTTGGCTCGAAAGCCGATAATCATCCCTTTTCTGCAAATCTGATAAGTCACTCCTTTGATCCATGACAGCAACGAGTGATATGTTTTCAGAATCAGATCAGATCAGATCATATGTAGAGGATTTTAGGAAGAGAGTGTCTGACCCCAACAATCCTTAGAAATAGGAAGCTAGGAGATTTGGGCAAGAGTGCCCGGTAGGAAAGTAACACGGAAGTGAAGTCGAAAGGGGGAGGAAGACGCCCTTATTTATTACCGGGGGGCAGTACCCGGGGTCCGACGGCTTAACGTGCCCATCCGACGCACGGCGTATATTTAGTGGATCGAGCGTTCGTACCTGCCTGGGATCGAACTTGAGGTCCTTTCCGTGGCAGTCACGAACGTTGCCCACTAGGCCACCCGCGACCCATGTTTTCAGAATGCCTACAGCTCACCTTATATACCCTCCATGCCTGCTAACGACACGTGCCTTCTTTCATTGGCTGCACGCTGTTGACCTGAAAAGTAGGAGGTGGTCACAATAATGTGATTCGACTGTGCCGAATAAATTATCAACAAATAGCAGTACTAGGGAACTCTCTCGATTTTTTAGATTGGAATCGTACACCTGGTTACGAAGCTTTTTCTCTTCCAGAAAGACGTCGGTCAAGGCCTTTTCAATTCTGTTCCAAGCAGCTGATTTGCAGGATGAATCGGGTGTGGTTCTTTCGCTTCCGCAACGGTGTTTTTTTTTTTTTTTTTTTTTTTTTTTCTGTTATTTTCTTCATAATTACTATTCACTCTCTCACCGGTCTTTACAGTAGAAACACCCCCAAAACCAACGAATGAATTGCTTCGGAGGCAAAAATCGTTTCTTTTCAGCAGTCTCAGAATTCACCAAATTTGCCGTAGTTAAATTGCTATAACACTGGCATTGTCGTCGAGTCGTCGACTGCGTGGGTACTTCGGAGCTCAAGCAGCCATTAAAAATTGTAAAAGATGAAACCTTAGAAATAAAAAAAAAACTTTTCATTCACCAATTTCGGATTTTTTTTTTGTGTGGATTAGCAAAAAATATCGCGATATAAGAGTTTCTACGGCAGCTCTCCCTCCATCATGAAAAAATAAGATATACATCTACGCCCCCTGGCGTAGAAACCATGCATTATTTTAAGAAGAAAATGCTTCTAAACGGTTTGTCGACAAGAGTACTATCGGTCTACAAACGACGTTTTTTTCAATCGAGATTTTAGAAGCTCATATTTTGCTGCAAATACATCAGAAGCGGAAATTAAGATTTACGCCCCCTGGTGGCCAAACCATTTTTTCACAAAAATTAAAAATTATGTGCAAACGATTTCCCATCAGGAGCTGTAACCTGTGCAGAAAGAATTTTTCAAATCGGGGATTTAGAAGCAGAGATATAAAGGGGAGGGGGGAGGAAACGCAATTTACCTCTACGCCCCCTAGCGGAAAGTCTATGAATAACTTGAAAATTTTGAAATTATATAAAAAAAATGTCACACTGAAAACACTATCCAACAAAGAAGGGGTTTTTCAAATCGGTCTCCTAGAAGTAGAGATATTGACAAATATAAGATATACATCTACGCCTTCTGGCAAAGAAACTGCAGAATATTTTAAAAGGATATATTCCTAAAAGGTTTATCGATGTGAGTGGCATCAGTCTATGAAAGAATTTTTTCAATTGGTATTTTAGAAGCTCAGATATTATGGCAAATACGTCAGAAGCAAAAATTAACGCTTACGCCCCTTGGTGGCCAAAGTATTTTTTACCAAAAATTAAAAATTATATGCAAAAGATTTTCCATTAGAAGGTGTATCCGCTGAAGAAAAAATTTTCAAATCGGAGTTTTAGGAGAAGAGCTTTCGGGAAAAATGTAATTTTATTTTACGTCCCCTAGCGGAAAATCTATGTGTAATCTGAAAAAGTAACTATCTAAAATACTCTTCGACATAAATGGAATCGAAAGATAAAATAATTTTTTCAATCGGATGTTTAGAAGCAAATATGTGGAATAAAACATGTTTTTGAATTCGACATCATCTGCATTTACGCCCTCTAGCAGCGAAATTGTACATCGTAAAAAAAAAAAAAACGAAATGAAGGATCATCATTCGTATATTTCAATATTCCCAATGCAAAAAGAATTTTTCAAATCGGACTAACAGTTGCAGAGATATCGTGGGTACAGGCGGACAGACGGACAAACCGATAACATAAAGACGTGCTAAAAACATGCTGTAAACCTGTCTTTCATGGAGGCCGACTACGTATGTAGGTGCTCCGTGGCTCAAGCACTACTACTAAGTCATTAATAACAATAAAAATGTTGTCGTCACCCGTTCCCGCTCAAAAAATGAAACAAAAAGCAATATAGCCATGCGTAAGTGTAAAATTGCTTAAGAAAATTAATAGCGTATATAATTATATATCCCTTCCAATTTTAAAAACCTACCTCCGACTAAATGATACGACAAGTTATATTATAATCGACCTTTTACGGTAGATTTATGCATGAGCGTATGAGCACTAGTGCTGAAACGGGCTGATCCGTAGCCCGAAAGCCCGAACATGAGCTAGGGCGTTTATTACTACGGTTCGGAGGATGAATTTTCTTCTTTTTTTTTTTTTTTTTTGAACTGTGATTTTAATATAATTTTGTATACCAATCTTCAATTAGACTTTTCGAGTTGGTAGAAGGAATTCTTCTACAACTGGGTCAGTAGTGAGGACTGGGGAGAGCTATTTATTCTGGGCTTGGGTAGCTGTGCTGTAGAAACAGATAGATGCTGCCGTCCCACTTCCCACTGGATAAGTACATTGATTAATTGAAGTGTGTAAGAACAGATATTTTTATTATTGCCAAAACAGGTTAGTTATAGTTTTCTGGCTCGTCCGAGCCCGAGCTCTGGTTTGCGAAATATAATTCTGGCCCCGGTAGGGTCGGAACGACATACTCGTATTACGGGCAGGAACGGACTCGGGATGACATATTCGTACTTCGTGCTCAAAGAGGGTCGGGCTGGCGTACTCTTATATCGGGCTAGGGCTCGGGCTCATATGCTTCGGGTTCGGACTGACTCAGGCTCTTAAAGTTGAGCCTGAATTCAGCACTGGTGAGTACGTAAAGATCTCGAGCATCCACTGCAGTACATTTATTAATTGAAGTCTGTAAGAACAGATATTTTTATTATTGCCAAAACAGATTAGTTATAGTTTTCTGGAACGTCCGAGCCCGAGCTCTGGTTTGCGAAATATAATTCGGGCCCCGGTAGGGTCGTAATGACATACTTGTATTACGGGCTTGAACGGGCTCGGGAGGACATATTCGTACTTCTGGCTCAAAGGGGGTCGGGCTGGCATACTCTTATATCGGACTAGGGCTCGGGCTCATATGCTTCGGCTTCAGACGGACTCAGGCTCTTAAAGTTGAGCCCGAATTCAGCACTCGTGAGTACGTAAAGATCTCAAGCATCCACTGCAGTACATTGGTTAATTGAAGTCTGTAAGAACAGGTATTTTTATTATTGCCAAAACAAGTTAGTTATAGTTTTCTGGCTCGTCCGGGCCCGAGCTCTAGTTTGCGAAATATTATTCAGGCCCCGGTAGGCTCGGGTTGGCATACTCGTACTTCGGGTTCGAACAGGCTTGGGATGACATATTCGTATTCAAACGGGCTCGGGCTTACATATTCTCACATCGGGCTCGGGCCCATATATTTCGGGGTCGGATGGCCTCGGGCTCATATACCTAAGGTTCGGACGGGCTTGGAACACTTAAAATTGAGCCTGAATTCAGTACAGGTGACTACGTAAAGATCTCGAGCATCCACTGCAATGCATTTATTAATTGAAGTCTGTAAGAAGATATTTTTATTATTGCCAAAAGAGGTTAGTTATAGTTTTCTGGCTCGTCCGAGCCCTAGCTCTAGTTTGCGAAATATAATTCGGGCTCCGGTAGGCTCGGGATGACATACTCGTATTACGGGCTCGAACGGACTCGGGATGACATATTCGTACTTCGGGCTGAAAGGGTGTCGGGCTGGCATACTCTTATATCGGGCTAGGGCTCGGGCTCATATGCTTCGGGTTCGGATGGGCTCGGGCTCTTAAAATTGAGCCTGAATTCAGCACTGGTGAGTACGTAAAGATCTCGAGCATCCACTGCAGTACATTGATTAATTGAAGTCTGTAAGAACACATATTTTTATTATTGCCAAAACAGGTTAGTTATAGTTTCCGGGCTCGTCCGGGCCCGAGCTCTAGTTTGCGAAATATAATTCGGGCCCCGGTAGGCTCGGGTTGGCATACTCGTACTTCACGTTCGAACAGGCTCCGGATTACATATTCGTTCTCAAACGGGCTCAGCCTGACATACTCTCACATCGGGCTCGTGCTCATATATACTTCGGGTTCGGATGGGCTCGGGCTCATATACCTAAGGTTCGGACGGGCTTGTAGCACTTAAAACTGAGCCTAAATTCAGCACTGAGGAGTACGTAAAAAGCTTGAGCCTCCTCTGCTGTACATTGATTAATTGAGGTCTGTAACAATAGGTTTTTTTATTGTTGCCAAAAGAGGTTAGTTGTAGTTTTCGGGCTCGTTTGTCCCCTGGCTCTACTTCGCGAAATAAGATTCCGACCCGAAGAGGCTCGAGCTGACATACCCATACATCAAGTTCGGGATGACATACTCGTACTTCTGGATCGAACGGGCTCGGGA
This sequence comes from Macrothele yani, assembly GCA_039090855.1. Lineage (NCBI taxonomy): Eukaryota > Metazoa > Arthropoda > Arachnida > Araneae > Macrothelidae > Macrothele > Macrothele yani. The sequence goes on from CM076990.1 coordinate 173,829,430, forward strand.
TGACATACTCCTACTTCGGACTCGAACGGGCTCAGGCTGACATATTCGTATTTCGGGCTGAAACGGGCTCGGGATGACATATTCGCACTTCGGTCTCAAACGGGCTCGGACTCTTAAAATTGAGCCTGAATTCAACACTGGTGAGTACATAAAGATCTCGATCATCTACTGCAGTACATTGATTAATTGAAGTCTGTATGAACAGATATTTTTATTATTGCCAAAACAGGTTAGTTATAGTTTTCGGGCTCGTCCGGGCCCCGGTAGGCTCAGGATAACATACTCGTACTTCGGGTTCGAACAGGCTCGGGATGACATATTCGTATTTCGGGCTCAAACTGGCTCGGGCCGACATACTCTTACATCAGGCTCGGGCTCATATACTCCAGGTTCGGACGGACTCAGGCTCTTAAAATTGAGCCTGAATTCAGCACTGGTGAGTACGTAAAGATCTCGAGCATCCACTACAGTACATTGCTTAATTGAAGTCTGTAAGAATAGATTTTTTATATTATTGCCAAAAGAGGTTAGTTATAGTTTTCGGGCTCGTTTGGCTCCGCTCTACTTCGCGAAAAAAGATTCGAACCCGAGCAGGCTCGGACTCACATACTCATACATCGAGTTCGGAATGACATACTCGTACTTCGAGTACGAACGGGCTCGGATGACATATTCCTACTACAGACTCAAACTGGCTTAGGCTGACATACTCGTATTTCGGGCTCGGGATGACATATTCGTACTTCGGGCTTGAACGGGCTCGGGATGCCATATTCGTACATCGGGCTCGAACGGACTCGGGCTGATAAACTTCTGGCTCGGGCTCTTAAAATTGAACCCCGACTCAGCACTGGTGAGCACGTAAAGAGCTCGGGCATCCGCTGGACTTCGTGTTGGAAGCTCGATCACTCAGTGGGTTTCTGGAGAATCGACACCTATGCCTTCAAGTAAAAAGGACCTTTGCTTAATGTGATATGTAGCTCTTAGAGAACGTTATTTCTTCATTTACGATGCCAATTATTTCATATTTTTCTTTGCTCCATTTAAATATTCCAGAACATCATTTTTTCCATTCAGGATGTCAATTGTTGCAGAATGTCTTTCCTTCCAGAACGTTCGGTGTTCCTGTTGCGATATTTATCACTCCATAGCATCCCTTCTTCTGCTGAAGAGACTCTTCCAGAATGTTCTATCTTCCATCACAACGCCAATTCTTCCAGGTCGTTCTTTCAATGCTAATATTTTCTTCACGCGTCCTTCCCTCCATGCAGCAACTTATTTTCCTAGATCGTGTGTTCTACCTTTCACGATGTCAATTCTTCCCGATGGTTTTTTTCCATTTACGATGCTAATTATTTCAGAGCATCCCTTCTTCAGTTTAATATATCATTTCTTCTAGAACACCCTTTTTCCCTTTCAAGTGCTATTCTTCCAAACAGTACGTTTTCCCTTTTCGCTATCCCATTTCTTGCAAATGCTAATTATTCCACAGCGTTCCTTTTACCGTTAAGAATGGTAATTCTTTCAGATTATCCTTTCTTCCATTTACTCGTGTTGTCTTTTCACCCGTTTTCGATTATATTTATTCCATTATGTCCCATTCTTACATTCATAATACTAATTCTTCTTTCAAAATATCTATCCTTTCCTTCAAGGCGCCAATTTTTCTAGAATGCCTTTCTCTTGAATCATGACAAGGATTATTTCATATCTTTCCTTCATTTTATTATAATATTCCAATTCTTCTAAAATGCCCTTTTCTTCTCTTTATGATATTGGTACGATGCCGGTACTTCCTGAAAGTCGAAAAACGAAGCCTTTGTAAATATTAGAACTGGTACTTCCAGAACGTCGAAACACAGAGCTTTTTTAAATACAAGGACCGGTTTGTATAAGGAAATGCGAATTGATCGGAAACTTGAAACTTGGTCGTTCTAGGTGGTGTAGTGGTTAGCATACCCGGGCGTTTTGTGGGAGACTCGGGTTCGAGTCCCACTCCAGGACGATGAAAATTTTCAAGTTTTCGGATATTATCTGATTTACCATCCTTGTCACATTTACGCCAAAAATCGGATTGTCATCTTCAAAATTTGTATAGGGTTCCATGTTTGTTTCAATACGTTCAGGCACGAAGGAGTTTGTTTCAATACTCTCTGGACGAGGAAAAAGAGGTCCATGTCAAATTGGATTCCCCTTAAGACTCATTTCAGTGGATCAAACAAGTGATACCGAAGGGGCGACGACAAATCTCTACCCAGGATGCTCCACTATCCCCAGGTTTCATTTGCTGAGAGTTTTAAAAGAGTGGGAAGTGATATGAGGACCGGCAAAGTCATGTGAGAAACAAAACGCCTTCCGACAGTAGTTCTCGGCGTTCACTTTGTATTAGGAGCTGCAGCTTGTCACGTAGCATTTAACTGAATCGAACAGTCTGGACGAACACCTCAACAAAATGTTCCAGTATTGGCCGTGACTACTCTGAGAAAAATAGTGTGCAACACTTGTTGGTTGAGTTATGAAGTTTTTTCAGGTGATTCCGAGTTCTTCTATTTGAAACTATGATATTTACTCTCTGGCTTGCAATCGTGAATATATATGTTTCTTCTCCAAGAGATGATTCTCAACCGACAAGTGTCGCACACTTCTTTCTGAGAGTAGCTAGGGCCAATACTGGAGCATTTTGTTGAGGTATTCGTCCAGAGTGTTCGATTCAGTGAAATGTTACGTGACAAGCTGCAGCTCATAATACGAAGTGAACACCGAGAACTACTGTCGGTAGGCGTTTTTTTTTTGCCACACGACTTTGCTGGTCCTCATATACAACTTTGCCGGTCCTCGTTTGAAGAAGACGTCACCTTGCTCACCATAGCGGTACACTGTACGAAATTTTGTGGTAGGTTGCACCAAAAAAGGGTATTACACCAGCTGCACAATTTTCTGAGAAACGATACACCATACTGTGGTGGAAATAAAACCCAGCAACATGGTACAAGGTTGCAACACATTATGGTACAAAGTTACACCACATTATGGTGCAAAGTTGCACCACGTGGTGTTGGTTTTCTTTGCACCACACAATGGTGTATCAGAAAGTGGTGCAGCTGAAGTAGTATCAATTTCTGGTGCAACCTATCACAAACTTTTTAACAGGGTAAAAGGCGTAGGCAGATGTTCAAAACATTGCGTTCGTACACTTTCGTAAGAATAGTTTTGGGACAATTCTTGCACAGATTTTACCAAAATTAAGTATGTTGCGAATGATTTCATGGGAAGAACCAAGACTATTGAGATCCCAAAAGGTGTTGGAGTATGTTCAAAGGATTGCGTTTGTGCACTTCTATCATAAAAATCGCTCAGTGCTTTGTTGTTATTGCGAAATGAGCAAAGGAGAAACGTCAAAAACAAACAGGCCGCCCCGGTGGTGGTCTAAGAAGGGTCCGGGTTCGAATCCCGGTGAGGAATGGATGTTTTGTTTGTCTTATGACCATGGATTCCCCCTTCCTTGGAGCTAGTGGCCCTAAATTGGGGGCCGGCGATTGCTTATAGCCCAACGAATTGCTCACGGTGATCGTCAAACCTTCAATGCAAAAAACAAAAATAAATAAATAAAACACGAAGAGCAAGTCATCACATACAGTTCTGTCTCTCACTCGAAAGAATCGTTGAACGTACGTTAAAGGTTAACTTCTCCGCCCCGGTGGCGCAGTGGTCTAAACGCTGGCTTTTGAATGTTCGTCTGATATGGGTCCGGGCTCGAATCCCGATGAGGAATGGGTGTTTTGATTGTCTTACGACAATGGCTTTCTACCTTTCCTGGAGCCAGTGGCCCTAAATTAGGGACAGGACGACTGCTTATAGCCCGTTCAGTTCCTCACGATGGTTGTTAAACCTCAAAAAAAAAAAATAAAAAAAATTAACTTTTCATTTGTATCTTCCAAGAAGTTCGGAACATAGCGTTATGATAAATACAAAATGCAGGCAGATACTTTCTGATTTGATTTATTACCATGCATGCATTTTGATAACTCATAAATGACCAAAAAATATTTAATAATAATATTCCAAAACCAATATACTGCGACTTAAGTAGAATCCATCTTAACTCAAAGTTAAGAGTTAAGACTGCCGAAAATAACGTTTTGGGAAACAGACGCTTATCCATTGATCGGTCACACAAGAGAATTCAAAACAACTGAGTAACTTTTTTTTTTAATCAGAAACACAGAAAGCTCACTGACAAATTCCTTTCAAGCATAATTAATTCCCCACTCTATGTGTCTAATCGGATTACTTCAATGCAGCTGGTTCCAATCTTATTGGAAACTGCAGCTCAAAAGCAGGCTTCTCTTTTTAACTTCTTTTTTTTTATCTTCGCTATCCAATGAGCAAACAGCCGTGCCGCTTTCTGTTGCATCAGCTTCTGGGGTTGCAAACACGCTTAAAAAACAACACCCGGGAGACATTTAAAGGAAATTTTCCCTAGTCTCTTTATTTCAACAAAAAGTTTTGTTGCTGTTTTTAATCCGGCACTATTCCAAGAATTTCTTTTAATGGTTGTTTAAGTAGAAAGTTTTCTTCAACGAACTGCACAGTTTCGACGTGTAACGTCCGCTGGCCTAATGACCTTCACAGTATTAAAGAACTTCTGATTCAGTTCTTTGGGATCACTTTTCTGCAGATTTACCCAACTTTGGGCAGACTTTGTTCATCATCATCATCATTGTCAACCATTATCAATCCACTGCTGGACGAAGGTCTCCCCAAGTTTCCTCCACAACGGTCTGTCTTGTGCCAGTCTCCTCCATGTCACCCCTGCATACTTTCGAATTTCATAAACCCATCTCCTATGTGGTCTTCTTCTGGGTCTTTTCCTGTCCCTTGGAATCCAATCTAAAATTTCGGCTGTCCATCGATGATCTGTCCTTCTGGCAGTATGTCCAGCCCATTGCCATTTCAGGGATTTAACTCTGATCATGATGTCTTCCACTCTTGTCATTTTTCGGATCCACGAGTTCCTCTTCTTATCTCTCCTGGTTACACCAAGCATGCACCTCTCCATGCTGCTTTGAGTTGTCTGCAGCCTTTGTATGTCTCTTTTAGTTAAGGTCCACGTCTCTGCACCATACGTAAGCACTGGAAGGATGCATTGATCAAACACTTTTCTTTTAAGACATAATGGCATATTGCTCTTGAAAATTATGCTGTTTCTTCCAAAAGCTCTCCAGGCAAGTTTTGTACGCCGATTAATTTCTTCATCAATGTGACCCTCACTTGATATCTGCTGTCCAAGATAAACGTACGTGTCTGTTATCTCCAGCTTTTCTCCATCAATCGATAAATCTTCATTTCTTGTAAAAGCATTGAACATCACTTTTGTCTTCTGAAAGTTCATTTTTAATCCCACTTCTTTACTCTTGTCAGCAAGTTCCTGGATCATACTCTGCAGCTCTGATGGGGTAGTTGCAAAAATGACTACGTCATCAGCAAAACGAAGGTGGGTTAGATAATCTCCATTAATCTTTATCCCCTTGTTTTCCCAGCTCAGCGACTGAAAAACACCCTCCAATGTGGCATTAAAGAGCTTCGAAGATATGGTGTCACCTTGTCTCACTCCCTTTCCAATTTTTACGTGTGTTGTATTTTCAAACAGCCTAATCTTTGCACTTGCATTTTCATAGATGTTATTAATAATATTAATGTATGCATCTTCAATACCGCAGGTTTTCAGAGCCATTGTAACTGCTGATGGTTTCACCGAATCAAAGGCTTTTTCATAATCGATAAAAGCCATGCACAATGGAAGTTCATATTCCCTCGCTCTTTCAATTAGTTCTCTCAGCACGTGGATATGATCTATTGTGCTGTAGCCACTCCTGAATCCAGCTTGTTCTCTCGGTTGAGCCATGTCTAGTGCTACCTTCAAGCGGTGTGAAAGAACTTTAGTGAAGATTTTATAAACTACTGATAGGAGGCTGATAGGTCTGTAGTTTCCGAGATCCTCAATGTCACCTTTCTTATGTAGCAGGGTCATTGTAGCGGTGTTCCAATCCTCAGGAATCTTTCCTTCATTAAGGCATCGAGTGAAAATTTGGGCGAGTACTGTTTCGATTTCTCCACTTGCTTCTTTTATGATGTCTACAGTAATTCCATCTTCTCCTGGAGCTTTTCCTCGCTTCATGTTCTTGATTGCATGTGCAACTTCTGCTGGAAGGACTGGAGGAACTCTGGTACTGGTATCTTTCATGATGTCTGGAGTGCATATATCATCCCTTTCATATAATTTGGAGTAGAAATCTTTCACTCTTGTCAAAATTTCGCCTCTATTTCTTGTTACAGAACCATCTTCTTTTCTCAGTGCCATAATCTGTTTTCTTCCCTTACTGAGATGTCCCTTTGCTATCTTTAGGCTTTGGTTGTTTTCAATTGCTTTCCTCACTAGTTCACAGTTGAATTTCCTTACGTCTTCAGTGATACTTTTTCTTACTGTCTTGCATAGCTCTATATATTCCACTTTGGAAGTCACATCTTCTTTAGTTGTCCTCATCTCTCTTCTTTTTTGCATCAACATTTTGGTTTTTCCTGATAATTTGTTCACATGCAACTTGTTCTTAGACCCAGCTAATTTTGTTGCTGTTTCCATAAGAGCTTTGGTTACTTTTCTGTTAACTTCAGAGATGTCCACTTCTTCCGATGTTAGGCCTTCTAAAGCAGAGAACCTGTTCTTCAGTTCTAACTTGAAGGTATTATGGTGTTTTTTAAGGTTGGTTATGTCAATAGATTTTGTTTGTCTTATGAGCTTGCCACGTTCAAGTTTAGTGTTGAGGTGCATCTTACATCTCACCAATCTATGGTCACTACCTGTGTTGAACTTGTTTAGCACACTGCAGTCTTCTATGACGAATTTTTTGTTACACATAATAAAATCAATTTCACTTGTCGTCCCATTTGGATGTCTCCATGTCCATTTCCTGTGTGGCTTTTTCTTGAAGAAGGAGTTCAAGATGAAAAACCCTTCTGCCTCTGCAAACTCAACGAGAGTATTTCCACGCTGGTTTCTGTTGCCATGACCGAATTTACCTACTGAAGTTTCATTCTGTTGCCGTTGCCCTATTTTTGCATTGAAATCTCCCATAATTATTTTCAAGTGCTGCTTACCTTTATTATTTAGATGACAAATTTCCTCATAAAATTCTTCAATTTCTTCTTCAGGATGACTTGTGGTGGGTGCATAAGTTTGAATAATCTGAGCCTGGTATCTTTTCGAGAGTTGGATAACAAGTCGTGCAGCTCTGTCAGAGGAACTTTCAACTTCTACAACTTTATCCTTCAGTTTCTTGTTTATTATAAATCCAACACCACTAGTTCTGCCAGTATCTGTCCCACGATAGTAGAAGAGATGTCCACTTTTCAGTTCGATGAGATCTTCTCCTTTTCTCCTTACCTCACTTAGCCCCACGATGTCCCACTTGATCCTTTGTAGTTCCTCTTCCAATTCAAGAAGCCTTGAATCAGAAGATAGGGAGCGTCCATTGTACGTAGCCAAGGTCAGCATCAGATCAGTTTTACCATGATATTCACAAAGTTACTGAATTTCAAGTGATGCGGTGACAAAATTTCTCTAAGTACATCAATAGCGTTGTTTTCTATTTCTGCACAATAAAATCAGTCTTCCTTTGAATTAGATAGGTATATCTTTACACTATCACTGTAAACAATAAGTGGTGTGAATTCACCGAAAATATTTGAATATAAAGTGTAGCAAAGCGGCCGGTAAGTTTCCGTCTTTTAACGAAACTTCCGCTTTTAAAAGCGCCCGTTTTCTTTAACTTCCGTATTTTAACAGATCTTCCGTAGTCACTATTTCCGTTTACTTCAGAAAAATCCTTCTCAAGTTTTTCCGTATTTACACAGAAATTTCGCAAAATCGAAGACACTAAATTTTTCAGGACAGAGAAACCTTTTGCGCCGGTGCTCGAACTGAGGTCGTTTTACACAAGCCATGCATCTTAGCCTCTGAGCCAGGAAGTCTTACAAATAGCACTCAAGTTCAAGATAAAATTGATCTCGCCATTATATATATTTTTTATTAATGCGAGTGATTTAGTCATTTTATTTTCTGTTGGAGCTTATTATTTTTTTTAATACGTTTGTAATAATTTAACTTTTTCTGTAGGAGGACTTACCATAAATTAAGTATTTTTTAACGTGATATATCGAAGCAACAGAATGCTTCGGAACATGAGATTCTTTTCTTTTAGCAACAATAAATTTCATGAATCTTTAAGAAATGGTGAAATGTATTTAGATGAAAGGTATCGTGCAGAAAAGATTAGCGTGGATGAGTTAGCTGTCAGTACACGGTTATAAGTGAAGGTTTTTACATATCCATTCTCGATTTAACATAAATTTAATACAAGTCTAGATATGTATATATGTACAAGGTGATCAGAATCGAACGCACATTAAACCTACCGGACGATTCCTCGTGAAGAAAGAAGCCGAAACCCGTTGTCTGATCGAACGTCGCATACCGGAGATATACGCACCGAAAGTTTCGTGACGTCACATCCGGTAACGCACATGCTCTTTGAGGAGCGACGTGGACAGTTATACAGACGCATGTATCACAAGGCAATCAAGCCGATGGCGCAGTGGTCTAAGACGATGGCTTCCGATCATTTGTCTGAAAAGAGTACGGGTTCGAATCTCGGTGAAGCATGGATGTTGTGTTTGTCCTACGGCACTGACTCTCTCCCTTCCCTGGAACCAGTGATCCTAAATTCAGGACGGGCAACTACTTATAGCCCATTGAGTTCTTCACGGTGGTCGTCAAACCTCCAATAAAAACAAGAAAGATGACACCGAATTTTCGGGTGTAATAAGCACGTCTTTTGAATCCGTTCTGACGCAAATTAAATTTATCAAAGCTATTCAAAGTCAATGGAACCGGTATGGAAAGCAATCGATCTGACGAAAGAAAGAAGATTTTTAATCCCTCAGATATTGCTATAAACGGAATCGTGAGCTTACGAACTCTTAGAAACAGAGATATCGACAAAAATAAGATGTGACTTTAAGTCCCCTGGTGGGGAAAAAAATGCTTTATTTTAGGAAGAAAGTATTCTCAAAAGGTTTATCCATATAAGCGGTATCGGTCGAAGAAAAAAAAATTAGTCGAGTTTTCAGGAGCCCAGATTTTGCAACAAATACTTCAGGAGCAGAAAGTAACACTTCTGACCCCTGGTGGCTAAACCATTCTTTACCAAACATTAGAAATTATGTGAAAAATATTTTCCATCAGGTCTTGTATGCGATACAGGAAGAATTTTTCAAATCAGAGCTTTCGGAGCAGAAATAACGCCGAAAACGCAATTTGCCTTTGTGCCGCCTAGCGGAAAGTCTATGATTTACTTGAAAATTTTGAATTTATAGGAAAAACATTTCGCATCGGAAACACTATCCAACAAAGAAGGAATTTTTCAAATCGTACTCTTAGAAGTAGATATATTGACAAAAATAAGATATAAGTTTACGCTCCCTGGCGTAGAAACCATGCATTTTTTCAAGAAGAAAAGTTTCCTAAAAGGTTTGTCGATATGAGTAGCATCGGTCAACAAACGACTTTTTTTCAATCGAGATTTTAGAAGCTCATATTTTGCTGCAAATACAACAGAAGCGGAAATTAAGACTTACGCCACCTGGTGGCCAAACCATTTCATACAAAAATTAGAAAATATGTGCAAACGATTTCCCATCAGGAGCTGTATGCGGTGCAGAAAGAATTTCTCAAATCGGAGATTTAGAAGCAGAGATATAAGGGGAAACGCAATTTACATTTACGTCCCCTAGCGGAAAGTATATGAATGACTTGAAAATTTTGAAATTATATGAACCACATGTTACACTAGAAACACTATCTAACAAAGAAGGAATTTTTCAAATCGGACTCCTAGAAGTAGAGATATTGATAAAAATAAGATATACATCTACGCCCCCTGGCGTAGAAACCATGCACTATTTTAAGAAGAAAATGTTTCTAAAACGTTTGTTGACATGAGTAGTATCGGTCAACAAACGACATTTTTTTCAATCGAGAATTTAGAAGCTCATATTTTGCTGCAAATACAACAGAAGCGGAAAATAAGGTTTACGCCCCCTGGTGGCCAAACTATTTTTTAAAAAAAGTAGAAATTATGTGCAAACGATTTCCTATCAGGAGCTGTATGCGGTACAGAAAGAATATTTCAAATCGGAGATTTAGAAGCAGAGATATAGGGGGAAACGCAATTTATTGCTACGCCCCCTAGCGGAAAGTCTATGAATTATTTGAAAATTTTGAAATTATGTGAAAAACATGACACACGGAAACCACTATCCAACAAAGAAGGAATTTTTCTAATCGGACTCCTAGAAGTAGAGATATTGACAAAAATAAGATGTACATCTACGCCCCCTGGCGGAGAAACTGTAGAATATTTTAAGAAAAATATTCCGAAAAGGTTTATCGATGTGAGTGGCATCAGTCCACGAAAGAATTTTTTCAATCGATATTTTAGAAGCTCCGATTTTATGGCAAATACATCAAAAGAAAAAATTAACACTTACGCCCCCTTGTGGCCGAAGTATTCTTTCCCAAAAATTTTAAATTATATGCAAAAGATTTATCATCAGGAGATGTATCCGCTGAAGAAAAAAAATTTCAAATCGGAGTTTTAGAAGAAGAGTTATTCGGGAAAATGTAATTTACTTTTGCGCCCCCTGCGGAAAATCTATGCGTAATTTGAAAAAGTAACTATGTCTAAAATTCTCTTCTACATAAATGGAATCGAAAGATAAAAAAAAATTTTCAAACGGATGTTCCGAAGCAAATATGTGGAATAAACATATTTTTGAATTTGACATCTTCTGCATTTACGCCCTCTACCGGCGAAATTGTACATCGTAAAAAAAAAACGAAATAAAGGATCATGATTTGCATATTTCAAGCTTCCCAGTGCAAAAAGATTTTTTTTTATTGGATTTTTAACGACCACCGTGAGCAACTCAATGGGCTATAAGCAGTCTCCGTCCCTAAGTTAGGGTCACTGGTTCCAGGGAAGGGAGAGAGCCAGTGCCGTAAGACAAACACAACATCCATGCCTGACCGGGACTCGAACCCGGATTCCTTACGGACGAATGATCAGAGGCCAGCGCCTTAGACCACTGCGCCACCGGGGCGGCCAAAAGAATTTTTCAAATCGGACTAATAGTTGCAGAGATACCGAGGGTACAGACGGACGGATGGACAAACCGATAACAGAAGCACGATCTTTTTTTACAAAAGAAGTGCTGAAAAAGGCAATCAACATTTAAAAATCTGGCACGGGGTGAGTATGCAAATTTGAGGGACGTGGACGTGGGTTACACGCTGCCCTCACAATTGTAACCCCGGCTATGCTGCAACGCGTAGAGATGACCATTCCTATGCCTTTGCAGGCTCGCGGGATGACACAAATTATCATAGAATAGACATACATGCACGTTATATACAGGGTGATCAGAATGGACCGCACAATAAACTTACCAGACGATTCCTCGTGGAGAAAGAGGCCGAAAACCGTTGTCAGTTGTCCGATCGGACGCCGCATTCCGGAGATATACGCGCCGAAAGTTCATGACGTCCCATCCGGTAAGAATAGAGACATTAGAAATAACTTACCCAATCACTTTGACAGAAAACATGTAATTTATTGATGTGTACCACTACAACATGTGTTCAAACTAACCACCTTGAACACATGTTGTAGTGGTACACATCAATAAATTACATGTTTTCTGTCAAAGTGATTGGGTAAGTTATTTCTAATGTCTCTATTCTTACCGGATGGGACGTCATGAACTTTCGGCGCGTATATCTCCGGAATGCGGCGTCCGATCGGACAACTGACAACGGTTTTCGGCCTCTTTCTCCACGAGGAATCGTCTGGTAAGTTTATTGTGCGGTCCATTCTGATCACCCTGTATATAACGTGCATGTATGTCTATTCTATGATAATTTGTGTCATCCCGCGAGCCTGCAAAGTAATAACATTAACTTCAAAATATGCTTTTGTTCCAATATTTAATTATTGTTACACCTGACGATGAAACGCACTGCATCTCGAAAGATCTTGTACGTTATATATATTCAGACTTGTATACAAGCTAGAAGACTTCGTGCAACAGAACTAAATAGGCTGCAATGGAATACCGTCTTAGCACGATTTATTTTAAAAGATGAAATACTATATACAGGTTAAAACATACATTAGTATTTTCGAAGTGACACTCACTTCATCTTCAGATGTACTAATATAAACGGCATCTCAATATCACATATATACACTTGTGCACCATTGGTACCCTGCTGCTTGGTCACGTGACATGCCGTGGCTGTTGTGAAATTTGTATGCAAATCATGATGAGGATAATTTATGAGTACGAGATTACATTAGAATTAAAACATGCCACACTACTCGATACAACAATCTGTCTCGTAATACATGAATAAGTTATTCCCAATCTCCAGATAATTCAGCAGGGGTGTAATCATTGCACTATTGGTCTCCAAAGGCTGTGATGTATACACTCTCCAAGCATAGTAGTGAGCGCGTCGAAGCGGGGGTTGCCGTGTAGTTTGGTATTTTTCCAGTCTGGGTATATATCACGAGAAATAACATTCCTAGCCAGGGCTGTGCTGTGTAGGTTTGCCTTTAAACTGTATTTATGCTCCTGTAATCGCAAGCCCACTTGTCTTTTTGTAGATCCTACATAGTTACTGGTGGTTTCACCTGATCGTGGATCTAGCATAGGAATATTGTACACTCCCCATTTTTGCAGCATGTCGGTTTTACATCGGTCTTTTCTAACGTACGTTGACATACATTTAGTACTAACACCAATTCTAATATTAAGTTCAAAACACAAGCGAGATAGTACATTACAGATGTATGGTATGTATTCAATTGAGTCTACAAATTTCCAGTTGTCCCTTGTGTCATTTCTTGTAAGGGTGGTGGTACGGCTCGCCCTGACACGTGCAAAAATACGTTTGACTAAATGGGTGGGATAACAGAAACAACTGGCCAAATTGTAGATATATCTGATCCCCTGGTCAAAGAAGGACTTTGTGGTGGTATGTGTAAATGCACGGCGAAAAAAGCAAATAATAGCTGAGATTTTGTACTGAAAGGGGTGCAAGGAATTAAATGGTATAATCGAACTTTTGTCTGTAGGTTTTCGGTAAACAGAAAAACTTAAAGAGTTGGAATAAGGGTTTCTGCGTACACAGAAATCTAAAAAAGGCAATTTGAAATCTGTCTCCTGTTCTACCGTGAGCCTGATAGTTGGAAAGACCGAAGATAATACGTTGGCGAAATTATTTAATTCATCTTGGGTGTGAGACCATATCACCATGATGTCGTCAACGTATCTAATGTATAAACTCGGGGCGAGTCGCATGAGGTAAAAATTCTTATCCAAAGGCACATAGGAAAATTGCGAACTCTTTTGTTGACTACGAAGTTAGCCACAGACCCCATGATGTGAGCTGCTCAAACCATGCAATGAGAAGGGCACCGTCTTCCGTAGTTAATCTAAGTGACTATGTGCTGAACCCAGTCCAGCAGCGTGCCTTTCGACGTGGTTCTAAGTTTTCCCACCTATATTGTGGCAAGCGGGTCGAAACCATTATTCCGCAAGTTGAATCGGTTATCTCCTCCTTGTCTGATGGTGATCGTAGTTTTGCCAGGGTAAAAATTGCTAGATATCTTGCCAACCAAAATCCCCATGTTGTGCAATCAAATGGCTTTAATGATAAAAACCAGCAATTATCTCAACTGGTTAAAGACTAATATTTCTATTTTATCTGCAGATAAATCCTCGCAGATTGTTATTTTAAACACCTCTTCACATTCTCAAAAAATGCAAGATGTCATTGGCACAATCCCACACAAAGTAATAGGTAATGATCCCTCTAAAGCAAGAGTTGCAGCCCTAGGTAGGCTAAAGAAGTCCCACCTATTACCTGATAGTTTCACTCGTGTATCCCCTTACCCACCTGGCTACCGCGTTCCTGATATGTTCGGCCGTATTAAGTTACGTAGAGAGGGATGCCCACTTTGGCCTTTAATTTCTGGCAACGTGAGCCCTACCAGGCCACTTGAAAAAGCCCTGGCAAAAAATCTTGCTAAATTTATAGTGGATTTACCTTACTCAGTAACGAGTACCACTAGGGCTTTAGAAAGGATTAGAGTGTTTCAGCCGCACAACGTTCCTTTCATTTTGGCTTCCCTTGATGTACTAGCTTTGTAAACTAATGTACCTGTTAATGCTACCCATCAAATTATTGAAGCTTTACTTGGTTCTGAAAGCACAACAATTCTTAATGCGTTACGTTTTGTTAAAAAACGATCGTATTTTAAATTTCAGAATTGCATTTATCAACAGTTGGAGGGCTCACCAATGGGTTTCCCAACATCCCCAGTGTTACCAGAAATTCTGCTTCAATATATTGAGAACAAAGTTCTCAATGATTGTCGACTCACCCCTAGTTTATACATTAGATACGTTGGCGACATCTGGGTGATATGGCCTAACACCCAAGATGAATTAAATAATTTCGCGAACGTATTATCTTCGGTCTTTCCAACTATCAGGCTCACAGTAGAACAGGAGACAAATTTTAAATTGCATTTTTTAGATTTCTGTGCACACAGAAACTCTTATTCCAACTCTTTAACCTTTTCTGTTTACCGCAGCACGAGCAACACAGAACTGATCACCTTAATATATTTATGTAAATATTATTATGGAGCACATCACTATATCCAGAACATAAAATTACTGACATATACCAACAACACAGTTACGAAAATTAAGAAACGACGAACCAAAAGCTTCTTATACTATTATACAAGAAAGGTACTTGAGACAAGATATTTTCAAATCAAACGGCTAAATTAAGAAATGTAGGATGCACAAATGAGGAACTGAGGGGGATGATCTGGAAACAGTGGCAAGCATAGTACTGGAGCGGGCGGGGGGGTAAAAAAAGTACACCCGTCATCCTTAAATTGAAACACCATAACCACCAGGGTAAAGTCCAACAAGAAGTCACAATACGCACACCGCGCTTGATGATGGTAATATAACTAGAATAACTCAAATAATATAATATATATCAAATACGTGGAGATAATGTAAATGGACGATGTCATCGCTCTTTCCACAACAAAATATCTGGAAAAAGTAGTGGGCTGGCAAAGTATCCATGTAATCGCATATTGGTGATAAACCGCATTTTTTGAGCATTCTTTCAAAAATACCTACGTCTGATGATCGGGTTTTGCTGCCAAAGTATGCTACTATGTTTAGTTCGGGTTTTGCTACCAAACTATGCTACTATGTTTAGATATATAGTTATATCTAAACATAGTAGCATACTTTGGTGAGGTATTATTGTTCCACAAGATTTCAAGTTTCCTTATCACTGACACACTTTTTCCCTGGAAAAAGTGTGTCAGTGATAGTACCTTTAACAATTAAAACCTACAGGGTGCAAAGATTAGCATGGGCGCGGGAACATCGCCACTGGACCCTAGACATGTAGAAAACTGTTGTCTGGACTGATGAGTCGAGATTCACGTTGGTACATGCCGATGACAGGATAGTTATACGGTTTAATTTTTATTAGAACTAATTTCTTGTCTGAAAAACGTTTCTGATATGTTACTGAATACAGTATAACTTGTCTTATTCGAACGTTTTTAATTTGAATTCTTGGTTAATTCGAATTTTTCGCACCACGAGTATACCATCGATGAACGTACCAGCGCAAAGAGAGATAGTGGTGGCTAACCATATGCCACCAAGTGGTAAGAACCCCAAGCTTCCCATGGCAACACAGAAAGAAAAGCCCAATCAAGAGGTAAACATGCGGGTACACTGTGCCAGGTAGGATGATGAACCGTCTTAGCCTGCAAGAACATACAGTTAGTTCATCTGAACTGAAAAAACGTACGTTACAAAAATTGATAAATAGCGCACAAAAATGTTCTCATAGCAGAAGAATATATGTATCAAAAGTTTCCTTTACACAGAAGGAATTTAAATTTTATTGCCAGGTTCCTCTTGCAGCAGCTAGTTATTAAATTAAAATCTTTTCCTTAAGTATTTTGTAAACGTTAAGGGCATAGTGTTGATTGGTTGAAATTGGTTAAGAAATTTGGAAAACCTGTAACTACATATGCAGGGCCGAAACTCAGAAACAGAGAATTTCTGTCGTCAGAAGTTTTTGTTTATATTTTACACCTAAGAAGCGGATATTTAAAGTACTATTAGATCAATACATGTATGTGACTAGTACTGGTGTTTGTTTTCCCGTTATAATGCATATGTTATTTCGCCCCACCTAAAATTGCTGAAGCTTTGATAACATGTGCTCATGGTCCTCAGGCTGAAAGTTCTTTCAGCATGATGGATGAAAGTATTGTTATCAGATGGCACAAAAAAAAATGAAGAAATAGACCAAAAAAAAAGGAAAAGATGTAATAAAGTTCGCCAACTTACCACACTTCAAATGGGAAACTTGCGCCAGTTTCTCTGGCATTAATCTTTGCACTCGAGACTGGAGAGTGCCGAAAACCTACCGCCATAAGTTCGATTATACCATTTAATTCCTTGCACCCCTTTCAGTACAAAATCTCAGCTATTATTTTCTTTTTTCGCCGTGCATTTACACATACCACCACAAAGTCCTTCTTTGACCAGCAGATCAGATATATCTACAATTTGGCCAGTTGTTTTGGTTATCCCACCCATTTAGTCAAACGTATTTTTGCACGTGTCAGGGCGAGCCGTACCACCACCCTTACAAGAAATGACACAAAAGACAATTGGAAATGTGTAGGCTCAATTGAATACATACCATAGACCTCTAATGTACTATCTCGCTTATGTTTTAAACATAAACTTAGAATTGGTGTTAGTACTAAATGTATGTCAACGTACGTTAGAAAAGACCGATGCAAAACCGACATGCTGCTAAAATGGGGAGTGTACAATATTCCTATGCTAGATCCACGATCTGGTGAAACCACCAGTAACTACGTAGGATCTACAAAAAGACAAGTGGGCTTGCTATTTCAGGAGCATAAATACAGTTTAAAGGCAGACCTAAACAGCACAGCCCTGGCTACGAATGTTATTTCTCATGATATATATCCAGACTGGGAAAATACCAAACTACTGGCAACCTCCGCTTGTACCCACTCACTTCTATGCTTGGAGAGTGTATACATCACAGCTTTTGGAGACCAATGCTGCAATGATTACACCCCTGTTGAATTATCTGGAGATTGGGAATAACTTATTCATGTATTACGAGACTGATTGTTGTATCGAGTAGGGTGGCATGTTTTAATTCTAATGTAATCTCGTACTCATAAATCATCCTCATCATGATTTGCATACAAATTTCACAACAGCCACGTTGTGTCACGTGACCAAGTAGCAGGGTACCCATGGTGCACAAGTGTATATATATGATATTGAGATGGGGTACGGTTGGAAAGCGTAAAAAACAGGAATTCACCGCCAACATTAGAACAGAATTGCGGAAAGGTTCCTGAAAATTCTGAATTTTCCTCTCGTACGAAAAATCCGTTAAATTCAGATTTATTTCCGTCATTTCAAAGAAAAGGTTGTATCCAAGATATGCTTCTTTAATTCACGAAAGGAATGACGAAACGTGACTCATGAATTTCAGATTTTTTTTTACAGTGTGTGTTGTATGATATACAAGTATAATCTAATGACTACGGTTCTTGTGGAATTTATGCTGTTGTGAAGGTGCCCAAATTAATAGAGCTTAACATTATTTAAAATATGAGTAAAATGTTTTATATAAAAAACTTTGTAATAAAAATATGAAACTCAAATTTTATATTAATTTTGATTGTACCGATATAATAGTTTTAATTGCGGCATTTTATAATGACGTAATTATACTCTATTTTACAACAGTACAATATGTTTTGCGATCTACCAAAATTGCATATCTCTTGCCCCGTTATCAATAAATAGTTCCGGCGCCAATGTCTATGACATTACTTTTACCTTAACACCTTTGTTTATTCCATGAAAGATGTTCTTCCCTTGACATTCTGCTTCTAGTTGCCCTTAAAACCAGTCCTTTTCGATACTGCTTTAAAAAACAATATCCACGGTAGATAAAGATTTCATTTGGGTGATGGCAATGATGATCTACGTTTACAGTTAAATCTCAAGCGAGAACATTTCTGTGGAATTTCATGGTTCACCACGGTTCAGCTACTGTATTACCGTTTGATCACATGCTCCCAGTCTTGACGGTCGCTAAGTGACAGGTCGTTGGGAAAATAATAGCCGATTTGGAATGTAAAAATGAAGGAGACATACCTCACAGCACACAACCTTGTTTTCTTCTAAATAGGCGACTTCAACAGCTTCATACCTCTGTCAGAGCGTGACAAGTATTTCAATGCCATTCCGGAAGAAATCTAGCTCCCTGGATGCAAGAAAGTCCAAGAATGCAATCTCGGACCCTCTCGGTTTCTGAAGGTCCTGTCCTTGAGGTAATTGCTAAAAGGTTGAAACCAGTAGATGCCAAGTCAGTCTAGTAGGCTGGAGGTGGGAGGGTTTTAAACCTCAGTTCATGTAGTTTCTGTTTCGTTATTTGTGACCTGTGGTTTCGCGTTATCGGAGAAGGATAGGATGACTGGGATAATGCTTTCACCAGCATTGAAGAATATGTAGCGTATGACACCTCAGTCTACCACAGCCTCAACAAAACCATCTTTGGCATCAACCTTCATTTAGGATGTTGTTCCGATGGTTCGCCACGGTTCAGCTACTGTCCAGATCGCTTACTGTTGTCGTGTAACACCCATTTTTCATCACAGGTAACAATGCGATCAAGTAGAGGCTCCTTTTCATTGCAAAGCAGAAGGTTACTGCAGAACTTGCTTCTGGTGCTCTGTTAGTCCATGTGGAACCCAACGTATGAAGCTTCTTGATCTTACCAATTTGGTGAAGATTGTTGATACCGACACATTGTACTGTTTGGCGAGTTTTATAACTGTGAAGCGAGGATTTGCCTCCATATTTGGCTTGAGATCGTCGCTATCAATGACCGAATACCGTCCTTGGCCCTCCCATCTTGTAGGCTCGTTACACCGGAACGAAACTTTTCAAAACACCGACGAACAGTACGTTCAGATGCTGCCTCCTCGCCCCATGCAACGACCACATTACGAACAGTACGTTCAGATGTTGCCTCCTCGCCCCATGCCTCGACCACCGACGAACAGTACGTTCAGATGTTGCCTCCTCGCCCCATGCCTCGACCACATTACGAACAGTACTCCTCTACCACCGACGAACAGTACGTTCAGATGTTGCCCCCTCGCTCCATGCCTCGACCACATTACGAACAGTACTCCTTGACCACCAACGAACAGTACGTTCAGATGTTGCTCTTCGCCCCATGCCTCGACCACATTACGAACAGTACTCCTCGACCACCGACGAACAGTACGTTCAGATGTTGCCTCCTCGCCCCATGCCTCGACCATATTACGAACAGTACTCCTCGACCACCGCTGAATAGTACGTTCAGGAGTTGCTCTTCGCCCCATGCCTCGACCACATTACGGTAGTTTTGTGCCGATTACGACCCAATTTGAACTCATAAAACAGAATCACCTGCTACTGTAAAGATCACTATCACACGAGTTGCAATGACTGCAGCTCAACCGATTATGGCGTGTATGTAGCGTCTGAGTCGCCCTTCATCTCGTACGAATGGCGCTGCGAGAGTGTTGGTCTGCAAGCATTCTGGGCGAGTTGAATGTAGCACCTCAGAAAATCGGCCATTATTTTACGAACGACATGTTAAAATGGAAGGAACTACTTTACTATGTCGTGCAGCTACATGAGGTGTCACATGAATTCTGTTACCTGCTTCATCCGAGACTTACATAACTTGTTAATGGGTTGCACAAGAGAATCAGTTTGTTGAGGTTACGGATGGAAGAAATAAACTAAAATACTTCATTTCTCAAAGAGTATTTCATTTTTTAGAGGTTTTAATTCTAAAAAGTGAACTACAACTGAACTGAAAAAAAAAACTGAACAATTACGATAAAATTTGCATACTTCTATGTTCTGACACCTGTCATTTCAGCGTTAAGACATGATAGTTTTCCTTCTAAATCCAGGGCAGCAATCCCACGGTGCACGTTAATGAATCCAATACAAGTGAAACACTAAAACTCACAAGAGCCCCAATGATTTTAAAAATAGTACACGAATTCGGTAATATGAGAACAAATAAAACTCATGAGATCTTTCAAGTTTCCTAAAACTCATCTTCAGATGAAAAACATTTTTTAACCCTCCTAAGTTCATGTAATCATGGTATATATACACATGTGCAACAACCACATCGGTGTCCAACGGGTGGCGTACATAGTCCTTCACCCAATTGGTTGGGAGGATACTCATGAAGAAGTTTGACAGCCGTGAGGAAGTAACTATACATAAAGATTAAAAATAAGTGGGTACGGGGGTGAGGGTCCCACTCTGTACTTATAACACATTAACAAAAAGCGGATTGTATTATACACTGAGTGGCCACTTTATTATGACCACCCCCTCAGTACTTCGTTGGGCTACCTTTTGTAATGCTGCGTCGATTCTTCGTGGGATGGACTCCACGAGATGTTGATAGGTGATTTGTGGAATCTGAGACCATGCTTGATGAATAGCACTTTCCAGGAGTGTGAGATTGTAGGGTTGTGGATCCAGCTGTCTGATGGCTCGTTCAACTTCATCCCACAAATTCTTAATGGGGTTGAGATCTGGAGATTGTGGGAGCCACCTAAGCAAAGTAAACTCACCGGCATGTTCCTGTAACCAATACTGTACAATACGAGCACTATGGCAGGACGCATTATCTTGATGAAAGTAGCCATCGCCATTGGGATAAACCATCCACATGACAGGATGCACTAGGTCCGCAACGATGTTTAGATATGATGTGCTAGTCAGAGGTTGATCAACACGAATTAAAGGGACCAAAGCATGCCAGGAAAACCGTCCCAAAACCATAACGCAGCCTCCACCAGCTTGAAGGGTTGTAGCAATGCATTTGGGGTCCATGCTTTCGTGGTGTTTCCGCCAAATTCTCAATCAGCCATCGGCATGGTGGAACTGAAAACGTGATTCATCGGACCACATAATTTGTTTCCAATTATCGACTGTCCAATCCTTGTGCTCCTGTGAGAACTGGAGACGTTTTCTCTTGTTAACTGCAGACAGCAAAGGTGTTCGAACAGGCCTTTGGCTGCCATATCGCATCCGATGCAGTGTACGGCGAATAGTGCGTGCAGAGATCATTTGAGGGGATCCTTGATTAAGATGGTCTGTAATTTGCTGCATTGTTGCCCTGCTGTTGTCTGTTACCAGTCTGACACTCTCCGTTCAGCCCGAGCAGTCCCTAGTCGATGACGACCACACGTTGCACGTAGAGACCCAGTTTTTTGGTTGACAGTCCAGTCTTTAAACACTTTAAAAATCACAGAAGTGATTTTTGGGTGATACTCTCTCCATGGCTCCGAGCTCCTACAATCATCCCACGTTGAAAGTCCGTCAAATCGCATTTTTACCCATCTCGTCACCCAAAAATCACTTCTACTACTGTCGCAAGCACTAAGCTTTCCCTTTTTATACTAGCCTCGCCCTCTGGCGGCAACAGCGTGCAGCCATAGCTCATTTGCCTTAAAACTGTCAGGTGGTCATAATAAAGTGGCCACTCAGTGTATAATGGATCTAATCACCACAACAAAATATTCACAAAATAGTAATGCTCCAAAAATGAGATATAAATATTTACTTATAATGCTGGGCTATTTTTAGCTTAGAATTATGCCAATCTAGCAGAAGAGCCAATTAGTTCATTAACAGTATCGTTCAAAATCTTTTAATCTTTATGTATAGTTACTTCCTCTCGGCTGTCAAATTTCTACATGTGTATCCTCCCAACCAATCGGGTGAAGGACTATGTACGTCACCCGTTGGACACCGACGTGGTTGTTGCACATGTGTATATATACCATGATTACCCGAACTTAGGGTTAAAAATTGTTTTTCATCTGAAGATGAGTTTTAGGAAACTTGAGAAAGATCTCAGGAGTTTTATTTGTACTTATATTACTGAATTCGTGTACTATTAAAATCATTGGAGTTTTTTTTTTTTTTTTTTTATTGGAGGTTTAACGACCACCGTGAGCAACTCAATGGGCTATAAGCAGTCGCCCGTCCCTAATTTAGGGTCACTGGTTCCAGGGAAGGGAGAGAGCCAGTGCCGTAAGACAAACACAACATCCATGCCTCTCCGGGATTCGAACCCGGACCCCTTCGGACAAATGATCAGAGGCCAACGCCTTAGACCACTGCGCCACCGGGGCGGCCATTGGAGTTCTTGTGAGTGTTAGTGTTTCACTAGTATTGGATTCATTAACGTGCACCGTGGGATTGCTGTTCTGGATTTAGAAATAATTTATTCTGCACGTTAAAATTCGTCGTATTCATATGATAGTTTTCTTTATATGTACGGTTAAAGTTGTTTCATTAATTAACTAAAGTTTCCAGATAACTTGTTGAACATAAATCACACACGTCAGAAATAACTAGTTGAATGAGAAGAAGTTCTTCAATTAATTAACTAAAATTCCTAGGCAACTTTTTGAACATAAATCTTCCACTCCTGAACTACCAGAGTGAATTAGAAGAAGTTGTTTAATTAATTAACTAAAGTTCTTAGCTAACTTGTTCAACATAAATCTCACATTCCTGAAATAACAAGGTGACTAAAAAAAGTTGTTTTAATTAAGTAACTAAGATTCTTAGGAAAATTTTTGAACATAAATCTCACACTTCTGAAATAGATAATGGAATAAAAAGAAGTTTCTTGGTAGCTTGTTTAATATAAACCTCAACTTCTGAAATTAATAATTGAATAAGAAGTTGTTTAATTAATTAATTAAAGTATCAAAATAATTTGTTCAACACAGATCTCACAGTTCTGAAATATCAAGGTGAATAATAACGTCCCGTTTGAAAGAACCAGCACGTATGTGTAATGTTAACTTGTTCTTTTTTTCCCCACTCACTGGATGTTCATATCACCGATACAATATAATCGTCAAGTTGTAAATTATCCGCTGATTCTAAATGACTCTTGAATCAACATGTAAATATCAATCACACAGCAACGTTATGTACCCGTCGATTCACATAGACATCCAATAAGCTTCAATCTCTTTTTCTATATCAACTCTCCACGCTATTTGAAATCTCCACCTTATTCACAATAAGCGTGGTCTATTTATTTTTCTCTGACTCTCTGTCAGGGTTGCCAGATATGTACGAGCTTTTCGGAAACGTAATCTGCAGTTAAGTTAAAAAATCTTTAGCGAGAAAAGAAATTTACGTAAAAAAAGCAGAAACTCAAAAGGAACTTTATACTAGAGACACACATATTTCCAGTTCGAATTCAGTCATATCTTTTTTGTACATCGGCATTTCAAACTTCAGAAAAATCCCGAAAAATCAAAATTTTTCAAGTTAAACTTCATAATTTTTTATTAAATCTTTCCATTGTGTATTTGCTGTTACTAAAATTGGCGTTCGTATAGTATCGTCACTGTATTCAAATTTTCAGTTTTGAAATAATTTCTTGAGCCGTATTTTTGTGGATGTAAAGAGAGTTTACATTTTCTGCGACGCTAACAGTTTCTTGTCGCAGATTGAATCATGTACTGCTTTATCTTTTCAGAGACTCCGCAACGTATTTTCGGCGAGGACCGCACAGCATAGGTGGAGTTTACAGAAAGGCAGTTTATAGAGAGTATACCGACGCCACCTTTACCCTTCAAAAGTCACGTGATATGGAGGATATCCACCTTGCCATCATGGGTCCCACTATCAGGGGCGAGGTTGGAGATATGATTAAGATAACGTTCCGCAATAGAGCATCTTGGCCTTACTCCATCCACACGCACGGAGCATACTACGTGAATAACGGTAAGTAAGTTCGGATTTGAAAAACGACTTGAGACATACATCTGCACGACGAATAGTCACTAACTAATGATAATAATATTGTGGGCGAAAAAACCGTCACGAAAGAGATTATATTACCATTTTGCCTCGGAATAAAGTACGGCTTACAAATGAAATCGTAACCATTTAGATCTTAAATACGAGAATTTCATTATCCCACCTGAAAAAAGTTTTAAGGAAAGATATTTATCTCAAGGCCTTTTGGGGGAAATTAGCAGAATTACTTCCAAAAAGCCTTTTTCTCAATCGGATTTCTCAAATCCAGATGATAAATTTAAGAAAAGAAGGGCCCAATTGTGAAAGTAAGCGCTTTTGCCGGTGGTAAGATTAGAATCCAGTCTCCTCGCTCCGGAGCAGGTTATTCTCCCGAGTAAACTACACTGACGTTGGTTTATCGCGGCAGCTTGCCGTTTCGACTCTTGAGTTCACCTCAGTGGTACGTCACATACACTATATTGACAAAAGTCACCGGACACCTCTAAGAGAAACACAACATAGCATCTATTGACATACATTAGTACCATTTCGGTCCACCTTTAGCCTTAATGCATGCACTGACCCTTCGAGACATGCTTTCGACAAGGTTTTGGAACACAGAGATAGGTATGCGCTTCCATTCAGTACATAATGCTGCCACTATCTGTTGCTTAGTAGTAGGCCTTCATTCCAAACTTCTTATGCGGCGCTCTAATTCATCCCATATGTGCTCTATGGGATTAAGATCAGGGCTCTGTGCTGGCCAGTCACACACGATACGGAATTATCGCCAAACCACGCTGTAACAGTCCTTGCTGTATAGCTCGGTGCATTATCCTGCTAGTTCCAACAAGGCTCGGTTCTATAGTATTGCCACAGAGTTGGTAGGTCATAATTTTTGATAATATCGAAGTAGACGTGCTGGTTAACAGGTTTGTCCACGATAACCAATAAGCCGGTACCATACCGTGAAAAACATCCCCACACGAGTACATCGCCAGCTCCAAGCTTGATCGTAGGAACAGTACACTGTGGTGAATAGCGTTCCCCCTGGCTCCGCCATACCCACACATGGCCATCAGACTGATGGATCGTGTATTTCGATTCATCAGCCCATAGAACCCGTTTCCATTGATCTACGGTCCACGATAAATGTTCTTTACACCATGCTAAACGACGAGTAGCATTCCGAGTGGATATGAAAGGCTTATGAGCAGCCGCACGACCCTGGTAACCCATGGAATGAAGTTTTCTGGAAATGGTACATGTACATACCGAGGCTCCAGCATTTTTACTCACCTGTAAACCGAGGTCTTGTGCAGTACTCCTTCGATTAGCTGTAGCGACTTTCCTAAGACTTCGACGTCCTCTATCACTGATTTTCTTTGGTCTGCCGGTACGTTTTCCTGCTTCAGGCACGCCATGTGTCTTCCACTTATTACGTATATCCAAAAGAGTTGACTTGGGTATGTTTAAACCCCTCTCGGTTTCTCTTATGGTCAACCCACTAATATAACACCCAACAATTTTTCCTTTCTCAAAGTCAATTCTCTCCCACCGCGACATTTTCACTCAACCTCACAGTGCGATATGATCGCTATCAGCTGCAGACTTCTTTTTATACCGTTTGCTGCTGTACCGCGCATCTTAACAACGCAACAGATCAGTTCATTTGCTTTTGAAGGGGTGTTCGGTGACTTTTGTCAATATAGTGTATATCACACCCTTGAGAAATACCTGGGGAATGAAATCCTAGGTTTCCGAGTTAGTCCGCAAACCATGTTTGAAGGAAGTCATTGTAGAAGAAGGAATTCTCATAATTACAGACGAAATGTGGAAAAATATCGCACGTTATTTTCGAACCTTAGGAGATTAATTTTTACGTTAGGGCGCCAATGCAAATTAATTTTGGATTTACTTTAGTGGAGATTTTGTAAACAATTGATAGGAGACTGATAGGTCTGTAATTCCCAAGACTCTCAATGTTCCCTTTTGTACCAGGGTCATTGAAGCATCGTTCCAATTACCTAGAATCTTCCCTTTACTGAGACATCGAGTGAAGTCTTGAGAGAGTGTAGATGTTATTTGTCCACTGGCTTCTTGTATAATGTCCACGGTAATTACATCTTTTCCGGGACCTCTT